>OX451738.1:298438038-299638038 GCA_948472305.1 Vicia faba | reverse complement strand
GAACAGTTCAGAGATATGATCTTAGTTTGCGAGGTTACGCCGCAGAGTGTTATGTTGGGTATGTTGAATATTAATAATGAATTTCTATATAGTATCAGAGAAGCTCAGAAGTTGGATGTGAAACTAGTAGATTCGATGGTTGGGATCGATCAGTCCGAGAATAGTGATTTTAAGTTAGATGTGCAAGGTGTGTTGAGGTTTCATAATCGAATTTGTATTCCTGATGATGCGGAGATGAAGAAAGTGATACTTGAAGACAGTCATAGAAGTAAGTTGAGTATTCATCCAGGAGCTACAAAGATGTATCAAGCTTGGAAAGGTTTGTTTTGGTGGCCTGGAATGAAGAGTGATGTGGCTCGGTTTGTGTATGCGTGTTTGACTTGTCAGAAGTCGAAAGTTGAACATCAGAAACCTGCAGGGTTGATGCAACCGTTAGAAGTTCCGAAATGGAAATGGGATAGCATTTCAATGGACATTGTGATGGGGTTACCTAATACTCTAAGAGGACATGATTCGATTTGGGTGATTGTTGATAGGCTTACAAAGTCGGCTCATTTTCTTCCTATTAACATCAGTTTTCCAGTGTCGAAGTTGGCTGAGATTTACACTAGTGTGATTGTGAAGCTGCATGGTGTTCCTTTGTGCATTGTATCAGATAGAGATCCAAGGTTTACTTCTGATTTTTGGAAGAGTTTGCAAGAAGCGTTGGGTTCTAAGTTGAGGTTGAGTTCGGCGTATCATCCTCAGACAGATGGTCAAACTGAATGGATTATTCAATCGTTGGAAGACTTGCTGAGGGCATGTGTTCTTGAGCCGGGAGGTTCGTGGGATACTTATCTTCTGTTGATAGAGTTCACTTATAATAACAGTTACCATTCCAGTATTGGGATGACACCTTTTGAAGCGTTGTATTGTCGAAGATGTAGAACTCCTTTATGTTGGCATGAATCTGGTGAAAGTGTAGTACTTGGACCTGAACTTGTTCATGAGACTACTGAGAAGGTGAAGTTGATTTGAGAAAAGACGAAAGCTTCCCAAAGTAGACAAAAGAGTTATCATGACAAGCGAAGAAAAGATTTGGAATTTCAAGCGGGTGACCATGTGTTTTTAAGAGTTACACCTGTGACTGGTGTTGGGCAAGCATTGAAGTCTAAGAAGCTCACTTCTCATTTTATTGGACCATATCAGATTTCAGAGAGAGTGGGGAATGTTACTTATAGAGTGGATTTCCCGCCTAATCTTTCGAATTTGCATGATGTGTTTCATGTGTCACAACTCCGGAAGTATATTTTAGATCCATCTTATGTGATTCATATGGACAATGTGCAATTACGGGATAATCTTACGGTGGAGACGATGCCTGTACAAATCGCAGATCGTGAAATAAAGACTCTGAGGGGCAAGGAGATTACTTTGGTTAAAGTGGTTTGGCTAGGAGTTATCGAAGAAAACGTGACTTGGGAGTTGGAGAGCAAGATGCGAGACTCCTATCCTGAGTTGTTTGATTAAGGTAAATTTTCGAGGACGGAAATATTCTAAGTGGAGGAGAGTTGTAACGCCCGTAATTTAATTAATTATTTAATTAAATTATTTTTTTTGGAATATTTGTGAAGTTGTATTGTGATTAGTTGGATTTAATTTATTTTATTAAGTGGTGAAATAATATTAAAAGGATAATATTATTCGATGTGGGCTTGTTTTTAAAGGGATATAAGTAGTAATAAGGGGGTGTAGGAGTCTTAAGCCCATTAAGGAATAAAGAGAATAATAGGGTTATTTTATTATTGTTAGAAATAATAGAAAAGAAGAAGCAGTAAGAAGAATAAGGGTTAGAGGAAGAACGTGAAAGCTGTTGGAAAGAGGAAAGAGGCAGAACGGGAATTCAACCGGAAAAGTTATAGAGCAACCTTAAATCTAAGGTAAGGGTGGGGTTCTGACTCTATAATAGGGTTCATGATAATTGATATGTGGGGTTAGAGGTGAAATGTTGTTTTGTTCATGATTGAATTATATATGATGTTATATGATGGAAATTGATGATTGAGAGAGGAATAACGATGTCCTAATACTGTATATTTGATGTAGAATTGTAGGATAATTATAGTTGATGATTTTTTATGATTTAGAGATGTTTTTAGGGCTTAAAGTATGGAACCCGTAGTGAAAACGCAGAGAAATCGCAGAAAAATATCCTTAGCAGAGCAGTATGTGTCGACCCCAAACATTATGTGTCGATGCAAGAAGGCTTGTAGACTCAGGATGAGTCGACACGAAGGAATCATGTGTCGATGCAAGAAGGCTTGTAGACTCAGGATGAGTCGACACGAAGGAGTCATGTGTCGATACAAGAAGGCTTGTAGACTCGGGATGAGTCGATACGTAAGAGCATGTGTCGATACATGCAGTGTGGAAGACTCAGTATAAGTCGATCCAAGAGAGGATGCATCGACTCATGTGGCGTGATCAGTTCAGTACGCTTCGACCCAAGGCGTTATGCATCGATCCATGTTGTCTGGTTTTTGGCAGAATCAGTTTGAGAATGCTGTAACTTGAGTTTTCGGACTCCATTTGAGGTGTCGTTCGAAGCGTTGAATAGTTAACGCGATGAACTTCATTCTTAAGGATTAAAAGGAAGAATAGGAAGGATAATCCTAATATCCAAGTTAGGAATCAGATTAGTTCCCGTGTTGATCACTAGGTTGGTTTTTGTGAAGAATGATGAGGATGAGATAATTAAAGATTATTGTCTGGTTTGTAGTAGTAGGATTAATGATGATAATGAAGTGGTATTATAGAATAGTAATATGTAGAGGTTTGGTGATTTAGAAGTAAGCCTTAGATGATTAATTAATTAATTATAGGTAATATCATGTTGTAGGCCTATGGCCAACATTGCAAAATTGACGATTTACTGTTGTATTGTTGTTGTGGCTAAGTTGTTGTGATTATATGTTGTATGTATGATGTTTGATGAATAAATGATGCTGATGAATGATGTTGATGAAAGATGTTGAGATGCCTCTAATAATTGGCAGCTTTTAAGATGTAGGCTTTTGGCCAACGATGATGATGTGTTGAGGTGTTGATAATTATGGTGTTGTCATTACATTCATGATTGTGTCGCATACATTGCATTTCAAGATGGAGCTTATGCTCGTTAAGATGGGATGTATTAGCGAATATTAATATGAAGGCTTATTCCTTGTTGATGCCTCTATTTATTGGCAGATTTTTAAGATGGGAGTTCTGCTCCAATGGTACCACATGCATTTGCATAGTATTGAGTCTCATTATATGATTGCATAAAGAAGTTGTATATTGATGTTGTGAATGTGTATTATTGTTGCAATTATTATTGACTATGAGATGAGAAGTGGTGATGTCATGTGATCTAATTTAATATATTAATTATCACACGCTTTATTATATTGTTAGATATCTCACCCCTTCTGTTTGAATGTCGCCCTTATGTTGGTAACATGCAGGTAATCGGGAGTGAAGGTTGTATACCTTCAATAGTTTGAGTCAGTGTCATTGTTCTGACATGTAACACTCGGAGGGGATGAACATTTTTTGCTTTTATTTGTTGATTATTTCAGTTGTTGAACTTTAATTTGATTATTATTAAGTATGTTTTGTTTTGAAGTTGTTGTAACGATGATAAAGATGTTATTAGGAATTCCGCTGCATAGATGTTTAAATTGTTGAATTAAGAGATTAAATTGTTATGATGATGGTTCATCTGATGTTTTAAAGTGTTACGTATCCACGATGAATGCAATGAGTTTTTAATGATGAATTTGTGGCATCCTGACTCGTTTGCATGAATGATTTTATAACTCTGATTTATTTATATAATTGCCGGGTAGAGTTGGGGTGTTACATGTATCTTGACTCAGGAGCAAGTAATCACATGTGTGGTCACAAATACCTGTTTAAAGAAATGAAAAAAATTGAAGACAGTAATGTGTCTTTCGGAGATGCATCAAAAGTGAAGGTCAAAGGCAAAGGTACAATTTATTACTTACAGAAGGATGGCTTGATTGGATCAATCCAAGATGTTTATTATGTACCAGATCTCAATACCAACATCTTGAGTTTATGAGAACTTACAGAAAAAGGTTTTCTGATACTTATAAAAGATCGGATACTGCATTTGAAGGACAAAGTGGGACATCTGATCGCTTATGTCGAAATGGAAAGAAATAGAATGTACAAACTGAATCTAAGGAACGTTCGAGAGAAATATCTACAAGTAGACATGCAAGAAAAAGCGTCACTATGGAATATACGCTTTGGTCATCTACATCATGCTGGTTTGAGAAGGTTGGCGAAAAAGAACACGGTGCACGGACTACCAGACACGGATTATAGAGGAAAGTTTTGTGAAGAATGTTTGCTTAACAAACAAACAAGAACCTTATTTCAAAAGAAGGCAGAATATCAAGCTAAACATATTCTCGAATTGATTCATACCGACATATGTGGGCCAATCACTTTGGAATCTTTCAGTGGCAAAAGGTACTTCATTTCCTTTATCGATGATTTCTCACAAAAAACCTGGGTTTATTTCTTGAAAGAAAAATCCGAATCATTAGAGGTGTTCAAAAAGTTCAAAGTAATGGTGGAAAAGGCAACTGATAGACACATAAAAGCAGTTCGATCTGACATTGATGGTGAGTACACTTCGATAACTTTTATGAAGTATTATGAAGAGCAGTGCATAAGAAGATTCCTAACTGCGCCATATTCACCTCAGCAAAATGGTGTGGCTGAAAAAAAGAATCTAACGGTTCTCTACATGATTCAATCAATGCTTAAGAGCAAGAACATGTCGAAAGAATTCTGGGAAGAAGCTGTACAATGTGCCATTTATGTTCAGAATTGATGTCCACGTTCGAAGTTAGAAGATCAAACACCACGAGAAGCATGGAGTGGACAGAAACCAACAATTTCTCATCTCAAAGTATTTGGTAGTATAGCTTATGCACATGTACCAGATCAACGAAGAACGAAACTAGAAGATAAAAGTCAAAAGTACATATTCATTGGGTAGGATGAAAAGACAAAAGGGTACAAGATATCCAATCCCATAAGTAAGAAGGTGATAGTGAGTAGAGATGTTTGAATAAACGAAGCGAGCAAGTGGGACCAGAACAAATCGACAGAAGATATCGACGAAGTCGAAGAATCATCTATCACTGTAGCAACAAGCATTTTGACAGAACATGAAGATTCTGAAAATGAAGATGGACCTCTACAAGCCATAATGCAAAGTTTGCAAGATTTGTATGATTCGACAAATGAGGTACACCGTGTATGCCTTTTGGAAGATGCTGAAAGCATCAGTTTCGAAGAAGCGCTATGAGACAAGAAGTTGAAAAGTTCCATGGACGAAGAGATTAGAGCAATAGACCGCAACAACACTTGGGAGCTAGTCGAATTTCCAAAAGGCAGTTGACACATTGGTGTAAAGTGGGTATTCAAGAAAAAGATGAACGCTCAAGGAGAAATAGAACGATACAAAGCGTGACTTGTTGCAGAGGGATACAACCAGAAAGCAGGAGTTGACTATGACGGAGTATTTGCACTTGTATCAAGAATGGAGACAATTTGATTGCTCATTTCTCAAACTACTCATTTCAAATGGCCGATTTTCAAATGGATGTCAAGACAATATTTTTGAATGGTGTACAGGAAGAATAAGTCTATGTCGAACAACTACTTGGGTTATGAGGATTGGATAAGAATAAGGTGTTGAAATTGAAGAAAGCGCTATATGGGCTGAAGCAAGCACCGCGGGCATGGAACACATGTATCGACACATATTTCAAGGAAAATGGGTTCGAGCAATGTCCGTATGAACATGCCATCTATGTGAAGAAAAATGAAAGTAATGTATTACTTGTTGCTCTCTATGTCGATGATCTTATTTTTTAGGCAGTGATGAACATATGATAGAAGAATTCAAGAGCACCATGACACGTGAATTCGAGATGACAGACTTAGGTCTGATGAGATTCTTTCTTGGTCTGGAGGTTCGACAAGAATAAAAAAGACTCTTTATTTCACAAGAAAAATATGCAAAAGAAATCTTGAAAAAATATAAGATGAAAATTTGTAATCCAACTTCGACGCCAATGGAATCAGGTGCAAAATTGTCGAAAATTGATGGAGGAGAACATGTCGAAGTAAGCAAATATCAAAGTTTAGTAGATAGTCTTCTCTATCTCACATGTACAAGACCGGAAATTTCATTAAGTGTCGGTATTGTAAGCCGATTCATGGAGGAGCCAGTATATTCACATTAGAAGGCATTGAAAAGAATCCTAAGGTACATCCAAGGAACATTGTCACTTAGAATGTTTTATTTAAGAACAGAAAACTACAAGTTGGTTGGTTACTCTGACAGTGATTGGTGCGGAGATATAGACGATCGAAAAAGCACTTCTGGATATGTGTTCTTCATGGGAAATACCGCATTTACTTGGCTCTCTAAAAATCAACTGATAGTAACTATTTCGACATGTGAAGCTGAATATGTAGCAGCATCTTAGTGCGTTTGTCATGCAGTATGGCTCAAAAGATTGATGAGCAAAATGGAGCTAAAACAAGAAGGTGCAACTGTAATACAAGTGGACAACAAATCAACAATTGAGTTAGCAAAGAATCCAATAAACCATGAAAGAAGCAAACACATTGACGTTCGCTTCCACTTCATTCGAGAACATGTGAAGGAAGGAAGTGTCGAATTGAGGCATGTAGCAAGCAAGAATCAAGTAACAGATATTTTCACAAAAACATTATTGAAAGAAAGAAATTTTCGACAGAGGCAAGACCTTCCCCTCGCATAACCGACTCCCTTACCCTTTCTACAACTATGTTTTTTATTATCTACAACTATGTTTGCTTAAGGGGAAATGAAAGGTTTTTTATTATTGCGTTCGTGAGGGTTTCGCGACCCTTTGCCTACGTATCCAATGAAGGAATCAGAACACTGTAGTTCCTCTAGAAAATGATTGGTTTGTTTATGTTTTTTAGTGGGCGACATTAACACACGCAGTCTAGCAATAAGCACGGTCGGTATCGGGGTAGAACGGAGATAACATGCCCTTGGGGGAGTTTTGCTTGGTTGAGTGTTTTTGCGAGTTTTAAAATAAATTCAAGAATTGATTAAAGAGTGTTTTTGGATTTTTGGTTTGTTTGGTCAAAATGAGTGGGAATGAGATTTCGAAGACACAACGACCTAATGTCTAAGTTTCGACTTAAAAGGAGTGGATTTTAAAATTAGAGATATTTAAATACAAATAAAAGAGAGTGTAACTAATTATCTAAAGAAGTTATTTGACCTAAATTAAAAATTAAGATTTCTTACTAAAATAATTCTAAACTAACTACAAATTCTAAGGTTGTAAAAATAGTTCTAAAATTACTAAATTAGATCTAAACTAAATTAAAATTTTAAAATCAGTAAATTAAATCTAAACTAAATTAAAATTCCAAGGTTGCTAATCTAAAACAAAAAAAAAGTTCTAAAGTTACTAAACTAAATCTAAATCAAATAAAATTCTAAAAATATTAAACTAATTCTAAATCAAATAAATTATAAATTTATTAAACTAATTCTAAATCAAATAAAAATTATAAACTTATTAAACTAATTCTAAATCAAATAAAATTCTAAAGTTACTAAACTAAAACTAAACAACTAAAATTCTAAAGTTAACTAAATAAAATCAAATAAAATTCTAAAGTTATTAAACTAAACTAAAACAAATAAAATTTTAAAATTTACTAAATAAAATAAAATAAAATTCTAAAGTAATTAAACTAAACTAAAATAAATAAAATTCTAAAATTTACTAAATCAAATCTAAATGAAATAAAATTCTAAAGTTACTAAACTAAAACTAAAACAAATAAAATTCTAAAGCTTACTAAATTAAAACTAAAACAAATAAAATTCTAAAATTTACTAAATCAAATCTAAATGAAATGAAATCCTAAAGTTACTAAAATAAAACTAAAACAAATAAAATTCTAAAGTTTACTAAATTAAAATTAAAACAAATAAAATTCTAAAGTTACTAAAATAAAACTAAAACAAATAAAATTCTAAAGTTTACTAAATCAAATCTAAATGAAATAAAATTCTAAAGTTACTAAAATAAAACTAAAACAAATAAAATTCTAAAATTTACTAAATTAAAACTAAAACAAATAAAATTCTAAAGTTTACTAAAATAAAACTAAAACAAATAAAATTCTAAAGTTTACTAAATTAAAACTAAAACAAATAAAATTCTAAAGTTTACTAAATCAAATCTAAATGAAATAAAATTATAAAGTTTACTAAATAAAACTAAAACAAATAAAATTCTAAAGTTTACTAAATCAAATCTAAATGAAATAAAATCCTAAAATTACTAAAATAAAACTAAAACAAATAAAATTCTAGAGTTTACTAAAATAAAACTAAAACAAATAAAATTCTAAAGTTTACTAAATAAAATCAAAACAAATAAAATTCTAAAATTTACTAAATCAAATCTAAATGAAATAAAATTCTAAAGTTACTGAAATAAAACAAAAACAAATAAAATTCTAAAGTTACTAATTATGATTCTAAACATTTTAAAGTTATAAAATAAATCTAAACTAATTAAAGAATTCTAAATTAATACTAGACTAAATCTAAATATAAGATTTACTAATATATATTTTTTTTTTAAGATAATTGGGCTAGGAGTGTATATTGAACTGGAGATGCAACTATAATTGGTATATAGACCTGATGCCCATTTTATACATAAACCCAATTTAAATAATAGTAATAATTAAAACAAATATTAAATGATAAAAAAATTTTCAACTCCCATTTGTTTCACGCTTCAGCAAGAAGCTGATGTTGAAACTTTGACCATTTCCACTATTCCAAACCAACCACTCAAGACATGACACGTGGCATTAGGAATTAAAAGAAAAGAAAAAAAAATGATACATACCCACGTACAATTGACAGAGAGACAGCTTTGTCATTCAACTCTCTTCCTTCTTTCCAATCAAACCTTTTTTTTCTCAAATCCAGTCCCTGTTCGATTTCTTTAAGCAATCAATAACAAATATTCAACATCAATTCCCTCATGGTGTTCATGGAAGTGCGATGCAGATTCAGAGGGTGGTGCCGTGCGATTGCGATTGAGGAGCGGCGGCCAACTTCGGTGATTTGAGGCGTTCACATGGAGGCGCGGTGGCGGGCGTGGTCTGTTGTGCTGTGGTGATGGTCGATGAAGATGGAGGCGGTAGGTTACAATATGAGGTGGTGGTTTTAGAAACGGAAATTAAAAGGGATGATGTGATGGTATATGGAAATAACAATGGAGGTTTGTTTTGGAATGATGGTAGTGGGTATTAACGAAGGATGAAGATGGTTATGGAAGGCGGAGCAGTGTGGCTTTGGGTGGTGGTGGTGTTTGCGTCATGGTATCGTCGGAGGTTGATTAGTTTGTCGGCTCTGATCGGTGATGAGTTGTGGAGTTTGGTGACGGGTCCGTCGAGCGAGAACGGACTGCCATCTACCGGAAAAGGTTTTGATTCTGCGTTTTCTTCCTTATTCCTGCAATCAAACCAACAGAACAAACACAACAATTTTCCAGATTTTGAACTCACTTTTGTTTATGTTGATAAATGTATGAAATAGTGTTTTTGTGTGGTTTGTGATAGTATTGGTCTATAGGATTGGGAATGAATTTTTATAATCTGGTTTTTCAAGGTATTAGCTCAATATATTTTATCTACACTATTGCTTTTTATGTAGCTTAGATGACTGCCACTTGTACAGCTTAGATTAGTTGTTTGAATACATTATATAAACCCTTCTATCATTCTTTTGTATTCAATACAGATAATAATAATCTTGGCCTTTACTATTACATTGCAAGTTTGTTATGCATAACTGTTTTCAGTTAGATCTTCATCCTCTTCTTCTTGCTTCTTCAATGGAAGCATGCTTGCTTCACTGTAACTTCAATATGGTATCAGAGCTCACAAAGCTCTGGTAGCCATTGTTCTTGGTGTTCTTTCCCTGTTTCTTCCTCTGCATCATTTTCTTTGCGAGTGGTTTCTTTCTCTTCTTCGCGTTGCCTTTTCTTGTTGCGATTTCTCATCCCTTTCTGCAACCCCATTAACAATGGCGTACCAGCAATTTCTTGATTTCTCAACGAATTCTACCAATCCATTTTATCTTCATCCAAATGAAAATCCTGCATTGGTGCTCGTTTCGCCTCTCCTCGATGACAAGAACTACCATAGCTGGGCTCGCTCTATGCAAATTGCACTAATCTCCAAGAATAAAGATAAGTTCATTGATGGATCCCTCAGCAAACCACCGGTTTCCGATCCACTTTATGTTCCTTGGGTTCGCTGCAACACAATGGTTCTTGCTTGGATTCATCGTTCAATTTCTGAGTCTATTGCAAAATTTGTTCTATGGATCGAATGCGCTGCAGGTGTTTGGAAAAATCTCCAGCTCAGATTTTCACACAGTGATCTCTTCCGCATCTCTGACCTACAAGAGGACATTTACAAACTTCGTCAAGGTAACAATGAAGTAACTAATTACTTTACTCAGTTGAAAGTCTTATGGGATGAGCTTGAGAATTATAGGCCGATTCATGCTTGCTCTTGTGCTATTCCTTGTTCTTGTGGAGTTGTTGCTTCTGCCAAGCAGTATCGTACCCAAGATCAAGTGATTCGTTTCTTAAAGGGATTGAATGAGATATTTACTCATTCTAAATCGCATATTATGATGATGAGTCCCTTGTCTGACCTGGACAAAGCTTTTTCTTTAATCATTCAACAGGAACGTGAGTTGAATAGCTCAACTTCTGCATTAGCTCAGGCATCCTCTAATCCTGAGGAATTGAATGTTGCTTGTCAAGTTCAGGCTAACTATGGCAATTCCAACTTCAAACCTGGAAATGGTTCTTTCAAAGGCAACCCTTCAGGACCACCTAGAGGCCACAATCGTGTTTGCACACATTATGGTAGAACCAATCACACAGTGGAAACATGTTTTCTCAAACATGGTTATCCCCCAGGTTTCAAGAACAAGAGCAAGACTCAGACTCCTCACAATAAAAATCAGCAGGCTGCCACCATTAATGCTGTATGTGATTCATCTTCAGAGGATTCAAAGGCTTCTCCATGTGTGTTCACTCAAGAGAAGTACACTAATCTCTTTGCATTGCTCCAACAATCAAAGCTTTCATCCCAAGCCAACTCTGTTTCAACCTCTCCTTTGGCCATGACATCTCACTCTTCCATCACTAATGGTAAGTCATCTCATCTCTGGATCTTAGATACTGGAGCAACAAATCACATTTCATATGACATTCATACATTTACTACTTGCAAAAATATTGTTCCTGTCAATGTCAATTTACCTGATGGCTCATCTCTTACTGCATATATGTCTGGTAGTGTTATCATTTCACCATCCTTAACACTACACCAGGTTCTCTATATCCCAAACTTTCATGTTAACCTTATCTCTATTTCCAAGCTAGCTAGTAGTAATGATTATTCTGTACATTTTGGGGCTGATGTATGCACCATAATGCAGAATCATTCACAGGCAATGATTGGTACATCTAAGCTTCAAAGAGGTCTATATGTCATGGACTCTTCCAGCCAATCATCTGTTTGTAATTCTACTTCTACTACTTCTGATTCATGTAATTTGTGGCATCTAAGATTAGGCCACCTTTCTACTACATGCATGAAATCTATTTCTCATTTGTTTCCTTTTATACCATGTAAACCTAATAATGTTCCATGTGATTCATGTCATTTTGGCAAACAAAGGAAGTTACCTTTCCCAAATAGTAAATCTCATTCTCTATCTCCTTTTGATATATTGCATGCTGATGTATGGGGCCCCTATTCCACAATTTCTATGCTAGGTCACAAATATTTTCTCACATTGGTTGATGATTATAGTAGATATACTTGGGTGATCTTCCTAAAAACCAAAGATCAGACTAAAACCAGTCTTATTCAATTTGTGGCATACATAGAAAATCAGTTCAAAATATCTCTTAAATGTCTTAGGTCTGATAATGGTTCTGAGTTTATGGCCTTGTCTCAGTTTTTCTTATCAAAGGGCATTATCCATCAAACCACTTGTGTTGAAACACCTCAACAAAATGGGGTGGTTGAAAGGAAACATCAGCACATTCTTAATGTTGCTAGGTCCTTATATTTTCACTTTAACATCCCTCTCACCATGTGGAATTTTTCAGTTCAACATGCCATTCATGTTATCAATAGACTTCCTTCACCCCTTTTAAAATCTAAAACTCCATATGAATTACTGTACTCTCAGCCTCCTTCTTTAATCCACTTAAAAGTTTTTGGTTGTCTTAGCTATGCTACCACTCTCCAAGCCCATCGAACAAAATTTTCACCTAGGGCCAGGAAATTTGTTTTCATTGGTTTTAAAGATGGTACTAAAGGATATATCCTTTATGATTTACAAAACCATAATGTGTTTGTGTCAAGAAATGTTATCTTTTATGAACATCAATTCCCTTTCAAACAAACTTTATAGCCACATACCTCAGTTAATGCTAATGACAACACTGCTCCTTTTTCACATTATGATGACATACCTGTTACAGTTTCTCCAAGTAGTACAACTGACTTGTCTCTTTCATTCATAAATGATTCTTCTGATAGCCCACATTCTGTCCCTATCCAACCTTTATCTCCTACTTTACATAGCCCTATCAGTCCTACTACTCCTTCTTCTCCTTTAACCATTGGATCCTTATCCATTCCCTTACCTCCCAATAATTCTCCACATCAAAACCCTGCCTTATCCAACAGATCTTCCTCTATTCCTATATCTACTAATTCACCTAATACCTCATCTGATTCTATTACACAACATATACCTTCTGCCCCCTCTTTACCTTTAAGACAATCCACCAGGATTGCTCATCCTCCTAGTTACTTAGCAGACTATCATTGCTATCTTGCATATCATGATACACTTGCATCTCAATCTCATGAACATAATATTGCTCATCCTTTATCATCTGTTATTTCATATGACAAATGTTCTCCATCATATAAACATTTTTGTTGCTCCATCTCCTCTAACATTGAACCAAAGACCTATACCCAAGCCATAAAGCATGATTGTTGGAAACATGCCATGGAGACTGAGTTACAGGCTCTTGCTGAGAACAATACATGGCAAGTTGTTGACCTTCCTCATGGCAAAAATCCTATTGGTTGTAGATGGGTTTATAAAGTTAAATATAGGGCTGATGGAACCATTGAGAGGCATAAGGCTCGTTTGGTAGCAAAAGGGTATACTCAATTAGAAGGGATAGACTACTTTGACACCTTCTCCCCTGTAGCTAAGCTTGCTACTGTCAGGATCCTTCTTTCTTTAGCAGCCATCAAGGGTTGGCATTTGGAGCAACGAGATGTGAACAATGCCTTCCTTCATGGAGATCTTCTTGAGGAGGTATACATGACTCTCCCTCCTGGATTCCCTTCTTCTAATCCCTCTAAAGTTTGTAGATTTCATAAGTCACTTTATGGTCTAAAACAGGCCAGCAGGCAATGGTATTCCAAACTTTCTTCATTCCTTCTCACCATAGGCTATCAACAATCCAAGGCCGATCACTCTCTTTATGTTAAAGTTACACCATCTGATTTTACTGCTTTATTGGTCTATGTAGATGATATTGTCTTGGCAGGTACATTTACATAAGAAATTTCTCATGTTAAGTAGTTACTTCATCAATATTTCAAAATCAAAGATCTTGGTCAGTTAAGGTTCTTTCTTGGTTTTGAGATTGCTAGAACCACTGATGGTATTTTTCTTAATCAGAGGAAGTACACCTTGGAGCTTCTTGAGGATAGTGGCTTGCTAGCTTCTAAGCCATCTTCAGTTCCATTTGATCCTACAATCAAACTCTCACTCATTGAAGGACAGCCATTAGAGGATCCCTCCATCTATAGAAGATTAATTGGCAGATTAATCTATCTTACCAACTCCAGGCCTGACATATCCTATGCAGTTCAACATCTCAGTCAGTATGTTTCCAATCCTCTTATGCCTCATTACCAGGCTGCAATTCGAATCCTCAGATATCTCAAGTCAGTACCAGCCAAGGGCCTTTTTTTACTCTGCTTCAAGTGCTCTCAAAATTTCTGCTTTTGCTGACTCTGATTGGGCCAGATGCCCAGACACAAGAAGATCAGTCACGGGTTTTTGTATCCTCATTGGTTCCTCTCTTGTTTGTTGGAAGTCCAAGAAACAGAAAATTGTTTCCAGGTCTTCTACTGAGGCTGAATATAGAGCATTGGCCTCTTTGTCATGTGAACTGCAATGGTTACAATACATATTGCAAGATTTTCAAATTCAACTTCCACAGCCAGCTGCAGTATTTTGTGATAGTAAATCTGTCATTTACTTGGCACATAATCCAGCTTTTCATGAAAGAAGCAAACATATAGAACTGGACTGTCATGTAATCAGAGAGAAAATTCAGTCTAAGCTACTTCATCTCTTTCCTATCTCCACTTCACATCAACTAGCAGACATGTTTACAAAACCTCTGCATTTTCCTGCTCTCTCTAGGATCTTGATCAAGTTAGGGCTCTGCAGTATCCACAGTCCAACTTGAGGGGGGATATTAGCTCAATATATTTTATCTACACTATTGCTTTTTATGTAGCTTAGATGACTGCCACTTGTACAGCTTAGATTAGTTGTTTGAATACATTATATAAACCCTTGTATCATTCTTTTGTATTCAATACAGATAATAATAATCTTGGCCTTTACTATTACATTGCAAGTTTCTTATGCATAACTGTTTTCAGTTAGATCTTCATCCTCTTCTTCTTGCTTCTTCAATATAAGCATGCTTGCTTCACTGTAACTTCAATACAAGGTCAACTTATGTGAATAATTTACAGGTGAAAAAAATTTTGTGAGCTTTGTTCCGTCTTTTATAGATAAGAATCCCCTGGATTTTTGAGAGGGAAGATTGGAGCCAAGATTTTGAAATGAAAAACTAAATTGATGCACTGGTTTAGTGACTTTCCAATGCAGGGAATTGTTTTTCTATTTTAATGCAATTGTTGGACTAGTTTTATGCAGGTAAAGTGACTGCTTTTTTGTTGTTGTTTTATGTACATGTTTAGAACAACATGACAGGCTGATTTTAAACAGTAACATAGCAATGCAATAATACTACTTTTTGAAGTTGAACTTTGAATAGAATTTGAGACATAGTGGATGTTGTTAAACCATGACCTTTGGTGTTGTGGTCCCAAATTTTTCTTTCTTATTTTATTTGACAACAAGACAAAGAGAAATACTAATAATAATAATAACAATAATACTAATATTAGTAAAAACTAAACAAATAAACTAAACATACAAAATAAAGATTGTTAGTAACAAATAAATATTTAAACTAAAAAAATATAGTAAGAAAAAAAAGAATGAAAATTATTAGTAATATAAAAAATAAAAGTAAGTGATATTAAAATTGAATTTAATTATAATAATTGATCTAACATGATCAGACTTGGACCGTCACGGCTGGCTTCGAGCTGAAGTTTTGAACGAGGTGGAGGGGGTACCTGCAAGGTACTCCGATGCTGAAGTAAGTAAGAGCACGAGCAGGCAATAATATGAGTATGGGTAAAAGAATGAATACCTGACCCTATGGGAACAGAGGGTATTTATAGCCCCCAGCGTTGGGCCAAGGTTCCTTCATTGGGCCGGGCAGGTTTGGCCCAATGGAGGAACTGCCAGGTTCTACGTGCGTAGTGGGGACCCGCACGTGGTCCCCTTCCTGGATGTTCTGCGTGAAGTACGGACGGACGAGGACGCGGTCTTTTCGGGATCCAGGTGATGGCGTAGTGGATAGAGCCTGTCCAGGAGGAGTGCTCGAGCTGAGGTCGAGCAGGTTAGCGTGGAGTCGAGGATGGCGTACTAGCAGGAGATGTCGGGCAACGATATCCCTTCTGGTCGGCGTGGCCCTTCGCAAGACCGTTTGGACTGGGCCTTTACCATTGCTTTTGGGCCAGCCGGGCCCAGTCCAGAACAGGAGCCCCCCAAGTCGTGGTTCCTGTAGTAGGAGCCATGGCTTGATCTTAGGTCGCCTGCATCGCGGGGTCCCGTTCCCGGCCAGAATATGTCGTTCTTGTGACTTACTCGAGGAGTTTTTCTCGTGTCGGGTATACGAGATGGTGCCGTGCGAGGAGTGCTCGGGGTCTAGACGGGCTGAGGTAGTCGGGAACCTGAGGTATCTCTTGGGAATCGTGTTGACGCCCTACTGACGATAGGGTCATCATTGCCTAGAGGAGCTACATGTCGAGGAGGGAAGTTCTGTGGTTCCCCGAGGTGACGTTTGGTATTCCACGTCATCACTATAAATAGGTTGTTTGGGCCCCAGAACGTGTTGTCCCTGTTCGCGCTTCTCCTCTGCACTCTGTTCTTGTTGTTTCTATTCTTCCCAGATACTCATAGGACCGCTGTGATCTCCGTCGCTGATTTCCTTTCTGATTCCAAGTAAGTGCCTTGTCTCCTTCATTTTTCCTCCGTGATGCATGATTTTCATTGTTTTCAGATGTTTTTAGAGACTGTAAGCCTGGGATTAGCCCGGTAGATTTAGGCTTAGCTCGACGAATCCATGTTTATGCCCGGCGAACGCATATGTGCGCCCGGTAAACGCATAGTTTAGGTATTTGATTCGCAGTGCTTCCCGGGGTCTTCATGACTCAGGGCGCCTAATTCTTGATAGTGCTCGGTAAACTCATGGTTTTAGATTTGAGACCCATGGCGTTGCTCGACTCGTTCGTAGCCTTCATCGACACATCCGTGAGTGGTCGAGATGTTGGCCTATTCAGGAGGTCTGTGGGGAGACTTGTCGTGGTATCTGGAGTCGGGGAGGTGACTGCTCTTTTTGTTTCGAAACACCAACTTTGTGGTCGCGCGTGGAGTGACGTGGTTTGTCGTGCCCTTGATTTCGTCCATTATGGCGGGCGTGTGGTTTCGCTCCGAATTGATTGGTTTCCCGTGCTTTGTAGGTAACCATGGCGGACGATTCGTGCTCTTCAGGGCGCGCCGAGGTGGAAGAACAAAGTGCTGATGAAAATGTGAATTTGGTCGACACTATAGAGGATCCTCTGCTCGAGTGGGTGGGTGCCGAGCCCAGAGGGATAGCTTCGGCCTATAGTCGACGTAGTCGAAAGGCATACACCATCCTCGAGGCGTGTAGTGGCCAGCCCAGTCTCCAGAAGAACTTCGTCGTCACTCGACCAAATTTCAACGCACGAATCTGTTCAGAGTTCCCCGAGTACGGATTCCCCATGTATGAAATTGCCTTTAAGGACCTTGGGTTACAATTGCCCTTCAGCGATTTTCAGGCCGGGGTCTTCAACCATCTGGGGCTGGCCCCGTCGCAGCTTCATCCAAATTCGCTCGCTTTCATCCGGGCGTTCGAGCTAACTTGTCGGTTTCTAAGGATTGGGGCGACCATACCCCTCTTCTTCAGAGTCTTCCACCTACAGCGCCAATCCCGGGGAGGTAAGCATAGATGGGTTTCCCTGAAACAGTCGAAGAGACTTTTCAGGATGTACATGGATTCCGTGCGGGGGTTTAAGGACAAGTGGTATATTGTGAGGCCGGTGACCGAAGAAGGTTTAGAGTCGGTGTATGAGGAGGAAACAGTCATAACCGATGATCCCGGGGAAGCCCTTTTGGACGGCGAGGGACATTCGGTGTTAGGGCGCGTGGCCAAATTTCCCTTGCATTGGACCTCGAGGCATTACGAGCATGGGACCGGATACTACCATACGTCTGCGGGCGAGCTGAGCTCCGAGGATGAGAAGGCTTATGGTACTCTCCGTCGGTACGTCGACAGTTTCTTCCCCGCCATATGGGCCACGAGGGAGGGGGAGGACATCCTTGACGAGGAAGGTTATCCGACCTTCGAGGCCCGACCGATTGACACAAAGGCACTTATGGAGTGCCAGTCCTTCGGGCAGGCTGCGAGTTTTCTAGGTCGTTTGTGGTTTTGTCTTGTTTGAATTTCTTTTTGTTATTTGTTCGCCTGTTTGCTCGCCAGTAAGCCGGGGTTCTTTCATGCAGGTTTGATGGTCGGGCGAAGGGAGAGGCTCTTGAAGTTGTCCTGTGACAGGAAGGTGAATAAGAGGGTGGTGAGACCTCCTCAGGCAACGAGGATGGGCCCTCCACATAGCCCGGGCGTTTCCCAGGCGACGAGGGTGGACTCGCCACCTAGCTCGGGAGCTGCTTCAGGAGGGATTCCGGATGTTCAGGAGGTCGAGCCACACACGACCTGGTACAGAGGAAAAGGAATCGGGTGGAAAGTCAACCGAAGGTCGGCAAGGACTCCAGCACTGTGAGGTCCTTCGGGTTGCCCCCTTGCTTTAAGGAGGAGGGTTTCTTCGAGGGATTTCCCTTGTCCGTGAGTCCCGACGAAGCTGAAACCATCAGGCGGATGAACAAGGAAAGTCGGAGAAGGCACCTGGCCGCCAATATGGCCGGGCTGGTGAAGATGGTCGAGATGGCCGTTGTACTGGCCGAGGAGGGGGAGGACGCTGACCGTATCAAAGAGTTGGAACAGGAGAAAGCCGCCCTCACCTCGAGCTCGCGAAAGTTGAAGGCTGCTCTGGAGCGCTCCGAGGAGATGTTCCGCGAGCAAGCCGAGCTACTGGCGACGGAGACAGAGTTACTGGCTCTTGAGAAAGAGAGCTCGGGGAAGCTGGCCGAGGAGAGGGACCTTTTTTGTGCGGATCGTGAACGACTGGAAATTGACAACGGGCGCCTCGCTAGAGAGATCGAGGACCTAAAGGCTGATATACTTCCCGCCGAGGATGAGTCGGAGAACACAGCTCTTCTGAGGGGTCGATCGGAACTGGTCGCTCGTATCCAACTTCTCAAGGGGGACTGTGTCGGAGCTATGGTGGACGGCTTCGAAGCCGCGGTCAGCCAGCTTTCCTTGTTGAATCCCGGCCTGAACACTGAAGGGGTGAGCCATATGTCGCATATTATCGATGGTCAGGTCGTGCCTCCGCCAGACTCTCCTGTTGTTGGTGATGGTAGCTCGGGGGAAGCCGAGTTGTGAGATAGTGATGGGGCCTGCGCGCCTCGTTGATGTTTGTTTTGGGCCTGCGTGCCCGTTCACATTTTTTGGGCCTGCGTGCCCGTTCTTTGTATTCCCTGAATATTGCCGGCCTTTTTGGTCGGTTTACATCTATTTGCTTTGTTGCCTACGGGCATTTTGAATGAATGTTTTGTTTAAATTTTGATTGTTTGCCCGTGCTTGTGTTTTATGTTTTTGCGCAAAAATTGGCCTAAGTAATGGGCCCGAGGTGTGCCCGTATATGGTTGTGACTTTGTTGGCAAATTTGCCTAAGTCTTTTGTTCGTGTATGTGCTCGGCCTCTTCTCGATGGCCAGAGTCGCCTAAGTGGTGAACTCGAGGGGAGAGACTCTTTTTTGACCCTTTTAGATGGTCCGACGTTCTTGAAGATTCGTCGGGCAGGCGGAGCGAAGCCGCTTGGTCGGGTACATGGCCCGGTCGGGACTATTTGCCCGCGGCGTGAACTGCCCATCGCGAGCTGGGTGTTCTGCCCTACAGGTACTTCGATGGTGGAGCTCGGTAGAGGTGTCCACGTCGGGCGTTATCGTTTGTTCATATTTAAACGATGTTATGCGGTTTGGTCGTAGGTCGGGCATGTACCTCGGCCTCTCTACGGGGTGACGTTTCTCCTCGTTGACTGGGCGCGGGATCCGACAGCCTAGGGTCCTCAGTGTTAGTGGTTTTCAACTATAGTACTGCTTTTGTTTAGCAGTGTTCCAGGGTCGTGGTAGTGGCTCTCCGTCTAGTTGTTCGAGGTAGTACGCCCCGGTACCAGTGGTGCCGTGGACGTGATAAGGCCCTTCCCAGTTTGCGGCCAGCTTCCCTTCGCGGGAGTCTTTTTGGTTCCTTCGCAATACCAAGCTGCCGATTTCGAACTCGCGCTTAATGACCTTGTCGTTGTGGCACAGAGCTACTCGTTGTTTTAGGGTGGCTTCGCGCAGGGCCGCACCAGATCGGATTTCCTCGACTAAGTCGAGCTCGTCCCGTAGTGCCTCATCGTTCATTTCTTCGTCGAGGGGGCTCTCCGTCCGTCTACATGGTTCCATGATTTATACCGGGATGACGGCCTCGGTCCTGTATGTTATTCGGAATGGGGTCTCGCCCGTCATTGAGTGGGGCGTGGTGCGGTATGCCCACAAGACGCTGTGCAGCTCCTCGACCCATCCCCTCTTCGCTTCACCAAGTTGGCGTTTGAGTCCTCGGAGGATGACTCTGTTCGCAGCTTCGGCTTGCCCGTTGGTTTGAGGGTGCTCGACCGAAGTGAAGTGTTGCTTTGTTCCTAGTCTGGTGACGAAGTCTTGGAACCCGTGGTCGGTGAATTGGGTGCCGTTGTCGGTCACCAGTGCACTCGGAATTCCGAATCTGGCGAGGATGTTTCTCTTGTAGAAGCGGGGGATATTATGCGAGGTGATTTTCGCGAGAGCCTCGACCTCGATCCATTTCGTGAAGTAATCCACGGCCACGATGAGAAATTTATTTTGATAAGTCCCCTGCACGAAGGGCCCGAGGATGTCCATACCCCACCAAGCGAATGGTCACGGGGACGACAGTATGCTCAGCTCGTGAGGGGGGAGCGAGGTGCATGTCGCCGTGCCTCTGGCACTTATCACATTTCTTAACGTGTTCCTTGGCGTCCTATTGCATTGTCGGCCAGTAATATCCCGCTCGAAGAGCTTTCCTTGCCAAGGACTTACCGCCCATGTGCTGGGCGTTAATCCCTTCGTGTGTCTCTGGCAGTACCTCGGGGACTGTGGATTCGTCGATGCATTTTAGGAGGGGGATGGAGAATCCCCTGCGGTACAGTTTGTGCTCGAGCACCACGTAGGAGCATGCTCGCCTCTTTGTGACGGTCGCATCGGACTGGTTCGGTGGGAGTTTGCCCTTTGTCAAGAAATTATAAACCGGGGTCATCCAGGACGAGGCGTCCCCTATGGCGTGGACCTCGACTGGCGTCGAGGATCTTTCGATACTTGGGCATGCTAGGGATTCTTGGATGACGGATTTGTTCCCGCCCTTCTTTCTCGTACTCGCGAGTTTGGACAATATGTTTGCCCTCGTGTTTTGCTCGCGGGGAACATGTGAAATTTCCGCCCGTACGAACTTTGTCATGTGTTTTTTGACTAAGTTCAAGTACTCGACGAGGTTGTCGTTTTTGGCTTGGTAACTCCCCTGGACTTGGGAGGTGACGAGTTGGGAGTCGGTGTAGATCTGAACCTCGTGGGCTCCCAGGTCCTCAGCTAGTCTTAGTCCTGCGAGCAGGGCTTCGTACTCTGCTTGGTTGTTCGACGTCGGGAAGGAAAGAGCTACGGAGTGTTCGATCACAACGCCCTCTTCGTTCTCTAACAAGATTCCTGCGCCACTTCCGGACGAGTTGGATGCTCCGTCGACGAAGATGGTCCATTTGTGCTCCTTCCCCGTGGGTGGGTCAGGAATGGTCATTTACGCGACGAAGTCGGCCAGAGCCTGCACTTTCAAGGCTTTCCTACTCTCGTACTGAATGTCGAATTCGGAGAGTTCCAAGAACCATTTCAGCATCCTGCCCGCCATATCAGGCCGACCCAGGAGTTGCCTCACCGGTTGGTCGGTTCGCACGATGATCGTGTGGGCCAGAAAATAGTGTCTGAGCCTCCTCGCCGCGTTGACAACGGTTAGAGCCACCTTTTCTATCTGTTGGTATCTGCTTTTGGGTCCTTGCAGGGCTTTGCTCGTGAAGTACACGGGTTTCTGTCCGTCGGTGGTCTCGCGGACGAGAGCCGCACTGATGGATTCGTTCGAGACGGCCAAGTACAAGTACAGTGGCTCCCCGTTGGCCGGTCGGGATAGTACAGGTGGTTGAGATAGACTTTGCTTTAGGTGGCGAAGTGCCTGTTCGCATTCCTCGCTCCATTCGAAGGCTGCCTCCTTACGAAGGAGTTTGAAGAAGGGGAGGGCGTGCTGAGTGGACCTCGCGACGAAGCGGGATAATGACGTGAGCATGTCGTTCATGATCTGTATTGACTTCTTCGACGTTGGTGTCGGGAGATTGGAGAACGCCCGACATTTGTCGGGGTTGGCTTCAATTCCTCGTTCTGTTAGGTAGAATCCGAGGAATTTTCCTGCCTTGACCCCGAATGTACATTTCTCGGGGTTGAACCTCATTTTACATTGTCTTGCTTGGGCAAAGACCGTCTTGAGGTGTGCGGCATGGTCGGTGTCTGCTCGGAACTTGACGATCATCTCGTCCATATACACCTCGAGCATGTCGCATATCTGTTTGTGGAAAACCTTGTTCATCATGCGTTGGTAAGTTGCCTTGGCATTTTTCAGTCCGAAGGGCATTACATTGTAGTAATAGTTGCCCGAGCTGGTCATGAAAGTCGTGCAGTGTTTGTCGCCCAAGGCCATCGGGATTTGGTTATAGCCCGAGTAGGCGTCCATGAACGACAATGTTTTGTAGCCGGTTGAGTTGTCGACCAGCATGTGTATGTTAGGCAAAGGGAAAGCATCTTTCGGGCAAGCCCGGTTGAGATCGGTATAGTCAACACACATCCTCCATTTTCCATTATTCTTTTTGACGAGTACAACATTTGACAGCCAGGTGGAATACCGGGCTTCATAAATAAAATTTTCCTCTAGGAGGTCTTTTACAGCTTTTTCAGCAGCCTCCGTTTTTTCTGGAGACTGCCTACGCCTACGTTGTACTACGGCCCTAGCGGCTGGATCTATGGCGAGGTGGTGACAGGCGACCTCAGGGTCGAGTCCGGGCATCTCCGCGGCGCTCCAAGCGAACAGGTCAGCATTCTCGCGCAAGCAGGCTTTGATTTGCTTCCTTGCCAGGTCGGGGAGATCTTTGCCAATCTTTACTCCTTTGGTCGGGTCGGTACCGAGGTGGACGAGCTCAAAATTCCCGTCCGGTATTGGTCGGAGTGGGGCTTGCTCGCCGCTGGGAGGCTCGTCCTGGTCAAAACGAGTGTCCAGAGCTATGGAGTCGACCTTTGGTGGAGCTCTCTGGACTTCTTCGACTCTTGCTTGTCGGGCTCCTATCGCGTCCTTTTGGCGGGCCTGGTCCCTATGTCGACAGTATCGCGTCCCTTAGAAGCGGCGTTGAAACACCTTTGGGCAGCGGCTAGGTCTCCTTGGATAGTAGCTACCCGTGCTCTCTTGGTGTAGAATTTCATCTTCAGGTGGACGGTCGAGGGCACCGCTGTCAGTTCTGCCAGTGTTGGTCTCCCCAAGATGCAGTTGTACAGAGACGGGCAGTCGATGACAAGGAAGCGTACTTTGACTTGTCTTGTGTCCGTCCCTTCACCAAACGTAACCAGAAGCTCGACATATCCCCAAGGTTTGGAGGTCGAGCCATTGAAACCTTGTAAGTCCGACCCCACATACGGTGAGAGATGTGAGTCGTCCAGCTGTAGAGTTCGGAACAGTTGGCTGTACATCACGTTGACGGAACTCCCTTCGTCGACGAGGATGCGATGTACATCAAAATTGGCCATTCTGGCCCTTATCAGTAAGGGGATGACCGCGTTCGGGGCTCCGCCGGGGAGCTCTTCTAGGTAGAAGGTGATGGGCTCTGACCTGCCCTCACCCTTTCGAACGTCACTGTTTGCGGGGGAGCCGCGTCGACCAGCTCGTCCAGCTTTCTCTTGGCTGAATTGATGGTCAATTCGTTGAACCCGCCGCCGTTGATGACCAGGGCGGAGGGGAAATATTCCCACCTGCTGTGCGTTGTGAGCGGCTCCTGCAGGTGCTCGGGGAAGTCGAAGTCCTCGGGCTTGGTTACGGAGAAGGCGGTCTGGATAGGGCCCGACTCGTCAGATGGTCGGGCATCCTCCTCCGGCTCTCTAGTTTCTTGGGCGTCACGAAGGGGAGCGTCGCTTCGCCGGTATTGCGCGAGCCTCCCTCCCTTGATGAGGGTTTCGATGGCGTCCTTGAGGTGGACGCAATCCTCAGTCAGGTGACCATGGCTCCTATGGTACTGACAATACTTGTTCTTGTCTGCTCCGGGCTTGGAGGGAGCAGGTCGGGGACGTTTGACACCGTCGTCCTTGAAATCAGTGCTGGCACACTCCGCCAGAATGCGCTCGCGGGAAGCTGTGAGAGGAGTATACTCGGTGAAACGCCCCGAAGGTCCTCTTTGTTCCCGGACTTCACGGGGGCTGTCTTCTTTCCTTTTCTCCCCGGTTCGTCGAGGAGGAGCTTCTTGGCGTGAGCTGCTGTTGGGCCCGCGAGTTCTGGGATCTCGAGCTCTGTTGGCCGCTTCCCTGTCCTCGTAGTCCATGTATGCCCGAGCTTTTTTGAGGAGGGCATCGAATGTCCGAGGTGGCTCGATACCCACGGCCTTTCTGAATTCCGTGCCGGGGAGGAGCCCCCTCTCCAGCAGATATCTCTTCATATGGTCTGCGCAGGGGACCTGTATGGCTTCCCGGTTGAAGCGATTGATGAACTCCCTCAAGGTCTCATCCTGTCGTTGGATGATGGCCTCGAGGGCCGCCTCGGTCTTCGGATGTCGCCAAGAAGTTGTGAACGAACTGATGAACTGGTTCTTCAGGTTTCGCCACGAGGTGATTGAGCCCGGGGCGAGCCCTTTGTACCAGCCCATGGCCGCCTTCCCGAGGGTCGTGGGGAATAGTCGGCATTTGATGGGCCCCCCGACATTGTGGTAATGCAGCATGGCCTCGAACCCGTCTATGTGGTCGACCGGGTCCGTGACTCCATCGTACTCCTTCAAGTATGGGGGCTTCTCTATGCCCGGGGGGATGGGTGCTTCCATAATAGCTTGCGACAGGGGACCGCGGGGGTCGTCCTCGTCGCTCCTCTCTAGAGATAGAGATGGGGACCTGTAATACTGTCTGGCACGACGGTCCAGGTCGTGCTGAGTCTCTCTCGAGCGGGATGCTCGGTGGTTGAATTTTACACGTTCGTCTCCGGAGTGCCTTCTTTCTTGTCTCGCCGGGTCGCGACTAGGCTCTCCGGCTTGAATGATGGGCTGCCTCTCCAAATGGGGTCGTTTCCCCTTTGGTCGGGGTGATTGGCTTCGAGAGGTTTCCCTGTAATGTCTCCGCGGGGGAGATGGGTGTTGAGTTTCAGTCACTCGAGGAGGGGGAGTATGGGGCCTCTGATGCCTCCTCGGGGGTCTTCGTTCGTCTTCAAGTGCCCTTAGTCTTTCCCCTTGGGCGAAGATGAGATAGTTTGTTTGATTAATCGCTGCAAACAGCGCTTGAGTTGTGGCGTCCGCCCCGGCGGGAACGGGGACTTCCTGGAACCGGGCGGCCCTGTAGTTCGCGAGGGTTGCCGGGTCGTCTTCGAGTGGCTGAGGGACCGAGGAAGATGAGGCAGTAGCTCCGTCCCGGTAGGTGGAAGTTCCGGGGGCAGTTGTCGTAGGAATGGTGTTGTGGCTGGGGTTGCCGGCGTTATCAAGGTGTCCGTTTTTATCCGCGGTGCCGTTGTTAGTGTCGACGACGCGGACGTTCTGCTCATCGCGAGCTTGATCAGCCATGACAGCGGTAGTTGAATTTGAGCTTTGGTCTTTGAGTTTTGCAAGACGGGGAAGCTAGATTCCCACAGACGGCGCCACTGATCTAACCTGATCAGACTTGGACCGTCACGGCTGGCTCCGAGCTGAAGTTTTGAACGAGGTGGGGAGGGGGGGGGTACCTGCAAGGCACTCCGATGCTGAAGTAAGTAAGAGCACGAGCAGACAATAATATGAGTATGGGTAAAAGAATGAATACCTGACCCTCTGGGAACAGAGGGTATTTATAGCCCCCAGCGCTGGGCCAAGGTTCCTTCATTGGGTCGGGCAGGTTTGGCCCAATGGAGGAACTGCCAGGTTCTACGTGCGTAGTGGGGACCCGCACGTGGTCCCCTTCCTGGATGTTCTGCGTGAAGTACGGACGGACGAGGACGCGGTCTTTTCGGGATCCAGGTGATGGCGTAGTGGATAGAGCCTGTCCAGGAGGAGTGCTCGAGCTGAGGTCGAGCAGGTTAGCGTGGAGTCGAGGACGGCGTAATAGCAGGAGATGTCGGGCAACGATATCCCTTCTGGTCGGCGTGGCCCTTTGCAAGACCGTTTGGACTGGGCCTTTACCATTGCTTTTGGGCCAGCCGGACCCAGTCCAGAACAATAATAATTCAACTTCAAAATTGAATTAAAATTAGAACCAAATCAAGATTAATATGGAATTAAAAAGAAACTAAAATTATAATGACTAAAAAGAATTAAAATGTAAAATAAAAGAAAAAAGGTACTAACTATATATATTTTTGAAATAAAATGATACAGCCGTATAAACTTAAATAGAAAGCAATAAAAAAATTAAATAAATAAATAAAAATAATAACACATGTTAAGTGCGTCTTTTGCGATTTTTTTATGGAAAAGAAATTATGAATAAAACACAGCCGAACTCAAATTTCACCAAATTCAAAAAACGACTTTTAACGTTAACAATTTTTCATGGTTTTTTAATGCATAATTTTTCCTTGATTTATAAAGAAAAGTTGTAAATGATGTCAAGGAAAATCATTCGAAGAAGTTATGAATTTTTAAAATCTGCTTTGAAAATTGATAAAAATAAGTGAAATCGCTTGTGAACACTTGCAATATAATGATGCAGATGGGAGGTGATATCCCAGATCAAAATTGAGGTATGACAACACTATCGCTTCATTGCAGGCTACAAGGTGTGCATTTCATTATTATAGCTTCATTACGGCTGCAAGGTGTGAATTTCATAGCTTTTTGTTGGTTGAAATGCTATTCTTTTCATGTTTTAGTAAGTATTTTCACACAACACTATGAGTTTTTGTCATGTTCATATCCTAAAACATGTAAATGTAAAATTTAAAAAGTAATAAATCTGGTTAAATTAATTTTTCTGGTCTGTACATATTTATGCATTTCATACCACCATGACAATTGGCCGTCTTAAATGTTTTTGGAAAATATGTTCTTGCTCGGGATACCATCTTAGAATTTACAACATTTTGCTTTTGAACACTCTATTTATTGTTTAAACCTTTAAATCTTGAATTCTGATTTATGTCAAAAATGCTTGTGAAGGTGTTATTATATCTTGTTCAACTCTAAGAGATTTTACTTTTTAAGTGATGTATTTATCAATTTTCCTAGCATTGCTATAGAGCACTGCACCAGAATTGGCAACCTTTGTTTAACCTATGTTAGTAATTAGTTGTTGTGATTAAATGCATTTTTTGTCTGTTCATGTTTAAGAGAATATGGCAAAATGTATTTCTCTGATTTTTTATAAGCAATGATATCAATTATCTACTCTCACTATTACAAAAGAATAACGACATGGAGCAAAACCATTCAATTTAAATTTTTGGGACATATATATTAAAGATTAGAAGTTGAAGAGTAATGTATCACATAAATTGAAAATTTATTCTTTTGTTTAAATAAATTAAATACGCGTACCAATTTTATCAATTAATTTATCATCCAATCTATTCATTAAGCCATTCAATCTATCTACTTATAATTTTTAATTTTTTTTAAAATTTTAAATCCATTAATAAATTGATCTTTATAAGTATGTTATAGAAAAACAATTATTTATATCGTTCTAGAGTTTATTAGTATATATTTCTCGTGAATTTTGTCATTGAAACTTATTATATTTATGAATTACTATCACTATAATACTTTTTAACATTTAATTCAATAAAAGATGCTAAAATTTTAAGTTTTAAATTTTTATCAACTCTGTTGTTGAAAACATTTAAGTTTTGTAGCAAATCCTTATGTATTAGACTTGATATAAATTTTACTAACTCGCGTGAATTTTATCACTGAAAATCAATATTTTCATGAGTCACTATCACTGTAATGCCTTTTTTATTTTAATAAATAAAATATTTGTTCAATTTATTTTGTTGCAAATAAATTTTATGAATTTTGTACAATTGTCAGTTTTTTACATGCATATTTGGATTGTCTCTTAATTATTCTTAGTGTGATTCTTAATTTGTTATATTGATTACTCTATTTATTTGACCGGTTCATGTAATAAGGTTGAGACATATGTTCATTAACTATTAGTTTATTCATGTCAAAAGCAATATTTTTTTAATAAAGTTAATTTTTATACATCTAAGAAAATTAGTGATCCATTGTATTTCATAATATTACTATTATTGTTAATACATCTAAATATGTCATAAAACATAAACATAATTTTAATTTGTTGGAACATACACAAAAATGAAGTTGGTGAGTTAATGGTGAAAATTGGTTAGTTGAAGAAAATTAAGTTGAGAGAGAAAGATAGAGATTATTAGAGAGAGAGTAATTGAGGAGAAAATTATAATTGACATTAACCAACTACAGAAAACATATTACATCAAGGTATTTATAGGACACAACTTAAAATCAAACAACAAAATAAACGATCTTACAAAATAGCAGAAAAACACAAAAGTCGCGCTAGAAACCGGTTTTCCAAAATCTGGAAACCTGTTTCTCCAACTGAATATCGCAACAGAAATTGGTTTCCTCAAACTGGGTAACCGTTTTCCTCTTCAAAACTTCCAAATTCCAGATTTCCAAAAGTGCTTTTCCAGATAAGATGTTTGCTCGAAACGATTACAGAAGCTATTATAAAGCATTTGACTTATTCTAATCTGCACATATGATTTATGATTGATTTTAAAAACTGACACATGTAATAAGTGATTATGCAGATTTATTTACAGTTATTACTTATTTCGAAAGGTTTTTCCTAATTACCATTTTCCAAGAAAAAATAGAAAATAAAGACACAATTTACAAATAAAAATAACTTTCATTCATGATCTTAAAATTCAAAACAAAAGACACGCATGCAACATCACTTTCACCTTGGACATAGTGAAAGACTTTTGAAAAGACAAACAAAAAAAATTACTTTGAAATGTGAATGCAAGAGGGAACATCAACAATGATCCAATTCTTAATTCTGACTCCATGTGTCACAAAGTTTGACATCTCTTTCTCTGGCTCATCTTCGAGAATAGTGTTGATCTTTACAGTAATCGGATGAAGATATCCTACACTGTGAAAGATGTCTTGATATTTACTCAAAGCGGACTTTGGCTTCACAACTTCATTCATCATGGAGAAACCCAAACCAGTCTCATTCTTGTTCGCGTGTGGATTAATAATCTGCCCCCACACCTTGTTAGGGCCCTTCTGCACTACCTGTTGCGCATCCTTAAATGAGGTGATAGAATCTTCATTCTTCCTTATATTATTAATAGACAAAGCTTGGAACTGAGTTCCAACAGCGGTTTCATCAGCTTCTACAATGCTAAAGGAAGATAAATGAGATATCAACAGAGCTTGCTCACCGTTCACAATAACTACATTTCCTTTACGGACAAATTTCAGTTTCTGATGCAAGGTTGAAGTAACAGCTCCTGTTTCATGGATCCAGGATCGTTCCAATAAACAGTTATAGGCTGGGACAATATCCATAACCTGAAAGGTGATTTGGAATAAGTGAGGACCTATGTGAATAGGTAAATCCACCTCTCCAATGATAGATTTTCTCGAACCATCAAAAGCTTTTACTATAATGCCACTAAGGCGCATAGAAGTTTCCTGGTATTTGAGCTTCATCAGAGTGATTTTCGGTATGACATTCAAAGAAGATCCATTGTCTATCAGCACATTGGACAAAGAGTCATTCTTACAATTCATAGATATATGCAAATTCAGTTTATGGTTTCTCCCTTCACCAGACAGTTTTTCATCAAAAAACTCAGATTGTTACAAGACGTAATATTTTCCACAACACTGTTGAACTGATCCAAAGACACATCCCTTTCAACAAAATTCTGATCCAACATCCTCATTAGAGATTCCCGATGAGCAGAAGAGTTCATCAACAAAGCTAAAATGGAAATCTTAGATGAAGTTTGCAATAATTGATCCACAATCTTGTAATCACTCATGTTGATGATTTTTAACAGATCATCAACATTCTTTTCCAAGGAGGCGCCACTAGATTCTCCTACCACTTTCTTAGGTTCAACATTCTCAACAACCTTCTTACCATAATTAACATCTCCTCGAAAGGTAGGGGCGAAGACACGACCACTACGAGTTACTCCACTAGCTTCAACAATATTCTCAACATGGGACTAAGGTTGGATAGGAATTTCCACACCATCTTCTAGGATAGTTGCATTGTACTTATAAGGCACAACTTTATCTAATTCATATGTGATAAGACAGGCAGGAAAATAACTACGGGAGCAATGGTAGGCTTGTTGTGGTACGCAATCTCTACTGGAGTGGGAATATCAAAATGTTGCACAATGACATTCACCCCCCGCTTCTTCAGAATACTCATGAATCATAGAATTATCATAAAACATACTTTCATCATAGAAAAAGAATTCATCACAGAAACATACTCATCATCAGACATGGCCCCAACAGAATAGTCTTTAATCATATTAACTTCATTATAATCATCTCTGTTACATGTGACTCTGATAGTACCTTTGTCTAACAGCAGTCGAATACCTCTTCTCATAATAGAACAACCACAGGAATCTCTACATTAAATTTGACAGGAACCATAATGACGTATCTCCTAACCATCCATATAATAAAAGTTAGCATGCAAATGCACCAGATCATCATCCATATAATTCACATCATAAATCCAGAATTCACTGGGACTTCCATAAACCATATTCACGTCATTATCATATTGTTCCTTTAGCCTGTTGATATGGATAAGGCCTTGATCCAACATCTCTTGTAAATCACCTTCTACCACAGAACAACCGCGAGTGCTTTCTCTATATACCTGGCATGCTTTATGGTCATGCTCATAGTGACTGTATTGACATAGCAAAGCATGCATCTTCACCAAATTCCCTCTTACCATCACTACTAAAAAAATGACATTTGAGAAAAGGTTTTTACATCGGGTATCAAAATATATGATGTAAAAAATAAAATTAAAAACATTTTACATCAGGTATTTATTTGCAATGATATAAATAATATGAAAAAAAATATTTTTCGCTATCTATTACATCGGGCCATGTAATCCACCGATGTAAAAGGTTTCCTGAAAAAAACACGGTGGCATTTTTGTAAATAAAAAACAAGGTGGAAGAATTGTAAATAAAAAACTAGCAAGATATTACATCGGGGCTTACTAAAAACCGATGTAAAAAGTTCACGCGCAGATTGGTAATATATAAAATATATTAAAAACCTTACATTAGGGCATGCTGAAAACCGATGTAAAAACATTAGACGCCTAAACCCTTACATCGGGGCATACTTTTAACCGATATAAAAAACACCCTTACATCGGGCCTTCTATAAACCGATGTAAAAAACATCAGCCCAGAATCTTGCATCGGGCCAATCTTAAAACCGATGTAAAAACGGCAAACGCCCAAACCCTTACATCGGGCCGAGGGTTACACCGATATATATATATATATATATATATATATATATATATATATATATATATATATATATATATATATATATATATATAATGCAGATTATTATATATATATATAATGCAGATTATTTCCTCACTGTTCAACTTCTCTCACGCATACGCCGCCGTTCCACCCCTGTATCGCACACGCCGGTCCGTCGTTTCACGTCTCCTCGTTGCCGTTTCACGTCTTCTCGCCGCCGGCTGCACGAAGACATCCTTCGCCGGCCGTTTCGTCGTCCGTTCACCGTTCGTTCGTCGTCTTCGAAACATCCTCCGCCGTCCAACTACGATTCCGGTACGAAACTTTCTATTTTGTTCAACTTCATTGTATATCTAGGCATTGGTTGAAAGTTTATATAGAAATCCTTGTTAAGGAAAAATCCTTGTTCCTACCATCCTCATATTTTAAGAGAACGTCTACCAGATCATCTTCTACTTCACCTTGATCATCTTTGGCTTTTGTGTTCTTTGCCTCTTTATGTTCATTGGTGATATTTTCTAATATCTGATCTGTTTGGCGATGAAACCTCTCAAGCTTAGGCCTCAACCCAGTAACATGTAGCCATTTAGCAGAAGGAAACAAATCTCCCAAGTCAAAACCTCCTACAACCTTTATCGATTCTTTTAGCGCTGATATGAATTTTTCTTGGTCTTTGCATTTACTTCCAAAGGCGGACCTCGAAACAATAATGTATATTGAAGAAATCAAAGCTTCAGTGAGATTGATTGGCGATCCATTCTATGAGGCAATCCATTTGACAAGATTGGAAAGCACATCTTCTCTAATTGGTTGGTATGAGTTGACCCTTTTTAGGTTAAAAGCTCTAATGTGCAGATTTTTCATAGCTGTCTCCAGTAATAACCATATGGAGCAAAAGCTATATTTGTGGAATTGTAAGCTACTATATCTGTAGCAAGGAGTCGAGGCCTTGATGCAAAGTTAATATCATGGGTTTTCATCACCTCCATAGCCCACTCGGGTGATGAAATGACAATAGTAGAAACCTCTCCAAGTTGAAGATGCATTATGGGTCCATATTTTTTGGCCAATTCTCTTAATTTCCAATGGGGTTGAAAGCTTAACAGATTGTGAATATTTCCTATAATGGGTAACTCTCTAGGTCCTGGTGGTATGTTAAAAGTTGAATAGTTTTTCTTCTTTCTCATCTTTTGGACCATAATGGTTAAGAAGGCAAAGAAGAAAAGATATGCAAAGTAGAGGATTAAGAGAGCCATCTCCAAATGGTTGTAAATCTACTACTATTTAAAAGGTTAAACCTGAATTATTATACAGATGTAAAAGTTCCATCGTGTCCAATGGAATCATTATCTAATCTATAAAGAATAGCTTGAAATTGGTGTCATTGTCCATCAATAAGACTGACAAAGATAGGATCAAAATAGTATTTTTTTAAAAGGCTATTATTGTTTGTTGACTTCCTTACTTTAACATCATCATATGTTGTAGTTGAAACCTTGTTATCTTTACCATATATTGTTTGGATTTCAATGCCAAAATAGCTGATTTTGTACATGTGCAAGCAAACAAATACATAATTTTTAATATTTTTAACAAAAAGAAAAATACACGACTTCCCATTTAGATGGATCATTCATTGGCATTAATTATATTATTACTGATGAGATGCAGCCTAACTAAATGCTTGTCAGTGTTTGTTGTAGCAACACAGTTTTCTTCTAAAAATATAACCCTACTTGTCTGATCGATTTTATATTTCTTGGGATTGGGAATAAAATATTTGTTTCAAACTTCCAGAATTATGTCTAATTATGTATTGACTTGCAACATTGCTGTAAGTTTTACATAAAGCATGATAAGTAGAAGGTAGCAATAAAATATCATATTTTCTTTTAATTGTGGCTCAAAATTCCTCAGCCATGTCCAATTCTACTCTTCTGATTTCTTTGACAAGGGATTTCAAATAACAAAATTCATTGATTGTTGTTCTAATTGTTTTGGAAATGTATCAATATTGTTAGAAGTAGTAGTTCATTCTTTTACAAGATTATTTCCTAAATGCAGATTATTTCCTCACTGTTCAATTTCTCTCACGCATACGTCGTCGTTCTTCCCCTGTATCGCCCACGCCGGTCCGCCGTTTCACGTCTCCTCGCCGCCGTTTCACGCCCCCGTTTCACGTCTCCTCTCCGCCGGCTGCACAAAGTCATCCTTCGACGGCCGTTTCGCCGGCCGTTCGCCGTCTTCGAAACATCCTCCGCGGTCCAACTACGATTCTGGTACGAAACTTTCTATTTTGTTCAACTTCATTATATATCTAGGAAAATTATTACAAAGTAAGTTTATCTTTCATGTGACTTTCATTGACAAGTAATAGTTATGTGATTTTTCATTGGCGAGTAAATTTAGTTATGTGATGTTTATCTTTCTGTATTAGTTCTTTTGAGATTCATCAAATGGCAAATGGAAATAGAAAAAAGGCTACATGACTTCATCCCAATGTAAGTGTGATGTAAATTGTAATTCTATAGTTAAATTTATGATAAATATTCACTAATTATGTCATTCAATTGTAGACAATACAACAACATAACTCTAACGATTGTGGATACTATGTGATGAAAAATATGTTGGATATTGTCTCTGCTAATATAACCGAGAATTGGATGCAGGTACTAAAAATAACTTTACTTTGTTATTTACTTTTTGTTTTTCGACTTAATATGAATTTTTGTAAAATAACTCTGTATTGTTATATTTATGTATTATAGGTATTTGATGACCCAACAAAATTAACAAAAGATGATTTGTATAATTTGCGACTCCGTTGGGCAAAATGTTTTTTTGAGTTATATAAAAATTAAGTTTATCTTGGTGGGTTTTATAGAATTGTCTAAGTTGTGGTTTTTGCACATAATTGTTATTATTGAGTTTTTGCACATTACATGTGGTTTTTGCACATAATTGTTATTATTGAGTTTTTGCACATTACATGTGGTTTTTGCACATGTATTGAGTTTCTTGATTTTGTTTGCTGATGTTAATTGTTATTATTGAGTTTTTGCACATTACATGTGGTTTTTGCACATGTATTGAGTTTCTTGATTTTGTTTGCTGATGTTAATTGTTATTATTTATTATCAAGCAATGTGATTTTGGTGTTGTCTACCGAAGCTATAACTCATCTACTTGTGGATTTTATATTGGTAATTCAAGTTTGGAAAAAGACTTATAAATAGTTGAATATTTTTGTATGTTTTGTGAAGAATATGTAATTGTAAGTTTGTTGTGAGTTTGTTTGTTGTGATACAATACAAGTTTGCAATACAATTGTTCAATTTGTAAGTTTGTTGTGAAAAATATGAAAACATCGACCTAGATGTGGTCTATGTGATGTTGGAAAGCTTTGAAATCTATATAGCGACATAAATATAGTCTGTGTGATATTGGGAAAATATGAAAAGATGGGTACAAATTATTTTTGTACAGGGAAACATCCAGAAAATAAATAATTTATTCTCAAAAAATTTCATACATTTTACATCGGTTATTACTCCAAACTGATGTAAAAACTTTCAAAACTGTATATATTACACCGGGCTTATATTATAACCGATGTAAAAAAGGGACTTTTTACATCGATCCACATGTTTAATCGATGTAAAAAGTTGCGTCAATTTTTTTAAAATATTGTTATAATTGTTTTTTACATCAGTCTTAGATCACAACCGATGTAAAAAATGGACTTTTTACATCGGTCCACATGTTTAACCGATATAAAAAAGGGACTTTTTACATCGGTCCACATGTTTAACCGATGTAAAAAGTTGCTTCAATTTTTTTAAAATATTGTTATAATTGTTTTTTACATCAGTCTTAGATCGCAACCGATGTAAAAAAGGGACTTTTTACATCGGACCCAAAACCGAGGTAAAAAGTACCTGATTTACTATATCGCCTGACTTTACATCGGACCTAGAACCGATGTAAAAAGTCAGTTTCACCCGATGTAAAAAGTCATTTCTGCACTAGTGCATGTTTATGTCAAAGATTCTGAATTCTCCTAGACAATAAGAAACCATATTCATAGTACCTCCACCTTCATGCTTGGGTAGTGGATTAGCTTTCACATTGGGACCATTATCTTTAAAAGACAGAAGACCAGATCTTACCATCTTCCGCACTTCAGACTTCAATGGATAAAGGTTTCAATATTGTGCCCAGGGGCTCCTTGATGAAAAGCACAAGTCTGACCAGCTTTATAGTACCATGGAAAAATTAGAGGTATAACATAGGGAGGCCTAGTATGCACCAGGTTCTTCTGAATCAAAGCCGGAAACAATTTTGTATAACTCATCAGAATATGATCAAAAGCTTCCCTCTTCTAACCTTGCCCTTGATTACCTTGTTGAGGTGCTCTCTGATAGGCAACAACAGTCAGAGCTACATTGGTGACCGAAGTTACTGAAGAAACATGTTGTTGATGTTGGTGACGTCTTCTTAGAGGTCTAATCCTTCTTTCTTGAACAACAACATTCATTTCTCCTTCTTTTTTTTTAGAAAACTCATATGATGATTTCACTATTCCACTAAAACCTTCATCTTTTGACAATCGTCCTTCCCTGACGACTTCCTCTAGACGGACACCCATACTTACCATCTCAGTGAAATCACTTGGTGCACTTGCAACCATTCTTTCATAGTAAAATGAACCAAGGATTTTTAGGAAGACCTTAGTCATTTATTGCTCTCCCATTGGGGGTACCACTTGGGCGGCAACCTCGCACCAATGATGCACATAGTTTTAAAGTGATTCCTTATCTTTCTAAGCCATCGCTCTCAATTGGTCACGGACAAGTGCCATAAACATGTTGTACTTATACTGCTTCACAAAATCTTAACCTAAGTCATTGAATGTATGAATGTTTCTATTGTCTAATCCCATATACCATTTCCAGGCAGCACCAGTTAAACTATCCTGGAAGAAATGAATAAGCAAGTGTTGGTCATCATTATGAGTGGACATCCTTCTGATATACATCACCAGGTGGTTATAGGGACAAGAGTTCCCTTGTACTTCTCAAATTCTGGTACTTTAAACTTTACTGGCACTTTCACATTAGGAAGCAAGTAGAGGTCACTGACATTCTGTCAGAATATCTCTTTTCCTTGGAGAGCCTCCACTTCTTTCTGCATTTCATTGAATTGATCCTGAAAGTCATCCATTCGGTCATAAAAGCCCAAACTTTCACTTGGTAGAGGAGGCGCATGATAAACTTCATCATTAATAACAGGCATAACATTCATCGCAGGAGGTGCAACATGATGAATCTCATTATTAATAACAGGGACAACATGCACCACAGGAGGTGCAGAAACAACAACAGTTTAAACAAATGGAGCAACTTGAGCAGCAGGATTGTAACCTTCTGGCATGAAATTCTGAGGCATTCCCCATGGCTAACCGCGGGGTATTTGGTATTGAGTAGCAGTAACAGGAGTAACAGAGATGGGAACTGACAGAATATCTGAAATAACAGTCGTCTGTTATGGTTGAGTAACATGAAGAGATGGAGGAGGAGGAGGTGGTGGCTGATTCTGAGCATCCACCAATGACCCTACCAAAGTAGTTAGGTTGGCCATACCAGCCCTCAAAGCAGTCACTTTTTCGCGCAGCTCACGATTCTCTTGCTCAAGGTTTTCTATCTTCCTTCTAGAATTAGCCCGAGTATGATAGTGATGAGACAACTTGCTTATTGAACGATGTAGAGAAACAAGTAAGACACATGGGAAAGATAGGAATGCAAAAATATGTGCAAAATGATACATGATATGCAATGCATATGATTTATTGTGTTTATTCAAGGAACTCAAAGAATTATAAACAATTGCAAATATTGAGGAACTAACACATTTGGAAATACTGAAAAATCTCATTTTAATAATAACTTTGGAATGGATTACAACTTTTAGTACAAGTTTCAATAATCCTAAGTACAAGAGAATAAAGATAGAATTTAAAAATCCTAAGGAGCCAAAGCTGATGAAGATCTTTCCACACACTAACATTTTCCCTTGAGTCTTGCAATCTGAGCCTTCAACTGCTTGCTCTCTTCTACATACTTGTCGGTGACTTTTTTCCATCCACCAGAATCAGAAAATGGGTGACCAGGACCTGGCTGAACTCTAGAGGAAAATAAATCCTTCTGCTTGTCTATCATCTCCACAACGTGACTCTCAATAATCTCAATCTAGTCATCCTTATCTTTCAATTCTGTTGAGTAGGACACCTCCAAAATTTGGTACTTATTCTTCCATGCTTCCTTCTCTTGTTACATCATAACTAAAGAAGGTTGTAGGTCTTTCACATTATCTAAGAGAGGAGTAGTAGTCCTTATAAACATGTCAGCTAAATGTTCTTCACGAGAATAAGCCATCTTCAACTGAATTGCCCTTGCTTGTACCCAACAGAGATGAGGCTCTAAGGAAACATCTCCTATTGGTCCCAAATCTTTTCTACCCTTCCTATAAATATGGTGCCAAGCCTTTTCAATCTCTTCCTTGTATGCCTTGTGATCTTCTCATTCTTTTAGAAAGAAACTACTTAGATAAATGTTACTTGGCTTGTCTCTCATTGGATATCCAAGTTGGTAGTTTGCAAGAATGTGATTGTAGTTAATTCTTCCTTTTGTACCAAGAAGAGGAACATTGGGAAAAACACCACAACTATCAATAATCTTCACATAATAATAAGCTTGATGATAACAATCAATGTCAGAATGAGTGAGAGCCATAATCTTTGTTAGAACAAAGTTTGGTAATAATCATATCTTAGAGTTTTGATGATAACAATGAAATAAATTTTGTTATATTTATGTTATACTCTGACTTGTATGCTCGCTTAGTTCAGATGATGTTCTGACTCACGCATCTTAGAAAGAAACAAGATTCTACGCTAGTACAAAGAAAACTCATAATGAAGAGCAAATCCTCAGCAACCTCTAATAGATGCACGCTGAATACAACATCTGATAAATATAAGTTTAAAGTAAACTCTGATGAACAACGCTGAAGAATACTCTGATGAACACATATTGAAGAATACTCTGATAGAAGAAAATATCAAGTAAACTCTAAAATGGAAACGCTGCAAGAAAACACTTCAACTTCCAGAGACAAGCTCTGACAGTACCGTTGGTTATTTAATTCTAAGACGACTAATGCACTCAAGTATACTACACGCACTAGCATTGGAAACATAAAGACCAAATATACTCGCTACACGCAACACGCATAATTACAAACACGCTTCATTAAATGCATGCACTATCATCAAGGCATTAACGGTCAATTGGAAGCTATATATAGAAGACCTTTTGTATCAAAGAAAGGTTACTGACTTACGTGAAATATACTTACACTCACTGTTTTCATACTTGTAAACTAATATTGTATAGTGGGTAGATCTTAAGTATTTGGCAACAATCTTAGTGAAAAATCACAGTTGCGATAAAGCTTTTTAGAAGCAAATCTTTTTCACTACTATTAAGAGACAATTTTGTAAGTGTTCCTTGAGAGACCAGTTGGGTCAGATTTCTCAAGAGGGCTAGGACTATTTGAGTCTTAGAGGTTTTAGTCACTTGCAGTTAGCTTGTGCATTGTATTGTTAGTCACACCAGTTTGGTTGTGCGCTTGTAATCAGTTTGATTATAATGGATTAAGTCCTCGTTGAGAGAGGAGAAATCACCTTGGTGGGTGGACTGGAGTAGTTTGAGTTTCAAACGAACCAGGATAAAATTACCAGTGTCCTTCCATTAGTATTGCACTAGAAAAGAAGAAAAACTTATTCAACCCCCCCCCCCCCCCCCCCCTCCCTTCTAAGTGTTTTCTCAACCTTCAATTGGTATCAGAGCTCTAGTTCTGGGTGCAAACACCTGACAGTGTCAGAAAAAAAGATCCAGAAGGAAAACACTATGGCATCTGAACAAAACAACCACAACAGCACCAAACCTCCTGTATTTGATGGAGAAGACTTTGAATACTGGAAGGATAGACTAGAAAGTTTCATTCTAGGTCATGATGCTGATCTATGGGATTTGGTCCTTGACGGGTACACTCATCCAAAAGATAAATACGGAAACAAAATTGATAGAAGGAACATGGATAAACAACAAAAGTTAGATTTCAAGAATCACCACAGATCCAGAAACATCTTTCTGAATGCTATCTCGAAAAATGAATATGAGAAAATCACCAACAGAGATACGGCACATGACATGTTTGAATCCCTCAAGATGACTCATGAAGGAAATGCTCAAGTAAAAGAGACAAAAGCTATGGCTCTCATTCAGAATTATGAAGCATTCAAAATGGAAGAAAATGAGTCTATTGAAGTTATGTTCTCGAGATTCCAAACTCTGATTGCTGGCCTAAGAGTTCTGAACAAAGGATACACCAAGGCAGACCATGTTAATAAAATCATCAGAAGTTTACCCAGAAGATGGGCACCTATGGTCACTGTATTCAAAGTATCAAAAGATCTGAATGGCGTTTCCCTTGAAGAACTTATCATTGCTTTAAGGAGTCACGAGATAGAATTTGATGAACATGAGCCTCAGAAGAAATGTAAGTTTGTAGCTCTTAAATCTATTAAAAAAGTTGAAACTAAGGCTTTTCAGGTAGAAGAAGGAAACTCTGAAGATTCAGCATCAGAAGAAGACGAGTTATCTCTGCTCTCTAGAAGGATCAATCAGATGTGGAAGCATAGACAAAAGAAGTTCAGGAACTACAAGAGGTCAGAAGATAAACCAGAATATTTTGGACATAAGAAGTCAAGCAGAAGAGATGTAGTTTGCTATGAATGCAAAGAAACTGGACACTACAAAAGTGACTGTCCTAAGCTGCAAAGAGAAAGACCCAAGAAAATTTTTGGTAAAAAGAAAGGCGTGATGGCCACCTGGGATGATTCAGAATCATCTGAAGCTGAATCTGACTCAGAAGATGAACACGCTAATCTAGCGTTTATGGCTACCACAACAGATGACTCGGACTCTGACTCAGAACCAAATGAGGTATTCTCTGAATTCTCTAGAACTGAACTTGTTGAAAGCCTATCTGAACTGCTTGAAAACTACAGTAAACTCAAAATCAAATACAAGAAAATAAAAAAGAATCTTGCATTTGATCTTGAGAAACTTGAAACAGAAAACTCTGAACTTAAAGAAAACATTCTTAAACTCAAAGAAGATGTTCAAAAATTTGAAGACAATTCTATTTCAGATTCTGCTTCAAGTTCAAAAGATATTCTAAAAGAATATGACTCTAGTTTTCAAACGTTTCTCTCTAAAAGCATAGATAGAAGCAAAATGGCTTCAATGATCTATGGTGTTAGTGGAAATGAAAGAAGAGGTATTGGATATAAAGCTCCCAGAGGGAAATAAATATATAAACCTAAGCCCATTAAGGAAATGGTTATATCATATAAACTACTACACAAGCAATTTAATTTTGGGCACACACATGATATCAAATACACTTCTCACTCTGAAAATTCCTATGCAAAATCAAAGTTCAATCTGAACTATATAAACTCTAACCAAAAAGGACCCAAAAAGAAATGGGTACCTAAGGAGAAAATAATCTATGTTGCAGATGTCCTTAACAGCTCAGTTGAAACACCAATCATGGTACTTGGACTCTGGATGCTCGTGTCATATGACGGGAAGAAAGTCTATGTTCTAAATTCTGGAACTTAAATCTGGAGGTGATGTCAAATTTGGAGGAAATCAAAAAGGAAAGATTATTGGTTCTGGAACCATCAGAAACGGTAACCTTCCCTCTATAACTAATGTTCTATTAGTAGAAGGATTAGCTCATAACTTGCTGTCCATAAGTCAATTAAGTGACAACGGTTATGACATTATCTTTAATCAAAAATCCTGTAGAGCTGTTAGTAAAAAAGACAGAACAATCCTTTTTACTGGCAAGGGAAAGAACAACATCTATAAAATTAATCTTTCTGATCTTAAAACTCAAAATGTAAAATGCCTTATGTATGTTAGCGACGAGCAATGGGTCTGGCACAGAAGATTGGCACATGTTAGCATGAGAAGAATATCTCAAATTAACAAACCCAATCTGGTCAGAGGACTCCCTAATCTGAAATTTAACTCAGAAGCTTTATGCGAAGCTTGTCAGAAAGGAAAATTTTCAAAACCTTATTTTAAATCAAAAAATGTTGTTTCTTCCTCTAGGTCATTGAAACTTCTTCATATTGATCTGTTTGGACCAATTAAAACTGCATCCATCAGAGGCAAGAAGTATGGATTGGTCATTGTTGATGACTACAACAGATGGACATGGGTTAAGTTTTTAAAACACAAGGATGAGTCACATTCTGTGTTCTTTGACTTCTGTATCTAAGTTCAAAATGAAAAGGATTTTAGAGTCAGAAAAGTTAGAAGTGATCATGGAGGAGAATTTGAAAATCATTATTTTGAAAAGTTTTTTAAAGAAAATGGAATTTCTCACGATTTCTCTTGTCCTAGAACTTCCCAACAAAATGGAGTTGTAGAATGAAAGAATAGAACCTTGCAAGAAATGGCCAAAACCATGATCAATGAAACTAATATGGCTAAACACTTTTGGGCAGAAGTAGTGAACACAACGTGTTACATTCAAACTAGAGTCTCTGTAAGACCTATTCTTGAAAAGACTCCTTATGAATTGTGGAAAAACAGAAAACCCAACATTTCATATTTCCATCCTTTTGGGTGCACTTGCTATATTTTGAATACTAAAGATAATCTGAACAAGTTTAATTCTAAGGCATAAAAGTGCTTTCTGCTTGGATATTCTGAATGCTCAAAAGGCTATAGGGTATACAACACAGAAACTCTGATTATTGAAGAATCAATCAAAGTCAGATTTGATGATAAGCTTGGCTAACAAAAGCCAAAGCAAATTGAAAATTCTGCAGGTACAAAAGACCACCTTACAAACTCTGATGAGTCAGAAGCAAAAGACATCTCAGAAGATCCTCCTATTGAAAATGCTCTGGAAAATCTAAGAATTTCTAAACAATCCTCACAAAATAAATTCCCCAGAATCACATCCGCACACCCAGAAAATGTGATTATAGGAAAGAAAGAAGATCCCATCAGAACAAGATCCTCCTTCAGAAACAATGAAGAATCACTGTTTGGATTGGTCTCGCTGATTGAGCCAACTTCAATAGATGAAGCTCTGTTGGATAATGATTGGATCTTAGCTATGCAAGAGGAATTAAATCAATTTTCAAGAAATGATGTGTGGGATCTTGTTCCAAAACCAAAAGGATTTAATATCATTGAAACTAAATGGGTCTTCAGAAACAAGCTTAATGAGCAAGGAGAGGTTGTCAGAAACAAAGCACGACTGGTGGCTCAGGGTTATAGTCAACAAGAAGGAATTGATTATAATGAAACCTTTTCCCCAGTCGCCAGGTTAGAATCAATTAGATTGTAAATTTCTTTTGTTGTTCAACACAACATCTCATTATATCAAATGGATGTTAAAAGTGCATTTTTAAATGGTTACATAGAAGAAGAAGTTTATGTCCACCAACCTCCGAGTTTTGATGACTCAAAATTTCTAGAACATGTTTTCAAACTGAAAAAGTCTCTGTACGGTCTGAAACAAGCTCCCAGAGCTTGGTATGAACGTCTAAGTAACTTTCTTTTAGAAAAGAATTTTACCAGAGGCAAAGTGGACACAACTTTATTCAGAAAAAAATTTAAAAATGACATTTTAATCTGTCAAATATATGTTGATGATATTATTTTTGGAACTTCTAATGTCTCTCTTGGAAGAGAATTTGCTAAATCTATGCAGGCTGAATTTGAGATGAGCATGATGGGAGAACTAAAATTCTTCTGGGAATTCAAATAAATCAAACGCCAGAAGGTACCTACATATCAGACAAAGTATGTCAAAGAACTTCTGAAGAAATTTCAGCTATCAGAAAGTAAAGAAGCAAAGACCCCAATGCACCGCACATGCACTCTGGGAAAAGATGAGGTAAGTTAGAAGGTAGATCAGAAACTCTACAAAGGTATAATTGGATCTCTTCTCTATCTGACTGCATCTAGACCAGATATTCTATTCAGTGTATGTCTATGTTCTAGATTCCAATCAGATCCTAGAGAATATCACTTAACTATTGTTAAGCGAATTTTGAGGTATCTAAAAGGTACTAATTACCTTAGACTGTGTTACAGAAGATCCAAAGATTTTAAACTAGTAGGTTACTGTGATGTTGAATTTGCTGGAGATAGAATAGAATGCAAAAGCACCTCTGGAAGCTGTCAGTTTCTGGGTGATAACGTCATCTCATGGTACAGCAAGAAGCAAGCCACTATTGCACTATCAACCATTGAAGCTGAATATATATCTGTTGCTGGATGTAGCACTCAGATAATCTGGATGAAGATCCAGTTGGAAGATTATCATCTATATGAAAGTAAGATTCCTATCTTCTGTGATAATACCTCTTCTATCTGTCTCTCAAAAGATCCCATCTTACATTCTAAGGCAAAACATATAGAAATTAAACATCATTTCATAAGGGACTACATTCAGAAGGGAATTTTAAACTTAAATTTTGTAGACACAGACCATCAATGGCCTGACATTTTTACCAAACCCCTTGCTGAAGATAGATTCAAATTCATTCTGAAAAACATCAGCAGGGAATTTTGTCCTGAATGAAAATATTTTTTCTTCTATATGTGTTTCCAGAATGTTCTGAAATGAATGTTCTGATTGACTGCTCTTCAGAAGTTAGAAGAGGAGTTACATCAGAATCCATTCATCATGTTCTGAAATGTATCTAACATTTCATTACTAGAATGGTCAGAAGTTCATTATATTAAACCAGTTGTCTCACGCTACCCTCAGAAGTTGAACGTGTGTTTCAATTCTGAAAGGTCACGCATGTGTGCACTGCTATTGAGACGTCGTTCCTAGGTAACTGTTCAGATTTGATCAAAATCACGCACCCCCTTTAATGTCAAATCTCATTAATTGTTTATAATTATGTTTTTTAAATCGTTTCAACTTCTTAAACTATTCATCTTTTTAAAGATTCTTTTTAGCTATAAATACCCTTGCAAAATCCATGTTATATTTTTTACTCTCTTTCTCAAACTTCAAACACCTCTATGTTTTTGTGCAAACTCTCTTAACTCCCTTCTCAAATTCTAAACCTAAATGTTCAAATGGATTCATCTTCATCTCCTTCCTCAAGCATTCCTATGTCCTCAAGCAGCGCTCAACAAGCAGAAAGGTATGTTACTCCTGAGAGAACGACACTGATTCCAGTGGATAGCTTAGAAGTGGTGGTTGAACTTATGGTAGATTTTGATAATCTGAAGAAAAATGGGTTTGACTTGCTCCTAGCTGTGGAGTTACAAGGTTGGAAAAACTTCTTTGATCGTCTTGTAGGACCAGTATTCCCTCATCTAGTTAAGGAATTCTGGGTTCATGCTATTACTTCCCCAAAAGTCATCCTTTCATTTGTCATGGGCAAAGAGATTTCTATAACTGAGAATCTCATCAGGAAGCTTCTAGGTTTTGAAGGACATGGCGTTACTGGAATCTCTAGTGGACGAATGGATATGTCCAAGGTCTATGCTAAAATATTCATTTCTGGGCAAGCTTCAAACAAGTTCAGAAACTTGAAGAGCTACTATAAAATATGGGCAAGAATCATCCATGGCTTCATACATCACCGGAAGGAAACTAGTTCTCCTTATTACATTAATGTTGATTAACAGTACCTTCTGTTCTGTCTTGGAACAAATGTAAAGATTGATCTGCCATACCTTCTATTCAAACATCTGTGGATGCATGTGAAGGAAACTAGGGAAGCTGAGAGGGTTAGAAACCCTAAATCAAAGAGAAACTAGATCCCTCTGGGAAGACTAATTTCAGACATTCTGACTGAGAATGGTCTGATAGCCCACTTAGAAGATGCAAACTTACTTGGAGAGTTGGAGCCTACGTGTGGAAAAGCTCTGACCGGGAAGAACCTACTGAAGAGGAAGCTGATTGAGAAACTTCTGGTGGAACCTACACCATACGTCTCAACAACAGTCACCAGCAGGAGAATCCCCATTGAAGATTTTCCCCTGTTCAACTTTGGTGATCATCCGGAGATCATTCTACACTTCATTGAAGCATGCAAAGAAAGTGGTATCCATATTGCCCTTGCTTTTCTTCAAGGAAGAAATCTCCCTCCACCAGATGTTGTCCTCCAGAAGAAGAAAATACAAGCTGAAGAAGGCCCCTCTGCTCGACCTCGGAAGAAGAAGAAGAAATCAGTAGGTACAACCTCTAAAACCATTTCTGATAATGATTTTGTGCGCATGGAAACATCTATTGAACCTTAAACCCTCAAAAATATAGAAGTTGACATAGACCTAACACAATCATGTGAGCCCCTGGATAACAACCCTGAAATTGACCAAGTATTATCTGACATAGATAATTTTGCTGCTGAAGTACCTCAACAAACTCAACCTCAAACTCAAACACCTCCTTCTGCTCCTCACCATCAGAATCCAAATAATACTGCTCACAACCCTCTACCAACATCCCCCATCAGACCTTTATCACCAAGACCCTTTGAGTAGTATGATGGTTCTTGGAGACTACCTGGCATAAATGATCCTCTGGCTACAAAACCACCATCCTTCATCCTGCCATCTGAACACATTTTTGCCCTGAATTTATCACCAGCACCTTCACCACCTTCCTCACCAGAAATTCCATTACCTTCATCATCTGAAACCTCTTCACCTCTCTCTAGAACCAATCCCTAGTCCATCCTCAGTAGAACCTCCTGAACCCCTTGTCCCTTCTGACTTTCTCAGAACTGTAGTTGATCTTGAATCACTATGTTATCTACAAATAAAATCCACCAAAAAGGCATATCCCAAACCAACTCCAAAATCTGATCAATCAGAAGTTCTTGTACGCTGTCAGAACTTCATAACAGAAATGCAGACGTGGATTGACCTGCTGAAAGCTGACAGTGCCAACAGCCTTAATCCAGCAGTGTGTGATTTTATGTGGGACACTTTCAGAAGCAAAATAAATGATGAAATCCTCAATTTGCAAGAACTATGCTATGCTCAGGTTCTTGAGAATTTCTCCAAGTATCTGAGTACTTTCTTGACGGAAGTGGTAAACATCTGGGATCAGAGGTCTCCACTAGAGATTACTGGTGCTCCATTACCACCTGCTGACCCCTTGGAGATATCAGAGGATGAATCAGAAGATGACGCTGAGTCTGAACCACATCCTTTGGCCATGACTATGTATCAATAACCTTCTGCTAAAGCTAGCCCTGAGAAAGTTCCTACTCTGCTGATTGATCCTGGTACCTTTCTCTCAAATGTTGTGTACTCAGGCTCTGCTACTTCTGCTTCTAAGGTTGTCTCATTTGAAGCTGCTTCAACTTTTGTGGCACCTTCGCTGTTGTTGGACACTCTGAATGAACTGAAGAAGTTCAACGAGGCCATCCATGAACGTTTGGATAAACAAGATGAAACCAACAAGGAAATCAGATCTTGGATGCAGAAACAAGAGGATTCCTCAAATGAAATCAAGAATCTTCTACTTTCCCTTGTTTCTCGTCGCTCTTAGATTTTATTTCTAAATTTTTTTATTTTTTTGTTTTGCTGTAACTCTGTTTTCTCTTGAATCCTCAATATACGTTTTTTTTTCTTTGAATTTTTTACTTTTTGATTATGACAAAAAGGGGGAGAAAATAAGATTTTGATCTGATCCATGAAACAATTATGGGACGAAGTCTTAAACATTTCTAAAGATATACAAAGTTCTTTTATGTTTAAGAGATTTACAGGAACTCAAGAAACTCTGAAAGACTAAGCTCTGAACATCATCAAGAAAAGGATTGCTAAAGCAAACTCTGAAAGAAAAAGTTTAAAATCTCTGAAGAACAAATCTCAGGAAGTTTCCCTTATGCCTTTAAACTCTTTAACCATTTTTTTATGTCAGAAGAAGAAATATCAATCTCAGGGGGAGATTATCTATCTCAAGGGGAGATCCTCATACTTGCACAATTTTTTTTTCAAATTCTGAATTGTTTTGTCATCATCAAAAAGGGGGAGATTGTTAGAACAAAGTTTGGTTTTAATCATATCTTAGAGTTTTGATGATAACACTGAAATAATTTTTGTTATATTTATGTTATACTCTGACTTGTATGCTCACTTAGTTCAGATAATGTTCTGACTCACGCATCTTATAAAGAAAGAGGATTCTACGCTCATACAAAGCAAACTCAGAATGAAGAGCAAATCCTCAGCAACCTCTGATAGATGCACGCTGAATACAACATCTGATAAATATAAGTTTAAAGTAAACTCTGATGAACAATGCTGAAGAATACTCTGATGAACACATATTGAAGAATACTCTGTTAGAAGAAAAGATCAAGTAAACTCTAAAATGGAAACGCTGCAAGCAAACACTTTAACTTACAGAGACAAGCTCTGACAGTACCGTTGGTTATTAAATGCTAAGACGGCTAACACACTCAAGTATACTACGCGCACTAGAATTGGAAACATAAAGACCAAATCTACTCGCTACACGCATCAATGTAAACACGCTTCATTAAATGCATGCACTATCATCAAGGCATTAACAGTCAATTGGAAGCTATATATAGAAGACCTTTGTATCAAAGAAAGGTTACTGACTTGCGTGAAATATACTTACACTCACTGTTTTCATACTCGTAAATTAATACTGTATAATGGGTAGATCTTAAGTATTGGGCAACAATCTTAATGAAAAATCACAGTTTTGATAAAGCTTTTTAGAAGCAAGTCTTTTTCACTACTATTAAGAGACAATTTTGTAAGTGTTCCTTGAGAGACCAGTTGGGTCAGATTTCTCAAGAGGGCTAGGACTAGTTGAGTCTTAGAGGTTTTAGTAACTTGCAGTTAGCTTGTGTATTGTATTGTTAGTCACATCAGTTTGGTTGTGCGCTTGTAATCAGTTTGATTATAGTGGATTAAGTCTTCATTGAGAGAGGCAAAATCACCTTGGCAGGTGGACTTGAGTAGTTTGACTTTCAAACGAACCAGGATAAAATTACCAGTGTCCTTCCATTAGTATTGTGCTAGAAAAGAAGAAAAACTTATTCAACCCCCCCCCCCCCCCTCTAAGTGTTTTCTCAACCTTCAATCTTCGGCGCCCAATGTGGTTCCTGCTTGATGTTCAAAAGAGAAGCAGACCGAGGTAAGTGAGAAATAAATCCCTGATATAATAACGGTGTGCAACAGATGATCATCCCTTCTTGATAGAAATTTTGAAGATGAATGGAATAATAAGTATCTCCTATCAGTATAGGGAATGGGTTCCCAATCAGAAAGATCGTAATGGCATTAACATCCAGAAATTTATCGATGTTAGGAAACAAGAATAACCCATAGGCAAGCAAAGCAAAGATAGTCTCAAAATCAGATGTACTCTTCATCTTGGCGAAGTAACAAGCTTTCTCCAATAGAAACTGAGCAGGTAAACCTCGTATTCCTCCTTTGGTAGTCATGTTAGCCTCAATCTTAGACTTCCTCAAGTGAGTTATGGTGGCAATCTAATGAGACTTGAGCTTTCTTTCTAACCCAGTGAAAGGAACACAATCAGTAATAGGTAAACCAGGTAAGTAAGAATAATCCTCTAATGTGGGCATCAACCGATAATCAAGAAAATTAAAACACTGATATAATAGATCATAGAACTGGACCAATGTAGAAAGAATACCCTCATTCATCTTGGGCTTCATGAGAGGCACAATGGATCCATACTTCTTCTGGAAATCTATAGGACTCTCAATCTCAGGAGTCAAAGTCCTCAGTTCCTCTATCTTAGGATCCTTGAAATTGTACTTCTGAGTCTTTCTTCTTCCAAAATCCATGGTCAAAAAGTACCTGAGATATTTGCAAAAGTCAATCTTAAGTTCCTTCAAAATCTGTTTAAATAATGCTCATGGGTGCATGAATGTATGATGATGCAACAATCACATACAAGATAATAAACATGGGGGTTCATAGGTTCGACGTCACGAGCATAAAGTTAAAGGTACTACCCACAAGGTAAGGACTAATGATTTATCACCTGCCGAACAAGGTTCCAAGGAAATCCTAGAGTTTACATTCTTGTTTAGGATATTACCAACGTCTCGATTAGCTCGGTAATTAGCAATATTCTCAAGAAAACTATTACTACAGTGGATTCTATTTTGATATCATATGGATCCGTTGAGAATACTTTTATTCTGTTTTTAATTTTGTACCTTCACTAATTTTGAAATGTTAATAGTCAGAGTTGGTTTTATAAAATAAGTATTTAAATTATTTCATTTATCCTTTATTTTGGTTCTCCATTATAGTTATTTCCTTAATTAGTATTTAATAAAAACTCTTTTTATCTTATTTATAATTATTTTTTTTTTTTCGTAATTTTTTTTAAATATTATTTTTTTGTAATTTTTATTATTTTCTTTATTTAATATTTTATTTTAAAAACAAAGTTCACTATTTGTTACATACATTTCAATTTATCTGTTTACTTTCATACAAATTTGGTATAATTGTTATAAGGTTATATTACACATAACTGTTGTTTACATAAAAATATAATATATTTTTTTAATTACAATATTGGTGGTTGCAATATAATATTTTTTCTTAAAGTAATATTAATATTTTTTCAACTCATTAAATATTGAGTTGTATTAGATAATTTATTATATTTTTTAATGGTAAATTTATAATTAATAGCATTATATATTGCATTTTATAATTGTTTTGTATAACTTATATATAGCCGATCTTATTATGTACATGAAAAAATTTATAAATCAAATATATTATTGATCTTTGAAACATATTTTTAGACGGTTATCTATTAACCGCTTAAATTTTAATCAATTGGATTTATTAAACAATGTCATCGCACAAATTTTTTATTTTATTCAGGCCATAAGATATTGCGTATGTATATATATATATATATATATATATATATATATATATATATATATATATATATATATATATATATATATATATATATATATATATATATATATATATATATATATATATATATATATATATATATATATATATATATATATATATATATATATATATATATATATATATATATATATATATATATATATATATATATATATATATTTGATTCAACATTGCAAGACTTGGACTTAAACATTAATCAACATAACTAACATCAGAAAAAATATTCCAAGTAGAGTAACCCTTCTACCAACTATTTCCATTTAAAATTCGAAGGAACCCAGACATCAACTCCTAATTACAAAAACATACATAAAATCTGCATGAGGTCTCATGCTAAAAGATAACTCATCTCCAGCTTTAAGCTTCTTCTCTTTGTAAAATTCGTACCATCCATCGCCAATATACTTCTCATCTGAATTCCGTGTAGCTGTATGAATAACACAATTATATCCCTTATGTGCTTCCATATCTATTATCTTAATGGCTTCTTGCTTTCACCAAAACATTTATTATAGATATCAATTGGGATATGCTGCAAAATAAAATATGAAAATTGATTGATATATGAACTCTCAGTATGATAATAATAAAATGTATCCATTGTGTAATAGTCAACACACATACCATCATATTGTTCCCTGACTTATTTGCTTATGTTATATTATAAAATCAATTGACATTGTTACTATCATCCGTTGTTTTCTTTGATTCATCAATCCAACCATTCTTAATGAGAGCTTCGATCTTTTTGTCCTACATTTCTTCGAACTCTTTTCCTACCTTAAGCACATGTGTCATCATTTCTTGTAACTACAATACAATAACAACACAACAATCATACAATTGACATAACAATATAAATTTAACATAGGAAGTATACTATTGTCCCTATAATAAGAGATATAAATCTAGTTGAAACCATAAGATTAAAATCTTGGTAACACCACATAAAATCATATTCATGCCATACTTTTACAGAAACAAACAACTTTACTATGGTATCCAAAATATGGTATGAAAAATCCAAACTTACAAATTAAATAATAAAATTAGGACATACCTTCGTTAACAAAGCATGCCATAGATGTTGCTGAAAATTATTTGCTGCCAATATAAAGAGTATATTTCATAGGTTTTGTCGAACATTGTATTGCTGCCAAGCTTCTAATGACAATATAATTATGAACATGAAACCCTATCCAACAAACTATATAGCAATAGCTATATGGGCTTCTGATGCAAGGGTGAAGTAACAGCTCACCGTTCATAATAACTACCTTTCCTTTACGGACAAATTTCAGTTTCGGATGCAAGGTTGAAGTAACAGCTCCTGCTTCATGGATCCAGGATCGTCCCAATAAGTATCTATAGGCTAGGACAATATCCAAAACCTGAAAGGTGATTTAGAATAAGTGCGGACCTATATGAATAGGTAAATCCACCTCTCCAATGATAGATTTTCTCGAACCATCAAAAGCTTTTACTATAATGCCACTAGGGCGCATAGAAGTTCCCTGGTATTTCAGCTTCATCAGAGTGATTTTTGGTATGACATTCAAAGAAGATCCATTGTCTATCAGCACATTAGACAAAGAGTCATTCTTACAATACATAGATATATGCAAAGCCGAGTTATGGTTTCTCCCTTCACCAGACAGTTCCTCATCAAAAAACTCAGATTGTTACAAGACGTAATATTTCCCACAACACTATTGAACTAATCCAAACACACATCCATTTCAACAAAATCCTGATCCAACACCCTCATCAGAGATTTCCGATGAGCAGAAGAGTTCATCAACAAAGCTAAAATGGAAATCTTAGATGAAGTTTGCAACAATTGATCAACAATCTTGTAATCACTCATCTTGATGATTTTTAACAGATCATCAACATTCTTTTCCAAGGAGGTGCCACTAGATTCTCCTACCACTTTCTTAGGTTCAGCATTCTCAACAACCTTCTTACTATAATTAACATCTCTTCGAAAGGCAGGGGCGAAGACACGACCACTATGAGTTAGTCCACTAGCTTCAACAATATTCTCAACATGGGACAAAGGTTGGGTAGGAATTTTCACACCATCTTCTAGGATAGTTGCATTGTACTTATAAGGCACAAATTTATCTGATTCATATGGGATAATACTAGGAAGACAAATAACTACGGGAGCAACAATAGGCTTGCTGTGGTACGCAATATCTACTAGAGTGGGAATATCAAAATTTGGCACAATGACATTCACCTCCCGCTTCTTCAGAATACTCATGAATTAGAGAATTGTCATAAAACATACTTTCATCAGAGAAAAAGAATTCATCAACAGAAACATACTCATCATCAGACATGGCCCAAACAGAATAGCCTTTAATCATATTAACTTCATTATAATCATCTCTGTTACATGTGACTCTGATAGTACCTTTGTCTAACAGCAGTCGAATACCTCTTCTCACAATAGAATAACCACGGGAATCTCTACATCAAATTTGACAGGAACCATAATGACGTATCTCCTGACCATCCATATAATAAAAGTTATCATGCAAATGCACCAGATCATCATCCATATAATTCACATCATAAATCCGGAATTCATTGGGACATCTGTTATACGATGGGAGAACTGACTTGAGTTTTGCGTTTGTGTTTGCAAATGTTGCGGTTTAGCAAGAGTCGCCACCGACTTTTCTTTTATCCAAAAAGGAAAGGTGAAAAAGCACAGGAAAGACCTTTAGAGATGTTTTCTTGAGTTCAGGGGGTAGATTATGAAAAGGGAAGGTATTAGCACCCTTTTCATCCATGGTTTTCCATGGGCTCTTAGTTACTTGCTAGATCACTTGCTTTTGTTTGAAAAATGTGCTTTGTGTGTTTTTTAAAGGTTTTTGAAAAGGCGCCATTATTTAGGCAAACTTTGTAATAGTTCTCGTTCGTAAGAACGTATACAAAGTGTTGAGCTTTTGAAAATATTCCATGTTTGGAAAGTGTTTTGAAAGTGTTTTTGAAAGTGGTTGTTTGTGAAAATATCAATGATGTTTGTTTTGAAATTGACCAAGCAACTAGGAGCATTCTACTTACTCAAAAGTTCTTAGGTGTTCTTTTCCTCCTCCTTTAGATGTTGCTATCTTACCATTGTTTTGGTAAGAAGCCCCATCGTTGGATGTGAAGGGACAGGAGCGGGACATTTGTATAGTCATAGAAGGCAACCCATGTGACGTTTTAGCAATGTCTTTTCTTTGGGACTAGATCGTTTATCGAAGGCAGCATCGAGGGTCATCGAGGGACTACGATCTTTTTTATCGAATGGTCTTTACTAAAACGTCCCATATTCGAGGGACATGACTATTTTCCGACAGGCAACAAGTGAGATTACCTTAGAGGTGCTCGTGTGCAAGTGTGTTTGATTACATGCATTTAGTATTGATTAGGGTGATCTATTTGTTGATTTTCATATCTTGACATACACACCCTAATTACTAGCATTTACATTTGAAAGCGATAAGTTGCAAAAATGTAAAGTCCTACGCTATTACAACATTTGGGGATGGGGTATACAAATTTACAAATGGGGATTACAAGGAATTTAAGTCCTAATTATCTATTACAACCATATTGAAATGCATAATATAAGAAATAAATGGACTTGTTTAGAAAATGTTTTTGTCTTAAGGAAATAAATTAAAAGGAAAATATTTTTATGTTTTTATGTTAATATAAAAAAATGATGAAAAGGGAAATAAATAAAAGACATAAACAGCGTGCTACTGCAAGAAAAAATAAACAAGGATTAGAAGTTCTGAAGCCAGGCGTGTGATGACTCGGAGGGGAACTTCAGTGGGCATCAGAAGTTCTAAATTGGTAAACTCTGCTGTCCTGTAAGAAATGTTAGAGGACATGCACAGAAATTCTGGGTTGCATTCAGACAGTGGGTCACAAGTCATAAGTTATGTATTACACTAAAACAGTGAAGATATGTCAGCAGTTCAGTGGGTTATCAACATGTAAAAATCAGAAACTCTGAGTGTTTGAAAACAGCGAGTGGAAACATCAGAAGTTCAGTGTATTTGACATGTAAGGAGAACTCAGAAGTTATGTGTTGTGTTAGAACAATGGGTGAATCATCAGAAGTTTTATATTGTGTTGAGCCAATGGGTGAACATTAGCAGTTCAATGCATTATCAGCATGTAAGAATCAGAAGTTCAGTGTGTGTTAACAGTGAGAAAAAATCATAGAAGTTCTGTGTGTTAAAACAGTGAAGAGAACTCAGAAGTTCTGCGTGCTTAAACAGTGAGAAAATCCTAGAAGTTCTGTGTGTTAAAATGGTGAGTGAAAAACAGAAGTTCTGTGTTACATTTTGACTTTTAATCAACACACCAGCAATTCATTCAGTTCTTATTAAACAGCAAATCAGAAGGATAACAATACAACAACTTATAGAAGTTCTAATCCTAAATCTGAGTCTAGCCCTAATCAAGAAACTCTGATCCACAGTTTTTCTACTTATGCAATGATATGGACAACATTAATACTATGTTATTTACATGTTAATGATAGTAAGAATGAAAAACAAGCAAAGTTAGAAAGACTTACCTTGAACCTGGAGCGTGCTTGGAGCTTTGAGTTGTTGTCTTTGGATGTTCTGGAATCAGCAAGAGTAACGGAAGAGAAAATTCCAAGTTCTTTGGTTCAAAGGGAAGAACAAAGGTTTGGTTTTCTGTTTGGAAAATCTGGATTTTTATGAAGGGTTTCACAAGTTTCTTTTTCTCTTTTGATAGTTCTCTCTTTCCAAAAGCCAGCCCCTTGAAAGTGTGATGGAGCAACTTATTTATAGGTGAATTTTGTTGTGATTTTGTGGGAAAAACAAATGGGATTTTAAAATCCATTTGGCATCCTTCTCCCTTTCTTTTTCATCACTGTTTTCGTATGCTAGTTTGGTGCAATTATGGGATGCAGGCGTAGGCTGACCTAGCTGCTGATTAGCAGCTTTTAACCATGCTTAAGTTGGAGTTGTCACCAGGATTTAAGTAAAATCAAAATAAAGCATGGGCCTAGTACCAAAGTTTTCTATCCCAAGTGAGTAGAGGCACGCGTGGTGAAAATCCTTTGGACAAAGACTCAGAAAGTAGTTGTGAGCATTAAATAACGATGAGACTTATCACAACCAGAAATCCTGCAATGTGATATTCTACACAAAGGCTTAGTTCTGGATCAGAAGTTCAGCTTCAGCGTAACATCCAACCTCTGATCTTTGTATCTTCTGGCTCCAGCATGTTCTGGAGGAGTTTCCAGACTTTCCAGGAAGTTTGCAGCACACTTTGTAACCTTCTTTGATTTACCCTTGCAAACTCTGACTGAACCTTTGTGAAAACTTGCCCAGAAGTTCTGACCAAACTCTGTCTTGAGAATATTCAGAATTTGCTGAGTGTTATGGTGATGATCTGGTCAGACGTTCTAAAATTGTCATAACTCTTAAACACTTAGAAAAAAATTCTACGTATTTAGAATTTGACTTTTCCAAAGTAAAATTTGAGTTTTGGATTCCTTGATGAAACAAACTTCATATTCTAACATGTCTTGATGAAATATGATTTTTGAGATTTGATTTTGATCAAAATTCAAAGTTGGACTTCTTAGTGTGCAAATGACCATTTTGCCCTTGCAGATGACTTTTCTTGAAAAATCACAGTTCAAGGCTTGGAATTGGATGGAAGCAAACTTGAGGATCTAGGGTGATTCTTTGAAAAATGAGAGGGAAAATTTTGGGGTACAACAGTTGCCCCTGTTTAATCCTCTTACACCTGAAGAATTAGATTGGTAATTCTGCCATTCGTGACTTGAAGCTGGAAGATGATTGAACACTAGAGTTCCCAGAAATTTACACTCGAAGATGTGTTAGTTGATTATGTAGGGGTTGGTTGATGATGAGTCTGTGGGATGAGTATCAGAATAATATCCATAAATGAATTGTATGTGATTCGTATCTGTGAAATGTACTAAATGAGCGTCAAAATGACATCTGAATCTGGATCGTATCTGGACTGTATTTGAATGAGTGACAGAATGACATCCGAATCTGGATCATATATGGACTGTATTTGAATGAGTGACAGAATGACATCCGAATCTGGATCGTATCTGGACTGTATTTGAATGAGTCACAGAATGACATCCGAATATGGATCATATCTGGACTGTATTTGAATGATTGACAGAATGACATCTGAATCTGGATTGTATTTGGACTTTATTTGAATGAGTGACAAAATGACATCTGAATCTGGATCGTATCTGGACTGTATTTAAATGAGTGACAGAATTACATCCGAATCTGGGGTATAACAGCTGCCCCTGTTCAATCCTCTTGCACCTGAAGAATTAGATTGGTAATTCTGCCATTCGTGACTTGAAGGTGGAAGATGATTGAGCACTAGAGTTCCCAGAAATTTGCACTCGAAGATGTGTTAGTTGATTATGTAGGGGTTGGTTGATGATGAGTCCGTGGGATGAGTATTAGAATAATATCGTATCTGGACTGTATTTGAATGAGTGACAGAATAACATCTGAATATGGATTGTATCTGGACTGTATTTGAATGAGTGACAGAATTACATCCGAATCTGGATCGTATCTGGACTGTATTTGAATGAGTGACAGAATTACATCTGAATCTGGATCGTATCTGGACTGTATTTGAATGAGTGATAGAATGACATTTGAATCTGGATCATATCTGGACTGTATTTAAATGAGTGAGAGAATGACATCTGAATCTGGATCATATCTGGACTGTATTTGAATGAGTGACAGAATGATATCTGAATCTGGATCGTATCTGGAGTGTATTTGAATGAGTGACAGAATGACATCCGAATCTGGATCGTATCTGGACTGTATTTGAATGAGTGACAGAATGACATCCGAATCTGGATAGTATATGGATTGTATTTGAATGAGTGACAGAATGACATTTGAATCTGGATCGTATCTGGACTGTATTAAAATGAGTGACAGAATGACATCCGAATCTGGATCGTATCTAGACTGTATTTGAATGAGTGACAGAATGACATTTGAATTTGGATCGTATCTGGACTATATTTGAATGAGTGACATAATAACATCTGAATCTGGATCGTATCTGGACTGTATTTAAATGAGTGACATAATGACATCCGAATCTGGATCGTATCTGGACTATATTTGAATGAGTGACACAATGACATCCGAATCTGGATCGTATCTGGACTGTATTTGAATGAGTGACAGAATGACATCTAAATCTGGATCGCATCTGGACTGTATTTGAATGAGTAACAGAATGACATCTGAATCTGGATAATATCTGGATTGTATTTGAATGAGTGACAGAATGACATCTGAATCTGGATCATATCTGGACTGTATTTGAATGAGTGACAGAATTACATCCGAATCTGGATTGTATCTGGAATGTATTTGAATGAGTGACAGAATGACATTCGAATCTGGATCGTATCTGGAATGTATTTGAATGAGTGACAGAATGACATCCGAATCTGGATCGTATCTGGACTGTATTTGAATGAGTGACAGAATGACATCCTAATCTGGATCGTATCTGGACTGTATTTAAATGAGTGACAGAATGACATCTGAATCTGGATCATAACTGGATCGTATTTGAATGAGTGACAAAATGACATCCGAATCTGGATCGTATCTGGACTGTATTTGAATGAGTGACAGAATGACATCCGAATCGGGATCGTATCTGGACGGTATTTAAATGAGTGACAGAATGACATCCGAATCTGGATCGTATCTGGACTGTATTTGAATGAGTGACAAAATGAAATCTGAATCTGGATCGTATCTGGATTGTATTTGAATGAGTGACAGAATGACATCCGAATCTGGATCGTATATGGACTGTATTTGAATGAGTGACAGAATGACATCCGAATCTAGATCATATCTAGACTGAATTTGAATGAGTGACAGAATGACATCCGAATCTGAATCGTATCTGGACTGTATTTGAATGCTGAATCTGAATGAGTATTAGGATGGCATCCGTATCTGGAGCGTATCTGAACTGTATCTGAAAGCTGAATCTGAATGAGTATCAGGATGGCATCCGTATCTGGAGCGTATCTGAACTGTATCTAAAAGTTGAATCTGAATGAGTATCAGGATGGCATCTGTTGTACCCCAAAATTTTCCCTCTCATTTTATTAAGATTCTCCTCACCAGACTCTTTGGACTCAAGACCAGATTAGGGTTTGCTCAGCTCAAGGCATCTCCTTGCACTGATGACCTGAAATTAGGGTTTGATTTTACACAAGGATTTTTGGACTTCCAATTCCTCATGTGACTTTCATACTTCATGGTGGACCTCTAAGATTTCTCATACCAAGTTTCAAGCCTTGAATCAAAATTTTGCCCAATCAATTGGACAGTTGACCTAAAAATCAACTGTATTGGGGAAAAAGTCAAATGTGGCCAATTTACAGTCAAACCTCATAATTTTTTATCCACATCAACATTGTAGACTCATATTAACCATTTGATCAAGTTTGGACCACAACTCCTCAAGAAATTTGATCAGATCATCAAAAGGGCAAAATGGTCATTTTTAGGGTTTTGACTATAGAAGGGCAATTTCTGATTTTTAACCTAGCCAATGACCAATTGGGTTCAAACATGGTTTCAAGGACTCAATGGCATCATCTTAACCTAATCACAAGGTTTAAAAGATCTCAAATGCATTGGATTGACAAATGAATTTTCCAGTCAACTGATCAAAAATCAACTGTACACTGAAAAGTCAAACTTTGACTTTTTGGTCAAAATCAAGTGCCAAGGGTCATTTTTCATCAAGATGTGTCAAAACATGAAACTTGTTCACCAAGAAACCTAATTTTGGAAATTAGGGTTTAAGATTGAAAATTTTCATAACTTAGAAATTTTCGAAGTTATGAAAATTTCTTATTTTTTCCCAACTTTTCCCAACTTTTTCACCATGATGCAATTGGATTCAAAGAAAACTTCCAACATGAAATTTTTATTCCTCCACAAAACATACAACTTTGATTCACAAATTTTTCTAAAAAGATGCTTGGATCTCAAGTTATGATTTTATGTATAGGGGTCCATGAAACTTTTAACTTAGTGAAATTTTGCCCTAGTTTAGGCAGATTTTTGACCTAACTTCATGGCAACGTTTCACATAGTTCCAAGAGGAATCTCAAAATGCATTTCAAAGATGGATTGTATATAATGTTAAAATCTTTCCAAAATATCCAAGAACTCTCCAAGATCATTTATGGTTAGGGAGAATCGAAGATTTGAAAATGGCCATTTCTCACTTTTGTCCATGGCATTTTGCACATTGCTACAAGTTTCAAATCTGTCCTAAGCATGCTTGTACTTGTTTTACAGGTTCTAATCCTTTTTACACTCCAAAATTGAATGCAAATATAATGGTTAATGGCATTGACTTTATCTTTGAAGCTTTGTACAAGGGTTTAATCCAAAAATGGCAAAAAGGTTACAATGCTACTTTGATAAAGTTAGCTTTTAGCAATTTTGTTTATCTTGAGAATTGGACCCAATCTCTTGCAGCAAACAAAGTCCATGAATATCAGGCAAAGTTCACCAACTATGTGCAGCTAAGGAGCAGGCCTGTACAGGCTTTGAGCTTTGTCAATTCAACTTTTGCTTCAAAAGAAAGTAAGCATGCAAAAAGTCCACAACTTTTCCATCTGATAAAAACAAGTCTAAGCATTATTCTACACAACCTCAACATAATATACCAAGCCAGAAATACGATTTTCCAAGCTCTCAAACACCCAAAAACACTAAAACACCAAGTTCCTGCCCAAACAGGGCATCATCTGCAGAACCACTTCCAAAACTAATTTGGCTCGTGCGTTTTTCCTTGAACCACTTCAAACACATTCCCTATAACCCACCTAAACTATCCAAGCCATTGTTTAGTAATTGTGAGCTCATTTTTGTGCTTCACCATTTTCAATTTCCGAGTTTGCAGGTGGACTTCTACAAGGAGATTCAAGCCATTTCAAAGCAAGATGAGCATTGGGAAAGGTTGAGGGAAGTTCAAGCAAGCTCACAAGTACTTCAGGCCTCACTCAAAGTTGCTACATTTCCATAGCCAAACTCAACTGAACAAGGTATTTTCTAAGTTTCTATCTCTCTATTTAGGCATCATTAGGCTTAGGTTTGTGAAGCAAAAATGTAGCCCTTAATGTCCTTGAGCTGTGCATATGCGTAGATTTCATTTATATTAACTGAGCTAGGAGAATTTGGATGATGAACATGCTGAAAATTTTAGGTCAGAAATTAGGGGTGATAAAATTCTCTCTGATTTTTTAGAGTTAGGTCAAGTTTTTTATATCATTAGAATCGTGAGTTAACAAGCTACAAGTTTCATGTTGCAAGATTTTGTTTTTATGCACGTATACAAGAGAACAAGATTTGTACATGGCGCGCACGTTTTTCTGGTTTGAAGGACAAGGATGAAGTGAGAGTGGGCCTGGGCCTGGCTTGTTTGACTATTTGCACCCCCCTGCTTACTTTCTGCACCCCCTTGGCCCATTTGTTATATTTTGTATTATTTTTCATTTCTTTTTATATTTTCTGACTTTATTTATTTTTTCTAAATATTTAAAATCACAAAAAATATTCTCTTAATTTTTCACATTTTATTTTATTAATTTTATTATTTTCTTGGCATAAAAATAGTTCATTAAATAATATATAATTTATTTTATTAAATAAAATTGTAAATAATATTAAAATACTTACATATTTTATTTTATTATATTATACATATAAAATAATATTTTCTCACATATTTTATTTTTTAACATTTTTGTATATATTTTTATTTATTTTCTTGTACATAAAAATGAATAAATAAATAATATAGAACATATCTTTTTTTAAACAAAAATTAGGGTTTCTTGACCCTTTAAAAAATAATCATTTTATTTTCCCTTATTTTTAGGACATAAATAAATTTATTTTACATACATAAAATAAATACAAAAAAACATTTTGCATATTGTGATACGGTGGGAAGAACTGACTGTTTTTGGAATGCTGGTTTGCGTTTTGCGTTTGTTCGCAAAATGTCGCGGTAAGCAAGAGCCACCACCTACTTTTATTTTATCCAATAAGGAAAGGAAAAAAGCACAGAAAAATTCCTTTTTCGAGATATTTCTGAGTACGGGTAGATTATAGAAAGGGAAGGTATTAACACCCTTTCTATCCGTAGTTATCTACGGGCTCTTAGGTACTTGCTCATTGTTTTCAAAATTGTTTTCTTTGTGCTTGTGGGTTTTGAAAAGTTTTTGTTTTAAAACTTCGATTTAACTCTTGCTTCTGTCCTCAAGAGTGTAATGAAGTGTTTTTGAAAACTTTGTTTGAAAAGGAGTGTAAGTGTGAAAAGGGTTTTATTTTAAAAGAGCAAGTATCAGTGAGCTAATCTACCTACTCGAAAAAGGAATTGTTCTATGCTAATTTCCTTTAGACAATGTTATCCCACTATTAGTGAGTGGGTAGCTGTTTCCAGTGATTTCTGGTAAACAACCGCTAGTCTTCCAAACTATCGAATAAACTTTCTGACTGTTATTCAATTTCTCTAGTAACTCACACGATCGACTAGATTGATCCTAGGATTCATTGGTCATTAGGGTAACTCTCATGATCGAACAGATATTCATGGTTGGTATTTGAGTGTTGTGTAGGTGTTTGGCTTATTTCGATTTCTCTCTTAAAGATCTAAAGGTGTAATCAAAATATATGTGCGTGAAACTAAATTGCATGAATAAATGTTAATTGTAAAGACATGTAAAGTTGCATAAAAGACAAGTAAAGGGCTTCGAATTATAAAAACAGTTAATGTAAAAGATGTTCTGGAATGTAAAAGATTCGAAATATGAAGAAAGCGTTTAATGCAAGAAATCTGTAAAATGACTTTAAGTAAAAATAGGCGTTCGAAAGATAAAACTTGAAGATAAGGGTATGAAAAGTATAACAGTTTTCTGAAATGTAAAGTGTATGAAATGTAAAGAAAGCATTAAAATGTAAGACTTTGATGAAAAAATTTCGAATAAAAGACTTTAAATGAGAAAACTTGTAAATGGTATTTGGAAAAAAGATAAAGGAAAATACTGGAAATGATAAAAGGTTTTCATTAAATCAAAAACATGTGGTGCTATCATACGTACATTGCTCTTGTATTCGTTTCCCTAGCCATGTGGTAATTTGAATATTTACTGAGTATTTAGTACAATAGATATGACACACGAAATCCTAATACTAAGACCTCTATTTATACTACTTCGACCATAACGGTCTTGCTATAAGATTATGCCACGTTCAGAACATGCATAACAATGCCTCTCTCTTGTTTCCACATGTCTTCAAATGCTCCAGCACATAAATTTCATACTTCGAATGTCCCGCTTCCATTTGAATTTCAAATGTTTGGTACTTCTCCGTTTCGAATGCACTTCTCAGACACAGCCTTGTTGTCACTTCGAGACTTCTTTAGATATGTTCCCATAATGGCCACTCGAAGCTCCAATCTTTGATATGTTTATTCGAAACACTGCTTCTGCTACTTCGAAACATGACGCTTTGTTTCATTTCGATCGAAACGTTCAACTTACTTGGCTTCTAATAATATTATCAAAATCTTCAGCCAACAAAATGCCCCTTTAAAATATGTATTTCGATTTCTTTGAGAAATACTTATTTTAAACATCCATACAAGATTTTGATGCGACCTCCGAATCATCCTAACATTTAATGCATTTGACTCCAGTCACGTCAATCATAACACTTTTTGGATTCCTTAACCGCCTGGAGCCACTTCACAGTATGGTGCAGTTACAAACAATGATTATCTTTAATCACGCCTATTACCCATGTTAACTTTACGCCACCTCTTCATCAAACCAACCCACAAGTACCACGTATCACAACCTTATTCAGTGGATGCTTAAACTTCCACATTATAAAACATCATCAACTTAGTCTCTTTCTTTCCTTTCTACATTCTGAATCTTTTATCCTCCTTCTCTCGCCAAAAAACCCCAAGCTTTCAACATTCTTCAAAAATGTCTTCTTCCACTTCATCCCAACTCAAAAAGGTTTCCAAGAAAAAAGGAAAGACCGCAGGAACTGCAATGGAAAGTAAGGTTATCACTCACCAAGGTCAATCCGTTCTTGCTCCCCAGATGATCTCAAAGGAGAAAGAAATGTTGTATGCCTCACAGGTACTCATTCCTACCATCGCTGCTGGTAAGAGGTTAGCTTTAATGGGCCCTCTTACGGTTTTTGAAATTTTGAAAGATACCAGGATAATTTTCCCAGCTTGCTATAGTTTCAAACCCTTGTTTAACAAAATGGACGCCCCTAAGGTAATAGAATCTTCTGGCTCAAACACCATAGAAAATCCAACTGTTCCTCCTAAGGACCCTTTTGTATTAGACTATGTAAAAAGTAATTTTAAACCGTTTCAATCTTGCCCCACCTCCGACACTGCTTATCAAAACTGGTTCAATAAGGTAGAAGCTAAGAAATCCCAACAATGGGAAGAATTAGGTATCTACAATTTTATTAAGCTGTCGAAGCCTGGTTTCACTTACAGCCACCCTTTGCTATTCGCGTCCCTCTATTTCTAGGAGATTACCTATAATACTTTCCATCTCCCTGGTGGAATGATCACCCCTACCTTCTTCGATATAGCGGCCATGACTGGGCTATCACCAGTAGGAGAAACATATATCCCAGACAACGAAGAACATTCAAGTATAATTGACTTCGAAGTCAAACTAGCAAGTTTTTCCAAGTTTATCAGCCACTACCATGCTGAGGGAGACAATGTATCTGATGTAGAACACATTGCTTTCCTTACCCTATGGCTGTCAAGATACGTCTTTTGCAGTACATCCCTACAGGTAGCCAGTAGGTTTATCCCTCTAGCTAGGGATTTGCATGAAAACCGAAGAGTGTGCTTAAGTGAACTACTCTTAGTTGACCTTTATGAAAGCCTAAGGTCAGCTGTTTCGAGCCTAAAATCTCATACCTCTAAGAATATCCTGTTGGCTGGCCCTTTTTGGTTACTTCAGCTATGGCTAAATGCCATGTTCGAACCCTCTTTGTCAACTGCCAACACCATTGATGAACAAGACCCTGAGATAACTGATAGAATAGTCGAAGGCACTAGGCTGCGAAGATTAACTCCCAATGACGACAAAGATGACTTCAAAGTCCTATTCTAGAAGTACATCATGATATTCTCCAAAAGGCATAAGTTCGAAGAGAGCATGGCGCCTTTTGCTTCGAGGGCTCATGGACCTTCTTGGTTCACCATTGCTCTCTCAGAAGCTGTAAAGAGCAAGGAGATTCAGGATGTATGGAGAGCCTTTTTGCTGCCTAGACTCATTTCTTCAAGAATAACTCCTGCCAAGAATCAGATTTTCCTTTTCGCTTACCAGCCAAATTTTATTTCGAGACAATTTGGCTTATGCCAATTAATTCCTGAACCCTTATTTCAAACTGAGAGTTCCATTACCTCTGGGCGAACTTTCAAGGCGCGAGAAGCAAAATTACAGCAAGAACAATATCAAGGCTTTGCCCAGTTTGAGATAATAATCTTCGAACCTACCCATCTTGCAGCCAAAGGATTTCTGGAGTGGTGGACCAAGTTTTATCAAACTTATATGTTCGACACTCTTACAATTCAACAGAAACTAATTGCTGCCTTCGATATGCAGGTACCAGCCAAGAAAGGTATGTTTACTCATGCCAAAGAGATTAAAGATTTTCAAAATTATTTTGAAACCACTTACGACCCCACACGCTTGGAATCCAAGGTGCATCAAGCGGCTGAGACCTTGAAGGAAAAATTCAAACAAAAAGTTTCTAAGTTAAAACTTCCTTCAGGGTTGTCACCTGAGGATAGGTATAGGTTGGTATTCGAAATGCATCCACCTAAATTTCCTAGATTACCTACCTCAGAACTGGCTCTGGCTTGGTTTCCCCCATATCCTTGGTGGTTCACTTGCAAAGAGATGTTCAAACATCTTCAAAGGAAACCAAAGCCATCTGAGACTGTGACATGGGCTCGACACTGGCTTCATGATTTCCCAGGACACCTTCGATACGACCTTTCTGCCATGTCAATTAAATCTGATCAAGGCATAGGTGCGAATGCTTGGGAAAATCACAAACGTTTTTATTTTCCATATCTTTAACCTTTGCTTTAATTGTTTCGATTTTCAGCCATCAGGATAAAGACAACCGCCTCAAAGTCGAAAGAAAGGAGCGCCTCTCAAGCCTCCATCGAAACTACTGACAAAGTGACTCCATCCGAAACAACAACCATTGCTGCAACCACAACAACAACAACAATACCAACAACAACCAGTGTTCCAACTCCAACGGTAATCACTTAGCCTTGGTGTTTCGAATTCACTAATGTTTTATGGTTTGCATCTAACTCTTTGTTTAAATCTTTTCAGACCAATAAACTGCCTCCTACTACTCCCAAGAAGCGGAAATCAAACACCACTGGGGAAGACTGCAAGGCTGGAGGAAACTTACCAACTGCTTCGAAGAAGAAGCAGAAGAAGGACATTTCGAAAAGTACCGTTCCAACTAGTGTCTCTGGACTAGATTCCAGGGATGATGCTCCCTCACCCAAATCCAAAATTCCACCTTCGACCTCCAACGTAATGTTGGAACGCATAGCTAGTAACCTCTCCACCGAGAGTCCACAGGTAAATTGAACTTTTAAATCTCTTTGAAAATAATAATTTCTTATTACCTTGGTGCATGTTTTTAACATTCTTTTGCTCCTTGCAGAACATCTTGAATCCAGCTTCCACTACTTCGAACTCACCATCCAAAGCTGCTGCCCCACTCAATTCCTCTCCTCAGGGAGATTCCAGCAACCTTGTACAGAACAAAGGTTCCTCAAATATGGCGGTTCTGGCTGGAACTTCTGAACAGCAGGATGATCAAGGTACCTCTATTCCTCTGAAAGAGACAAACGAAACACCACTTCAAACATCTGCAGAAGATTTGCAAAGAGCTTCTCTTCAAAAGTCCCCTCTTGAAACCCTTCAAGAGGACCCAAAGGACACTCAAACTGAAGGAGAGAAAGCTGATTCTGGCCAAAGAGAGGAAGAATCTGCAGAAGAACAGTCTGAGGAGGAGGATGCAAATGATGGTTCGACTGCTGGGACGGGGTCCAATGAAAATAGAAGTGAAAAGGAAGGCATCGAAGTGGTGGACTTGGATGATGATGAAGAAGATCATGAGCATGACTCGAATGAAGGGGATGGTGATGCAACCAACAAACCCATGAAGGTTGAAATGGACGTGACTCCCCTAAGTGTGGAACTCCCTCAATCCTCTTTGTCTCGAATGACTGACGAGGAGCTTGCACTCCTGAGAAGAAATGACCCTATTGGGTACATGAAGGCAAAGCTGGCTCAAAGGGACGTTCCACTTGCTAGGGCTGGCACAAGTTCGACCAACTATCCTCTTCCCACAGATGAGAGAATTGTGCTTCTTAATAAGATCAGGAAAACAATTCTCAATGTGAATATATTCGAAGTGCTCAAACAAGATAGCACTGCTTGCTATACTATGAAGGAGTTGCTTACAAAGGTCAATCTTGCTACCTGCTCCTTGCCAGTTAGTACTCTCTTGTTCGATCTTTAGTCTTTGTTGGACAACGTAACTGGTTACCTTCTCCAAGATGAATCTGCTGCCAAGAAGGTTCAGGAAAAACGCATTGTAATGGATGCTGCTTATGAACAAGCTTCGAAACTCTCTCAAGAAGCTGAGGATCAAGCCAGGCATCTAAAGCAGGCGAAAACTGATTATGAGGCTCGAGCTGAGTCCATACTTCTTTGGGAAAGGCAGATTCTGGAACTTCAACAGAAGGTTAAGGAGGCTAAAGAACAACAAATAGCCTTCGAAGCCAATACTGCTGGTAACCAATTCGAAGAGATACTCAATCGGGGGATTGCAGAAATGGAAACTGCAGAACAACTTAAGGGAGAAGTGGCAACCTTGGAAGGAGCCAGGCGTTTCGCTCAGCAAAGACTTGAATCTTTTAGAAGCACTTTCAACAGATTGAAAAATAATGCTTATTTCTAAATTTCAATGTTTATTTGATTACAATTCGGTTTCTTATATGTAATATTCGAACAACGCCATTTTGGCATTTTATCTTACCATTTTGGCCTTTATAATATTTTGGCTACGTTGTTACTATTCGAATCTCCTGTAGGCGTGGCTTATATTTCTTTAAATATTTCCCATTAACCTTTAGGATACGCTTATCATCCACCAGTTCTTCGATTTCGTATGCATTGTTTGAGAATACTTTTAATATTCGAAAAGGTCCTAACCAATGAGGTGACCATTTACCTAATGCTTTATTTTTCTTGTCCATGGGCAATATGACTTTCCAAACTAAGTCATTAATAATGAATACTTTTTTCTTCACCCTTTTGTTGTATGTTCTGACCACTCTTTCTTTTTGTCTCATCAAGATTTCCAATGCATGTAATCTAACTTCGTCCAACTCAACTAATTCATTCATCATCATTTCCCAATATAATGCAGCTGGGATTTCGTTTTGTCTCTGAATTCGAACTGATTGTAGATGAATTTCTACTGGCAGCACTGTATCATGACCAAACGTGAGTTGGAAAGGCATAGTGTTAGTAGCTTCCTTAGGAGATGTTCTACAGGCCCATAATATTTGGTCCAAAGTTTTGTGCCAGTTTCTTGGCTTTTTACCAATATGTTTCTTGATTAATCCTATTATCACTTTATTGGCTGCTTCGACTTGACCGTTTGCTTGAGCATAATATGGCGTTGACGTTAGCAATCTAAACCCCATTTCTTGGGCAAATTCTTGCATCTTTCTACTAGTAAACACAGAGCCTTGGTCTGTGGTTATGCTCTCTGGCAATCCGAACCTATAGATAATGTGCTTTTGTATAAACTCAATAATAGCCTCTTGATCAGAAACTATTAGTGGTATAGCTTCGATCCACTTGGTAAAATAATCTATTCCTACCAAGATATATTTCTGTCCTTTGGATGAAGCAGGATTTATTTCTCCTATCAAATCCAATTCCCATCCTCTAAATGGCCATGGTTTGATGATCGAATGCAACTCACTTGCAGGGGCATGTTGAATCCCTGCATGTTTCTGACATTCCTCACATCCTTTAGCAAAGTCTATGCAATCTTTGAGCATGCTAGGCCAATACAATCCGTATCGAAATAACAGCCATTTCATTTTATGGCCTGCTTGATGTGCCCCACATGCCCCATTGTGGACTTCTGACAATGCTAAGTATGCCTCACTTTCTCCTAGGCATTTCAATAATACGCCCTCTTGGGTCTTTTTAAATAATTCGTTCCCCATGAGGAGATATGACAATGCTCTGTATTTTGTCTTTCTATCCACATTCAGAGTTGGGTTTGCTAAATAACTAATCAGTGGACTTCGCCAATCTGCAGCTGACAAAGTGTTTATGGTTAATATTTCGAATCCCTGTTTCTCAGCATATCCCAATTTCATACTTTCCAGATCCGATGGTGTGAATCTAGTAGCCATAACTCTACCCCTTAACTCAACTAAATCCTTAAAGTTCTTGGTAGAAACTTTATAGCCCGAAGCCAATTGTGCTAAGTCATTTGCTTCTTGGTTCTCTATTCTTGGTATGTGTTGAATATCCATGTATTCAAATTTCCTTAGTAGCCTGTTGACTATGACGAAGTATATCATCAAGTTTTCCTTTATGCACTTATATTCCTTTGTAATTTGTTTGACCACTAATTCTGAGTCTCCTTTAATTTCGACTCTAGTTGCCCCCAATTCCAACAAAGCTTCAAGTCCAACAATGAGCGCTTCATACTCAGCTTCGTTGTTCGAGCAACGAGGACCATCTAATTTATACTTCAATTTTGTTGGAATTCCTTCAGGAGAAATTAGAAGGACTCCAACGTCACTTCCATTCCTGTGGGTTGAACCATCAAAGTACAATTTCCATGGTTGTATTTCGACGTAACTCATGACATTCTGCTCAACCAAAGAATGGTCCACAATGAAGTCAGAAATCACTTGACCTTTCACAGCTTTTAAAGGCATGAAAGTCAAAGAATATTCCGTTAAGGCTAAAGCCCATTTACCAACTCTGCTATGCATTATTGGTTTTGAAAGCATGTGTTTAATGACATCGAAATGGGATGAAACATAAACATCAACAGGCTTTATATAATACTTGAGTTTCATACAAGAGAAATACAAACAGAGGCATAGCTTTTCTAAGTTGCTATATCGGGTCTCTACATCATTTAGTACTCTACTTAAATAGTATATGGCTCTTTCGATACCATTGCTATCTTCTTGTGCTAACATACTACCTATACTAACTTCAGAGGCAGATATGTACAATCTCATGGGCTTCCCCCATGAAGGTGGAGACAAAATAGGAGGCTGAGAGAGGTATCTTTTTATCTTGTCAAATGCCTCCTGGTGGGCTTCGTTCCATTCGAAGGCTTGGCCTTGCTTTAGACGAAGTAACGGAGAGAAAGCTCGGGTTCTTCCACTCAGGTTCGAAATGAATCTTCTGAGGAAGTTAATTTTCCCTAGCAGAGATTGCAACTCCCTTTTTGACGTAGGTGCTTTCGTCTCCATTATGGCTTTGGTTTTGTTCTGGTTGATTTCAATCCCTTTCTTGTGAACCACAAAACCAAGAAAATCTCCAGCCTGCACAAAAAATGCACATTTAAGGGGATTCATCTTTAAGCCATGTTTTCTCATTCGCTCGAATGATTGGCTCAAATGATGCAAATGTGTTTCTGCAGATATAGATTTGATGACTATATCATCAATATACACCTGCATGAAGGTTTCAATGAAATCATGAAAAATTGAATTCATCGCCCTTTGATAAGTTACCCCAGCGTTCTTTAAACCAAAAGGCATCACCACCCATTCGTAGGTGCCTAAGGCTCCTGGGCAACGAAATGCTGTCTTTGAAACATCTTCTTCAGCAATGAAAATCTGATTATACCCAGAGTATCCATCTAACATACTCAAGTATTCGAACCCTGCAGCAGAATCTACTAGCATTTCTGCCACAGGCATGGAATATTCATCTATAGGGGTTGCAGTGTTCAAATCCCTAAAGTCTATGCAAATTCTTAAAGAACCATTTTTCTTAATAACAGGTACTATATTTGCTAACCATTCGACGTACCTTGTTGTTCTGATGAATTTGCAACGTAGCAACCTTTCGATCTCAGCTTTAATCTTTGTGAGAACCGCTGGTGCGAATCTTCTGGGAGTTTGTTTGACGGGCTTCTTGCCATCTTTGATTGGCAGTCTATGTTCGACCAACTCCCTCTTTAAACCAGGCATCTCGTCATAATCCCATGCGAAGCAATCTTTGTTTTTCTTGAGGACTTAGATTACTTCCTTCTTGAGGCCTGGGCTAAGTTTTGCACTTATGTAGGTTATTCTTTTCATTTTTTCATCCCCTAAGTTGACTTCTTCGAGTGGGTCTTGTGCCAACATTTTGGCACCTGAGTTTATGGGGTCCCTTTCGAAGCCTAAGGTATCTTTATCGTAGATGGCATCCAACCTTTGATCCATCTCCAATTCCTTGAAGGGTGAGCATTTCGAGCCATCCCGACTTACTTCGTTCATCTTTACAGTTAATTTATTTATTTCAGCCTCTAAGGCCGCTTTTGATTCGTTCTCAGCCATATAGGCCGAAATCCTTTCGAAAAAGGTGGACTCAGTCATGGATAAGGTTGTCAAAGTCCCAGCCCACTGGCTGTTTTTGTATATTGCTTTCGACTGCCTCTTCTTTACTGATTATTGTTCTATCCCAGTAAAGGCCATCATGGCGAAGGGTCATGTAGTAGTGGGCGTTTCTGGTTTCGTTAATCTCGTCATTTGGAACACACGGAGCAATCTTTGCCAGGTTTTTATCATAATCCCTCTTGTCAACTAAATTGACTATTGACATAAAGTAACTCTGGTCTGCTTCGATGTTTTCCACGATTCCATCATCTCTCCACAGAACTAGTCGCTGATGCATTTACGAAGGAACTTCCCCCACGCCATGGATCCACTCCCTTCCCAGCAATAAGTTATAGTTGGCCTTGGCTTCGATCACCATAAACATGGTAGGCCTACAACTTGAGCCTATTTTCAATTCCAACTGGACCACTCCCAGTGTTTTGCCCACTTTTCCCTCATAATTGGATAGAACCATATTATGGGGTTTGATGTCTCCTTCGCGGATCTCTAGTCTTTTCAGCATGAAATGGGGTATCAAATTGACTGCAGCCCCCCCATCTACTAGAACCTTGTTCACACCATGGACACCAACTTTTTCCTGAATAAATAGTGGCTTAAGATGGTTCTTCATAGCAGGTTCTGGACGTTCGAAGAACGCGTTCTGCTCCTCGATAGCCCCATTGTCCATCACATAGTAGCACACAGGCCTATGTTTCATCAAATCTGAAGTATCTTCTTCCTCGCACTCATCAATTTCGGTTTCCTGCCCAAATTCACAGGGAAGCACAGATACCACGTTACAGTTTAGGTTGAATGAAGTCTCCCCCTCCGATTCGAAGTTATCTGTTATCATATCTTCGTCTTCTTCTAGGCCTGGAGTGTATTCCTTTGGTTCATCCCGTTGTACTTCAGAGAAAAACCTCCTATTAACTGGAGGTTTGTCTTCAGTTTGATTTTTTGGTTTGTTGGTGCTAGATTCACCTTGGTTTTTTGTTGAAGTGACCCATTTGTTTGCCACAGCTTCCCTCTCAGCCTTTCGAATCCTTTATTTCCTGCGCCACTGGGATCTTGACATGGGGTTCCTTCCTTTGTAATTTTCTAATCTTACCTCCTCCCTTTTTGCTATGTTGAATTGCCTTCTGTAAGTCATAGCATGGCGTGCATTTAGTTCGGTGTTTCTCCATCTGTCTTTGCCTTTGTCATTTCTGACTTGCAACCATCTGTCGGTTGGCACTTCAGCAGGGAGTTTGAAAGTCACTCTTCGAGCATCCTTTGGGTGAGGGCTATCAGGCCTTCGTTGTTTGTGTCTGCTGTCGAAACGTGGGCCCATCTGGACAGTTTCTTGATGGTTCCAGCAAGGGGCGAAGGGAATCGTTTCGAAGGCTCTGGCCATGCTTTGGTCATACACAGCAGAACACCTTGGGCAAATCAAGCACTTGGTTGCCCCTTTGTAGCAGCGAAACACAAATTCCAGCAAACTTTCTCCAGCCTTAGGATAACACCTGAAAAGCTGGTTATCCTGGCGCCAATTGTTGCCAGTTCGAGTCCTCTGTACCCTCTCGAAATTCGCAGCGATTCTCTGATTGAAGAGGATGCTGCACCTAGGGCACAATATCATGCTTGTATCTCCCTTGTGGCATGTCATGAGGTAATCCTTGAGACTAGCATCTCCAGCGTGATTATCCTCCATTTTATACTTCTCTTTTTCTAAGTATTTTTCTACCTCCTCCATCTCAGAGCGAGGCCTTTCCATATCCACCATATTTATCTCAACATCTTCCCCCTTAGCTTCATCATCTCTCCATCCTGTGGGCTTTATATCCTCAATGTGAACCTTCGAACTCTCTGGGGAAGAATATTTGACCAAATAGTCAAATTTTCCACTGGGTTCCCCTAGAGTGTCCCATATTTCCTCCTGAGGGGAAGTTGGCTTCGTAATTTGGACTTTCTCCAATCCCAGCCTCAGGCCTTCAGTGACCTGTGTTAGTTCTTGGTTTTGATTCTCCTGGCCTTCAGTAGCCTGGGTTTCTTTTGCAACAGTTACAGGTGCTGCTTCAATCGAAGTCTCTGGTATCTTCTGGATGTCTTCAGTGACCTTCTTTTCGGCTTCGACCATCACCCAACTTTCGTTTTCAGTATCTTTCTCTCCTATTGGGACATCAATTTGGTCAGCTTCCACCATGTTAATCTCTCCAATGCATGCAGGCTCGGAGTAGTTGGTGTCTGCGACGTCCAAGGGATCTTCGTCCACTTTCATCTTTGCCTTATCAGCAAACTTTAGTCTGCCATATTTGATTGCATTTTGAATTAGGTCCCTGAAAAGAAAACACTGTGAGGTTTTGTGGCCTAGGAAACTATGATATTTTCAAAATCCTCTCTTCTTCCTTTGATCTAAAGGAGGTATTTTGACATTTGATGGCACAATGAGTTGGCCATCTTTGACAAGTAAATCAAAAATCTCGTCACATTTAGTGACGTCGAAGGTATAAACCTTCTTTGGGAATTTGTCACTTTTCTCATTTTCAACAATCTCTTTCCCTTTTGTGGGAACCAATAGTTTGCAGGAGTAAGGTGGAGCCTGTTTTAATTCAGCGAGGTCGATTTCGACCTCTTCGAATTCGAATTCAGGATAATCTTCTGCTTCCTCAGTTCCAACATAGGAGATCCTTTCTTTCTTGTTATTCTTAAAGACTCTAGCCTTTTCGGCCTTTAGCCTTTCGACCTGTCGAACCCTATCGGCTAACTGAGCCATGTCCCTCAAATATTGAGTGTCTAGTTTCTTTCGAATAGAGTAATCCAAACCACCAGCGGCCATTTCGACTAACTCATGTTCAGGCACTACTGTGTAACATCTGGATTTCAAAAGCCTAAATCTATTCAGATAATCATCTATGGGTTCGGTGAACTTTCTCTTGACACTGGCTAATTCCTTCAGGCTTATTTTCGACTGTCCCATGTAAAATTGTTCATGGAATAATCTTTCCAAAAGAGCCCAAGTATCAATGGACCCAGGAGGCAAAGTGGTAAACCATGTGAAGGCGTTTTTAGTTAAGGAACTTGGGAAGTATTTGATCCTGAGATCTTCATTATTGGCTATATCTCCCGCTTCAGTTAGATATCTGGCTATGTGTTCGACTGTTGACTCATTGGTATCCCCAGCGAACTTTGTAAATTTAGGGACTTTATATCCCCTTGGTAAATCAGTATGCATTATGCAATCTAATATAGGAGAAGCATAATTTGGCCTTCTCATTCCTGTGTTGAGGCCATTTTGGGCCATGACTCTCTCTATCATGGTGGTTAGATTGTTTTCTGCCAAGATGTTATCGTTTCGAATTCTATGAACGACAGCATCAGCATCTTGATTTCGACCAACCATGACAACCCCCCTAGGTTGTTCTTCTCGAAACTCTGGGGCTTCTAGCCGTTCGACCCTTGCCCCTGGTTCCATAATTTCTCTTTGTGGGCCTGGGATTATTGGGGCTTCTAGCCTTGGTGCCCTTGCCCCCAAGTTAATTTCTTCTCTAGGTGGTCTATAAATTGGGTCGTTAGCAACTTATTCCATAACAGGCATGTTTGCTCGAACTCCCGTCTGATTCTGCCTACGCCTTTCTGGAAGAGCAAAGAAATCTGCTATTCGACTCATGTTGTCAGTGTTTTCCCTGTTTGTCACAGTCACATTTTGTACTATTGGGGCAAATATTTCCTGCATAGTTTGTGCTAACACCCCTATCATATTATGGTTACTGTCATCCATCAATTTCCTAAAAGCTAACTGGTTTTCTGTGGTTAAAATAGGCATTATGCTATAACCCACTGACCCTTGGTTATTTGTCATAAACTGATTCGCCCCAGACCCAGACCCTAATTGTGGTGATGAATTTGATGTGGGATTGTGTAAACCTGCCATAAAAGATGTTGGCATTCCATAAGAGGAATTTCTGGTTCTATTACCATCGAAACCGGGTGGTCTAGTTAGTGGAGTGGCGAAATGAGATTGTGTCCCTGATGGTGGAACAAATCCCCCAGGATAACCAACGGTTCCAGTATTTCCTAAGATCGAACTATTAGTTGATATGCCACTTACTCCATTGGTGGCTATATTACTTGTTGAAGATGCAACGGATTGTGCATTCGAAGGGGTCACATTAGATATTCCCATCGAAGTGGACACATTAGTGCCTGTTGTATGTGGGGAATTTTTTTCCCCTTGTTGATTGTCAGAATTAGACATCTTGTTCAAACGTTTTCTTCTGGATAAGGGTTGGTTGCTGTTGGTTATTTTACCACTTCTTAGGTTCATAAAACAACAAACTTCTTAGGTTCCAACGTTTTTATAATGGTTATGTCTCAACAATCTTTATTTCTAATTTCCAATTATTGGTCCCACTAGGTGTGCCAATTTGTTTCCAGTGATTTCTGGTAAACAACCGCTAGTCTTCCAAACTATCGAATAAACTTTCTGACTGTTATTCAATTTCTCTGGTAACTCACAGGATCGACTAGATTGATCCTAGGATTAATTGGTCATTAGGGTAACTCTCATGATCGAACAGATATTCATGGTTGGTATTTGAGTGTTGTGTAGGTGTTTGGCTTATTTCGATTTCTCTCTTAAAGATCTAAAGGTGTAATCAAAATATATGTGCGTGAAACTAAATTGCATGAATAAATGTTAATTGTAAAGACATGTAAAGTTTCATAAAAGACAAGTAAAGGGCTTCGAATTATAAAAACAGTTAATGTAAAAGATGTTCTGGAACGTAAAAGATTCGAAATATGAAGAAAGCGTTTAATGCAAGAAATCTGTAAAATGACTTTAAGTAAAAATAGGCGTTCGAAAGATAAAACTTGAAGATAAGGGTATGAAAAGTATAACAGTTTTCTGAAATGTAAAGTGTCTGAAATGTAAAGAAAGCATTAAAATGTAAGACTTTGATGAAAAAATTTCGAATAAAAGACTTTAAATGAGAAAACTTGTAAATGGTATTTGGCAGAAAGATAAAGGAAAATACTGGAAATGATAAAAGGTTTTCATTAAATCATAAACATGTGGTGCTATCATACGTACATTGCTCTTGTATTCGTTTCCCTAGCCATGTGGTAATTTGAATATTTACTGAGTATTTAGTACAATAGATATGACACACGAAATCCTAATACTAAGACCTCTATTTATACTACTTCGACCATAACGGTCTTGTTATAAGATTATGCCACGTTCAGAACATGCAGAACAATGCCTCTCTCTTGTTTCCACGTGTCTTCAAATGCTCCAGCACATAAATTTCAAACTTCGAATGTCCCGCTTCCATTTGAATTTCAAATGTTTGGTACTTCTCCGTTTCGAATGCACTTCTCAGACACAGCCTTGTTGTCACTTCGAGACTTCTTTAGATATGTTCCCATAATGGCCACTCGAAGCTCCAATCTTTGATATGTTTATTCGAAACACTACTTCTGCTACTTCGAAACATGACGCTTTGTTTCATTTCGATGGAAATGTTCAACTTACTTGGCTTCTAATAATATTATCAAAATCTTCAGCCAACAGTAGCACCGTCATTGGAGTTTGAGGGTCAATTCAAATGAGGGACATACGGCCACTAAAGCAATGTTAGGATGCCTTAGCGGTAACCCTAATGTCTTAGATCATTTGTTTGAGGCAACAATATCCGAGGCAACCATTTCGAGACAACTATGATCTTTTAGACAAGAGGACGACCTCTAAAACGACCTATACTCAATGACCGTGTATGAAGGCAACCAAGTGGGGTGTACCCTAGGAGTGCGCATGTGCGAGTGTGTTGATTTCAGTTATTTTTATCTTTGCACATGTTTTGGGTGATCTAATTTGATTTTAAGATTAAACATTCAGTCTTGTCATGCAAACCCTATTATCAAACAACTAGCAGTTATAATTAGCAGAATTAAAGTGCGGAAATTAAACTAAATAATTACAAGGCGTCAGGTATTTACATCGCCAAAAACAACCCTTAAAAATATAAAATAAAAGTGGAAAAATAAATAAATGTTCTAATTATTTATTACAAGCCAGGAGTAGATACATCAATTGGATAAATAAAGTGCGCGATACGAAATTAAATCGAATGTGAAATTAGGGTTTTGACCCTTTTAATTAAAGAAAATATTTTTGTTGTTTTTATTTTTAAGAAAAGAAATTAAATCCTAAAATTAAATGCTAATTTAATTATTAAACAAATTAATTAATGAAAAATATTAAATGACATATTTTTGGAGTTTTTGTTATTTTAAGAAAGAAATTAAAATAATTAAATTAGAGTTAAAACCTAATGATTTCTAATTGATTTTATTTATTTACAAAAATAAATTAAAGTTTCCTAGAATTAAAAACCTAATTAATTAAAATTTATTAAAGAAAAATAAATTTCTTAATTTTAATTGGACAAAAAATATTTTTTGGTGATTTTTTTGATAAAAAACAGAAAATTTGTTTATTGGTTAGTAAATTAATTAAATAAAATAACATAATTTAAATAAAATAAACAATTAAATAAAATATGAGAGAAAGAGAGAATGGGCCTGAGATCTGGAGGTGTTGAAAGCAATTTTGTTGGCCCATTAGGAGTTGACCCAATTGACTTTTTGGGATCCCTTACACGCGCGTTGACTGGCTTTATGGTGCTCCTTCAATTTTTGACCACCAGATCTGGCCACCTGGCCATCTGGCATGCTGAGGAGTGAGGCGCATGGTAGACTGTGGACTTGTATGCACACTAGATCTCCTAAAAAACAACAAGAAAATGCAGATTGCTGGAGGCAGGGATCGAACCCCTGACCTCCAGCCTTGGGATGCTTTAAGCGCTGAGGTGTCTACCACTGGGCTGCGTTGTTTCATTTGTTATAATAATACAAGCATAGTTTAATATATAAAAACAAAATCAATTGCCAGAAATAAAAGAAAGAGCGCGCATTTTTGAATGGTCCTATGGATGGATGACAAATCATCATCCCTATCCCTGAACCGTTGATAAAAGTTCCAGGACCTATACCTACGGACAAAGGTCCGTCGCTACAAGCCTGTCCACCTTCAAAACATTGTACCGACCATGAAAATGGATTCTAAGGCCAGGGTTGAGTTCGTCTCACCCTCCTGGATGCAACCATGCCCATATCTGGGGCCAATTATCCCTGAAACAAGAAATCCCAAAAACAAGAACGAAACCCTAGCAATGGTGGATCTCGCTACAAGTCAGATAAACGAAATCAAATAATACCAAAAGCTTGTAAATGATGTGGTGATCACAAATATGCAATTATTTTGTATTAACAATGCCTAATTTATGAAATATGAAATCAAGAACAGGGCGGACTCGTGAGGAACTTACAGAGCTTGGGAGTGTCTGAAAACACATTGTCTTGATTGGTTTCGCTTCTGGAGATGGCCAGGAAGAGATTGAGACCAATATTAAGCCTTGAAACTGCCTCTAGGGTTGATTTTGAAGTCACTTTTTTCTTGATTTTGCAAGTTTTGTTCTGTCTCCAGAATTGCTCTCTAACCTTGATTCTTGTATGCCTCGCTTCCTTATGTATTATACAATACATTAGGTTAGAATTTGTTGTCCAAATCATCCTCCATTGATGCTTGGATATTTGATTTGATCCTCCATAAAAACTTTCCAAATTTGATTCAAAACACATCTTTTTGTACCCACATCGCCTGATACGAGTTTGGAAGGATGCAAGCTGTCTATTGAAACCTGAAATGATCACAAGATCTTTAGTTTTCAATGTTTTTGATTTTATGTGATTTTATTTGATTTAAAATGAATTAATTCAAATAAAAATCAAATTAAATAATAAAAATAAGACATGGACACATGGCCAAAGCTAGAGCACGTGGGCAATAATTCAAACTCAAAAGAAGTGAAAAAGAATGGGCCCATTTGGCAAAATTTGATGTTTTGGGGATAGTTGACTTTTGGCAATTTTACAAAAAAGTCAAACTTCAACAATGCATAACTTCCTCAATTTTGAACTTTTGGAGGTGTTCTGGGACTTTTTAGAAATCTTGGGATGTCCTTTAACTAACCATTTTATTCTCATCTCATTTTGATATTCCATGCTCAAGTTAGGAGCTTTGGAAAAAAAGGTGTTTTTGTTGACTTTCAAAAATGACCTATAATGTCCAAATTCATAACTTCTTGTGAGTGCATATTTTGATCTTGGGGTATGAATTTGGATTTTAGGGAATTGAATCCTCTTCAAAATGAGCTTTGGATGGGTCATTTCTCATAAAGTATGAGAAAGTTATGCTTGGTCAAAGTTGAGTTGACTTTTCCTACAAAACCCTAATTTAGCAACTTTTGAGTCTTGATGAATTTTGAGCAATCCTTGATGAATAATGACCAAACCTTGATAAAATGATGAAATATACTTCAAAATGATAATTTTGACAAAAAAATCTTGAAGTTTGACTGTTTGTAGGTCACAGTTGACTTTTTCCCTAACACAGTTGACTTTTGAACCTTTGAGCAATTGACTGAGCAAACTTCCTCTGCAAGGCTTGAAACTTGACATGGATGACCTTGAGAACATATTAAGACATTGAGGAGAACTTGAGGTCATTTGGACTCAAGGATCTTGATGCAACACAAAACCCTAATTTGGGGTAGACTGCCTTAGGATAGAGCTTGTCTGACCAACTCTTGGACTACTTTGAGCAACTTGGAGATTTTTCTTGCAATGTTTTGAGAAATATGGGAGGGAAAATTTTGGGGTACAACAGCTGCCCCTGTTCAATCTTCTTAAACATAAGGATGTAGATTGGCTTTCATGCCTTTCGTGATCCGAAGGTGGAAGATGATTGAACACTAGAGTGCCCAGAAATTTGCACTCGCATGAAGTGGTATCAGCCTTGTGATGTCGGGAATGGGCTTACAGATTCCATTTGGAGATTGGTGACGAGGGGATGGGCTTAAATATGCCATCTGAAGGAGTGTCAATCGCATAAGAGATTCCTTATCGAGAGCTTGTATACCTGTTGTTTGAGGAAGATTCCGCTGGGGAAGTCTGATCTTTCTTGAGATTTAGGAACTTGCCCGTAATTCAACTAGGATGTCGAGATTTAAGGACTTGCCCGTAATTCAACTGAGATGTCGAGATTTAGGAACTTGTCCGTAATCCAACCGAGGTGTCGAGATTTAGGAACTTGTCAGTAATTCGAATTGGGGAAACATCTTCATCGAGATTTAAGAACTCGCCCGTAATTTAACTGAGAAAAACTTCTCTACTGAGGTTTAGGAACTTGTCTGTAATTCAATGGAGGAACTTTGTCGAGATTTAGGACCTTGTCTGTAATTCAACTGAGAAAAACATCTCTGCTGAGATTTAAGAACTTGTCAGTAATTCGACTTGGGGAAACATCTTCATCGAGATTTAAGAACTCGCCCGTAATTCAACTGAGAAAACTTCTCCGCTGAGATTTAGGAACCTGCCTGTAATTCAACGGAGGAACTTTGTCGAGATTTAGGACCTTGTCTGTAATTCAACTGAGAAAAACTCTGTTGAGATTTAAGAACTTTTCAGTAATTCGACTTGGGGAAACATCTTCATCGAGATTTAAGAACTCGCCCGTACTTCAACTAAGAAAACATCTCTGCTGAGATTTAGGAACTCGTCTGTAATTCAACAGAGGAAATTTGTCGAGATTTAGGACCTTATCTATAATTCAACTGAGAAAAACTATGTTGAGATTTAAGAACTTGTCAGTAATTTGACTTGGAGAAATATCTTCATCGAGATTTAAGAACTCGCCCGTACTTCAACTGAGAAAACGTCTCTGCTGAGATTTAGGAACTCGTCTGTAATTCAACGGAGGAACTTTGTCGAGATTTAGGACCTTGTCTGTAATTCAACTGAGAAAACATCTTTGTTGAGATTTAAGAACTTGTCAGTAATTCGACTTGGGGAAACATCTTCGTCGAGATTTAAGAACTCGCCCGTAATTCAACTGAGAAAACTTCTCTGCTGAGATTTAGGAACCTGTCAGTAATTCAACGGAGGAACTTTGTCTAGATTTAGGACTTTGTCTGTAATTCAACTGAGAAAAACATCTCTGCTGAGATTTAAGAACTTGTCAGTAATTCGACTTGGGGAATCATCTTCGTCTAGATTTAAGAACTCGCCCGTAATTCAACTGAGAAAACTTCTCTGCTGAGATTTAGGAACCTGTCTGTAATTCAACGGAGGAACTTTGTCGAGATTTAGGACTTTTCTGTAATTCAACTGAGAAAAACATCTCTGCTGAGATTTAAGAACTTGTCAGTAATTTGACTGGAGGGAAACATCTTCATCGAGATTTAAGAACTCGCCCGTAATTCAACTGAGAAAACTTCTCTGCTGAGATTTAGGAACTTGTCTGTAATTCAACAGAGGAACTTTGTCGAGATTTAGGACCTTGTCTATAATTCAACTGAGAAAACATCTCTGCTGAGATTTAAGAACTTGTCAGTAATTCGACTTGGATAAAATCTTCATAGCTTTGAATTTTATGAGAATTTAACCGCATCCTTCCTGAAAGGTAAAGGTTAGCTGTATGTAATGCATGATATGTATCAAGCAATGATGTTCTCAAAATAAATGAGATTGTGTTGTATGGTGCATATATGCATGTGTCGTGATGTATGAAAATGTAATGTTTGTAGCTGGGGAAAATAAATCTCGGATAGCTGCTGGAGAAAAGAGTTGAATTCTTCGTTTCTGCTGGGGATAGCGAATGAAGATGATTGTGAGAATAAACCTGCAAGAGAGGATAACTCTGTTGGGGGATAAACTGATGAGGATATTACTTGAAGGAGTAAGAAAACACTTAGAAGGGGGGGGGGGGGGTTGAATAAGTGACTCTTTTCGTTCTATCAAAACAAAGCTCAAAAATAATAATGGAATAACATAGTTATTTTTATCCTGGTTCGTTTGAACTCAAACTACTCCAGTCCATCCGCCGAGGTGATTTCGCCTTTCTCAACAAGGACTTAATCCACTATAATCAACTGATTACAATCACACAACAACTGTTGTGACTAACAATGCACAAGTAAACTTACAAGTGACTAACACCACTAAGACTTAAATCTAGTCCTAGTCTACATGAGAAATCTGACCAAACTTGGTCTCTCAAGGAACAAATACAGAAGTATAATCTTTAGAGATAATTTGAAATAGAGTTTTCTTCTAATCAAGCTATATCACAACTGTGATTTTTCTTAGAATGTAATACACAAAAATGTATGAACTATTAGTTTGTAAGCTTTTGAATCTTTCACGTAGTTTCTTGTTTGAACGTTGTCCCTCTCTTTTTGCTTGCAATAAATGTCCTTCTATTTATAGTAGGAGTAATAAGACTGTTGCTGCCTTCAGAGGAAATGGGGAGCATTAAATGCTTTGCGTGTATCCTTGCAAAATTCATTCTCCAAGAAACAAGTTGTAGGCACTTGAGTGCTTTCAACCGTCTTTGCATTAATTAGCATACGTCAGAATGTAAGAACGTGTTTTTTTTCTTTGCTTTGACAAGACACGTTGATTAAGATGTTGTTGCTTTAACTCAGAACATGCTTCATTCAATTTCTGGTCAGAGCGTTGTTTGCAAAGATCTTTGAACAGCGCTTGCTTTCAAGTTATCTTCAGAATCAAGAAGCCTACTAGAAGTTAGAAGATACATTTAACAAATGAATTTTCTTACCAGAGTCAGCAGATGCGTTTGAATAAGAGGTTCTTTTATCAAAGAACTTCTTTATAATCTTTGCTTATCACTTTGGAATATTTCTTGTCAGATCATTAACTAAGACATTCAAAAACACATTCATTAGAGCATACATTATCTTAAATATAATTTAGTTATCATCAAAACACTTGGGATAGGTCAGAACTAATATTGTTCTTTCAATCTCCCCCTTTTTGATGATGAAAAAAAAAATATTTTAGATAAAGAAAAGAAACAAATTAAGAGATAAGAATCTCCCCCTGAAATGAATATTTCTATGCATAAGACATCCTGAGATTATTTAGTCAGAGTGATACACAGCCTTCTTTGAATTTCTTCAGAACTTCTTCAAGAAGATAAATCTTAGTTGGAATATTCTTTCAGAGTTAAATGATACCTGCAAAAATATTTTGCACAGAAGGAATTCTTGCAATTTTGTTAGAATGTCTGAGACATAGTCCCATAATTGTTAAACAATGATTAGTTCAAAAATGCACATTTTCTCCCCCTTTTTGGCATAATCAAAAAGTGTAATAAAATGAGAAATTTTGAAAGATCTCATAAAAAGTTAAAAATAGATATCCAGAAGTACAAACAAAACATCCAAATAAGAGACAAAAAGAAACTAGGATTTCTTAGAGACAAGAGCCATTAGAATGTTCTTGATCTTAGAGGCAGATTCACTTTGCATTGCCATCTAGTTCTTGAACTCTAGATTTGTTTGATCTTGCTTATCCATATGTCTATTCAAGACTTCATTCTCCCTCTTTAGCTCTTTCAGAGTGTCCATGATGAGTGAGGTAGGGGCATAAGATGATGAAGCTTCAGTAAAAACAGGGTCAGAAGCAGCAACTGATGAATCAGACTTCACAAAGGTGGAGAGCAGAGTGCCCAGATCCATTGCAAGAGTTGGCACAAGTTCAGGTCCATCCTTAACTGAAGGTTGATTCAATAGAACAATAGCCAGAGGATTTGAATCTTCAGAGTATTCTTCAGATTCATCTTCTGATATGTCCATCTTATCAGCTGGTGTATCAGCAATCAACAGCGAAGACTTCTTATTCCAAGTTCAACAGCTTCTGTCTTGAAAACATGCAGAAGTTTGGAAAAGTTGTCCAGCACCTGAGAGTGGCACAAATCTTGTAACTTCCGTGATTCAGCAACCAAGGTTTTTCTGAAAGTTTCCCATAGAAGATCTGTTGCTGCAGTGTTCACACTTATGAGGCAATCTTCTTTCAGCGGTTGTAACCATGCTTGAACATTTGTTATAAAATTTTGAAACAAAATATTTACATCTGGATGAATAGGTTTAGGGACAGCCGTTCTGTAAGATTTGTTTTTCAAGAATTTTAGAGATTGAGAGTCCACTACAGTTCTTAAAAATCTATTGGTTTCAGGAGTATTTGTAGGTTCAGGTTCAGGTTGGTTAACACAAATATGAGGTTCTGATATATCATGAGGTACGGATGGTTCAACAATTTCAGTTTGTTCAAAAATTTGTTGTTTTGCAATTTGAGGAGTTGAGAGAGGTGTTGTATGTTGTGGTGAGGTGGGTGGAGTGATACCAGACGAAATTATTATTGTATAAGCGGGAGTGGGAATGGGATTTTGAGGTTGTGGTTGGTTCATAGCAAAAATGTTTTCAGTTGGTAGATTGAAAGGAGGTTTTATGGTTGCTAGAGGTTCATTAATCCCAAGAATTCTCCAAGATCCAGCATCATACCATCCAGTGGGTCTGGGTGATAAAGGTACGGGAGGGGGTCTTGAGAAACGTTCAACATGAATAGGTTGAAAAACAGATGGTTCAGGGGGTTCTGAATGAGAGGGTTCTGATTGGCTGTCAGAATGTTCATCAGAGTCAGAATCACTTAAATCTATTGAGAACTGATTTTTACTAAGGTTGTCAGCAAGGGGTTCAGATGGTGAGGTTTGAGAGGATTCAGCAGATGCAAATATATTTTCAGAATTATAAACAGGTATAGTTTCAGCATTATTACCTGTCTTCTTTTTCTTCTGAGGAGTGTCATAAGGTCCTTCTACAACTTTTCTCTTCACAGATCCTTGGAGAACAACATCAGCAGCAACTTGATTTCTTCCTTGAAGCCAAGCTGGATCAATAGGTGATCCTGTTTCTCTGCAGGTCTCAAGATAGTGCAAAACCATACGAGAATGTTCTGTTGAGTTGAACATAGGAAAATCATCAATAGGAATTCTTCTCTTCTTCACAATACTTGACAGACATGGAGAGGGTTCCACCAGCAGTTTGTCAATAATTTTCCTCTTCAGCAAGTTCTTTCCAGTCATTGTCTTACCACAGATAGGTTCAAGCTCCCCCAGAAGATTTGCTTCTCTTAGGTGAGCAATCAGACCATTCTCAGTCAGAATGTCTGATAATAACCTCCCCATGGGAATCCAATTCCTCTTTGATTTTGGATTCTTCAACCTTTCAGCTTCTCTGGTTTCTTTGACATGATTCCAGAGGTGTTCAAAAAGAAAGTAGGGCAAATCATTTTGACATTGGTTCCAAGGAAAAACAGCAAATATTGTTGATCAACATTGATGTAATTAGGAGAACTGGTGTCTTTCCTGAGGTGAATACATCCATGAATAATCCTTGCCCAAATCTTATACTTGTCTTTCAAATCCCTAACTTTGGAGGAACCTTGACCATTGGTAAAAATTTCTGTGTATACCCTAGACATCTTCATTCTTCCAGTGGGCATTCCTGTAACTCCAAGTCCTTTAAATCCCAGAAACCTTATGATTATATTTTCTGTAATGGATATTTCCTTGCCCATTACAAAGGAGAGAATAACCTTGGGAGTTGCAATAGCGTGAATCCAGAATTCTTTTACTAGTTGTTTGTTCTAATGAATTTCTGAACTACACTTGGACATGAAGCATTAGAATGATTCATATAGCTTCTATTACAACTTCTCTTCTAACTTCTGAAGAGTTGTTGATCAGAGCATTCATTTCAGAAAGTTCTGAAGCCAGTCACAGAAAATAAATATTATTTTATTCAGGACATAATTCCATACAAATATTTTTCAGAATGAAATTAAATCTATCTTCTGAAAGGGGTTTAGTAAAAAAGTCAGCCCATTGATGGTCTGTTTTTACAAAAATCAAGTTTAAAATCCCCTTCTGAATATAGTCCCTTATGAAATGATATTTAATTTCTATATGTTTGGCTTTAGAATGTAAGATTGGATTTTTAAAAAGACAAATAGCAAAAGTATTGTCACAGAAGATAGGAATCTGACTTTCATAAAGGTTGAAATCTTCTAGTTGACTTTTCATCCAAATCATCTGAGAGTTACATCCAGCAGCAAATATATATTCAGCTTTTGTGGTTGATAGAGCAATTGTTGCTTGCTTCTTTCTGTACCATGAGATAAGATTGTCACCCAAAAACTGGCAGCTTCCAGAGGTGCTTTTTCTTTCAATTCTATCTCCAGCAAAGTCAGCATCACAATAACCTGCTAGTTTGTAATCTTGTGATCTTTTGTAACACATACCAAGATTAGCAGTACCTTTTAGATACCTCAGAATTCTCTTAACAACTGTTAAATGAGATTCTCTAGGATTTGATTGGAATCTAGCACACAAGCACACGCTAAATAATATATCAGGTCTAGATGCAGTCAGATAGAGAAGGGATCCAATCATACCTCTGTAGAGCTTCTGATCTACTTTCATACTTACCTCATCTTTACCTAGAATGCAGGTTGGATGCATAGGTGTCTTGGCATCTTTGCTTTCTGACATTTGAAATTTCTTCAGAAGTTCTTTAACATACTTCGTCTGATGTATGAAAGTACCTTCTTGAGTCTGGTTGATTTAAATTCCAAGAAAGAATTTCAATTAACCCATCATGCTCATTTCAAATTCTGCCTGCATTGTCTTAGCAAATTATTTTCCAAGGGATATCTTAGAGGTTCCAAAAATTATATCATCAACATAAATTTGACAGATTAAAATATCATTTTTAAATGTTTTTCTGAAGAGAGTTGTGTTCACTTTTCCTATGGTAAAATCTTTTTCTAATAGAAAATTACTCAGACGATCATACCAAGCTCTAGGATTTTGTTTTAAACCGTATAAAGACTTTTTAAATTTAAAAACATGTTCTGGATGATTTAAATTATTAAATCCAGGAGGTTGATGGACATATACTTCTTATTCAATATAAACCATTTAGAAATGCACTTTTAACATCCATTTGATATAATGTAATGTTATTTTGTACATCAAAAGAAATTAATAATCTTATAGATTCTATCCTGGCGACTGGGGCAAAGGTTTCATTATAATCAATTCCTTCTTATTGACTATAACCTTGTGCAACCAGTCGTGCTTTGTTTCTGATTACTTCACCTTGTTCATTCAATTTGTTTCTGAAGACCCATTTGGTTCCTATAACATTGAATCTTTTGGGTCTTGGAACAAGATTCCATACATCATTCTTTGAGAATTGATTTAGTTCTTCTTGCATTGCAAATATCCAATCACTATCATCCAGAGCTTCATCAATGGTAGTTGGATAAATCAGAGAGACTAAACCAAACAAATATTCTTCATTGATTCTGAGAGAAGATCTTGTTCTGATGGGATCTTCTTTTCTTCCAATGATTACGTCTTCTTTGTAAGCAGTAGATAATCTAGGAAACCTTTTCTGTGTGGGTTGGTCAGAGGTTCTGAGATTTTTTAGAGCATTTTCAAGAGGATGATCTGCTACGTCTTCTTTTGCTTCTGAACTTTCAGAGTTTGAGTGATGATCTTTTGTACCTACAGAAAAATCAATTTGCTTTGACTGTGGTTGGCCAAGCTTATCATCAAGCCTGAATTTGATTGATTCTTCAACAATCAGAGTTTTTGTGTTGTATACTCTATAGCCTTTTGAGCGTTCAGAGTATCCAAGTAGGAAACACGTTTGTGCTTTGGAATCAAACTTATTCAGGATGGAAATAAGAAATGTTGAGCTTTCTGTTTTTCCACAATTCATAGGGAGTCTTTTCAAGAATAGGTCTTATAGAGATTATATTCTGAATATAACACGTTGTATTCACAGCTTCTGCCCAAAAGTGCTTAGCCATATTTTTTTTATTGATCATGGTTCTGGCCATCTCTTGTAATTTTCTATTCTTTCTTTCTACAACTCCATTTTGCTGGGGAGTTCTAGGACAAGAAAAATTATGAACAATACCATTTTCTTTAAAATATTTTTCAAAATAATGATTTTCAAATTCACCACCATGATCACTTCTAACTTTTGTGGTTTAAAATCTTTTTCATTTTGCACTTGAGTACAGAAGTCAATGAATACAAAATGTGACTCATCTTTGTGTTTTAAAAACTTTACCCATGTCCATCTGCTGAAATCATCAATGATGACCAATCCATACTTCTTGCCTCTGATGGATGCAGTTTTAACTGGCCCAAACAGATCAATATGAAGTAACTCTAATGGCTTAGAGGAAGAGACAACATTTTTAGATTTAAAGGAAGGTTTTGAAAATTTTCCTTTTTGACATGCTTAGCACAAAGCATCTGAGTTGTACTTTAGATTGGGAAGTCCTCTGACTAAATTTAATTTATTTAGTTGAGAGATTTTTCTAAGACTGACATGTCCCAATCTTCTTTGCCATACCCATTGCTCATTGAGCTGTAAACAACGTTGGATTGCTTCTTAAAAGGCTTCTTCTCGGTGCCTGATGAAGCACCCTTCTGTATTTTACCGCTCTTGATACCGGCCTCAATTCTTTCCCCGGTCATAATCAGCTCAGTAAACCCGGACGATGAACTCCCAATCATATGGTTGAAATACAGACCAGACAAGGTCCCAAGAAACATATCTACTAACTCTCTGTCAGCCAAAGGGGGTTACACTCTTCCGGCAAGGTTCCTCCACTTTTGAGCATAGTCTTTAAAACATTCGCCTACACCCATAGACATACCCTGAAGTTGGGTACATGTGGGAGCGAGGTCGGCATTGTATTGGTACTGCTTGTAGAAAGCAGCAGCAAGATCTTCCCAATTATGGATACTAGCTCCTTCCAGCTGGTAAAACCATTCAAGTTGAGTCCCTGAAAGACTATCTTGAAAGAAGTGGATCCAGAGGTTCTTGTCAGCGGTGTATGGCTGGATCTTAGTAACATACGAGCGGAAGTGCAGCTTTGGGCAGGAGACCCCGTCGTATTTAGCAAAGACTGGTGCTTTAAACTTGTGGGGAATCACCACCCCAGATGACAAACCTAAATCTCCAAAGTCTAGTCCAGGGACCTTCTGAACTTCCATTGTGCTCAACCGGTCTTCGAGTTGCTTATACTTATCCTCATCCGGAGGATACTGGTCTTCGTCAAAGTCAGTCTCGTTGTTAGAAACCACAGGGCTAGGAGCCCTCCTTTCTTCTTGGTTTTCTCCCCCTCCAGTTGAGTGTGTCAAATCAACCTCTTCTCGCAAATTGTTTCCAAATATGCGATCCATATTCAGTAGGACCGTCTTCTTCTTCTTCTTCTTCTTCTTCTTATCCTTCAAGATAAGAGTCTTCAGATCTTGCTGACCCTTGGCCAAGTTCATGAACATTTCCTAGAACTGGGCATTTTGAGCTTGCAGAGCCTTGATGGCTTGATTAGTGGATGTTTCAGAAGACATGATATGCTGAAATAAACAACGAAGAAGATGAGAAACCTGTAAGGGTGCCTGTAATGAGGTGCATGGGAATGAAATGCGCATGATATGATTTCAAAGACTTTAGGGATTCAAATTCGTAAACCAAAATGAAACACACTTTTATTAGATAAAACTTGAATTCAATGTTCAACAAATGCCTTTAAGGCGTTATAAAAAGAAATACTGAAAGCAAATCAAAGCGCTCCCATGGTCATTTTCCGTTGGTGCTGACATAGTCGTTGAGGATCTTCTCATTTTCCAATTTCCTTGTCAACTTTAGGATCTTCCGCTCTTGCTCGTGATATTTTTCTCTGTAAGTATCCCACTCTTCCCTTAGTTGGATCCAGGACCTCTTTAGTGCCCCAATGTCAATAGGCATGTATGGATGGAGAATGGTAGGAGGAACCCCTTCTTCATCATCATGTTCAACTATCAAAGGCAAGACAACTTCGTACGACATTCCCAGCTTTTGAGCACGTGTACGAACCCACCGGAGATATGGTTCCATCGGAAGAGAAGTCTTCATGCCGAGCTCATGCGAATTAGACCTGTGTACCCTATCCCAGCCTCGTATGAACCTGCGGAGATGTTCCTCACTATCCCCTTGGAAGTCAAAGACAATGCTTGGAAGTAGCAACTCATGAGGTGCATCCCTCCTAGCTCGCCCAAACTATCGTAAGGCCAAACTAGGATTATAGGTGATCCCTCCATGGGTTCCCAGCAATGGAACATTGGGATATTCCTCACAGCGATCAATAACAGCTACGTCCTCCATGTCCTTAGTAGTCCAAATGATGTCCGTGTGAGCAAGAGACATAATCTTGTAGGCCCAACCCATGCCTTCCTTGTTCTTCAAGACTGATTTGGGGAGGTGAGAAATAAACCACCTCGACAACAATGGTGCACAGCATATAAGGGTTCCCCGTTTCCGAGCAGTACGACCATAGAGAGTGTGCATAATATCACCCAAGAGAGTGGGCACTAGATTATGGGATATGAAAATCTTCACCGCATTCACGTCAATAAAGGAATCTGAGTTTGGAAACAGAACCAGACCGTAAATAAGAAGAGCCAGGATGTCTTCGAACGCCTGGAAGTCTAAACTGTCCCAGAACTGATTAGCCCGACCAACCAAGAACTTGGTCAATAAGCCTTTTGTCCCACTCCGAGTTTCCCAATTAGACATTACCTCAGCCTTTATCAGATGGAGGGATGAATCAATCTCTTCCGGCCTAAGGACTTTCTCTCAACCTGTAAATGGGGTCTGCTCTAGAATGGAAATGTCGAGTAGATCAGAGAACTCTTCCAAGGTAAGGACTAACTGGTAGTCTGGAAAAGTAAAGCAGTGGTACAATGGATCAAAGAACTGGACTAATACACTCATCATCTGTTCATCCATCTTGGAGGTGACTAGACTGAGGAGGTGCCCATGCCTTCTGATAAAGGTGGAAGTATCTGGAACCTTTGCAACCAAATCTCTAAGCTGAATAGGAATCTATACAAAGCTGATCCGAATAGTGTTTCTACGCATAGATGTCATGACCTACAAAACAGAACAAAGATGAATCCCATTGGTCTTTGAAATGGTTAGTCCAATGCAATATGCATGCAATGTCATGATGCATGATGTCATGATAGAAACACACCACAAGTATTCACATATAGAAAACATGGTAAGGGAAAACAAGTCACACAGATAACCCTTAGATTTCAGGCTGGCAAGGAGTTTAGGTACTACCCTCTTTCAGTATAGTTGGTTCAAACCTGTCCTAGAAATAGTAACCGGGTTCTAGAGGATCTCAATATCACTGACCACCCTCGATCGGTCATAATTCCAGTTTAGCAACCTTTTCTTGCAGCCGGAATCATCGCGAGAGTTTGGTCTCAATGAGTGAAGCATACTGCTACTGTTCTATGGCCAAGTTGGTCAATTATAGGTTCTAAGGTCAGTTGGTGCTTAATGACCCCTTAGCAGACCCATATTCTCCTCGTTGCGCCACAAGGGATATCGGTACAAACTAAAGTGCCACACCAACGTAGCTACTGCTTCAACCGTATCGGTCTATGCCGTACAGTTCCCTCGCAGTTTATTGATACATACCTAAAGGGTATCCCCCAGATCCGGGTTAGGATCTATAGTAACTCCGATTCAAACCCACAAAAATAAAGCAAACAGATCAAACAATTGAAAACAATATGAACTAATCCTAAGGTACATCCCACTTATAAATAATATTCCCCAGCAGAGTCTCCAGTTTTGTGATACGGTGGGAAGAACTGACTGTTTTTGGAATGCAGGTTTGCGTTTTGCGTTTGTTCGCAAAATGTCGCGGTAAGCAAGAGTCACCACCGACTTTTATTTTATCCAACAAGGAAAGGAAAAAAGCACAGAAAAATTCCTTTTTCGAGATATTTCTAAGTACGGGGGTAGATTATAGAAAGGGAAGGTATTATTACCCTTTTTATCCGTAGTTATCTACAGGCTCTTAGGTACTTGCTCATTGTTTTCAAAATTGTTTTCTTTGTGCTTGAGGGTTTTGAAAATTTTTTGTTTTAAAACTTCAATTTAACTCTTGCTTCTGTCCTCAAGAGTGTAATGAAGTGTTTTTGAAAACTTTGTTTGAAAAGGAGTGTAAGTGGGAAAAAGGTTTTGTTTTAAAAGAGCAAGTATCTAAGAGCTAATCTACCTACTCGAAAAAAGAATCGTTCTATGCTAATTTCCTTTAGACAATGCTATCCCACTATTAGTGAGTGGGTAGCACCGTCGTTGGAGTTTGAGGGTCAATTCGAATGAGGGACATACGGTCACTAAAGCAATGTTAGGATGCCTTAACGATAACCCTAATGTCTTAGATCATTTGTTTGAGGCAATAATATCCGAGGCAACCATTTTGAGGAAACTATGATCTTTTAGACAAGAGGACGAACTCTAAAACGACCTATACTCAATGACCGTGTATGAAGGTAACCAAGTGGGGTGTACCCTAGGAGTGCGCATGTGCGAGTGTGTTGATTTCAGTTATTTTTATCTTTGCACATGTTTTGGGTGATCTAATTTGATTTTAAGATTAAACATTCAGTCTTGTCATGCAAACCCTATTATCAAACATCTAGCAGTTATAATTAGCAGAATTTAAAGTGCGGAAATTAAACTAAATTATTACAAGGCGTCGGGTATTTACATCGCCAAAAACAACCCTTAAAAATAAAATAAAAGCGGAAAAATAAATAAATGTTCTAATTATTTATTACAAGCCAGGAGCAGATACATCAATTGGATAAATAAAGTGTGCGATGTAAAATTAAATCGAATGTGAAATTAGGGTTTTGACCCTTTTAATTAAAGAAAATGTTTTTGTTGTTTTTATTTTTAAGAAAAGAAATTAAATCCTAAAATTAAATGCTAATTTAATTATTAAACAAATTAATTAATGAAAAATATTAAATGACATATTTTTGGAGTTTTTGTTATTTTAAGAAAGAAATTAAAATAATTAAATTAGAGTTAAAACCTAATGATTTCTAATTGATTTTATTTATTTACAAAAATAAATTAAAGTTTCCTAGAAGTAAAAACCTAATTAATTAAAATTTATTAAAGAAAAATAAAGTTCTTAATTTTAATTGGACAAAAAATATTTTTTGGTGATTTTTTTGATAAAAAACAGAAAATTTGTTTATTGGTTAGTAAATTAATTAAAGGCAAAATACTCATTTTGGTCCCTTAACTATACCCTTGGGTTCATATTGGTCCCTTAACTTTTTTTTGTGTCATTTTGGTTCCTTAACTTTCAAAAAGTTTCATTTTAGTCCTTTTTGTCTAAATTCGTAGCTAATTAGACGGAAAAACTTTGAAATCAGCCGCTAAATTCGTAGCTAATTAGACAAAAAGGACTAAAATGAAACATTTTGAAAGTTAAGGGACCAAAATGACACGAAAAAAAGTTAAGGGACCAATGTGAACCCAAGAGTATAGTTAAGGGACCAAAATGAGTATTTTGCCTTAATTAAATAAAATAACATAATTTAAATAAAATAAACAATTAAATAAAATATGAGAGAAAGAGAGAATGGGCCTGAGATCTGGAGGTGTTGAAAGCAATTTTGTTGGCTCATTTGGAGCTGACCCAATTGACTTTTTGGGATCCCATACACGCGCGTTGACTGGCTTTATGGTGCTCCTTCAATTTTTGACCACCAAATCTGGCCACCTGGCCATCTGGCATGTTGAGGAGTGAGGCGCATGGTAGACTGTGGACTTGTGTGCACACTAGATCTCCTGAAAAACAACAAGAAAATTCATATTGCTGGAGGCAGGGATCGAACCCCTGACCTCCAGCCTTGGGATGCTTTAAGCGCTGAGGTGTCTACCACTGGGCTGCATTGTTTCATTTGTTATAATAATACAAGCATAGTGTAATATATAAAAACAAAATCAATTGCCAGAAATATAAAAAAAAGAGCGCGCGTTTTTGAATGGTCCTATGGATGGATGAAAAATCATCATCCATGTCCCTGAACCGTTGCTAAAAGTTCCAGGACCTATACCTACGGACAAAGGTTCGTCGCTATAAGCCTGTCAACCTTCAAAACCTTGTACCGGCCATGAAAATGGATTCTAAGGCCAGGGTTGAGTTCATCTCACCCTCCTGGATGCAACCATGCCCATATCTGGGGCCAATTATCCCTGAAACAAGAAATCCCAAAAACAAGAACGAAACCCTAGTAATGGTGGATCTTGCTACAAGTCAGATAAACGAAATCAAATAATACCAAAAGCTTGTAAATGATGTGGTGATCACAAATATGCAATTATTTTGTATTAACAATGCCTAATTTATGAAATATGAAATCAAGAACATGGCGGACTCGTGAGGAACTTACAGAGCTTGGGAGGGTCTGAAAACGTGTTGTCTTGATTGGTTTCGCTTCTAGAGATGGCCAGGAAGAGATTGAGACCAATATTAAGCCTTGAAATCTGCCTCTAGGGTTGATTTCGAAGTCACACTTTTTTCTTGTTTTTGCAAGTTTTGTTCTGCCTCCAGAATTGCTCTCTAACCCTGATTCTTGTATGGCTCGCTTCCTTATGTATTGTACAATACATTAGGTTAGAATTTGCTGTCCAAATCTTCCTCCATTGATGCTTGGATATTTAATTTGATCCTCCATAAAAACTTTCCAAATTTGATCCAAATCACATCTTTTTGTACCCATATGGCTTGATACGAGTTTGGAAGGATGCAAGCTGTCTATTGAAACCTGAAATGATCACAAGATATTTAGTTTTCAATGTTTTTGATTTTATGTGATTTTATTTGATTTAAAATGAATTAATTCAAATAAAAATCAAATTAAATAATAAAAATAAGATATGGACACATGGCCAAAGCTAGATCACGTGGGAAATAATGCAAACTCAAAACAAGTGAAAAAGAATGGGCCCATTTGGCAAAATTTGAAGTTTTGGGGATAGTTGACTTTTGGCAACTTTGCAAAAAAGTCCAACTTCAATAATGCATAACTTCCTCCATTTTAAACTTTTGGAGGTGTTATTTGACTTTTTAGAAAGCTTGAGATGTCGTATAACCAAACCTTTTGGTCTCATCTCATTTTGATATTCCATGCTCAAGTTAGGAGCTTTGGCAAAAAAGGTGTTTTTGTTGACTTTCAAAAATGACCTATAATGTCCAAATTCATAACTTCTTGTGAGTGCATATTTTGATCTTGTGGTATGAATATGGATTGTAGGCAATTGAATCCTCTAAAAAATGAGCTTTAGATGGGTCATTTCTCATAAAGTATGAGAAAGTTATGCTTGGTCAAAGTTGAGTTGACTTTTCCTACAAAACCCTAATTTAGCAACTTTTGAGTCTTGATGAATTTTGAGCAATCCTTGATGAATCATGATCAAACCTTGATAAAATGATGAAATATACTTCAAAATGAGAATGTTGACAAAAAATATTGAAGTTTGACTGTTTGTAGGTCACAATTGACTTTTGCCCTAGCACAGTCGACTTTTGGACCTTTGAGCAATTGACTGAGCAAACTTCCTCTGCAAGGCTTGAAACTTGACATGGATGACCTTGAGAACATATTAGGACATTGGGGATCACTTGAGGTCATTTGGACTCAAGGATCTGGATGCAACACAAAACCCTAATTTGGGGTAGACTGCCTTAAGAGATAGCTTGTCTGACCAACTCTTAGACTACTTTGAGCAACTTGGAGATTTTTCTTGCAATGTTTTGAGAAATATGGGAGGGAAAATTTTTGGGTACAACACATATTTATATTTAATTGTACATTTAAATACTTGTTTATTTATTGTTGTATAAATTCAATTGGGTTGTAATAGTAAATTAGGGTTTTATTTTGAGCAATATCCCCCTATTCAAACTTGTACCCCCTTCCCATAATATTGTTGTAATAGTTAGATTTACTTTACGCATTTATTGATTTCATATGCCATGATAGTAAAAACTAGCGTTTGTATGCAAAGACCAAAATCAAACAAATAACATGACTAAATGCAAGACAAAAAAGCATGAAAAATGACAACACAATACACACAAGCACCTCTAGGGTTTCACCCACTTTGTTGCCTTAAAATGGCCATGGTATGTGTTGTACCCCAAAATTTTCCCTCCCATATTCTTCAAGGTTTGCTAAGATCATGCTTCAAAATCTCCCAAAGGTTGCACAGTTCAATGGCCTCCTAACAGTCAAAAAATTAGGGTTTTGGTTCTGGCAAAGAAATTGAAGTTTCCAAGGGTCCAAACAAGTCCCACATGACTATAAACATTGTCAAGCATCCTTATGCCAAGTTTCAAGATTTACAGCACAAAATTGCACAGTCAAAAACCCTAATGGCTTCACAGTCAATTACAGGGGCAAAATGGTCATTTGACAGTCAAAAGTTAAAATTTTTGGTCAACATCTTATTTTGAAGCCACAAACATCATTTGATCAATTCTTGATCATGATTCTCAAGGCACGGCTCAAAAAGTCTCAAGATGCAAAAGTTTCTATTTTTGGACAGTTGAAAAAGTCAACTGCAAATTGACCAGGGCATAACTTCCACATGGTTTATCATAAAAATTCCATCAAAAGCTCATTTTTAATAGAATGACATTTCCTACAACTCATCTTCACACTTCAAGTCCAAGAAATGCTCTCACAAAAAGTTATCAATCTCAACATTATAGGTCATTTTCAAAAGTCAACAAAAAGGCACTTTAAGTCAAAGACCATAACTTGAGATTGGTAAATAAAAATGACATGGGACCAAATGCATTGGTTATAGGACTTCAAGACCTTTCCAAAATGTCAAAGAACATGATCAAAGCTTAAAAATTGAGCAAGATATGCCTTGTGGAAGTTGGGAAATTTTTGGGAATTTTGAAAAGTCAACTTTGCTTCAAATGCCTCAAAATTGCTAATGGGCCTCAATTTCTTCCATGGATCATTATCCAAAGGCCATGCACGACCCATTGACATCCAAGGGAGTTATTTCATCATTTTTTATTAATTATTTGAATTATTATTATTATTAATTCATTTAAATAAAATTAAATATGAAAAAAATACTAAATCATACTTTTCAAATCTTTTTGTGCATAAAATTCACTCAATATTTCGTGCACTATTCAATAAGGAAAGATTCAATATGATTGGCAATGATTGGCATAAAAAAGGAATGAAAAAGATTGAAAAAGATTATGGAAAATCACGAATTAAAAAGCATTGAATACATGGATCATGGGCTTGTTTTGCTTGACCTAATCATGCTGCATACATATACAAACAAAACCTAATGCTCAAGGACAAGAATGCTGCGCTGAAACCTCAAAACAAAACTTGCATTTTTGACCAAAAACTTCAAAACTGTTTTCATAGATAGAGCTCCTTTCAAGGCCTAAAAAGTATCCCAAACGATTGCTGGAACCTTCCTGAACGTGACTCAATACTTTTCCGGTCTCCATACATCCAGAAGTGGTAGAATGACTTTGCCCTGTTCATGATATTGTTCACATTCGTATTTTGATTTGCACGCATTTTCCATACATTTTAATGCTTGATGTATACTAACCTGATCATTCTAAAGCTAAAGGTACCATCCAATTGAATTATAGACGCTTGTATGCAAAGTTACCATAGACGCAGGTTAGGGTTTCAGAAGCTTCCATTTGGGGCTTTGCGTATATGGAAAAATTAGGCCATGAAACCTACACCATTGAAACCAGGACCTTCCAACGAATGGAAACTAACCATCGCGCCCTTTTTCTTTTTCACTATGTGCTGTTCGCTATTTTTCACAGGTACCATTTAGTGGGGGTTTAAAACCCCCACTATCTATTTCTTATTTTCAGGTAGAACGAAGAAGATGCTGGCGTGGCTGAAGGTTGTTGGTCCGTTTGAATGTTTGGTGCGCTTCTCAGCATAGTGGATGTTTCCTCCATATTATATTTTCTTATTATATTATATATGAATAAACGTGATGGTTCAGTTGGCCAGGGATGTACGCTGCAGGTATTGGGACCTGGGTTTGATTCCCAGATCCCCCACTTCTTCAATATTATTTTTCTTAACACCTTTCCATGCAGCGCCTCATCTAAGGTCCACCAAATGCCTTGCCTGCCAAGTGTCCCCAGGTATCCCACATACACGCTGGAAAGTCAACAGGGCCTTGCATCTGTTGGGCCAGATTATTCACAATAAACCTCTAAATTGGGTCAACCACCCCCCATGTTTGCATTTTCTTTCTCCCTTTTTATTCTTTTCATTTTATTTATTTTAATCATGTTAATTGTTTTATTTAATTCCATAAAATTAATTTTCATGATACAAAAAATACAAAAAAAATCAGAAGAGTCAAAAATAAAAATATGTTTATTTAATTTTTTTAATTCTTTAAATAGTTTTGTAAATAAATTCCAATAATTCATTTAGTTTTAATTTAGGGTTTTAATTTTAACTTTTCTCTAAATAACTAAAATAGGTAGAAATTAGGTTTTAGATTTTTATTCTTTTTCTCAGTAAAATAATTTCATCTTATGCTTATTATTAATAATTAATTATTTTTGTAAATAAACTTGTAATTAATTAATTAGGGTTAAATTAGGTTAAACTTAAATAATTTTCTTTAATAATTAAAAACAAATTTAGAATTAGGGTTCCTAATAATAATTAATTTTCTTTCTTTATTTTCATAAATACCAAAAACATAAAAATCATTTCTTTTCTTTATTTAATAATTAATTTGTAATTCCAATTCAATTCTTTAAAGGGTCCAACGCCCTCGCACTTTCGATTCCAATTTCCTTTCGCGCGTTTGTCTTTATTTTTCGTTTTAATTTTATGTAATTGTCCCAAAGCCTTGTAATAGATAATTAGGACATTTACTTTCCGCCCTTTTATTCAAAATCGGGTTTTGTTAATTTGGCGATGTATGGACCCGCGCCTTGTAATAGCGTAGGACCTTTTATTTTCCGCATTTTAATTTCCGCACCTTTTAACTACTAATCACATGAAAGAATGAATGGCCAAAAATAAAATCAACGCGTAGATCACCAAATGCATGACAAGACAAATATTATCTGAAAATGACACACAATTCACACACCACTCCTAGGGTACGCCTCACTGTTGCCTTGCCCCTCGAAACGTGGCCGTCGAGTAGAGCACGTTTTAGTAAGTCCTCATGTCCATGAACATGGCATGGGGGTAGCTTCTAAGGTGTCCTACTATTGCTCTGGTGACCACACTGTCCCTAACCCTCAAATCGACCCGAACACCTCCAACGGTGGTGCTACCTACCTCTCAATGGTGGGATGACACTACCTTAAGGACATTTACACAGCCTAATTCCTTAGGGTAGGTAGACGACTCATGGATACTTGCTCTCTTCAAAAACAAACGAAAATCTTTTCACACCGACACTTTTCAAAAAGCTTTCAAAACAATTTTTCAAACACTCTTGAGGACTGATACAAGAGTCGATCTGAAATCTTTAAACGAAACTTTTTCAAACCCACTCACAATTGAAAAGCAACACTTTTGAAAACACAATGAGAAAGTATCTAAGAGCCCATGGATAACCATGGATAGAAAGGGTGCTAACACCTTCCCTTTCTATAAATCTACCTCCCGAACCGAGAAACTATCTCATAAGGAATTTTGCTGTGCTTTTGTCCTGTCCATGTTGGAGAAAATAAAAGACGGTGGCGACTCTTGCTTTCGCGACATTTCGCGAACCAGCGTTAAATAGTCAGTTCCAGATCCACCGATCACAGAACTGGCGACTCTGTTGGGGACTTCTTTAAAAGTGAGGTGTACCTTAGGATAGTTCATAACTGTGTTTTCAATTGTTTTGACTTGTTTGCTTTAAATTGTGGGTTGCATCGGAGTTACATAGATCCTAACCCGGATCTGGGGATACCCTGTTAGGTAGCATAAGCTGTGAGGGACCTGTCCGGCGTAGACCGACATGGGTGAAGCAGTGGCTATGTTGGTGTGGCACCTTGGTCTGTACCGATATCCCTTGTGTCGCAACGAGGAGAATATGGGTCTTCTGAGGAGTCATTAAGCACCAACCGACCTTAGAACCTTAAATGACCCAACTTGGCCAATAGAACAGTAGCAGTATGCTACGCCCAGTGAGGCTAAACTCTCGTGGTGGTTCTGGCCGCAAGAAAAGATTACGATGCTAGAGTTATGACCGATTGAGGGTAGTCAATGATATTGGGATCCTCTAAGAACCCGGTTACTTTTGATAGGACAGGTATGAACCAACAAACTGAAAGAGGGTAATACATAGACCTCATGCTGGCCTAAACTCTAAGGGCTTGTCTTGTGTGACTTGTGTGCCTTATCATGTTTGCCTTTGTAAATATTTGTGGTGTGCTTTATCATAACATCATGCCATCATGAGCATTGCATGCATCCTGCATAAGGACTGAGCATTTCAAAGATAAGAGGGTTTCACCTTTGCTCTGTTTTGTAGGACATCATGATGCCTATGCAAAGGAATACTATCCGGTTCAACTTTGTTCACCCACCTGAGTTGCTTGAAGAGTTGGTTAGTAGAATTCCAAATACTACTTCCTTCATCCAGAGGCATGGTTCTCTTCTCAGTTTAGTCACGACAAAGCGGGACCAACAGCTGATGAGTGTCCTGACCCAGTTCTATGACCCTCAGTACCAGTGCTTCACCTTTCAAGACTTCCAGCTGGTCCCTACCCTGGAAGAGTTCCCTGATTTGCTTGGTATCCCTATCTTGGATCAGACTCCCTACACTGGGTGGGAAAAGACTCTTAGGCTTGAGGAGGTTGCTGCAGCTCTTCCCTTGACTCACCAAGAAGTAATGGACAATTGGGTGACTAGAAGCGGAGTTAAGGGTTTCTTGGCCAAGTTTCTGGTTGGTAAAGCTAACAGTTTCTGGAATGACTTGGACTTTAGGGCATATGAAGACATCCTGGCTCTCTTAATCTATGGTCTAGTCTTGTTCCCTAATCCTGATAATTTCATTAATGTCACTGCCATAAGGATCTTCATGTCTCAGAATCCTGTGCCCACTCTCTTGGGTGACATCCTGCAACAACTCTATGCTCGTACTGCCCGAAGACGAGGAACTCTGTGGTGTTGCATCCCTCTGTTGGTGAGGTGGTTTATTTCGCACCTCCCTAAGTTCGTGTTGAAGAACCAAGAAGGAAGAGGTTGGGCTCATAGGTTAATGTCTCTCACTGATAAGGACATCATTTGGACTTTCAGAGGTTTGGATGAGATAGCTGTTATTGATCGTTGCGGAGAATACCCTAATGTTCCTTTGATTGGTACTCAAGGAGGAATCTCTTACAATCCATGTCTAGCGCTCCGTCAGTTTGGAAGGGCCAGAAGAGCAGGGCCTCATGAGATGTTGGTGCCTCACATCAGTTTTGAGTTTCAGGTGGATAGTGACGAGCTGCGTCGTAGGTTCATCAAGGCTTGGGATAGAGTTCATAAAGCTGACCCACAAGAGTTGAGGCCAAGGACTTCTCTACCTATGGAAGCCTACTACAAATGGGTTCGCATCCGTGCTCAAAAGTTAGGTATGCCATACGAAGCTGTCAGACCCGTCATTCTTAAGTATCCTGACAAAGATGGGGCTCCTCCAACTGTCCTCCCTCCTCAGATACCTACTGATTATAAGACATTAAAGAGGTCTTGGTCGCAGCTGTGAGAAGAACGGGATTCTTATCGGGAGAAGTTCAACGAGCAAGAATTGAAGATCCAGAAGCTGACAAAGCAGTTGGAGAATGAGCAAGCTCTGAATGACTACATCTGTACTGAGAAAAGGAGACCCTAGGATCAATGATGAGCTTTGGATGTTCTTTTACAGTTTCATTTCCCTTCTCAGTATTTCCATTTTATGTAACGCCTAAGGGCAATCTGTTGAACAATTAAATTGGAAAGTTGAATCTAATGAAGTGTGTTCCTTTTTGTTTACAAAGTTGATTCCCGATTGTCTTTGAAAACATAAATCATACGCATTCCATTCATCATGTGCATAGCAGGTACTCTTCTTTTCAGGTTGCTTACTGTTCTTCGCTGTTTATTTCAGCATCATGAACCCTGAATCATCTACCGAGATGTCTATCAAGGCCCTTCAGGCGCATAACACACAATTTCAGGAACTGATCATGCGTTTGGCTCAAGGTCAAGAAGAGCTGAAGGCTTTGCTCCTGAAGAAGGAGAAGAAGAAGAAGAGAACTGTTCTTTTCAACATGGGCCGGAGATTTGGCAACACTCTGCAGAATGAGGAAGCTGGTTCTTCTGTAGGTAAAGACAGTCCCCAAGGGGGAAGGGCTCCAAGTCCGGTAGTCTCTGACAACGAGACTGATTTTAATGAAGAACAGTATCCTCCGGCTGAAGACAGATACAAGCAGCTGGAAGACCGGCTGAACGCCATTGAAATTTAACAAGTGCCTGGTTTGGATTTCGGAGACTTGGGTTTATCTACTGGTGTGATCATCCCTCACAAGTTTAAGGCACCATCTTTCACCAAGTATGACGGGGCGTCTTGCCTTAAGCTACACCTCCGATCTTATGTGCGGAAGATTCAGCCGTACACAGTGGACAAGAACTTGTGGATCCACTTCTTCCAGGAGAGTCTTTCAGGGACTCATCTCGAATGGTTCTATCAGCTGGATGGAACCAAGGTTCGTAACTGGGAGGAGTTGGCTACTGCTTTTTACAAGAAGTATCAATATAATGCCGACCTTGCTCCTACACGTACCCAACTCCAGGGTATGTCGCTAGGATCAGGCGAAGGTTTTAAAGAGTATGCACAGAAGTGGAGGGACCTGGCTGGCAGGGTGCAGCCTCCGTTAACAGACCGTGAGCTAGTGGATATGTTCTTGGGGACCCTCTCCGGGCCGTTCTTCAATCATCTCATTGGCAATTCATCTGTAGGGTTCACAGACCTTATTCTGACTGGGGAAAGGATAGAGGCTAGTATGAAGTATGGAAAAATTCAGAAAGGTGCGTCTTCAAGTTCTGAAAAGAAACCATTTAAGAAGGAGGCCAGTGTTGTGTATTGGCCTAGAAGGCAAGATAAACCGGAGCGCCGCCAATCTGTCAATGCGGTGATGATTGTTAAACCTGCTGCCGCTCCTCGGCAAACCAATCAACAAAGGGCTGAGAGACCCAAAAGAGAGTTTACCCGGCTGAGTATGACCCTATCACAAATCTTGCCGCAGCTGCTATCCACTAACTTGGTGACTGTCAGAGAGGCTCCAAAGGTTGTGAATACTGCCTCCCCTAAGTATAATCCAAATGCCCATTGTGCTTATCACTCCGATAGCCCGGGGCATTCTACTGATGATTGTTGGGCCCTAAGGAATAAGGTGCAGGACCTTATTGATGCGAAAAAGATACAATTTGAGGCGCCTGAGAGGCCAAATATGGTGACTGCTCCTATGCCCCAGCATGGAGTTAATGCCATTGATGAAGACTTGTATGCCGTTTCTGTGAATGATGTAGCTACTCCTCTGATGACTGTTAAGAGGAACCTACTGCTGGCCGGTTTATTTCCGGGTTGCAGCAAGGGTTGCCTTTTGTGTGCTGTTACCCCTACTGGTTGTCCGTTGCTGAAGTTAGGCATCCAAAGCCTGATGGATAGCAAGGAGATTCTCTTCAAGAAGACCGTTGTTCCGTTTGTTCCTGTGGAAGAAGTATCTGTCGTTACAATTTTCAACAATCCAATCAAGGCTCCCCCGAGAAAGCCAGTTAAAATCATGACTGTCGCACCCATTATTATTACTGTTCCGGGGCCTCTCCCCTATGAATCTGATAAGGCTGTCCCATGGCACTATGGGGAAGATGTATATGTACATGGTATAAAGCAAGAGTTCAACACCGGTACCAGCATCAGCAATATTACCGGTCCAGCTAAAGTTACCCGTAGTGGCAGGCTCTTCTCGCCTGACATTGCACCACCAGTTATTCGAAGACCTCTCATTATAACACCTGCAAGTGCGCCTGTTTCCACTTCTGATCAAGTTGCTTCCCCTGCTGCCGAGTCATCTAATACTCGGGGCAAAGGGATTGATGATGAGCCTGCCCGGATGGAGGCACCAAAATCTGTGAATGTTGAAGCCTCCCAACAAGAGATGGAGGAAATTCTGAAGATAATCAAGAAGAGCGACTTCAATGTCGTTGAACAGCTGGGGCATACACCCTCCAAGATCTCTATGCTCTCATTACTATTTTGCTCAGAGGCCCATGCTAAGGCCCTGATTTCATTTCTAAAGACGGCCCATGTGCCACAAGAGACCTATGCAGACCAATTTACTGATTGCGTAGCCAATTTGACAGTTGACGATGGTTTGGGCTTCTCGGATGCGGACCTTACTGCCAAGGGAAAGAACCACAATGATGCCCTGCATGTCTCTATTGAATGCAGGGGAACTACTCTTGCTCACGTGTTGGTGGACACCGGTTCTTCCCTGAATGTGCTACCCAAAAAGGCCTTAGACCGGTTGGATTGTGAGGGCCTGGAGCTGAAACCTAGCAACATCATTGTCAGAGCCTTTGACGGTTCTAAGAGGATGGTTCATGGAGAGGTAGACATTCCTATTCGTGTCGGTTCTCAAGTATTCGACTCAACTTTCTATGTGATGGATATCCGTCCATCTTATTCCTGTTTACTGGGTCGACCTTGGATTCACAAAGCTGGGGCAGTGACCTCTACCCTACACCAGAAGCTCAAGTACCCCGTCAGAGGGAAGATTGTCACTGTGCAGGGAGAGGAGGAGTATATGGTTAGTCACTTGAATTCCTTCCGGTATATTGAGATGGACGGGGAGTTTATTGAAACCCCTTTTCAGCATTTTGAAGAGGTACCTCCAACATTGGTAGCAGCGGAAACAGCGGTTGAAGAGGACTTTCCTTTGAAGATGGCCTCCTTGAAGGACGCCTAGGCTGTAATCGAGAAAGGTGAATGTGCTAACTGGGGTAGGCTCCCTGATTTCACTCCTAAAACTGACAAGTTTGGACTGGGTTTTACTGCAGAGGCTCAGAGGGCTGTGCGCAAAGCTAGAACCGGAAGACCTCATGTGCTCATCACCAATCCAAGAGTGAATGTTATTGGGGATGAAGGCGAAGTGGAAGAATCGGAGTTCGATAGCTGGATCTACCCGATGACTGATGGTGGATTGACCAATTGGACTGCTAAAGATCATACGCCTGTTACTTTCGTTACGCAGTAATGAATTCCTTTATTTTTGTTATTTGTAATAAACAATGAATTGAAACTCTATGGCCCGGTGTCTTACCCGGGGCACCGTGGCTTCATTTGTGAGGGCATATTAATTGTCATTTCATATATCATGAATAAAGACCTTGGACGTTTTCTTGCACTTCAAATCTTATGCTCCTTTTCTTTCTTTCCTTTCTTTATATATTGCAAAACAGCTATATTTACACACACTCACTCATACAGGTTTCAATCCACTCTGGATCTCACTGGTAACGACTCTGTTACTGCCAGTTATGACTTCGAAAATCCGATCAACTTAGCCGAAGACGAACGTGAAGATGATTGCGAAGTGCCTGGCGAGCTTGCAAGACTGTTACTCCAGGAAGAGAGGGAAATTCAACCACATGAAGAGCCGGTAGAAACAATAAATCTGGGTACTGAGACAGATAGAAAGGAGGTTAAGATTGGTGCCAATCTGGAGCCTAGCATAAAAAAACGGTTGACTCAGATGTTACATGATTATGTGGAGATCTTTGCCTGGTCCTACGAAGACATGCCCGGGTTGGATACCGACATTGTGGTCCATCATTTGCCTACCAAGGAAGACTGCCCTCCAGTTAAGCAAAAGGTCCGCCGTATGCGTCCAGAGATGTCTGAGAAGATCAAAGCTGATGTTATGAAACAGTTTGATGTCGGGTTTCTTGCAGTGACTTCTTACCCTCAGTGGGTTGCTAATGTGGTGCCGGTACCGAAGAAGGATGATAAGGTCAGAATGTGTGTTGATTACAGGGATCTGAATAGGGCCAGCCCCAAGGATGACTTTCCCCTACCTGACATTGACGTTCTGGTTGATAATACTGCTCAGCACAAGGTGTTCTCTTTCATGGATGGTTTTTCAGGGTATAATCAGATCAAGATGGCTCCTGAAGATATGGAGAAGACTACCTTTGTTACTCAGTGGGGCACCTTCTGCTACAAGGTCATGCCTTTTGGACTGAAAAACGCTGGGGCAACCTACCAACGTGCCATGGTTGCTTTATTTCATGACATGATCCATCATGAGATAGAAGTGTATGTCGACGACATGATTGCAAGGTCCCAAACTGAGGAGGAACACCTTGACCATCTGCAGAAACTGTTTGACCGTTTGAAACTGTATAAGCTGAGGTTGAACCCGAACAAGTGCACCTTCGGGGTTAGATCTAGAAAATTGCTAGGCTTCGTTGTAAGTGATAAGGGTATTCAAGTGGACCCTGCCAAGGCCAAAGCTATTCAAGAGATGCCAGTTCCTAAGACAGAGAAAGAGGTCAGAGGCTTTTTAGGACGCCTGAATTACATTGCCCGATTCATCTCGCACCTAACCGCTACTTGTGAACCAATCTTCAAGCTGCTGAAGAAAGATCAGGTAGTACGTTGGAATGATGAATGTCAGGCTGCTTTTGACAGAATCAAAGAATATCTCCAAGAACCACCCATTCTTATGCCACCGGTTGAAGGGAGACCTCTGATACTATACCTGACAGTACTTGACAACTCAATGGGGTGTGTGCTGGGGCAGCATGACGAGTCTGGCCGAAAAGAGCACGCCATTTATTACCTTAGCAAAAAGTTTACCGACTGTGAGACCCGATACTCACTGCTCGAGAAAACTTGATGCGCTTTGGTATGGGCTGCTCGCCGGCTGAGACAGTGTATGCTGACTCACACTACCTTGTTGATTTCTAAGATGGGTCCAATAAAGTACATATTTGAAAAGCCTGCTCTGTCTGGGAGAATAGCAAGATGGCAAATGATCTTGACAGAATACGACATCCAATACACAACTCAGAAAGCCATCAAAGGAAGTGTATTTGCAGACCACTTGGCACATCAGGCAGTAGATGACTATCAGTCAATGAACTTCGAGTTTCCAGACGAGAGTATCATGATAGTGACTGATTGTGAAGTACCTGGACCGGATGAAGGACCTGAGGAAGGATCCCAATGGTCTATGCACTTTGATGGAGCCTCCAACGCTTTGGGTAACGGTATCGGCGCTGTGATCATATCCCCTCAAGGCACTCATACTCCACTCACTGCCCGGCTATGTTTCAACTACACCAACAACATGGCGGAGTATGAGGCATGCATCATGGGTCTCCAAGCTGCGATTGACTTAAGGATCAAGTTTCTGAGTGTCTTCGGAGATTCCGCTCTCGTGATCAATCAGATCAAAGGGGAGTGGGATACGAAACATCCGAATCTTATTCCTTACAGAGAATGTGTGTTGACATTGATCCCCCACTTCACAGAGATAACCTTTGAACATTTCCCAAGAGAGGAGAATCAGTTGGCGGACGCGTTAGCTACGATGTCTTCCATGTTCAAAGTCAAATGGGACAATGAGGCTCCCCGGGTCATCACCTGGAAACTGGACGAACCGACATACTGTTGTGATCTTGAGGCTGAGGTAGTGACTGAGAAACCCTGGTACCATGAGGTGAAGAGATACATGGAAGATCAAGAGTATCCTGAAGGTGCATCTGTCAATGATAAAAAGTTTCTGCGAAGGTTCGCAGCGAAGTTCTTCCTTAGCAACGGCATCCTGTACAAGCGAAACCATGATTCGACCTTACTGCGTTGTGTGGATAAGACTGAAGCAGAAAGGATCATGGCCGAACTACATGAAGGTACCTTCGGAACTCATTCCAGCGGACATACCATGGCAAAGAAAATCCTTCGGGCAGGATATTACTGGTCCACAATGGAAGCCGACTGCTACCAACATTCTCGGACGTGTCATAAATGCCAGATTTACGCAAACAAGGTGCACGTTCCTCCGGTTCCTCTGAATGTCTTGACAGCACCTTGGCCTTTTGCAATGTGGGGCATAGATATGATCGGAGAGATCAAACCTACGGCATCCAACGGGCATCGCTTTATCCTGGTAGCGATCGATTACTTCACGAAGTGGGTTGAAGCAGCTTCCTACGCTACTGTAACCAAGAACGTTGTGGCACGGTTCATTCGGCATAATCTGATCTGTCAATACGGTGTCCCGGAAAGGATCATTACGGACAACAGTACCAATCTTAATAACAAGATGATCACTGAGCTCTGCGAGCAATTCAAGATACAGCACCACAACTCTTCTCCTTACCGGTCGAAGATGAATGGGGCTGTAGAAGCAGCGAATAAGAATATCAAGAAAATTATGCAGAAGATGACAGTGACCTATAAAGATTGGCACGAGATGTTACCGTTTTCTCTACACGGGTACCGTACCTCAGCAAGGACGTCAACCGGGGCAAATCCTTTCTCCTTGGTCTACGGCATGGAGGCAGTCTTACCGATTGAAGTGCAAATACCCTCTCTCCGGATAATGAAGGATGCAGATCTGAGCGAAGATGATTGGATCCAGACACGACTTGATCAATTAAATCTAATTGACGAAAAGAGACTCACTGCTATTTGTCATGGTCAGACGTACCAAAAACGGATGATCATGGCATTTAACAAAAAGGTCAGACCACAAGAGTATCAAGTTGGGGATCTGGTAATCAAACGTATCATCCTTCCTCAGAGTGATCCAAGGGGCAAATGGACCCCTACGTAAGAAGGGCCATTTGTGGTTAAACATGTGTTCTCAGGAGGAGCCTTGATTCTAACCACCATGGATGGTGACGACCTTCCTCACCCCGCCAATGCAGACATAGTAAAAAGATACTACGCATGATAAAAGACCCGCTAGGTTGACATACCTAGGCAAAAATTAGGGCTTCCCGGCGAACCAAAAGGGTTCGGGGAAAATGAAGCGATGAAATGAAAAAATTTGTACACCCGGCAAGTCGAAAACCTGAAAAGGCGGCTTGGGCAAAAATGGGTATCCCGGTGGACCGAAAACCCGAAAGGGCGGTCCAGGCAAAAGTAAGGGATAAAGCGTAATACTATGTCTCATTGGATCACCTTGCATCCAGAATCCGGCATCAACTATCAAGTTCAAACGGCATCGATCAATCAGCTTCATCATCAACTAGGTCATCAAGTGATGAGACGCTCGAAGATATAAAGGCGATAGCAGAGTGGAACCCAGTGGTATTATTCTTTTCACATAGTTTTTTTGTTTTTCCTTTATACAAATTTGTATAAACTCTTTTGTTCGGCGGCGTTCTCTTACTAGGACGTCAGCCTCTTGTACATAAAACACCTATTTACGGGCAAATTCAAAAATCAATATAAAAATCACTTTTCAGTTAAAATTGCCAATTGTTTTTCCTTTTCTGTTTTGTTTTGCGAAGAACGTCCAAGGTTCAATTTGTGATATATGCATTTGACACTAATTGCTAACTCATAAATATTTGCATACGAAACAAAGGATTAATTACAGGTAACATTAGAAACAGGGTCAATAATGAGTGGTCTAAGCGATCTAATTGTTCTGTCCATCAAGGTACCAAGGTAAGTTCAGCTGAAGAATATAACCAGTATATCTTACATCCCCAGAGAGTGAGTCAGCAAGTCAATGCACTCTCCCCAAGCAGAGTTATCCTGTCAGCCTTAAGGAAGTTGGGTATCCTCCGGCAGATCTCAACATTCTCCAGCACAATATACAGACATTCCTAACAAGCATCCCCTGCAGTCTTGATCTAAGATTGTTCCCCGGCGGTATACCAGGCATTCAGTGGAGTCACTTCTAGTACATCTCAAAATTTCCCCAGGAGAGTCCAATCCAGATTTCCCCACGAAAGTTTGAATCATCTCCCCAGCAGTAAGCTTATCCCCAGTAGATTCTGGAAGCTTATCCCCTACAGAGCACGAACGCGTCTCCCGGCTTTGTTCAAAGGTTATTTCCCCACCAGGATATAACTGGGTTATCCTCAGCCAAAAGCCACGGAAAGATCGTCCTCGGCAAAGTCTTCTCACCCCCAGTGGAGTCTATCAAAACTTCCAACACATCAACGGTATCCCCAGCAAAGTTATCATAAAACATCCCAACGAAGTATCTCTCTCCCACAGAGTTTTGTTCTCCAGCAAGATCGTTAGAATAATTTTCTCCCCGCAGAGTAATCCATTCGCCAAGTTTATTCCCCAACGGAGTCATCTTCTCCTGCCGGTATTCTTGCAACCATCACTCCCCAGTGGAAACAAAAGCTTCACGTCAGCCCAGGATTTAACTTCCCGGCACCCGTCAAGGATTTATTTTCCTAAGACAAAAACATACATTCATGAACATCGCATTTCCATACATTATAGCATGCATATATGCATCATGAACATACGATCTCATTTATGTGGAGAACATCATGGCTTAATCCATATCATGCATTGCATATGACTGACCTTTACCTTTCAGGAAAGATCCAGTTAAGTTCTCAGCTATGTCCGAGACCTCCTCTGTTTCAGTTAAATCGATTCCTAAAGATTTTTCTGATGCCGATCCATTTGAAGTTATTTCAAGGCCTTCTCTGGTTCAGTCAGATCGACCCTAAGATCTCTATGATTCTTATCCAGTTGAAGTTATTTCAAGACTTTCGTCTGGTTCAGTTAGATCGACCCTAAGATCTCTCTGATTCTTATCCAGTCAAAGATATTCCAAGACTTTCGTCTGGTTCAGTTAAATCGATTCTAGGATTTTTCTGATTCTTATCCAGTCAAAGTTAATCCAAGACCTTCTCTGGATTCAGTCAGGTCGACGCTAAGATCTCCCTGATTCTTATTCCAGTAGAAGATTCCAAGACCTTGCCTGGTTCAGTTAAATCGACTCCTAAAGATTTTTCTGATGCCGATCCAGCCAAAGGCCTTCTCTGGTTCAGTCAGATCGACCCTAAGATCTCCCTGATTCTTATTCCAGTTAAAGATTCCAAGACCTTGCCTGGTTCAGTTAAATCGACTCCTAAAGATTTTTCTGATGCCGATCCAGCCAAAGGCCTTCTCTGGTTCAGTCAGATCGACCCTAAGATCTCCCTGATTCTTATTCCAGTTGAAGATTCCAAGACCTTGCCTGGTTCAGTTAAATCGATTCCTAAAGATTTTTCTGATGCCGATCCAGTCAAAGGCCTTCTCTAGTCCAGTTAAATCGATTCCTAAAGATTTTCCTGATGAAGACTCAGTAGAAGACATCCAAGATTCTCTCACCGTTATTGTTGAGGTAGTAATCGCCCAAGATTCTCTCACCGTTACTGTTGAGGTAGTAATCGCCCAAGGTTCTCTCATCGTTACTGTTGAGGTAGTAATCGCCCCAGATTCTCTCACCGTTACTGTTGAGGTAGTAATCGCCCCAGGTTCTCTCATCGTTATTGTTGAGGTAGTAATCTCCCCAGGTTCTCTCATCGTTACTGTTGAGGTAGTAATCGCCCAAGGTTCTCTCATCGTCCCGTTGAGGTAGTAACCATCCCTGATTCATTCATCACCTTTTGAAGCTCCAGACTCGATTCCTGTATCTCGCCAGGGCACGTCTGAAGAGGTTTAAGGATTCAATTCCTGTAACCAGTCAGGGCACATTTACACAAAGAGTTTGAAGACTAACTCCTGTAACAGGTCAGGTAATCATCTTTATTTTTTTAGGTACGCAAGTTCTCGCTAAGGAATCTCTTACGCGATCGACACCCAGATGGCATCTGTAAGCCCATCCACCTATCCATCACCTCTCAACATGGCATCTATAAGCCCATCCACCTATCCATCACCTCTCAACATGGCATCTATAAGCCCATCTTCCTATCCATCAATCTCCAAATGGCATCTGTAAGCCCATTCCCACCATCACACTACTATGTGAGCGCAAATTTCTGGGCACTCTAGTGTTCAATCATCTTCCACCTTCGGATTACGAAAGGCACGCCAGCCAATCTACATCCTCAGGTCTAAGAAGATTGAACAGGGGCAACTGTTGTGCCCCAAAATTTGCCCTCCCATATTCTTCAAGGTTTGCTAAGATCATGCTTCAAAATCTCCCAAAGGTTGCACAGTTCAATGGCCTCCTAACAGTCAAAAAATTAGGGTTTTGGTTCTGGCAAAGAAATTGAAGTTTCCAAGGGTCCAAACAAGTCCCACATGACTATAAACACTGTCAAGCATCCTTATGCCAAGTTTCAATACTTACAGCACAAAATTGCACAGTCAAAAACCCTAATGGCTTCATAGTCAATTACAGGGGCAAAATGGTCATTTGACAGTCAAAAGTTAAATTTTTTGGTCAACATCTTATTTTGAAGCCACAAACATCATTTGATCAATTCTTGATCATGATTCTCAAGGCATGGCTCAAAAAGTCTCAAGATGCAAAAGTTTCTATTTTTAGACAGTTGAAAAAGTCAACTGCAAATTGACCAGGGCATAACTTCCACATGTTTTATCATAAAAATTCCATCCAAAGCTCATTTTGAAGAGAATGACATTTCCTACAACTCATCTTCACACTTCAAGTCCAAGAAATGCTCTCACAAAAAGTTATCAATCTCAACATTATAGGTCATTTTCAAAAGTCAACAAAAAGGCACTTTAAGTCAAAGACCATAACTTGAGATTGGTAAATCAAAATGACATGGGACCAAAGGCATTGGTTATAGGACTTCAAGACCTTTCCCAAATGTCCAAGAACATGATCAAATCTTAAAAATTGAGCAAGATATGCCTTGTGGAAGTTGGCAAATTTTTGGGAATTTTGAAAAGTCAACTTTGCTTCAAATGCCTCAAAATTGCTAATGGGCCTCAATTTCTTCCATGAATCATTACCCAAAGGCCATGCACGACCCATTGACATCCAAGGGAGTTATTTCATCATTTTTTATTAATTATTTGAATTTTTATTATTATTAATTCATTTAATTAAAATTAAATATGAAAAAAATACTAAATCATACTTTTCAAATCTTTTTGTGCATAAAATTCACTCAATATTTCGTGCACTATTCAATAAGGAAAGATTCAATATGATTGGCAATGATTGGCATCAAAAAGGAATGAAAAAGATTGAAAAAGATCATGGAAAATCACAAATTCAAAAGCATTAAATACATGGATCATGGGCTTGTTTTGCTTGACCTAATCATGCGGCATACATATACAAACAAAACCTAATGCTCAAGGACAAGAATGCTGCGCTGAAACCTCAAAACAAAACTTGCATTTTTGACCAAAAACTTCAAAACTATTTTCATAGATAGAGCTCCTTTCAAGGCCTAAAAAGTATCCCAAACGATTGCTGGAACCTTCCTGAACGTGACTCAATACTTTTCCGGTCTCCATACATCTAGAAGTGGTAGAATGACTTTGCCCTGTTCATGATATTGTTCACATTCGTATTTTGATTTTTCACGCATTTTCCATACATTTTAATGCTTGATGTATACTAACCTGATCATTCTAAAGCTAAAGGTACCATCCAATTGAATTATAGACGCTTGTATGCAAAGTTACCATGGACGCAGGTTAGGGTTTCAGAAGCTTCCATTTGGGGCTTTGCGTATATGGAAAAATTAGGCCATGAAACCTACACCATTGAAACCAGGACCTTCCAACGAATGGAAACTAACCATCGCGCCCTTTTTCTTTTTCACTATGTGTTGTTCGCTATTTTTCGCAGGTACCATTTAGTGGGGGTTTAAAACCCCCGCTATCTATTTCTTATTTTCAGGTAGAACGAAGAAGATGCTGGCGTGGCTGAAGGTGGTTGGTCCGTTTGAATGTTTGGCGCGCTTCTCAGCATAGTGGACGTTTCCTCCATATTATATTTTCTTATTATATTATATATGAATAAACGTGATGGTTCAGTTGGCCAGGGATGTATGCTGCAGGTATTGGGACCTGGGTTCGATTCCCAAGTCCCCCAATTCTTCAATATTATTTTTCTTAACACCTTTCCATGCAGCGCCTCATCTAAGGTCCACCAAACGCCTTGCCTGCTTGCCTGCCAAGTGTCCCCAGGGATCCATCCAAGGGCCAAAATGTGCTGACTACCATGTACGCTAGTCAACTATCCCACATACACGCTGGAAAGTCAACAGGGCCTTGCATCTGTTGGGCCAGATTATTCATAATAAACCTCTAAATTGGGTCAACCACCCCCCATGTTTGCATTTTCTTTCTCCCTTTTTATTCTTTTCATTTTATTTATTTTAATCATGTTAATTGTTTTATTTAATTCCATAAAATTAATTTTCATGATACAAAAAATACAAAAAAAATCAGAAGAGTCAAAAATAAAAATATGTTTATTTAATTTTTTTAATTCTTTAAATAGTTTTGTAAATAAATTCCAATAATTCATTTAGTTTTAATTTAGGGTTTTAGTTTTAACTTTTCTCTAAATAACTAAAATAGGTAGAAATTAGGTTTTAGATTTTTATTCTTTTTCTCAGTAAAATAATTTCATCTTATGCTTATTATTAATAATTAATTATTTTTGTAAATAAACTTGTAATTAATTAATTAGGGTTAAATTAGGTTAAACTTAAATAGTTTTCTTTAATAATTAAAAACAAATTTAGAATTAGGGTTCCTAATAATAATTAATTTTCTTTCTTTATTTTCATAAATACCAAAAACATAAAAATCATTTCTTTTCTTTATTTAATAATTAATTTGTAATTCTAATTCAATTCTTTAAAGGGTCCAACGCCCTCGCACTTTCGATTCCAATTTCCTTTCGCGCGTTTGTCTTTATTTTTCGTTTTAAGTTTATGTAATTGTCCCAAAGCCTTGTAATAGATAATTAGGACATTTACTTTCCGCCCTTTTATTCAAAATCGGGTTTTGTTAATTTGGCGATGTATGGACCCGCACCTTGTAATAGCGTAGGACCTTTTATTTTCCGCATTTTAATTTCCGCACCTTTTAACTACTAATCACATGAAAGAATGAATGGCCAAAAATAAAATCAACGCGTAGATCACCAAATGCATGACAAGACAAATATTATCTGAAAATGACACACAATTCACACACCACTCCTAGGGTACGCCTCACTGTTGCCTTGCCCCTCGAAACGTGGTCGTCGAGTAGAGGACGTTTTAGTAAGTCCTCATGTCCATGAACATGGCATGGGGGTAGCTTCTAAGGTGTCCTACTATTGCTCTGGTGACCACACTGTCCCTAACCCTCAAATCGACCCGAACACCTCCAACGGTGGTGCTACCTACCTCTCAATGGTGGGATGGCACTACCTTAAGGACATTTACACAGCCTAATTCCTTATGGTAGATAGACGACTAATGGATACTTGCTCTCTTCAAAAACAAACGAAAATCTTTTCACACCGACACTTTTCAAAAAGCTTTCAAAACAATTTTTCAAACACTCTTGAGGACTGATACAAGAGTCGATCTGAAATCTTTAAATGAAACTTTTTCAAACCCACTCACAATTGAAAAGCAACACTTTTGAAAACACAATGAGCAGGTATCTAAGAGCCCATGGATAACCATGGATAGAAAGGGTGATAACACCTTCCCTTTCTATAAATCTACCTCCTGAACCGAGAAACTATCTCATAAGGAATTTTGCCGTGCTTTTGTCCTGTCCATGTTGGAGAAAATAAAAGACGGTGGCAACTCTTGCTTCCGCGACATTTCGCGAACCAGCATTAAACAGTCAGTTCCAGATCCACCGATCACAGTATGCATGCTAGGTATCTTGGCAAAATCAATCAAAACAAAAAGATCATATTCCCTCGATGACGCTTTCAAATATCGCCTAAAAACAAATGATCTTAGTCCCTAAAACTTGCTAAGATACTTGGCACTATTGCTATCATGGTTATACGATGACCCACGCCCATCCCGTTTAACATCCAAATACAAGGTTGTTTACCAAATACAATGGTAAAACAATAATGTCAAAGGGTTAAAAATTTGTAGGAAAGATCTTTGAATAGGGTAGACAACTCCTAGTTACTTGATCAATTTGCAAACCATCCTTGCTATTTTCAAAAACACACACACAATTTCAAAACAATTTCCAAACAAACTTTCAAACATTGAAACATTTTTCAAAAGACAAAACATCTTTCTATACATTCTTCAAACAAGAATCATTACAAAGATTGCCAAAACGATGACCTCTTTTCAAAATACTTTCAAAACCACACAAAGCACCATTTCAAACAATTGTAAAAGAAAAGCAAGTGATCTAAACAAATAACTAAGAGCCCTGGAAAACCATGGATGAAAAGGGTGCTAGCACCTTTCCTTTTCATAATCTACCCCCCGAACCCAAGAAAATGTCTCAAAGGTCTTTCCTATGCTTTTTGACCTTTCCTTTTAGATAAAATAAAAAGTCGGTGGCGACTCTTGCTAAACCGAAACATTTGAGAACACAAACACAAAACCTCAAGTCAGTTCTCCCACCGTATCACAGCATCCGTATCTGAAGCGTATCTGAACTGTATCTGAAAGCTGAATCTGAATGAGTATCAGGATGGCATCTGTATCTGGAGCGCATCTGAATTGTATCTGAAAGCTGAATCTGAATGAGTATCAGGATGGCATCCGTATATGGAGCGTATCTGAACTATATCTGAAAGTTGAATCTGAATGAGTATCAGGATGGCATCTGTATCTGGAGCGTATCTGAATTGTATCTGAATGCTCAACAAGATGCTGAAGGAATCTTGGACGATTACTACCCCAAAAGGATGATGAAGGAATCTTGGATGATTACTACTCCAAAAGGATGATGAACTTTATCTGTTGACTGATCTTTACTGAAAAGGTAAAGAGTCATTTGTATGCAATGTCATGATGTATGCATTGCGTAATGATGTTCTCAAAATAAATGAGATTGTGTCATGTGCACTTGTCATGTATGTAATATGGTATATGAAATGTGAGATGTTTATTTGAATGTATCTTTGTCCGAAAAATAAATCCTTGACAAATGTTGGAGAGTCATTAAATCCCGGACTACTGTTGAAGAGTAGGTGAGTCTTCAAACATTTCTTAGAATATTTCCACCAAGGATTCCTGTTTTTTTGAGGAGAACTCCATTGGGGAAAGTTGAGAACTCTGTGGAGAGTATTGATTTCTGCTTGGGGGGAAAATTTCAGGAGTCTCGGTTGTCCATGTTTCATAATAACTTGTTGGGGATTATAGAGTAGTCTACTAGGGAAGAGGAGTTGTGGTTCTTTGATTTTTAGTAACCGGAGAGGCCACCTCAAGTTGGGGAATCCTACCGTTTGTTGGGGAAATAAAACCTGTTGCCGGTCTGCTTGAGAGGTGACGACTTCTTTGGGGGAAAGTCCTCGAGGATTCTTGAAGTCGACTCAGCTAGGGAGAGATTTTTAGAGATTAAACTCTTGCTGCGGAAACATCCTATGAGAAGGACTTTTGGGGAGATTTGTCATTGCCCCTAGTAGCGAATGTTTGTGGCATTGCCAAAAAGTTTGATTGTACGTAACCCTTTGTTGAGATTGATGTTCAATGCCCCAAGTAATGGAGATGGAGACCTGCCCCTGGTTATTCTGTACTTCTTGAGAGATTTCTTGGAATCTTGACTCGACTGCCCCAAGTGTGCTGGATAGTGACATGTCGTACCCCCTTGTTGATAGGAGATTTGTCATTGGAAATGTCATCCCACTTGAAGTGATTTGGTTCACTAAGAGAGCTTTCATTCACTGGATATTCGTTGTGTGAATTTCTCTGCTATTAAACAAATAGCCATATGCAAACAGTGATATTCAAGTAATGCAAAGTTTATGTTTGTCTTGAAATTTTGTAAAATGCGTTTTTAGCGAGTAAATAAATTTTCCAAGAAAAATCCAACTCTGGATTTTGAGTAATGCCTTACAGGAGTCAGGATACCTTTTGTAACAGTATGCTTTCGAACTAACCCATTCTTCAATCAGGAATTTTGAAGGGTTGTAACGTGGCTTGGTTCATGGTTTAAGAAACAAAAGATAAAGGCTCAAAAATGTATTTATACCCACCCGCTCTTCGTGACATTCTTCAGTCCTAAACTCAGTTAATTGTACGCTCGAACTCCAATTGGGTCTGGAATGACGTATTGGTGATGGTTCAGACAGGTTGAGTTTGTCGGAAGGCAGTCATTCTTGCAATATTTTTTTCATGTTGTTGAGGATTTGTAGTGACCTCTTTTTATTTGATTTGTTATTCCTAATTTTTTTCCTGATTGTTCTTGTTTTGAGGTTACAGTCAGCGGGATGCCCCAGTTTTCTTAAGTCTCCTTTGTAGGTTTTGACTTAGTGGGCTTTTATTTTTGAGAGATAATGACTGCCTATGTGATAGGGAACCATCACCGTCTTTTGATTCCAGAGGAATGTTTCTTGACACCATTCATTGTATTACGAGATAAGAGTTTGCGGCTAAACGCGCGTTTGAATTAACTGAGAGACTACCCTGCCCCAGGTTTTTTTTAAAGGTTTTAATTTTGTGAAAAAGAAAAACTTCTACTTCTTTGGCTCGAAGGGGTTGACCAGGGATTATCTTCCTTATAACTCCAGTGTTTAGCATTTGAAATAATTCATGTACATCATCAGCAAGGTCTATCCAAAAGCATACTGTATGGGATTGTGGCATTGTTTTCGTCATCCTCCCTCTAAAGGCTTGTATCTTTTAGCAAAAGTTGAATGTCATAAAGAGAGTAAAAGGCATAGTTTAAATATAGAGAAAACGAACGGATGAATTCAAGACAAACATATGCAATGCATTAATGAAAGAAAGTTTGACATTAACAGATAATTGTTTGAATAACAAAAGAGATTACAACTTGAAAATTCAAATGAACAAAAGCTTTCAATGATTCGTCATAGGATCAGTGATTATGTTTGGATTCTCTAGAGGGTCAAACTCGATCTCCTTGGCATCATTCATGTCTTGGACCTTTTTCTTCAGAGCCCAACAATTGTTTGTGTCATGTCCTGGACTATCAGAGTGGTATGCACACCTTTCATTGGGATGAGAAGTAGGAGCGGAAGTATTTGGGTTTCAGAGAGGAGCCTTTAACGTAATCAGCTCTGCCTTCAACATGTGTTGTAGCACTTGAGCCAATGACATGTTGATCTTAGTGAATTGTCTTTTAGGCGCAACCTCCTTACGCTGATGCCCCTGTCTTTGTTGAGCAGGCGTAGGATTAGAGATCAAGATTGCTCCTACGTGTTGGTCATGAAGACTCTTTTGACCATACACAACATTGGACTCTTTCTTCCCATTTTATGGATTTTTCTGAGCATCAGAAGGTGTAGCTCCTTGGATCTTTCCACTTTTGATGCCAGCTTCGACCCTTTCGCCGGTCAGTATTAGCTCGGTGAACCCGACTGAGGAGCTTCCGATCAAGTGTTTGAAGAAAGACCCTATCAAAGTTCCCATAAAGATGTCAATCAGCTCCCTGTCAGTTAAAGGGGGCTGCACCCTACTAGCCAGATCTCTCCACTTTTAGGTATACCCTTTGAAGCTCTCGTTGGAACCCATGGTCATGTTCTGCAATTGCACACGAGTTGGTGCAAGATTAGCATTGTACTGATGCTGCTTATAGAAAGCAGCAACTAAATCCTCCTAGGTGTGGATGCGAGAACTCTCCAATTGATAGAACCATTCGAGTAGAGTCCCTACTAGGCTCTCTTAGAAGAAATGGATCCAAAGCTTTGGATCAGTTGTGTATGGTTGAATCTTGCGAACATAAGACTTTAAGTGGATCTTAGGGCAAGAGACTCCATCGTACATGGCAAAGGTAGGGATTTTGAACTTTGGCGGGATGACCACTCCAGAAACCAAACCCATGTCTCCTAAATCCAAGCCAGGTATCTGTTGAATCTCCATAGCACTGAGGCGGTCCTCCAATTGTTCGTACTTGTCATCAGTGGGAGGATATTGTTCCTCGGAGTATTCAGCTTCAACTTCATCAATCTCCAAATTATGGTCTTCTTCGAGACTATCCCTCGTTTTGGACGGAGTTGAGAGATCTAGAGCTCTCTTGACTGGTCCTCTAGGTCTTCTTCTCGAGTTCAGGACACCTACTGACTTCTTGGACTTCTTCCTTTTGTCTTTGAGAAGGAGAGTTTTCAGGTCCTCTTGCCCCTTAGCCATAGCCAGGAACATTTGTTGGAATTGAGCGTTTTGAGCTTGGAGATCTTTCACTGTTTGTTCCATATCCATCTTATTGAAATAAACAGTAGGAAGATAAGGATACCTGTATGGGAGAAACCTATCATGATATGATGCATGATATGTGGATGCATGTTTTCAAGGAACTTGTGGGGTTAGTAGTCACTTAGAATTTTGGATTTGGAGAACTTTGTATCGGTAGATGTCCTTCCACGAGAATTAAGCTCACCATGTCAAGTGTATCATAGCCCTTGACTCTGGTTTGTGGGACTTGATTTTTTACGGTGTTTTGGTTAGAGGAAAATAAATCCTCTTGCCATTTGGTAGACGTATGGTTCAACGTGACCCTGCATCAAAGACCCTCAAGATCCTTGAAATGGTTATTGAAAATGCTATGGTATGATGTTATGATGTTATGTACAGATATGCGAGGTAAGCAAGTTCATATACAAATAATCATATTCACACAAAGCAAACAAACCCTTAGTTTTTGGCTTGCATGGAGTTTGTAGGTAAGTACCCTCTTGAAGTTTAGTTGGCTCAACATGTGCTAGTAATAGTAATCGGGTTCTAAAGGATCTCAATATCATCGACCTTTCTCTTAGGCATTGTCTCAGCATAATCAATCTTTTCTTGCGGCCGAGATATCCCAAAAGTTCAGCCTCAATGATTGTAGCATCGAGTATCAACCAATTTTCAGCTCTACACCGAAACCGGTTATCTCACTATGTCCTAATGGCCAAGTTTGTTCAATTAGGGTTCTAAAGTCCGTTAGTGCTTCATGACGCCACTCAAGGGCCCCGTATTCTCCTCGATTCACCACGAGGGATACTGGTATCTACAAATGCGTCACACTAACATATCCATTGTTTCAACCATATCGGTCTACACCATACAGTTTCCATAATCTATTGCTATTTACCTAAAAAAGGTGTCCCAGGTCTGGGTGGAGGATAAAAGCAAGCCCAAACAAATAACAAAATATAGAGCACACAAATCAAACAATGAAAGCAAGTACCTGTGACCTAACCCTAAGGTAACCCCACTTGTAGGAAAACCTTTCCCCAACAGAGTCGCCATTTCTGCGATACGGTGGGAGAACTGACTTGAGGTTTGCGTTTGTGTTTGCAAATGTTGCGGTTTAGCAAGAGTCGCCACCAACTTTTCTTTTATCCAAAAAGGAAAGGTGAAAAAGCACAGAAAAGACCTTTAGAGATGTTTTCTTGAGTTCGAGGGGTAGATTATGAAAAGGGAAGGTATTAACACCCTTTTCATCCATGGTTTTCCATGGGCTCTTAGTTACTTTCTAGATCACTTGCTTTTGTTTGAAAAATGTGCTTTGTGTGGTTTTTGAAAGTATTTTGAAAAGGCGCCATCATTTAGCAAACTTTGTAATAGTTCTCGTTCGTAAGAACGTATACAAAGTGTTAAGCTTTTGAAAATATTCCATGTTTGGAAAGTGTTTTGAAAGTGTTTTTGAAAGTGTTTGTTTGTGAAAATAGCAAGGATGTTTGTTTTGAAATTGAGCAAGCAACTAGGAGCATTCTACTTACTCAAAAGGTATTAGGTGTTCTTTTCCTCCACCTTTAGATGTTGCTATCTTACCATTGTTTTGGTAAGAAGCCCCATCATTGGATGTGAAGGGACAGGCGCGAGATGTTTGTATAGTTATAGAAGGAAACCCATGTGACGTTTTAGCAATGTCGTTTCTTTGGGACTAGACCATTTATTGAAGGCAACATCGAGGGTCATCGAGGGACTACGATCTTTTTTATCGAAGGGTCTTTGCTAAAATGTCCCATATCCGAGGGACATGACTATTTTCCGATAGGCAACAAGTGAGATTACCCTAGGGGTGCTCGTGTGTAAGTGTGTTTGATTACATGCATTTAGTCTTGATTAGGGTGATCTATTTGTTGATTTTCATATCTTGCCATACGCACCCTAATTACTAGCATTTACATTTGAAAGCGATAAGTTGCAGAAATGTAAAGTCCTACGCTATTACAACATTTGGGGATGGGGTATACAAATTTACAAATGGGGATTGCAAGGAATTTAAGTCCTAATTATCTATTACAACCATATTGACATGCATAATATAAGAAAGAAATGGACTTGTTTAGAAAATGTTTTTGTCTTAAGGAAATAAATTAAAAGGAAAATATTTTTATGTTTTTAATGTTAATATAAAAAAATGATGAAAAGGGAAATAAATGAAAGAAAGAAACAACGTGCTACTGCAAGAAAAAATAAACAAGGATCAGAAGTTCTGAAGCCAGGCGTGTGATGACTCAGAGAGGAACGTCAGTGGGCATCAAAAGTTCTGAATTGGTAAACTCTGAGGTCCTGCAAGAAATGTTAGAGGATAGACACAGAAATTCTGGGTTGCATTCAGATAGTGGGCCACAAGTCAGAAGTTCTTTATTACACTAAAACAGTGAGGAGATATCAGTAGTTCAGAGCGTTATCAACATGTAAAAATTAGAAACTCTGAGTGTTTGAAAACAGCGAGTGGAAACATCAGAAGTTCAGTGTATTTGACATGTAAGGAGAACTCAGAAGTTTTGTGATGTGTTAGAACAATGGGTGAATCATCAGAAGTTTTGTATTATGCTGAGCCAGTGGGTGAACATTAGCAGTTCAGTGCGTTATCAGCATGTAAGAATCAGAAGTTCAGTGTGTGTTAACAGTGAGAAAAAATCATAGAAGTTCTGTGTGTTTAAACAGTGAAGAGAACTCAGAAGTCCTGCATGCTTAAACAGTGAGAAAATCCTAGAAGTTCTGTGTTACATTTTGACTTTTAATCAGCACACCAGCAATTCATTCAGTTCTTCTTAAATAGAAAATCAGAAGGATAACAGCACAACAGCTTATAGAAGTTCTAATCCTAAATCTGAGTCTAGCCCTTATCAAGAAACTCTGATCCACAGTTTTTCTACTTATGCAATGATATGGACAACATTAATACTATGATATTTACATGTTAATGATGTTCAGAATGAAAAACAAGCAAAGTCAGAAAGACTTACCTTGAACTTGGAGCGTTCTTGGAGCTTTGAGTTGCTGCCTTTGGATGTTCTGGAATCAGCAAGAGTAACGGAAGAGAAAATGCCAAGTTCTTTGATTCAAAGGGAAGAACAAGGGTTTGGTTTTCTGTTTGGGAAATCTGGATTTTTATGAAGGGTTTCATAGGTTTCTTTTTCTCTTTTGATAGTTCTCTCTTTTCTAAAGCCAGCCCCTTGAAAGTGTGATGGAGCAACTTACTTATAGGTGAATTTTGTTGTGATTTTGGGGGGAAAGACAAATGGGATTTTAAAATCCATTTGGCATCCTACTCCCTTGCTTTTTCATCATTGTTTTCGTATGCTAGTTTGGTGCAATTATGGGATGCAGGCGTAGGCTGACCTAGCTGCTGATTAGCAGCTTTTAACCATGCTTAAGCTGGAGTTGTCACCAGGATTTAAGGAAAAGCAAAACAAAGCATGGGCCTAGTACCAAAGTTTTCTATCCCAAGACAGTAGAGGTACACGTGGTGAAAATCCTTTGGATAAAGACTCAGAAAGCAGTTGTGAACATTAAATGACGATGAGACTTATCTCAACCAGAAATCCTGCAACGTGAGATTCTACACCAAGGCTTAGTTCTGGATCAGAAGTTCAGCTTCAGCGTAACATCCAACCTCTGATATTTGTATCTTCTGTCTCCAACATGTTCTGAAGGAGTTTCCAGACTTTCCAGGAAGTTTGCAGCACACTTTGTAACCTTCTTTGATTTACCCTTGCAGACTCTGACTGGACCTTTGTGAAAACTTGCCCAGAAGTTTTGACCAAACTCTATCTTGAGAATATCCAGAATTTGCTGAGTGTTATGGTGATAATCTGTTCAGAAGTTCTGAAATTGTCATAACTCTTAAACACTTAGAAAAAATTTCTAAGTATTTAGAATTTGACTTTTCCAAAGTAAAATTTGACTTTTGGATTCCTTGATGAAAAAAACTTCATATTCCAACATGTCTTGATGAAATATGATTTTTGAGATTTGATTTTGATCAAAAGTCAAAGTTGGACTTCCCAGTGTGCAAATGACCATTTTTCCCTTGCGGATGACTTTTCTTGAAAAATTGCAGTTCAAGGCTTGGAATCGGATGGAAGCAAACTTGAGGATCTAGGGTGATTCTTTGAGAAATGAGAGGGAAAATTTTTGGGTACAACAACATCCATAAACCATATTCACATTATTCTCATATTGTTCCTTTGGCCTGTTGAAATGGTTAAAGCCTTGATCCAACATCTCTTGTAAATCACCTTCTACCATAGAACAACCGCGAGTGTTTCTCTATATACCCGACATGCTTTATGGTCATGCTCATAGTGACTGTATTGACATAGCAAAGCATGCATCTTCACCTAATTCCCTCTTACCATGTTTATGTAAAAGATTTTGAATTCTCCTGGACAACAAGAAACCATATTAACAGTACCTCCACCTTCATGCTTGGGTAGTGGATTAGCTTTCACATTGGGACCAATATCTTTAAAAGACAGAAGACCAGATCTTACTATCTTCTTCACTTCAGACTTCAATGGATAATAGTTTTCAATATTGTTCCCAGGGGCTCCTTGATGAAAAGCACAAGTCTGACCAGCTTTATAATACCATGGGAAAATTAGAGGTATAACATAGGGAGGCCTAGTATGCACCAGGTTATGCTGAATCATAGCCGGAAACAATTATGTATAACTCATCATAATATGATCAAAAGCTTCCCTCTTCTAACCTTTCCCTTGATTACCTTATTGAGGTGCTCTCTGATAGGCAACAACAGTCAGAGCTACATTGGTGACCAAAGTTACTGAAGCAACATGTTGTTGATATTGGTGACGTCTTCTTGGAGGTCTAATCCTTTTTTCTTGAACAACAACATTCGTTTCTCCTTGTTTTTTTAGAAAACTCATATGATGATTTCACGGTTCCACTAGAACCTTCATCTTTAGACAATTGTCCTTCTTTGACGACTTCCTCTAGGCGGACACCCATAATTACCATCTCAGTGAAATCACTTAGTACACTTGCAACCATTCTTTCATAGCAAAATGAACCAAGGGTTTTTAGGAAGAACTTAGTCATTTCTTGCTCTCCCATTGGGGGTACCACTTGAGCAGCAACCTCGCACCAATGATGTGCATAGTTTTTAAGTGATTCCTTATATTTCTAAGACATCTCTCTCAATTGGTCACGGTGAGGTGCCATAAACATGTTGTACTTATACTGCTTCACAAAATCTTCACCCAAGTCATTGAATGTATGAATGTTGCTATTGTCTAATCCCATATACCATTTCAAGGAAGCACCAGTTAAACTATACTGGAAGTAATGAATAAGCAAGTGTTGGTCATCAGTATGAGTGGACATCCTTCTGATATACATAACTAGGTGGTTATGGGGACAAGAGTTTCCCTTGTACTTCTCAAATTCTGGTACTTTACACTTTGTTGGCACTTTCACATTAGGAACCAAGCAGAGGTCACTGACATTCTGTCCAGATAGCTCTTTCCCTTAGAGAACCTTCACTTCTTTCTGCATTTCATTGAATTGATCCTGAAAGTCATCCATTCAGTCATAAAAGTCCAAACTTTCACTTGGTGGAGGAGGCGCATGATAAAATTCATCATTAATAACAGGCATAACATTCATCGCAGGAGGTGCAACATGATTAATCTCATTATTAATAACAGGAACAACATGCACCACAGGAGGTGCAGAAACAACAACAATTTAAACAAATAGGCAACTTGAGCAGCAGGATTGTAACCTTCTGGCATGAAATTCTCAGGCATTCCCCACGGGTAACCGCGAGGTATTTGGTATTGAGTAGCAGTAACAAGAGTAACAAATATGGGAACTGGCAGAACATCTGAAATAACAGTTGTCTGTTATGGTTGAGTAGAATGAAGAGACGGAAGAGGAGGAGGTGGTGGATGATTCTGAGCAGCCACCAATGAATCTACCAAAGTAGTTAGGTTGGCCATACCATCCCTCAAAGCAGTCACTTCTTCGCGCAGCTCACGATTCTCTTGTTCAAGGTTTTCCATCTTCCTTCTAGAATTAGCCCGAGTATGATAGTGATGAGACAACTTGCTGAATGAACAAAGTAGAGAAATAAGTAAGACACATGGGAAAGATAAGAATGCAAAAATATGTGCAAAATTATACATGATATGCAATGTGTATGATTTATTGTGTTTATTGAAAGAACTCAAAGAATTATAAACAATTGCAAATATTGAGGAACTAACACATTTGGAAATACTGAAAAATATCATTTTAATAATAACTTTGGAATGGATTACAACTTTTAGTACAAGTTTCAATAATCCTAAGTACAAGAGAATAAAGATAGAATTTAAAAATCCTAAGGAGCTGTGATACAGTGGGAGAACTGACTTGGGATTTTGCATTTGTGTTTGCAAATGTTCGGTTTAGCAAGAGTCGCCACCGACTTTTTATTTATCCTAAGGAAAGGTCAAAAAGCACAGGAAAGACCTTTGAGATGTTATCATGGGTTCGGGTGGTAGATTATGAAAAGGGAAGGTGCTAGCACCCTTTTCATCCATGGTTTTCCATGGGCTCTTAGTTACTTGTTTTAGATCACTTGCCTTTGCTTTTCAATTGCTTGAAATGGTGTTTTGTGTGTGGTTTTGAAAATGTTTTGAAAAAGATGCCTTGTCTAGGCAACCTTTGTAACAATTCGTTTGAATGTTTTACAAAGGTGTTTGTCTTTTTGAAAATATGTTTCAATGTTTTTGAAAGTTTGTTTGGAATTTGTGTTTGTGAAGTGTGTTTGAAAAATGGCAAGGATGTTTTGCAAGATTTTTGATCAAGTAACTAAGAGTTGTCTACCCTAATTTTACTCAAAGATCTTTCTTATGTTTTAACCCTTTTAACAGTGTTGTTTCACCATTGTGTTTGATGAACAACCTTGCGTTAGGATGTTGAACGGGACGGGTGTTGTACCCCAAAATTTTCCCTCCCATATTCTTCAAGATTTGTCAATATCAATCTTCAAATGGTTCAAAATCTCTCAAGGGTTGCACAGTCAAACATCCTCCTAAGCCAGTCAAAATTAGGGTTTTTTTTCTTGCAAGGAAGTTGAGGTTTTCAAGGGCTAAATCAAGTCCCATAGGCCTATACACATTGTCAAACATCCACATATCAAGTTGCAAGACTCGCAGCATCAAGTTGCACAGTCAAAAGCCCTAATTGCTTCACAATCAACTATAGGTGCAAAATGGTCATTTGGCAGTCAAAAGTCAAAATTTTTGGTCAACATCTTATTTTGAGCTCACAATCATCACTTGATCAAGTCTTGATCATGATTCCACAAGCATGGCTCAAAAATCATCAAGATGCAAAAGTTTCCATTTTTGGACAGTTGAAAAGTCAACTGTAACTTGACCAAGGCATAACTTTTTCTGGTTCATCAGAAAAATCCCATCCAATGCTCATTTTGGAGGGGAGGACATTTACTACAACTCATCTTCACATTCCAAGTCCAAGAAATGCCCTCACAAAAAGTTATCAATTTCTACATTATAGGTCATTTTCAAAAGTCAACAAAAAGGCATTTTAAGTCAAAGACCATAACATGAGATTGGTAAATCCAAATGACATGGGACCAATGGCATTGGTTAGAGGACTTCAAGACCTTTCCAAAATGTCCAAGAACATGTTCATATGGTCAAAATGGAGCAAGATATGCATTGGAGAAGTTTGGAAATTTTTGTGAAATGGCAAAAGTCAACTATCCTTAAAACTTCAATTTTTGACAAAAGGGCCCACTTTCTTCCACTTGATTCAGCCTTGTCATGCAACACACGTGTCCCATGATTAATTTTAAGATCAAACATTTATTTTTCCATTTTATTTAATTTTTATTGATTTAATTCATTTTAAATCCATAATAATTCAAATAAAATCTAAAAATTAATGGAATGGCATCTTTTTTATTTGAATAGCTTTTATATGTCATGTGCCAACTCACAAATTCGTGCTAGGGGATTTTTGTGCATAAAATCCAAGATTTGCTTCAAATTTGGAAAGTTCTTCAATGCTGGTCAACCAAATCTCCAAAACTTAATTCCATGGATCATTGGCCCAAACTTTGACCTAATTCTATTCCCATATATGCAAACAACAAACCCTAATGCAATAGACGTGAAAGCTGCTGCAGAAAACCATAATCACATTCAAAAAATCCAAGGAAAAATTGAAAACTGTTTGCTATCTTCCAAGCCAATTCAAGGCGTTTCAGTGATTCAAATACATTGCTAGCACACTCAGGAACACATTCCAATCAAAAACAAGCCTTAACACTCAAAGAACACGCAAGAACAGTGATACGGTTTGCTTGACTTTTCCATAATCGAAATTCACATTTTATGCATCATTAATATGTTATAATCATTGCTTTGCATTGCTCTAACCTTTCTGAAGCTAATGGTATAGGTGAATCGTGTTATGGTGTCCTAAAACAGAAATCACCATTGTTGAATTTTAGGGTTCTTCAGTTTCAAATTTGGGGCTTTCCCACACAAGAAAAATTAGGCCTCATAACGTATATGGTTGTATTCGTGAGCACCAGACGAAGCTAAAACAACCCTCGCGAACAATTTATGATAATCACACGCCTATTCGCTATTTTCTCTTGATGCAGGTTGTGGGGGTTAAAAATCCCCACTAATTGTTTTGTTTTACAGGAAAAAGGATGAAGACGAAGGACGTGTTGGCTGGTGATTGGAGCGTTTAAACGAACGCGCGCTTTTTTCTCTTTCCAAGCATAATTGATGTTTTTCTATATTATTTTCATTACCCATCATAATAACAAATGCAGGCGCTTGGCTTAGTGGATGATGATGTGTTTGGAAACCATTGGGACCTGGGTTCGATTCCCAGGTCCCCCAAATTCCTTGTTTCTATTTTTCCCAATATAATCATGTGCAGGCGCTGAGAAGCATTCCACCATGTCCCTCCAACAATCAGGCGTCAGGTGGTCACGTGTTCAAATCCAATGGCCATGAGCTGTTGACTATGGTGTTCCCAGTCAACCAATGTGCAGCCAATTCCAAAAGTCCAAGCAGGCTTGCAGCTTAATGGGCCAAATTGCTCCTTCAAACCTCATATTTGGGCCCAGCACCCCCCTTGTTTTGCTACTCTTTTTATTTTCTTTTCTTTTATAATTTCTTTTTATTAATTACTAGTATTATTATTATTAATTAACAAATTAGTTTTTTTTATAATAAAATCAGAAACTTAAAATATTAAATATTTTTATTATTTACTATTTTCACTATTAATTATTTTGTAAATAAAATACTAACAAATTAATTAGTTTAAATTAGGTTCAATTTTGATTCTTTTTACAATAAATAAAATCAAGTTTAGAATTAGGTTTTTTTTTCTTTTGACGTTTAATTCCTTTTCTTTTTATTTTCATTAAAAAACATAAAACACAAAAAAAAAAACATTTCTTTTTCTTTTTAATTAATTAATTAGTAAATTAGGTTAAATATTCAATTAATTGCAAAAAAGGACAATTACTTTCTTTATTTCTCAAAAAGGGTCAAAACCCTAAGGACGTTCCCGATTTAATTTCTTTCGCGCTTTAATTCTTATTTTCGATTATTTATGTATCTGTTTCCAAGGATGTAATAGTTAATTAGGATTTTATCGCTTTCTTTTACCTTTCTTGCATTTATTTTCCAAACGGGTTTTTATTTTTGGCGATGTATAGACCCGCGCCTTGTAATAGCGTAGATTTACCTTTCCACACTTTATTTTTCGCACTCTTAACTGTTAAAAATGCATGAAAGACTTGTATGACAAATAAAATCAATCCGTAGCTCACAAATGCATGATCAAAGATAAACATAAACTGAAACAACACACATGCACATGCCACTCCTAGGGTACGCCTCACTGGTTGCCTCGACGTGGTCATCAAGTATAGGGTGTTTTAGAGGTCGCCCTCCTGTCTAAGATCCAGTTGCCTCGAAACGGTTGCCTCGGATAAAAAGGATCTAGGACATTAGGGTTACCGCTAAGTTGTCCTACTATTGCTTCGGTGACCACATTGTCCCTTATAATCGAATTGACACGAATAACTCCAACGATGGTGCTTCCTACTTCTCAATAGTGGGGTAGCACTGTCTAAAGGACTCTTACACAACCTAATTCCTTAGAGTAGGTATATTTCTCTTGGGTACTTGCTCTCTTTCTAAAAAACAAAATACTTTTCACACTTACCCTTTCAAAAAGTTTTCAAACAAATATTTCATACACTCTTGAGGACAGATACAAGAGTTACTTAGAAATTTTTCAAACGAAACTTTTTCAAAACCCACACACACTTGAAAAGCAAACATCTTTTGAAAACATAGAGCAAGTACCTAAGAGCCCATGGATAACCATGGATAGAAAGGGTGCTAACACCTTCCCTTTCTATAAATCTACCTCCCGAACCGAGAGACATCTCAAAGAAGGAATTTTGATGTGCTTTTGTCTTTTCCATGTTGGAGAACATAAAAGACGGTGGCGACTCTTGCTTACCGCGACATTTTGGGAACCAGCATTTCAAAACAGTCAGTTCTATTTCCACCGATCACAGAACTGGCGACTCTGCTGGGGAAACTTAATAAGTGAGGTGTACCTTAGGATTAGACCACTCTTATGTTTTCAATTGCTTGCTTTGCTTGATTTAATATTGTGGGCCTGTTTTGGAGTTTCATAGATCCTAACCCGGATCTGGGGGATACCTTTTAGGTAGCAATAAACTATGAGGGAACTGTGCGGGGTATACCGACACGGTTGAAGCAGTTTGCTACGTTGATGTGGCACTTTGGTGAGTACCGGTAACCCTTTGAGTCAAGTCAAGGAGTGTACGGAGCCGCCGCGTGGTGTCGTGAAGCATCAACTGACCTTAGGAACCTTACTTGACCATCCTGGCCTCTTTAGGGGTTGTGAGATGACCGACTTTGGTGCAGTCTGATGTTGGTAGATACTCGATACTACACTCATTGAGGGTTGTTTTCTTGGAATATTTTGATCGCCAGTTCAGTGGCTAAATCAAAACAATGAACATAGAAAACAACCCAATGATATTGAGCTCCTTAAAACCCGGTTACTTTTGATAGGACAGGTTTGAGCCCACCAACTTCAAGAGGGTAGTACCCAAACTTCATGCTGGCCTAAACTCTAAGGGCTCTCTGTGTGACTTGTGTGCCTTCATACTTGAACTACTTGCATATTCTTGTTATCTGACAACATGAGTTCCTTGCAGGTTTTGTTTACAGTCCTTAATCTGGGCTTATAACAGGGTTTACTTACATAATTTCATGCATAGCATACGCATCATAACATCATACCATAGCATTTCCTTAACCATTTCAAGGATCTCGAGGGTTTGTGATGTAGGACAGGATGAACCAAAATGTCTAGCAAGGGGCAAAGGGGATTTATTTTCCTCTAGCCAAGGTTATTTGGAGATCCAAAACATGATAACTTGAGTCAGGGGCTATGACCCACTCGATATGGTGAGCCTTGACTCTTGAAGAAGGACTCTCATCAACATGAAGTTCCTTCCATCAAGCTACAAAATTCAAATTCTAACAATTTTTCTTGTTTACCCCACGAGATCCTTGAAAACATTGCATACATATATCATATATATCATTGCATAACAGGTACCCTTGCTACAGGTCACTTACCATCTTCGCTGTTTATTTCAGCAATGGCTTCCCAACAAGACAACCAGGATCTTCATGCTCAAGAGACTCGGTTCGGGGAGATCCTCCTAAATCTATCCAAGGGGCAGGAAGAATTGAGAACGCTCCTGATGGGGAATTTGGTCAAGAACAGTCCAGAAGACAGTAAGGATGAACGGCTGAAACATCTGCAAGCTGAGGTGGATACAATGAGAACCCAGATGTTGGGGCAGATGACTCTCATTCAAGACTTAGCTCAAAGACAAGAAGAGCTCAGGGTTCTCGTCAACCAACTGCTTCGAGATAACCAACTGGGGAAAACATCTAAGGTTGAAGAGCCAGTCATCATTAAATTCCCTTTGAGACAAGAAGACAAGGGAAAAGCTCCTCAACTTTCTCTAGGGTCACAAATTCAGCATCAACCTCACCAGCTTCAGCAAGACAGTATGAAGCAAGTAGTCAGGGCTGGGGACCAAACCGGTAATCATCCTCCAAGAAGTCTAAGGTTTGGTTCAATGAATAGGCCTCTCCAAGCTGCTGCTACTTCACGGGTCCAACAACGACCTCGCCAAGAACAACGGGTTGATCAGAGCAAGCTAGACAAGCCTAGGAGGTAATTCACCCAGCTCAACATGTCGATGTTTCAAGCCTTACAACGCCTATTGAGATTGAATCTGATCACATTAAGGGACCCTCCTAAGAATCCCAACACTTCCTCTTCCCGGTCTAACCCGAATGTGAGATGTGCCTACCATTCTGACAGTCCTGGACACGACACCAACGACTGTTGGACTCTGCAGAACAAGATCCAGGACCTGATTGATGAAGGAGCAGTGGAATTCACCCCAGATGGTCAGGTCGAGTTATTCTACTATCCCTAGACGAGAAGACCTTTTGTTCATTGGAAGTTTCAAGTTGTATTTTTCTTTGCTTGTTCAAACATTTGTTCATGTCAAACTCTTTTACTTTATCAATGCATCGCATATGTCTGTTTTGAATCAATATATTCGCATTCGCTATATTCAAACTGATTTCATATTTTTGTGATGATCAACTCTTGATTGAGAAATTCTAAGCCTCTTGAGGGAGGATGACGAAAATGATACCAAAATCTTTACAGTATGCTTTTGAACAGACCCCGCTGATGAGGTACAGGAATTGTTTCAATTCCTAAACACTGGAGTTATAAGGAAGATAATCCCTCGTCAGCCCCTTTGAGCCAAAGAAGTTGGAGTTTTTTTTCTTTTTTTACGTAAAAATTAAAACTCTTAATCATAACCTGGGGTAGGGTAGTTCTCTCAGTTGATCCCGGTGCACAATAAATGGCACCAAAGGAGTCCTTCCAAAACAAAAGATGGTGATGGTTCCGAATAATCATAAAGACAGACAGTCATTATCTCTCTGAAATAAAAGCCCATTAAGGAAAAACCTATGAAGGAGACTTACAAAACTGGGGCATCCCGCTGACTGTAATCACAAAAGAAAAAGTTCAGGCAAAAGACAGGGATAACATAAATCAAAAGAAAGAGGTCCTGCAAACCCTCAACAAAAAGAAATGACTGCCTATTCAAAATAAACTGTCAATATCTGAACCATCACTGGTATATCAGAGCAAAAGACTCAAACAAGGTCTAACGCACGATTAGTTGAGTTTAGGTTTGAAGAACATCACGAAGAGCGGGTGGGTACAAATAAATTTTGAGCCTTTATCCTTTGTTTCTTAAACCGTGAACCGGGCCACGTTATAACCCTCAAAATTCCTAGCTGAAGCATGGGTTAGTTCGAAAGCATACTGTTACAAAGGTATCCTGACTCCTTAAGGCTTGCGGTAAAATAACGAGTTGACATCACATTTTACCAAATTTACTTGTCTTACTGAAAAATGCATTTTTCAAAAACTTCCAGACAGACATAAGCTTTGCATTTTTAATATAACATTGCTTGCGTATGACTATTTGTTTGAACAGCATAGAAGTTCGCACGACGAATGTATAATGAACAAAGGCACCTCCAATCAAGGGGCATGGCATGATCATTGTCCATCATCTGGGGCAGTTAAGTCAAGATTCGGAGAATCTCTCAAAAGGCCAACCAGCTTGGGGCAAATCTCCGCACGAGTCACTTGGGGCATTGGACATGAATTCCAGGAACGAATCTCGCATGATCGAACGAAGATCTTCTGGTGGTATGGCAACACAACACTACCGACAGTGACACCTCTCTACATCCTGAGGGAATGGACATAGTCACAAAAAAAATACCGCGCGTGAATCAAAGACCCGCTAGGTCGACTGGCCTAGGCAAAAATAAGGGCTTCCCGGCGAACCAAAAGGGTTCGGGAAAAAATAAGGGATGAAAATGAAAAATTTGTACACCCGGCAAGTCGAAAACCTGAAAAGGCGGCTTGGGCAAAAAAGGGTATCCCGGTGGACTGAAAACCCAAAAGGGCGGTCCAGGCAAAAATTAGGGATCACAGCGTACGACTATGTCCCGTCATCTCGTCACTTGCCTACCAGAAGAAGATTGGTCAAATCGGCAGTTATCAGGCACCTCCACAGGTACCTTCTCCCGCAGAAGCTGGGGGAATAATAATTGTCTGAGTGGTTTAGTTGCTCTGTCCACAGGTACCAAGGTAAGTTCGGCTGAAGAATGTAACCAGGATACCTCCGCTCCCTGCAGAGTAAGACAAGAGTCAGCCATGCTCTCTCCCCAAGCAGAGTTGGTCACCCAATCAACCCTGAAAAGACACAATATCTCCAGCAAGTCAGCCATGCTCTCTCCCCAAGCAGAGTTGGTCACCCAATCAGCCCTGAAAAGACACAATATCTCCAGCAAGTCAGCGACACTCTCCCCAAACAGAGTTAATCTACTGTCAGCCTTAAGGAAGTTGGGTATCCCCAAAAGATCTCAACATTCCCCAGCGGAGTATTCAGATGTTCCTAAGCAAGCATCCCCGGCAGTCTTAATATAAGATTGTTCCCCGGCGGAATCCAGACACCCCTGTGGAGCTATTCCCTAGTACAGTCCAAAGTTTCCACAGGAAAGTTGAATCAATCTCCCCAGTAGATTCTGGAAGCTTATCCCCGGTAGATTCTGGAAGCTTATCACCTGCAAAGTACATACGTCTCTCCCCGACCGTATTCAAAGGTTATTCCCCACCAGAGCTTATAACTGGGTTATCCTTAGCTATTTACCACGGCAAGATCGTCCTCGACGAAGTTCTTCCTATCCCCCAGCGGAGTTCATCAAATCCTCAACAAAACTTATCAACGGAATCCCCAGCGGAGTTTATATCAAAATCTCAGCGAAGTATCTCTTCCCACAGAGTAATTCCCCGCAGAGTAATCTCTTCATCAAGTTTATTCCCCAAGGGAATCATCTTCTCCTACCGGTTTATTCTTGCAACCATCATCCCTAGCGGAAACGAAGAACTCTACTCTTCAAACGTCAGTCCGGGAGTTAACTTCCCGGCATTCGTCAAGGATTTATTTTCCCAGACGAAAATACATCCATAGACATTTCACATTTCATACATCCTGCTTACATACATGATAAAGTGCATATGACACAATCTCATGACAGCATGCATTTCATACATCATGACATTGCATACAACTGATGTTTTGCCTTTTCAGGAAAAAGGTCAATCCAAAGATGATTACTATCGACTGTCGCAGTTCCAGATTCAATACCTGTATCTAGCCAGGGCATATCTGTGAGCGATTGATTGTGGATTCGATACATGTATCTAGCCAGGGCATATCTGCATGAAGAGTTTAGAGATTCGATACCTGTATCCAGCCAGGGAATATCTGTAGACGACTAATTCTAGATTCGATACATGTATCTAGCCAGGGCATATCTCTGAGTGATTAATTATGGATTCGACACCTGTATCTAGCCAGGGCATATCTGCATGGAGAGTTTAGAGATTCGATACCTGTATCCAGCCAGGGCATATCTGTAGACGACTAATTCCGGATTTGATTCTTGTATCTAGCCAGGGCATATCTGTGAGTAACTGATTGTAGATTCGATACCTATATCCAGCCATGGCATGTCTGCATGGAGAGTTTAGAGATTCGATAGCTGTATCCAGCCAGGGCATATTTGTAGACGACTAATTCCGGATTCGATTCCTGTATCTAGCCAGGGCATATCTGTGAGTAACTGATTGTAGATTCGATACCTGTATCCAGCCAGGGCATGTCTGCATGGAGAGTTTAGAGATTCGATCCCTGTATCCAGTCAGGGCATATCTGTAGACGACTAATTCCGGATTTGATTCCTGTATCTAGCCAGGGCATATCTGTGAGTAACTGATTGTAGATTCGATACATGTATCCAGCCAGGGCATGTCTGCATGAAGAGTTTAGAGATTCGATTCCTGTATCCAGCCAGGGCATATCTGTAGACGACCAATTCCAGATTCGATTCCTGTATCTAGCCAGGGCATATTTGTGAGTGATCTGATTGTAGATTCGATACCTGTATCCAGCCAGGGCATGTCTGCATGAAGAGTTTAGAGATTCGATTCCTGTATCCAGCCAGGGCATATCTGTAGACGACCAATTTCAGATTCGATTCCTGTATCTAGCCAGGACATATCTGTGAGTAACTGATTGTAGATTCGATACCTGTATCCAGCCAGGGCGTGTCTGCATGAAGAGTTTAGAGATTCAATTCCTGTATCCAGCCAGGGCATATCTGTAGACGACTAATTCCAGATTCGATACCTGTATCTAGCCAGGGCATATCTGTGAGTGATTGATCGTAGATTCGATACCTGTATCTAGCCAGGGCATATCTGCATGAAGAGTTTAGAGATTCGATACCTGTATCCAGCCAGGGCACATCTGTAGACGACTAATTCCATATTCGATACCTGTATCTAGCCAGGGCATATCTGTGAGTGATTGATTGTAGATTCGACACATGTATCTAGCCAGGGCATGTCTGCATGAAGAGTTTAGAGATTCGATTCCTGTATCCAACCAGGGCATATCTATAGACGACCAATTCCAGATTCGATTCCTGTATCTAGCCAGGGCATATCTGTGAGTAACTGATTGTAGATTCGACACCTGTATCTAGCCAGGGCATGTCTTCATGAAGAGTTTAGAGATTCGATTCCTGTATCCAGCCAGGGCATATCTGTAGACGACCAATTCCAGATTCGATTCTTGTATCTAGCCAGGGCATATCTGTGAGTAACTGATTGTAGATTCGACACTTGTATCTAGCCAGGGCATGTCTGCATGAAGAGTTTAGAGATTCGATTCCTGTATCCAGCCAGGGCATATCTGTAGACGACCAATTCCAGATTCGATTCTTGTATCTAGCCAGGGCATATTTGTGAGTAACTAATTGTAGATTCGACACCGGTATCTAGCCAGGGCATGTCTGCATGAAGAGTTTAGAGATTCGATACCTGTATCCAGCCAGGGCATATCTGTAGACGACTAATTCCAGATTCGATACCTATATCCATCCATGGCATATCTGTGAGTAATTGATTAGAGATTCGATACCTGTATCCAGCCAGGGCATATCTGTAGACGACCAGTTCCGGATTCGATACCTGTATCTAGCCAAGGCATATCTGTGAGCAATCGATTGTAGATTAGATACCTGTATCTATCCAGGGCATATCTGCATGGAGAGTTTGAAGATCAACCCCTGTAACAGGCCAGGAAATTATCTTTCTTTCTGAGGTACGCAAGTTCTCGCTAAGGAATCTCTTACGCGATCGACACCTCCAAATGGCATCTATAAGCCCATTCTCGACAAGGTTCTGTCACATCTCCAGATGGCATCTGTAAGCCCATCCTCCTATCCATCATCTTTCCAAATGGCATATGTAAGCCCATTCCCGACATCACACTGCTGATACTCCACTATGTGAGTGCAAACTTCTGGGCACTCTAGTGTTCAATCATCTTTCACCTTCGGATCATGAAAGACACGCAAGCTAATTTACATCCTCAGGTCTAAGAAGATTGAACAGGGGCAACTGTTGTACCCCAAAATTTTCCCTCCCATATTCTTCAAGATTTGTCAAGATCAATCTTTAAATGGTTCAAAATCTCTCAAGGGTTGCACAGTCAAACATCCTCCTAAGCCAGTCAAAATTAGGGTTTTGTTTCTTGCAAGGAAGTTGAGGTTTTCAAGGGCTCAATCAAGTCCCATAGGCCTATACACATTGTCAAACATCCACATGTCAAGTTGCAAGAATCACAGCATCAAGTTGCACAGTCAAAAGCCCTAATTGCTTCACAATCAACTGTAGGGGAAAAATGGTCATTTGGCAGTCAAAAGTCAAAATTTTTGGTCAACATCTTATTTTGAGCTCACAATCATCACTTGATCAAGTCTTGATCATGATTCCACAAGCATGGCTCAAAAATCATCAAGATGCAAAAGTTTCCATTTTTGGACAGCTGAAAAGTCAACTGTAACTTGACCAAGACATAACTTTTTCATGGTTCATTAGAAAAATCCCATCCAATTCTCATTTTGGAGGGGGGGACATTTACTACAACTCATCTTCACATTCCAAGTCCAAGAAATGCTCTCACAAAAAGTTATCAATTTCTACATTATAGGTCATTTTCAAAAGTCAACAAAAAGGCATTTTAAGTCAAAGACCATAACATGAGATTGGTAAATCCAAATGACATGGGACCAAAGGAATTGGTTAGAGGACTTCAAGACCTTTCCAAAATGTCCAAGAACATGTTCATATGGTCAAAATGGAGCAAGATATGCATTGGAGAAGTTGGGAAATTTTTGTGAAATGGCAAAAGTCAACTATCCTTAAAACTTCAATTTTTGACAAAAGGTCCCACTTTCTTCCACTTGATTCAGCCTTGTCATGCCACACACGTGTCCCATGATTAATTTCAAGATCAAACATTTATTTTTCCATTTTATTTAATTTTTATTGATTTAATTCATTTTAAATCCATAATAATTCAAATAAAATCTAAAAATTAATGGAATGGCATCTTTTTGATTTGAGTAGCTTTTATATGTCATGTGCCAACTCACAAATTCGTGCTAGGGGCTTTTTGTGCATAAAATCCAAGATTTGCTTCAAATTTGGAAAGTTCTTCAATGGTGGTCAACCAAATCTCCAAAACTTAATTCCGTGGATCATTGGCCCAAACTTTGACCTAATTCTATACCCATATATGCACACAACAAACCCTGGTGCAATAGACGTGCAAGCTGCTGCAGAAAACCATAATCACATTCAAAAAATCCAAGGAAAAAGTGAAAACTGTATGCTATCTTCCAAGCCAATTCAAGGCGTTTCAGTGATTCAAATACATTGCTAGCACACTCAGGAACACATTGCAATAAAAAACAAGCCTTAACACTCAAAGAACATGCAAGAACAGTGATACGGTTTGCTTGACTTTTCCATAATCGAAATTCACATTTTATGCATCATTAACATGTTATAATCATTGCTTTGCATTGCTCTAACCTTTCTGAAGCTAATGGTATAGGTGAATTGTGTTATGGTGTCCTAAAACAGAAATCACCATTGTTGAATTTTAGGGTTCTTCAGTTTCAAATTTGGGGCTTTCCCATACAAGAAAAATTTGGCCTCATAACGCATATGGTTGTATTCGTGAGCACCAGACGAAGCTAAAACAACCCTCGCGAACAATTTATGATAATCACACGCCTATTCGCTATTTTCTCTTGATGCAGGTTGTGGGGGTTAAAAACCCCCGCTAATTGTTTTGTTTTACAGGAAAAAGGATGAAGACGAAGGACGTGTTGGCTGGTGATTGGAGCGTTCAAACGAACGCGCGCTTTTTTCTCTTTCCAAGCATAATTGATGTTTTTCTATATTATTTTCATTACCCATCATAATAACAAATGCAGGCGCTTGGCTTAGTGGATGATGATGTGTTTGGCAACCATTGGGACCTGGGTTCGATTCCCAGGTCCCCCAAATTCGTTGTTTCTATTTTTCCCAATATAATCATGTGCAGGCGCTGAGAAGCATTCCACCATGTCCCTCCAACAATCAGGCGCCAGGTGGTCACGTGTTCAAATCCAATGGCCATGAGCTGTTGACTATGGTGTTCCCAGTCAACCAATGTGCAGCCAATTCCAAAAGTCCAAGCAGGCTTGCAGCTTAATGGGCCAAATTGCTCCTTCAAACCTCATATATGGGCCCAGCACCCCCCTGGTTTTGCTACTCTTTTTATTTTCTTTTCTTTTATAATTTCTTTTTATTAATTACTAGTATTATTATTATTAATTAACAAATTAGTTTTTTTTATAATAAAATCAGAAACTTAAAATATTAAATATTTTTATTATTTACTATTTTCACTATTTATTATTTTGTAAATAAAATACTAACAAATTAATTAGTTTAAATTAAGTTCAATTTTGATTCTTTTTACAATAAATAAAATCAAGTTTAGAATTAGGTTTTTTTTTTCTTTTGACTTTTAATTCCTTTTCTTTTTATTTTCATTAAAAAACATAAAACACAAAAAAAAAACATTTCTTTTTCTTTTTAATTAATTAATTAGTAAATTAGGTTAAATATTCAATTAATTGCAAAAAAGGACAATTACTTTCTTTATTTCTCAAAAAGGGTCAAAACCCTAAGGACGTTCCCGATTTAATTTCTTTCGCGCTTTAATTCTTATTTTCGATTATTTATGTATCTGTTTCCAAGGATGTAATAGTTAATTAGGATTTTATCGCTTTCTTTTACCTTTCTTGCATTTATTTTCCAAACGGATTTTTGTTTTTGGCGATGTATAGACCCGCGCCTTGTAATAGCGTAGATTTACCTTTCCGCACTTTATTTTTCGCACTCTTAACTGTTAAAAATGCATGAAAGACTTGTATGACAAATAAAATCAATCTGTAGCTCACAAATGCATGATCAAAGATAAACATAAACTGAAACAACACACATGCACATGCCACTCCTAGGGTACGCCTCACTGGTTGCCTCGACGTGGTCATCAAGTATAGGGTGTTTTAGAGGTCGCCCTCCTGTCTAAGATCCAGTTGCCTCGGATAAAAAGGATTTAGGACATTAGGGTTACCGCTAAGGTGTCCTACTATTGCTTCGGTGACCACATTGTTCCTTATAATCGAATTGACCCGAATAACTCCAACGATGGTGCTTCCTACTTCTCAATAGTGGGGTAGCACTGTCTAAAGGACTCTTACACAACCTAATTCCTTAGAGTAGGTAGATTTCTCCTGGGTACTTGCTCTCTTTCTAAAAAACAAAATACTTTTCACACTTACACTTTCAAAAAGTTTTCAAACAAATATTTCATACACTCTTGAGGACAGATACAAGAGTTACTTAGAAATTTTTCAAACGAAACTTTTTCAAAACCCACACACACTTGAAAAGCAAACATCTTTTGAAAACATAGAGCAAGTACCTAAGAGCCCATGGATAACCATGGATATAAAGGGTGCTAACACCTTCCCTTTCTATAAATCTACCTCCCGAACCGAGAGACATCTCAAAGAAGGAATTTTGCTGTGCTTTTGTCCTTTCCATGTTGGAGAACATAAAAGACGGTAGCGACTCTTGCTTACCGCGACATTTCGCGAACCAGCATTTCAAAACAGTCAGTTCTATTTCCACCGATCACAACGGGCGTGGGACGTTTGTATAGTCATAGAAGGCAACATATGGGACGTTTTAGCAATGTCGTTTTAGGGACTAGATCGTTTACCGAAGGCAAAATTGAGGGTCATCGAGGGACTACGATCTTTTATCGAGGGTCTATGCTAAAACGCCCATGCTCGAGGGACATGACTATTTTCCGAGGCAGCAAGTGAGATTACCCTAAGGGTGCATGTGTGCAAAGTGTGTTATATTGCATGCATTTATCTTTGATTTTTAGGTTGTCTACTTGTTGATTTTATCTTGCCATACACGCCTAATTACTAGCATTTGTACAAAGTAAATAAAATGCAGAAAGATAAAATCCTACGCTATTACAACCATATCGAAAGGCAAGAAAATAGGAAAAAAATAAAATAAAAGTAAGAAAAAGAGTGTCTTTCGACCCAGGCAGGAGCACCCTTCGATTTGCATTCTGCTGGCCTCCTTCGATTTGGGCAGGAGCTGCCTTCAATTTGCATTCTGTTGGCCTCCTTCGATTGGGACTGGCAACAGCAAAGTCACGTCTTTCGATTGGGCCTTGGCAGGGGCGAGGTCCTGTCCTTCGATTGGGTAAAGGCAGAAGCAAGTTGTATCCTTTGACTGGGGCCTGGAAGTCAGTGAGGGAATGTCTTTCGATTAGGGGTTGGAAGTCAGTGAAGGCATGCTTTTCGTTTGGGCCTAGAAGTCAACATGGTTTTCCTCCTGGTTGACTCTTTCGTTTGACCTGGAGAAAGAGGGTAGAATCCAGAAGCTTCGTTCCCTATTTCCTATTTCCTGTTTCTTTCATTTCAAGCATTAAATGACAACATGGCCTGAGGCCATGCTAGTATTTATCTTTCAAACAGTTTAATAACTAAAGCTAGTTCAGGCAAACAACAAGTAAAACGAAAGGGTTAACTTTTAAAAACATGTTAAAAATGTGGAAACGAAAGGAATAATGGTATGTACAATGTTTCAAACGAAAAGGAATTGTATTTACATGTTATGAAATGAAAAGTTCAAAGGTAAGAATAACTTACCTCGCTTCAGGCCTTGAATGGATGTGGGACCTTGAGTGGAGGTCCAAGGTTCTGGATTTGACAGAGGGGGCCAACAACTGTGCTTGGACTGCTAGATTTGAAGGAAGGAAAGAAACAAGTCTTGTGTTTCTTTCCAAACTGGATTCGAAGGATACTGAAGAGTATTTGTTCTTCAGAATCGAAGGAAGCGAGTGTTTGGAATTCTGAGTTTTGATTTCTCAAGTGTTGATGAACTTGAGAGTTTTTCTGTGTTTGAGAAACTTTGGGAGATTTGTTCTGCTGGTCCAAAGATCCTCTTCAGCTTTGCAAAAGTTCCTGTATTTATAGAGAAAGAATGGACATGTTCGTCCGTAGCCAGCCTTGCAAAGAATAATAAAATAATGTGGCGTGACAGTACATGTGGGAGCATGTTGACAGCAGCAGCAGTGGGGTGCAGGAGATGTGACTTATGCCTCTGGCGTTGCTTGTGCTCAGACCAAATTCAGGTTGACAGCTACTTTTGTGATAAAGTACTCTCTATGAAAAGAAAGAGTATGTAGCCTTTAACCCAGAATAGTAGTATCCAAAAGGTAAAGTTTAAAATCTTTGTACAAGCTTCTGACTATGTTAAGATTTGGGCGCAACACAACCTGGCAAACGAGATTTGGTCTTGAGTCAAATGCAAGAGTGAGATCGAAGCACACCTGTTTGAAGGAAGCCTTTGCCTCAGTCGAAGCTTGTGGTCGAAACAAGCTAACTCGAAGGAAGCTATTGCCCAATCGAAATCTCATGCTCGAAGGAAGCATCTTGACCAATCAAAAACCTGGGTCGAAGCAAACATAAAGGGAGTCATTGCCTTTTAGCGTGAGGGAAGTTCCTGGCTTCTGAGTCGAAGGGTAATCCCAAGTTGCATTTGAAGGAGGCACCTTCTCAAAACGAAGGATGTACCTAAGTTGCATTTGAAGGAGGCTCTTGCTCAACTGCAGTTTTCATCCAGGCATACAGAAGGTGAGTGCCCAAACGAAGACTTGCCTTGCAGGGGGTACATGTGACCAGTAGGTCATGGCCTTCGACTGCAAGCATGCAGGCAGCAAAAGACACAAACGAAACCTGCAACAAGAAGTCACATGCTCATGCGAAAGAGGCCAAAAGGTCAATCGAAGGATGCAAGCCAAGTTTGTGTCAAAAGGCCAATTGAAGGATGCAACCCAAGCTTGTGTCAAAAGAGGCCAAAAGGCCAATCGAAGGATGCAAGCCAAGCTTGTGTCGAAAGAGGTCAAAAGGCCAATCGAAGGATGAAAACCAAGCTTGTGTCGAAAGAGGCCAAAAGGCCAATCGAAGGATGCAAGCCAAGCTTGTGTCGAAAGAGGCCAAAAGGCCAATCGAAAGATCTGAAACGAAGAACACTTGTATTTCTCCAATTTTTGTAAAAATGTTATTTTTATCTGTTTTCTCCATTTTTGACAGTTTTCTTTTAATTTTGGTACTGGAAAATTCCAATGCAGTTGTGCAGGCTTGAACCTTGAGAATCCTTGTGAGAAAGGCCTTGAAAATTGAGAGGGCAAATTTTCGGGTACAATAGCTGCCCCTGTTCAATCTTCTTACACCTGAAGAGTTAGATTGGCGAATCTGCCATTCGTGACTTAAAGGTGAAAGATGATTGAACACTAGAGTGCCCAGAAATTTGCACTCGGTGATGTGGTGACTGGGAGAATAGGCTTAGAGATGCCATTTGGAGAGATGATAGAAAGTTGTGGAGATGGGCTTAAAGATGCCATCCATAGGTGTGACAGAATCTTGTCGTGGATGGGCTTAAAGATGCCATCCAAGAATGTTTATTGTAAGTGCATGAAATGAGTATCAGAAAGGTGTCCATGTTTTGGAACATCTCTGAGCTGGGGGTCTGAATAAGCAATAGATTGACGTCCATGTTTGGAGAACCCGTAAACTGTTTTCAGAAGTTGAGTCTGAACAAGCGATAGATTAACATCCGTATTTGGAGAATCCGTAAACTGTTTTCAGAGGTTGAGTCTGAACAAGCGATAGATTAACATCCGTATCTGGAGAATCTGTAAACTATTTTCAGAGGTTGAGTCTGAACAAGCGATAGATTAACATCCGTATCTGGAGACTCCGTAAACTGTTTTCAGAAGTTGAGTCTGAACAAGCGATAGATTAACATCCGTATCTGGAGAATCCGTAAACTATTTTCAGAGGTTTAGTCTGAACAAGCGATAAATTAACACCCGTATCTGGAGAATCCGTAAACTGTTTTCAGAAGTTGAGTCTGAACAAGCGATAGATTAACATCCGTATCTGGAGAATCCGTAAACTGTTTTCAGAAGTTGAGTCTGAACAAGCGATAGATTAACATCCATATTTGGAGAATCCGTAAACTGTTTTCAGAAGTCTTGAAGTTGAATAAGCATGAGTTGGTCGAGTAGATAGTTTTCCTGGCTGGTTTCAGGTATTAATCTACAATCAGTCGTCCACAGATGGTTTTCCTGGCTTGCTACAGGTATTAATCTAGAACTTGAAAAGGTTGGTCGACGAGATAGTTGTCCTGCCTGGTTTCAGGTATTAATCTCTGACCTGAGAAAGAAAGATAGTTTTCCTGGCTTGCTACAGGTATTAATCTTCAATCTCTTCATGTAGATAGTTTTCCTAGTTGGTTTCAGGTATTAATCTACAATCAGTCGTCCATAGATAGTTTTCCTGGCTTGCTACAGGTATTAATCTGGAACTTGAAAAGGTTGGTCGACGAGATAATTGTCCTGGCTGGTTTCAGGTATTAATCTCTGACCTGAGAAAGAAAGATAGTTTTCCTGGCTTGCTACAGGTATTAATCTGGAACTTGAAAAGGTTGGTCGACGAGATAATTGTCCTGGCTGGTTTCAGGTATTAATCTCTGACCTGAGAAAGAAAGATAGTTTTCCTGGCTTGCTACAGGTTTTAATCTTCAATCTCTTCATGTAGATAGTTTTCCTGGCTGGTTTCAGGTATTAATCTACAATCAGTCATCCACAGATAGTTTTCCTGGCTTGCTACAGGTATTAATCTGGAACTTGAAAAGGTTGGTCGACGAGATAGTTGTCCTGGCTGGTTTCAGGTATTAATCTCTGACCTGAGAAAGAAAGATAGTTTTCCTGGCTTGCTACAGGTATTAATCTTCAATCTCTTCATGTAGATAGTTTTCCTGGCTGGTTTCAGGTATTAATCTACAATCAGTCGTCCACAGATAGTTTTCCTGGCTTGCTACAGGTATTAATCTGGAACTTGAAAAGGTTGGTCGACGAGATAGTTTTCCTGGCTGGTTTCAGGTATTAATCTCTGACCTGAGAAAGAAAGATAGTTTTCATGTCTTACTACAGGTATTAATCTTCAATCTCTTCATGTAGATAGTTTTCCTGGCTGGTTTCAGGTATTAATCTATAATCAGTCGTCCACAGATAGTTTTCTTGGCTTGCTACAGGTATTAATCTGGAACTTGAAAAGGTTGGTTGACGAGATAGTTGTCCTGGCTGGTTTCAGGTATTAATCTCTGACCTGAGAAAGAAAGATAGTTTCCTGGCTTGCTACAGGTATTAATCTTCAATCTCTTCATGAAGATAGTTTTCTTGGCTGGTTTCAGGTATTAATCTACAATCAGTCGTCCACAGATAGTTTTCCTGGCTTGCTACAGGTATTAATCTGGAACTTGAAAATGTTAGTCGACGAGATAGTTGTCCTGTCTGATTTTAGGTATTAATCTCTGACCTGAGAAAGAAAGATAGTTTCCTGGCTTGTTACAGGTGTTAATCTTCAATCTCTTCATGTAGATAGTTTTCCTGGATGGTTTCAGGTATTAATCTACAATCAGTCGTCCACAGATAGTTTTCCTGGCTTGCTACAGGTATTAATCTGGAACTTGAAAAGGTTGGTCGACGAGATAGTTGTCATGTCTGGTTTCAGGTATTAATCTCTGACCTGAGAAAGAAAGATAGTTTCCTGGCTTGTTACAGGTGTTAATCTTCAATCTCTTCATGTAGATAGTTTTCCTGGCTGGTTCAGGTATTAATCTACAATCAGTCGTCCACAGATAGTTTTCCTGGCTTGCTACAGGTATTAATCTGGAACTTGGAAAGGTTGATGGTAGCCATCTGTTGATTGACCTTTTTCGGAAAAAGGTAAAACGTTAGTTGTATGCAATGTCATGATGTATGAAATGCACGATGTCATGATGTTCTCAAAATAAATGAGATTGTGTTGTATGCACTTATCATGTATGTAAATAGGATGTATGAAATGTGAAATGTTAATGAATGTATTTTTGTCTGGGAAAATAAATCCTTGACAAAAGCTGGGGAGTCAATAAATCCTGGACTGCTGTTGAAGAGTATGTGTGTCTTCAAACTTTTCTTAGAATATTTCCAATGGATTCCTGTTTTGTTGTTTGAGGAGAACTCCGCTGGGGGAAGTTGAAAACTCTGTGAGGAGTATGTTTATTTCTGCTTGGAAAAGGAGTTTAGGAATCTTAGTCGTCCGTTTCTCTACTGGGAAGTCGAAGTTGAACTGATATCTGGTCGGGTCCAGGTTTCGCAGTAACTTGTTGGGGATTGTAGAGTAGTCTATTGGGGAAGAGGAGTTGTTGTCCTTTGATTTGTAGTAGTCGGAGAGGCAAACTCAAGTTGGGGAATCCTGATGTTGTTGGGGAAATAAACCTTTTCGTCAGTCCGCTAGAGAGGTGACATCTTCGTTGGGGGAAGTCCTCGAGGATTCTTGAAGTTGATTCAGCTGGGGAAAGGGGGTCAGAGATTATACTCTTGCTGGGGAATCATCCTATGAGAAGGACCTTGGGGAGACTTCTCATTGCCCCTAGTAGCGAATGTTTGTGGCATTTCCAAAAAGTTTGATTGTACGTAACCCTTCACTGAGATTGATGTTTAATGCCCCAAGTGGCAGAGATGGAGACTTGCCCCTGGTTACTCTGCACTTCTTCAGATATTTCTTGAAATCTTGACTGGACTGCCCCAGGTGTGCTGGATAGTGACATGTCAAGTCCCCCTGTTGATAAGAGATTCGTCAAATGGAAGCGTCATCCTTCTTGAATTGATTTTGTTCACTGGGAGAGCTTTCGTTCATCGGATATTCATTGTGTGAATTTCTCTGCTGTCAAACAAATAGCCATATGCAAACAAATGATATTCAAGTAATGCAAAGTTTATGTTTGTCTTGAAGTTTTTTTTTTTTGAAAATGCGTTTTAGCGAGTAAAGAAATTTTGCTAAGAAAATTCAAACTCGGGATTTAGAGCAGAGCCTTACAGGAGTCAGGATACCTTTTGTAACAGTATGCTTTCGAACTAACCCATGCTTCAGTTAGGACTTTTGAAGGGTTGTAACGTGGCTTGGTTCACGGTTTAAGAAACAAAGGATAAAGGCTCAAAGTATATTTGTACCCACCCGTTCTTCGTGATGTTCTTCAATCCTAAACTCAGTTAATTGTGCGTCGAACTCTATTCGAATTTGGAACGACATTTTGGTGATGGTTCACACAAGTTGGATTTTGGAAGGCAGTCATTTTTGCAACATTTTTCATGTTGTTGAGGATTTATAGCGACCTCATTCTTTTGATTTGTTATCCCTAACTTTTGTCTGACTGATCCTGTTTTCGAGATTACAGTCAGCGGGATGCCCCAGCTTTCTTAAGCCTCCTTTATAGGTTTTGGCTCAGTGGGCTTTTCTCTTTTGAGAGATTGTCTGCCTATGAGATAAGGAACCACCACTGTCTTTTGATTCCAGCGGAATGCTTTTGATGTCGTTCGTTGTATTATGAATTGAGAGTTTTGCGAATTCAATGCGCATCTTTTTTTTTAATTAACTGAGAGACTACCCTGCCCCAGGTTTTGATTAAAGGTTTTAATTTGTGTTAAAATAGAAAACTTCTACTTCTTTGGCTCGAAGGGGTTAACTAGGGATTATCTTCCTTATAACTCCGGTGTTTATGATTTGAAAGAAATGTCTGTACATCGTCATCAAGGTCTGTCCAAAAGCATATTGTATGAGATTATGGCATTGTTTCGTCATCCTCCCTCTAAAGGCTTGTAACTTTTAGCAAGAGTTGAATGTCATAAAGAGAGTAAAAAGCATAGTTTAAATGTAATGAAAAAGAAAGGATGAATTCAAGACAAACATATGCAATGCATTAATGAAACAGAGTTTGACATTAATAGATAATTGTTTGAATAACAAAAGAAATTACAACTTGAAAATTCAAATGAAACAAAGATGCTCTCAATGATTCGTCAAAGGAGCAGTGATTATGCTAGAGTCTCTGGAGGGTCAAACTCGATCTCCTTGGCATCAATCATGTCTTGGACCTTGTTCTTCAGAGCCCAACAATTGTTTGTGTCATGCTCTGGGCTACCAAAATGATAAGCACATCTTGCATACGGGTCGTAGTTAGGAGAAGAAGTCTTAGGGTTCGGATGAGGAGCCTTTAATGTAATCAGCTTTTTCTTCAACATGTGTTGTAGCGCTTGAGCTAGTGGCATGTTGATCTTAGTGAAATGTCTTTTAGGAGCGACCTCCTTACGCTGATGCCCCTGTCTTTGTTGAGTAGGCGTAGGATTAGAGATCAAGATTTCTCCTACGTGTTGGTCATGACGACTCTTTTAACCATACACAACATTGGACTCCTTCTTCCCATTGTAGGGATTTTTCTGAGCATCAGAAGGTGTAGCTTCTTGAATCTTCCCACTTTTGATTCCAGCTTCGACCCTTTCTCCGGTCAGTATTAGCTCGGTGAACCCAGCTGAAGAGCTTCCGATCAAGTGTTTGAAGAAAGGCCCTGTCAAAGTTCCCATGAAGATGTCAATCAACTCCCTGTTAGTTAAAGGGGGTCGCACCCTACCAGCCAGATCTCTCCACTTTTGGGCATATCCTTTGAAGCTCTCGTTGGAACCCATGGTCATGTTCTGCAATTGCACACGAGTTGGTGCAAGATCAGCATTGTACTGATACTGCTTATAGAAAGCAGCAGCTAAATCCTCCCAGGTGTGGATGTGAGAACTCTCCAATTGATAGAACCATTCGAGTTGAGTCCCTACTAGGCTTTCTTGGAAGAAATGGATCCAAAGCTTTGGATCAGTTGTGTATGGTTGAATCTTGCGGACATAAGACTTTAGGTGCATCTTAGGGCAAGAGACTCCATCGTATAGGGCAAAGGTAGGGACTTTGAACTTTGGAGGGATGACTAATCCAGAAACTAAACCCATGTATCCTAAATCCAAGCCAGGTATTTGTTGGATATCCATAGCACTGAGGCGATCCTCCAACTGTTTGTACTTGTCATCAGCGGGAGGATATTGTTCCTCGGAGTAGTCAGCTTCAACATCATTGATCTCCAAATTATGGTTTTCTTCAAGACTATCCCCTATGTTGGGTGGAGTTGAAAGATCTAGGGTTTTAGGTCTTCTTCTCAAGTTCAAGATGCCCGCTGCCTTCTTGGACTTCTTCTTCTTGTCTTTGAGAAGGAGAGCTTTCAGATCCTCTTGCCCTTTACCCATAGCCAGAAGCATTTGTTGGAATTGAGCGTTTTGAGCTTGGAGATCTTTCACCGTTTGTTCCATATCCATCTTACTGAAATAAACAGTAGGAAGATAAGGAGACCTGTATGGGAGAAACCTGTCATGATATGATGCATGATATGTGGATGCATGTTTTCAAGGATCTCGTGGGGTAAACACAAGAAAATGTTAGAAATTGAACATTGATCAACATCTTTGATTGGAGAACTTTGTATTGGTGGATGTCTTTCCACGAGAATCAAGCTCACCATGTCAAGTGGGTCATAGCCCCCGATTCAAGTTGTTGCACTTGATCTTTGACGGTGTTTGTTTAGAGGGGAACCCTCTTTCTCTTTGGTAGACGTCTGGTTCAACGTGCCCCTGTATCAAAAGACCCTCGAGATCCTTGAAATGGTTATTGAAAATGCTATGGTATGATTTTATGATGTTATGTACATGTATGCAAAAGTAAGCAAGTGTATATACAGACAGTCATATTCACACAAAGCAAAAAAGTCCTTAGGTTTAGGATTGCATGGGGTTTGTAGGTAAGTACCCTCTTGAAGTTAGTTGGCTCAACCTGTCCTAAAATAGAAACCGGGTTCTAAGGAGCTCAATATCACTGGATTATTTTCTATGTTCATTGTTTTGGTTTAGCCACTTAACTGGCGACCAAAATATTCCAAGAAAACAATCCTCAATGAGTGTAGTATCGAGTATCTACCAACTTCAGACTGCACCAAAGTCGGTCATCTCACTACCCCTAAAAAGGCCAAGATGGTCAAGTAAGGTTCTAAGAGTTCGTTAGCGGTTCATGACATCACTCAGCGGCCCCGTATTCTCCTTGACTACTCAAGAGCTACCGGTACCCACAAATATGTCACACTAACATAGCTACTGCTTCAACCACGTCGGTATACCCCGCACAGTTCCCTCACAGTTTATTGTTATTTACCTAAAAAGGTGCCCCCAAATCCAGGTGTTGGATTAAACAAACCCAAACAAGGAACCCAAAAAGTAAAGCAATCAAAGCAATCAAAGTAAGCATGTAAAGGTGATCTAATAACCCTAAGGTAACCCCACTTTTAGAAAATCCCCAACAGAGTCGCCAGTTCTGTGATATGGTGGGAGAACTGACTTGGGATTTTGCGTTTGTGTTCGCAAATGTTCGGTTTAGAAAGAGTCGCCACCGACTTTTTATTTATCCTAAGGAAAGGTCAAAAAGCACAGGAAAGACCTTTGAGATGTTTTCGTGGGTTCGGGGGGTAGATTATGAAAAGGGAAGGTGCTAGCACCCTTTTCATCCATGGTTTTCCATGGGCTCTTAGTTACTTGTTTTAGATCACTTGCCTTTGCTTTTCAATTGCTTGAAATGGTGTTTTATGTGTGGTTTTGAAAATGTTTTGAAAAAGATGCCTTGTCTAGGCAACCTTTGTAACAATTCATTTAAATGTTTTACAAAGGTGTTTGTCTTTTTGAAAAGATGTTTCAATGTTTTTGAAAGTTTATTTGGAAGTTGTGTTTGTGAAGTGTGTTTGAAAAATGGCAAGGATGTTTTGCAAGATTTTTGATCAAGTAACTAAGAGTTGTCTACCCTAATTTTACTCAAAGATCTTTCTCATGTTTTAACCCTTTTAACAGTGTTGTTTCACCATTGTGTTTGATGAACAACCTTGCGTTAGGATGTTGAACGGGACGGGCGTGGGACGTTTGTATAGTCGTAGAAGGCAACATATGGGACGTTTTAGCAATGTCGTTTTAGGGACTAGATCGTTTACCGAAGGCAACATCAAGGGTCATTGAGGGACTACGATCTTTTATCGAAGGTCTTTGCTAAAACGCCCATGCTCGAGGGACATGACTATTTTCCGAGGCAACAAGTGAGATTACCCTAAGGGTGCATGTGTGCAAAGTGTGTTCTATTGCATGCATTTGTCTTTGATTTTTAGGTTGTCTACTTGTTGATTTTATCTTGCCATACACGCCTAATTACTAGCATTTGTACAAAGTAAATAAAATGCAGAAAGATAAAATCCTACGCTATTACAACCATATCGAAAGGCAAGAAAATAGGAAAAAAAATAAAATAAAAGTAAGAAAAAAGAGTGTCTTTTGACCCAGGCAGGAGCACCCTTCGATTTGCATTCTGCTGGCCTCCTTCGATTTGGGCAGGAGCTGCCTTCAATTTGCATTCTGTTGGCCTCCTTCGATTGGGACTAGCAACAACAAAGTCACGTCTTTCGATTGGGCCTTGGCAGGGGCGAGGTCCTGTCCTTCGATTGGGTAAAGGAATCAGCAAGTTGTATCCTTCGACTGGGGCCTGGAAGTCAGTGAGGGAATGTATTTTGATTAGGGGCTGGAAGTCAGTGAAGGCATGCTTTTCTTTTGGGCCTAGAAGTCAACATGGTTTTCCTCCTGGTTGCCTCTTTCGTTTGACCTGGAGAAATAGGGTAGAAGCCAGAAGCTTCGTTCCCTATTTCCTGTTTCCTGTTTCTTTCATTTCAAGCATTAAATGACAACATGGCCTGAGGCCATGCTAGTATTTATCTTTCAAACAGTTTAATAACTAAAGCTAGTTCAGGCAAACAACAAGCAAAACGAAAGGGTTAACTTTTAAAAACATGTTAAAAATGTGGAAACGAAAGGAACAATGGTATGTACAATGTTTCAAACGAAAAGGAATTGTATTTACATGTTATGAAACGAAAAGTTCAAAGGTAAGAATAACTTACCTCGCTTCAGGCCTTGAATGGATGTGGGACCTTGAGTGGAGGTCCAAGGTTCTGGATTTGACAGAGGGGGCCAACAGTTGTGCTTGGACTGCTGGATTCGAAGGAAGGAAAGAAACAAGTCTTGTGTTTCTTTCCAAACTAGATTCGAAGGATACTGAGGAGTATTTGTTCATCAGAATCGAAGGAAGTAAGTGTTTGGAATTCTGGGTTTTGATTTCTCAAGTGTTGATGAACTTGAGAGTTTTTCTGTGTTTGAGAAACTTTGGGAGATTCGTTCTGCTGGTCCAAAGACCCTCTTCAGCTTTGCAAAAGTTCCTGTATTTATAGAGAAAGAATGGACATGTTCGTCCATAGCCAGCCTTACAAAGAATAATAAAATAATATGGCGTGACAGTACATGTGGGAGCCTGTTGACAGCAGCAGCAGTGGGGTGCAGGAGATGTGACTTATGCCTCTGGCGTTGCTTGTGCTCAGACCAAATTCAGGATGACAGTTGCTTTTGTGATAAAGTACTCTCTATGAAAAGAAAGAATATGTAGCCTTTAACCCAGAATAGTAGTATCCAAAAGGTAAAGTTTAAAACCTTTGTACAAGCTTCTGACTATGTTAAGATTTGGACGCAACACAACCTGGCAAACGAGATTTGGTCTTGAGTCAAATGCAAGAGTGAGATTGAAGCACACCTGTTTGAAGGAAGCCTTTGCCTCAGTCGAAGCTTGTGGTCGAAACAAGCTAACTCGAAGGAAGCTATTGCCCAATCGAAAGCTCATGCTCGAAGGAAGCATCTTGCCCAATTGAAAACCTGGGTCGAAGCAAACATAAAGGGAGTCATTTCCTTTTAGCGTGAGGGAGGTTCCTGGCTTCTGAGTCGAAGGGTAATCCCAAGTTGCATTCGAAGGAGGCACCTTCTCAAAATGAAGGATGTACCTAAGTTGCATTCGAAGGAGGCTCTTGCTCGACTGAAGTTTTCATCCAGGCGCACAGAAGGTGAGTGCCCAAACGAAGACTTGCCTTGCAGGGGGTACATGTGACCAGTAGGTCATGGCCTTCGATTGCAAGCATGCAGGTAGCAAAATATGCAAACGGAACCTGCAACAAGAAGTCACATGCCAAGGCGAAAGAGGCCAAAAGGTCAATCGAAGGATGCAAGCCAAGTTTGTGTCAAAAGGCCAATCGAAGGATGCAAACCAAGCTTGTGTCGAAAGAGGCCAAAAGGCCTATCGAAGGATGCAAGCCAAGCTTGTGTCGAAAGAGGTCAAAAGGCCAATCGAAGGATGCAAACCAAGCTTGTGTCGAAAGAGGCCAAAAGGCTAATCGAAGGATGCAAGCCAAGCTTGTGTCGAAAGAGGCCAAAAGGCCAATCGAAAGATCTGAAACGAAGAACACTTGTATTTCTCCAATTTTTGTCAAAATGTTATTTTTCTCTGTTTTCTCCATTTTTGATAGTTTCCTTTTAATTTTGGTACTGGAAAATTCCAATGCACTTGTGCAGGCTTGAACCTTGAGAATCCTTGTGAGAAAGGCCTTGAAAATTGAGAGGGCAAATTTTGGGGTACAACAGGAGCCAAAGTTGATGAAGATCTTTCCACACACTAACATTTTCCCTTGAGTCTTGAAATATGAGCCTTCAACTGCTTTCTCTCTTCTACATACTTGTCGGTGAATTCTTTCCATCCACCAGAATCAGAAAATGGGTGACCAGGACCTGGTTGAACTCTAGAGGAAAATAAATCCTTATGCTTGTTTATCATCTCCACAACATGACTCTCAATTATCTCAATCTAGTCATCCTTCTCTTTCAATTCTATTGAGTAGGACACCTCCAAAGTCTGGTACTTGTTCTTCCATGCTTCCTTCTCTTGTTTCATCCTAACTAAAGAAAGTTATAGGTCTTCCACATCATCTAAGAGAGGAGGAGTAGTCCTTATAAACATTTCAGCTAAAGGTTCTTCACGAGAATAAGGCATCTTCAACTGAATTTCCCTTGCTTGTACCCAACAGAGATGAGGCTCTAAGGAAACATCTCCTTTTGGTCCCAAATCTTTTCTACCCTTCCTATGAATATGGTGCCAAGCATTTTCAATCTCTTCCTTAGATGCCTTGTGATCTTTTCATTCTTTGAGAAAGAAACCACTCAAATGAATGTTGCTTGGCTTATCTCTTATTGGATATCCAAGTTGGCAGCGTGCAAGAATATGATTGTAGTTAATTCCTCCCTTTGTACCAAGAAGAGGCACATTGAGAAAAACACCACAACTATAAATAATATTCACATAATAATAAGCTTGATGATAATAATCAATGTCAGAATGAGTGAGAGCCATAATCTTCGGTGCCTAATGTGGTTCCTGCTTGATGTCCCAAAAATTAGCAGACCGAGGTAAGTGAGAAATAAATCCCTGATATAATAACAGTGTGCAACAGATGATCATCCCTTCTTGATAGAAATTATGAAGATAAATGGAATAATAAGTATCTCCTAGAAGTATAGGGACTGGGTTCCCAATCAAAAAGATCATAATGGCATTTACATCCACAAATTTGTCGATGTTAGGAAACAAGAACAACACATAGGCAAGCAAAGCAAAGATAGCCTCAAAATCAGATGTACTCTTCATCTTGGCGAAGTAACAAGCTTTCTCCAATAGAAAATGATCATGTAAACTTCTTATTCCTCCTTTGGTAGTCATGTTAGCCTCAATCTCAGACTTCCTCAAGTTAGTTATGGTGGCAATTTCATGAGACTTGGGCTTTCTTTCTAAGCCAGTGAAAAGAACACAATCAGTAATAGGTAAACCAAGTAAGTAAGAATGATCCTCTAATATGGGCATCAACTTATGTTGTACCCCAAAATTTTCCCTCTCATTTCTCAAGGAATCACTCTGGACCCTCAAGTTTGCTTCCATCCAATTCCAAGCCTTGAGCTGCATTTTTTCAAAGAAAATCGCCTACAAGGGCAAAATGGTCATTTGCACACTGAAAAGTCAAACTTTGACCTTTGGACCAAAACCAAGTTTCAAGAATCATATTTTATCAAGACATGTTGAAATATGAAGTTTGTTTCATCAAGAAAATCAAAAGTCAATTTATTTTGGGAAAAGTCAAAATTTTAAATACTTAAGAACTTTTCTAAGTGTCTAAGAAGCATGATAAAACTCAGAACTTCTGGCCGGATTTTCACCATGATGAAAGCTGATTCTGGATCAACTTATGACACCAGATCTTTAGATCTCACCAAGATCTAAAACATTGCATAACAGAACTTCTCCTAGAAATGTTGGGTTTTCAAGTTATAACTCCTCAAAGATACGTCCTTGAAACTGAAACACTCAGCAAATTCTGGACACTTTCAAGACAGAGTTTGGTCAGAACTTCTGGGCAAGTTTTCACAAAGTTTCAGTCAGAGTTTTCAAGGGTAAATCAAAGAAGATTACAAAGCATGCTGCAAGCTTCCTGGAAAATCTGAGGGATCCTTCAGAGCATGCTGAAGCAAAAAGATACAAAGGATCAGCAGATTGGATGCTACGTTGAAGAAGAACTTCTGATCCAAGCAATGATGCAAAATCTCACATTGCAGGATTTCTGGGTTGATAAATCTCATCATTATTTAATGCTCATTTAATGCTCACAACCACTTTTGAGTCTTTATCCAAAGGATCTCCCCACGTGTGGCATAGAAGTACCTTTGTTGTCCTTAAAAGCAACCTTCGTACAAAAGTATGTGAGGGCCCATGCATTGCTTTTTTCTTTTGGGCTTACTTTTCCCTAATCCATGCTTGCTAATCCAGTTTAGGCATGGCTAAAAACTGTCAACTACCACACCTATTTGAACTTGCTTCAAGAACAAGTCAGCGCCTAGCATATGATAGTTGTACCCTTGATCTCTCCAAGCTACAAAGATCCTTGCCTATAAATTGGAAACCATTGGCAACTAAAAAAAGGTTGAAATTTTGAGAAAGAAAATCTTTGAACCCCCTGCAAAAATTCCAAGAATCCAAGAAATTGTAAACACCAAAATACAAAACCTTAGGATTTGATTCTTGCATCAAAACTCCATTGTTCCTTGACTAAAACCACCCCCACAGTTTCTGATTCACATATTAGAAGCTATTCTAACTTCTATATTCATACTGCAATACACTCTCCTTCCACCTCCACCTCAAAGAAGTCAGAACATCACCCCTTGGCTGTTCCAGAAGTTGAAAACTTCCATCCCGTTGAGTACGTAAAGAAGTTGCTCAGAACATCACCAGAGTCTAGGACCAACCTCCAGTTCACAGAATCTTTTTCAGCTTCAAGGTAAGCTTCTGCTGACTCTTATCACGTCACTTAAGCATTACTAGATTTGCATGTTCAAAAATACAATGTAGACATCATGTTTCTGATGTAGTACATAATCTGAGGCTTCACGTATTTGTCTGCCTAAGTATGGAATAAATCAGTTCAGAACTTCTTAAAGATATTAGAACTCATAATTAGGTTTTAGCAAATTCATGCTTGCTTCTGATTTATAGTTCTGATATCTCTTGTTTTTGAAACATTATGAAACATAACATAAATTGTTATATGCGTATCTTCTGTCTTGTTGTAAATTGACTAAGTTACAGATGTTCTTACTAGAATGGAGAGGGAGATGGAGTTCTGTCAGTGGCATCAGAACTTCTGAAAACTTTTGTGTCCTCAGCAGATCCAAAACTTCTGACCTCCCCTATTTCTGTTAACGTTTGTTTCTATTTGTGAAGCAAGTCAGAGTCATAACTTCTGACCTATTCCTTTTAGCATTCACGTTGATTCTGTCCTTTTATTATTATTTTTTTGCCATCACTTTTATTTTCCACCAATAAAAAAAACACCAAAAATATTTCATATTCACATATTATATTTTATTTCTTTCAACAAAAAAAGATCAAAACATTTTCTTGAACCAAACTTATTTATTTTCTTAAATAAAACAAACACTTTACAGTTTTTGGTACACGCTTATCCATTCAATGTGGTTGTAATAGATAATTAGGACTTAAATTCCTTGCAATCCCCATTTGCAAATTTGTATACCCCATCCCCCTAAACATTGTAATAGCGTAGGACTTTACATTTCTGTAACTTATCGCTTTCAAATGTAAATGCTAGTAATTAGGGTGTGTATGGTAAGATATGAAAATCAATAAATAGATCACCCTAATCAAGACTAAATGCATGCAATCAAACACACTTGCACACTAGCACCCTTAGGGTAATCCCACTTTGTTGCCTATCGGAAAATAGTCATGTCCCTCAAACATGGGCGTTTTAGCAAAGACCCTCGATAAAAGATCATAGTCCCTCGATGACTCGCGATGTTGCCTTCGGTAAATGATCTAGTCCCTAAAAAGACACTGCTAAAACGTCCCATAGGTTGCCTTCTATGACTATACAAACGTCCCAACGCCCATCCCTTCACATCCAATGATGGGGCTTCTTACCAAAACAATGGTAAGTTAGCAACATCTAAAGGAGAAGGAAAAGAACATCTAATACCTTTCGAGTAGGTAGATTCACTCTTAGTTGCTTGCTTGCTCACAACAAAAACATTTTATACACCAACACTTTCATTTTGAAACATTTTCAAAAGACAACACTTTGTACGCATTCTTATAGAGACGAGAACCATTACAAAGACACCTTTTCAAAATCACTTTCAAAAACACATTTCACAAACACACCTTTGAACTATTTTCCAAACAAACACTTTGTATGCGTTATTATAGAGACGAGAACCATTACAAAGACGTTTCCAAAATAATTTCAAAACCCACACCACAAGCACACTCAAACAAATGCAAGTGATCTAGCAAGTGACTAAGAGCCCATGGAAAACCATGGATGAAAAGGGTACTAATACCTTCCCTTTTCATAATCTACCCCCCAAACTCAAGAAACAATCTCAAAGGTCTTTCCTGTGCTTTTTCACCTTTCCTTTTGGATAAAAGAAAAGTCGGTGGAGACTCTTGCTAACCGCAACATTTTCAATAAAACACAAAACAATCAAGTCAGTTCTCCCACCGCATCACATAACTGGAGACTCTGCTGGGGATTGATAGTTGTGGGGTTACCTTAGGGTTTAGATCACATTTACTTGTTTACATTGTTTGATTTGTATGATTTACATTATGGTTCTTTATTTGGGTTTGAATCCTCTACCCGGATTTGGGATACATTATAGGTAAGTAGCAATATGTTGTGGAAACTGTGCGGGGTATACCGACATGGTCTAAGTAATAGCTACGTTAGTGCGACATATTTGTGGGTACCGATAGCCTTTGAGTTAATCAAAGAGAAAATGGGGCCGCTGAGTGATGTCATGAAGCACTAATGAACTTCTAGAATCTTTACTTGACCAACTTGGCCTTTATGATGTAGTGAGATGACCGACTTTGGTGCAGTCCGAAGTTGGTAGATACTCGATACTACACTCATTGAAGTTTGGTTTCTTGGGATATTTTGGTCGCCATTAAAGAGGCTTGAGCTGAAACAATGACCAAGGAAACAATCCAGTGATATTGAGCTCCTTAGAACCTGGTTACTATTACTAGGACAGGTTTAAGCCAACTAAACTTCAAGAGGGTACTTACCTATATAACTCCATGCAAGCCTAAACTAAGAACTTGTTTGCTTTGTTTGTATATACATACTTGTACATAACATCATGGACATCATGAACATCACATACATCCACTAACAATTTCAAGGATTTTGATATTCATCTTTGTTCTTGTTTTGTAGGACATGGATTCACTTTGCAGGAAAATTGTTCAAGTCAACCTTGTGAGAATCCCTCCACAACTTAAGGAGCTAACTTCAAGGATCCCTGAGAACTCTCCATTCACCGAAAGACATGGTCGTCTACTCAACTTGGTCACCTCCAACACATATGAGGATATGATGAAGCTGCTCTTTTAGTTCTTTGACCCTTTGCACCATTGCTTCACATTTCCCGATTATCAACTTGTGCCTACTTTGGAAGAATTCTCCCAACTCTTGAGGATTCCCATTCTCAATAAACTACCTTTCAACGGTACAGAAAGAGACCCAGAGCCAGAAGAGATTTCTCAAGTTCTACACTTGCACTCATCTGATGTCACAACTTATTGGGAAACTAGGACTGGTGTTAAAGGCTTCTTAGCAAAGTTCCTGTTTGAGAAAGCCCAAAGTTGTTGGAATTCCTTAGACTTGCAAGCCTTTGAGGAAATTGTGGCTCTTCTCATCTATGGGATGGTTTTGTTTCCAAATCCTAACCAACTCATAGATGTGAACACCTTCAAAATCTTCATGTCACGCAACTCGATGCCTACATTGCTAAGGGATATCCTACACTCTTTTCACACTCGCACAATGAGGAAAAGAGGTGTCCTTATGTGTTGCACCCCTCTCCTGGAAATATGGTTTATTTCTCATCTTCCCCAATCGGTCTAAAGAATGAGCAAGGATTAAGGTGGTCATAAAGGTTGATGACGCTCAAACATTCAGACATTCATTGGTGCTCTCGATCCAAAGAGAATGTTATCATCGTCAACCATTATGGAGAATTCCCTAATGTCCCTTTACTTGGCATTAGGGGAGGCATCACCTACAACCCATGCTTAGCCTTAAGACAGTTTGGTTACGCCCGAAGGGATGGCCCGCACGAGATGCTGATTCAAGGTTTGGTATTCGACTACGACAACGACGATTAAGGTCTTCGCCAGAGATTTATCTGAGCTTGGAGGATGTTAAAAAAGGTGGATAGCAAGACTTTGGGGCACAAGAATTAAATCCCTCTTGAGCCTTACCTCAAATGGGTATGAACTCGTGCTCAGAGTCTTATGATGCCTTACCCCTTCATTCTCCCGGTAATCACTGAGCCTGTCAAGGAGGGAGATGTTCCATACACTATCCTACATCCTGACATACCCACGTCTCTTGAAGACCTACAAATGGATTGGATACAACTCAAAGGAGAGCGAGATACTTTTGAAGCCCAATTCTACGCAAGCGAGAAGAAGGTTTTGGAACTCACTAGGATACTTTATGAGGAGCGGACTCTAAATGCCTACATTGCACCAAAGAGGATGCACACTACTTTTTTATCTTAAAGTTTTGTATTATTTTGTACAAGGGGCATGGATGTACTCAAACTTCATCTTATTAGTATAACGTGTGTTTCTTTTTATCTAAAACAAACTTGAATCTTTGAAATCCTTGAAAACATTGCATACGCATATACCATTCATCATAGCATAAATAGGTCTTTTGCAACAAGTCTCCTCATCTCTTTACTGTTTATTTCAGTAAGACGGATCTCGAATAAACAGTGAAAGATCTCCAAGCTCGGAACATGCAGTTTCAACAGTTGCTCATGACCCTAGCCAAGGGGCAAGAAGAATTGAAGACTCTGTTAGCTGAAGAGAGGAAAAAGAAAACAAAGAAGGAAACTGGAGTCTTAAACACGAGGAGAAGATTCCAGGGGCACGCGAGAAGGACTTTGAATTTTGCAACAACATCTGGTGAAGGAGAAGGGAAAGGCAAGGAAACAGCGGTCCCGTCAGAATCTGAAGGGGAGGAAGAAGATGAATACTACTCTGAGGAACGGTATCCTCCAGCTGATGACAAGTACAGACATCTTGAAGAACGGTTGAGTGCGATGGAAATACAAAAGGTGCCAGGCTTAGACTTTGAGGAATTGGGACTAGTGTTGGGGATTGTGATCCCTCTGAAATTCAAAGTGCCTACATTTTCCAAATATGATGGAGTGTCATGCCCTAAGATGCATCTCCGGTCATATGTGAGAAAAATCCAACCCCATATCGCTAATAAAGACTTATGGGTGCACTTTTTCCAGGACAGTCTGTCTGGAACACAACTCGACTGGTTTTACCAACTAGAAAGAGCCAACGTCCATAATTGGGAAGATCTTACCGCAACTTTCTACAAGCAATATCAATACAATGTAGATTTTTCGCCTACCCGTACTCAACTCCAGAGTATGGCCATGGCTTCCAATGAAGGTTTCAAGGATTACGCACAAAAATGAAGAGATTTGGCTGGAAGAGTTCAACCCCCTCTGTCTGAAAGGGAATTGGTGGACATGTTCATAGGCACTTTGTCTGGTCCCTTTTTCAACTATTTAATCGGAAGTTCATCTGCAGGCTTTATTGAGCTAATACTGACTGGAGAGAGGGTGGAAGCTGGCATAAAAAGTGGAAAGATTCAGAAATATTCATCTTCTTCTGCAGCTATAAGGAAGCCTTTCATCGGGAAGAAAGAGGTAGCTGTTATATATCCGAAAAGAAACCAAGAGAGGGCCGAACGCCGACCAATGGTGGGGGCTGTTATGATTCCAAAGCCTACGTCTTAGCAACAAAGAAGTAGTCAACTAAGGGTGGAAATTCCAGTTAGGCAATTCACCAGAATTAACATGACTCTGTCTCAAGTATTACTGCATCTTCTGAGATCCAACTTGGCAACCTTCAAAGAAGCTCCGAAAAACCCCAATACAACATCCCCTCATTATCACCCCAATGCCCGTTGCGCATATCACTCTGAAAGTCCTGGTCACGATACGAATAACTGTTGGGCCTTGAAGAAAAAAATACAAGACCTCATTGAAGCAAAATAAATTGAGTTTGATGCGCCCGAGAAGCCAAATGTCATTTCTGCTCCTATGCCCAGACATGGTCACAGTACCAATGCTATTGAAGAAGATTTGTTTGTTACCACAGTTGATGAACTCATGACTCCACTTCCAACCATTAAGATAAACTTGTTGAAAGCCGGTGTGTTCCTGGGCTGTAATAAAGTTTGTCATCTCTGCTTGTCCTTAGCAACTGATTGCCCTTTATTGAAAGAAGGCATTTAGCGCCTGATAGATAACAAAGAGACTTTGTTTGAAAATACTCCTGTTTCATCTATTCCTGTTGAAGATATCTCAATCGTTACCATTTCCTCCAATTCTTCCAGGGAATCCACCAAAAGACCCGTTAGAATTACATAGGTTCTAAAAGCAACTCCTCTAATAATCATAATGCCTGGGTCAGTCCCATATGAATCAGACAAAACTGTGCCGTGGAATTACGGAGGGAACATTTACTACCATGGCATCAAACAAGACTGGCCGACCGCCGAAGAGATAAACTCCGAAGAAGAAGATTCTGACATCGGTAATATTGCCGGAACTAGTAAAATTACCCGAAGCGGTAGGATCTTTTCTCCAGAAATTGCTCACCCAAAAGTAGTTTCTGGACCCGTGATCATCCCTGTGGCTGCTCCAAAGGTTACCTCTGTACCCATAATCATCTCTGCAAATGCTCCTGTTGACGAAGCTGTCACAATTCCTGTTATCATTCTTACCAGCACTCCTACTACTGAAACTCGAGGAGGAAAGTATTTTGGTCGAGCCTGTCCGGACGAAGGCCCAGCCATTGACTATCCCCGAAACTTCCAAGAAAGAAATAGAGGAGATCCTAAAAATTATAAAGAGGAGCGACTATGATGTAGTTGAACAATTGGGGTAAACTCCCTCCAAAATCTTCATGCTGGCATTACTACTATGTTTTGAGGCACACGCGAAAGCCTTGGTGAAGTTCCTAAAAACAGCCCATGTGCCTCAAGAGACGTCTGTTGATCAATTCCAAGACTGCATGGCCAGCTTGACAACGGATAACAGCCTAGGCTTCTCGGATGCTGATCTGACACCGAGGGGAAGAAAGCATAATGAGGCATTACATGTCTCTGTGGAATATAGGGGTATAACTCTGGCCCATGTCTTGGTGGACACTGGCTCATCTTTGAACATATTACCGAAAAAAGCTTTGGATAGACTTGACTGCGAGGGACTGACGTTAAAGCCAAGCAACATAGTAGTAAGAGCATTTGATGGCTCGAAGAGGATGGTACACGGGGAAGTGGATATCCCCATAAAGGTTGGAACACAAAATTTTAATTCAACCTTTTATGTAATGGACATCCGCCCTTCGTATTCGTGCTTGCTAGGACGGCCATGGATCCACAATGCTGGCGTTGTTACCTCTACATTGCACCAGATGCTGAAGTGTCTGGTTCAAGGGAAAATTATCACTGTCCATGGAGAGGAAGAATACATTATCAGCCATCTCAATTCCTTCAGATATGTGGAATTGGACGGCGAATTCATTGAAACTCCATTTCAACACTTCAAAGAGGTCCCCCAAGAGGTGGCAGTGACCAAGACTGTGTCCCAGATTCCCAAGATTACAAGACCTCCATTCTGAATGTCATCACTAAAGGACGCCAAAGCAGTGGTAGAGGAAGGCGAATGCACCATCTGGGGCCAACTTCTGGATATACCGTATAAGTCTGACAAGTTTGGCCTAGGTTCCACTTCAAGTGCTCAAAAGGATGTACGCCGAGCCCGTGCTGGAGGGCCGCCCTTGAAGATCAGCAACTGTGAGGTCAACACAGTAGAAGATGGTGAAGATGATTGCAACCTGGAGGATTGGATCTTTCCGACTGTCAATGGAGGGCTCGGCAATTGGGAGGCTAGATACTTTGTCCCAATAACCTTTATCCCACATTAATTTATCTTTACATTTTAGATCTGTAATATTCAAAAACAATTTGCACTCTTAAAGCCTTGTGTCTTTCCCGAGGCACAATGGTCCATTTGTAAGGGTTATTATTTCATCTTCATATGACATCAATGAATCATGGACATTTTTCGCATACAAACTTTTGTGCTCATTGTTTTTATTTTACATTTTATTTTCTTTTAAAAGATAGCTATACCCTTACACACACCCACACTCACAATGCAGGTATTCATCCATTCTGGATCCCATGGGTAACGATACTGCTATGGCCTTTTGTGACTCTGAGAATCTAATCTACCAAGCCGAAGATGAAGGTGAGGAAGATTGTGAAGTACCAGGGGAACTTGCCAGACTGCTACAACAAGAAGAAAGAACCATTCAGCCTCACGAGGAACCCCTGGATACAATCAACCTGGGTACTGAAGAAGATAAAAAAGAGGTCAAGGTGGGTGCCAATCTAGAACCTAGTGTCAAGGAGCATCTGATTCAGTTGTTACATGACTATGTTGAAGTCTTCGCCTGGTCATATGAAGACATGCCGGGACTTGATATAGACATCATGGTGCATCGTCTGCCTGCAAGAGAGGATTGTCCGCCAGTAAAGCAAAAGGTTTGCCGCATGAGGCCTGATATATCAGAAAAGATTAAAGCAGAGGTCATGAAACAATTCAATGTTGGATTCTTGGTTGTCACTTCCTACCCTCAATGGGTTGCCAACATTGTTCCCATGCCCAAGAAAGACGGCAAAGTACGAATGTGTGTGGACTACAGAGATTTGAATAGGGAGAGCCCTAAAGATGATTTTCCACTTCCCCACATTGATATCCTAGTTGATAATACGGCACAACACAAAGTGTTTTCCTTCATGGATGGATTCTCAGGTTACAACCAAATCAAAATGGCACCTGAGGACATGGAGAAAACAACATTTGTCACACAGTGGGGCACATTCTGCTACAAGGTGATGCCATTCGGACTGAAGAATGCTGGAGCAACCTATCAGTGCGCCATGGTAGCGTTATTTCATGACCTGATACATCATGAAATAGAGGTCTATGTAGACGATATGATAGCCAGATCGCAAATAGAAGAAGAGCATCTTGAACACTTACAAAAACTGTTTGAGAGACTGAAGAAGTACAAGTTGAGGTTGAATCCAAACAAGTGTACATTTGGGGTACGGTCTGGTAAACTCCTAGGCTTTGTCGTCAGTAACAAAGGTATTGAGGTCGATCCTGCCAAAGTTAAAGCAATACAAGAGATGCATGCTCCCTGTACTGAGAAGGAAGTCAGAGGATTCTTGGGACGTTTGAACTATATTTCCAGATTCATTTCTCACTTGACAGCTACTTGTGAGCCGATCTTCAAGCTCTTGAAGAAAGATCAAGTAGTCAAATGGAATAATGAGTGCCAAGTTGCTTTTGACAAAATCAAAGAATACTTACAAGAGCCTCCTGTATTGATGCCACCAGTAGAGGGAATATCGTTGATCATGTATCTGACAGTTTTAGAAAACTCAATGGGGTGTGTATTGGGGCAGCATGACAAGTCTGGCCGAAAAGAGCACGCTATTTACTACCTGAGAAAAAAGTTTACCGATTGTGAAACTCGATATTCACTACTCGAGAAAACTTGTTGTGCTCTGGCATGGGTTACTCGCCGGCTAAGACAGTATATGCTGACTCATACTACCTTATTGATATCTAAAATGGATCCGATAAAATACATCTTTGAGAAGCCTGCTCTTTCTGGGAGAATAGCTAGATGGCAGATGATCCTGACAGAGTACAACATACAGTATACTACCCAGAAAGCTATAAAGGGAGGTGTGCTAGCTGATCACCATGCTCACCAAGCTGTAGAAAACTATCAGTCCATGAAGTTTGAATTCTCGGATGAAGACATCATGACATTAGACAACTGTGAAGAATTCAGGCCATATGACAGACTTGAACAAGGATCCCGATGGACCCTGTTCTTTGATGGAGCCTCCAATGCACTTGGTAATGGTATCAGTGTTGTACTCATATCTCCGGAAGGGTGTCATACTCCCTTTACCGCCAGACTTTGCTTCAATTGTACGAACAAAATGGCGGAATATGAAGCGTGCATCTTTGGTCTTAGAGCAGACATAGACTTGGGGATCAAATCATTGGATGTATTCGGAGACTCACCCTTGGTCATCAATCATATCAAAGGGGAATGAGACACCAAACACCCTAACCTTATCCCTTACAAAGAACATGTTTTTACATTGCTACCACACTTTAAGAAGATTACCTTCGAGCATTTTCCGCGAGAAGAAAATCAACTATCAGACGCTCTAGCCACAATGTCATCTATGTTTAAACTTAATTGGGATAACGAGGCTCCCCAGATCACCATCAGACGAATGGATGAACCAGCACACTATCACGAGATTAATACTGAAGAAGTAGTAGACCAACCTTGGTTTCATGAATTCAAGAGGTATCTCGAGGCTCAAGAATATCCATAAGGAGCTTCAATTAATGATAAAAAGTTCTTAAGGAGATTCTCTGCTAAGTTCTTCCTTAGTAACGACATCCTGTACAAACGCAATCATGACTCTGTGTTACTTCGGTGCGTGGATAAGGTTGAAGCAGAAAGGATCATGGCTGAATTGCATGAAGGTACTTTTGGCACCCATTCTAGTGAGCATACGATGGCGAAAAAGATCCTACGGACAGGCTATTACTGGTCTAAGCAGATTGTTATCAACACTCTCGAACCTACCGCAAATGTCAAATTTATGCCGACAAAGTGCATGTACCCCCGGTTCCTCTGAATGTCTTGACGGCTCCTTGGACTTTTGCTATGTGGGGAATTGATATGATTGGGGAAGTCAAGCTGACAGCCTCCAATGGACATCGCTTCATCCTAGTGGCCATTGACTATTTTACAAAGTGGGTAGAAGCAGCCTCCTTCGCCTCCGTTACCAAGAATGTTGTTCTTGTTTCATCAAGCAAAACCTCATTTGCCGATACGGTATCCCGGAAAGGATCATCACGGACAATGGTACAAATCTCAACAACACTATTATCACCGCATTATGCGAAAAATTCAAGATTCAGCATCACAATTCTTCTCCCTATCGGCCAAAGATGAATGGTGATGTCGAAGCTGCAAATAAAAACATTAAAAAGATCATACAGAAAATGAAAGTCACATACAAAGACTGGCATGAGATGTTACCATTCGCTCTCCACGGGTATCGTACCACGGCTCGCACATCAACTGGGGCAACACCCTATTCTTTGGTCTACGGCATGGAAGTTGTCTTGCCTATCGAGGTTCCGGTCCCCTCTCTGAGGATTATGAAGGATGCAGGGTTGAACTAAGACGATTGGATCCAGACTCGACTTGATCAACTAAACTTGATTGATGAGAAAAGACTTACTGCTGTTTGACATGGTCAAATGTATCAAAAACGGATGATCAAGGCTTTCAACAAGAAAGTCAGACGCCAAGTATATCAAGTTGGGGATCTAGTAATCAAGCGCATCATACTACTGCAAAGTGATCCCAGGGGAAAATGGACTCCTACCTATGAAGGACCATTTGTAATCAAAAACATTTTCTCCGGTGGGGCAATGATCTTGACCACCATGGATGGCGACGACCTGCCACACCCTACGAACGTGGACATAGTCAAAAGATACTACGCATAAGAGACCCGCTAGGTTGACATACCTAGGAAAAACAAGGGCATCCCGGCGAACCAAAAGGTTCGGGCAAAAGTTAGGGATAAAATAAAAAAAATGTGTACACCCAGCAAGTTGAAAACCCAAAAGGGCGACTTGGGCAAAAAAAGGGTTTCCCGGTGGACTGAAAACCCGAAAGGGCGGTCCAGGAAAAATTTAGGGAATTAAAGCGTATGACTACGTCCCGTTGGATGACTTTACAAATAATCTTTGGCTTCCACTAACAAACTCAGAGGTTCCGATCAATTCAATCATCTTCGGACGAGACAACAAATAGACAAGATGCTCGAAGATACAAAGGCTATAGCAGAATGGAAACCCCATGGGATTTTTATACACATAGCTATCTTTTCTTTGTATCAAAATTTTCCTTGTTTTTACGACAACATTCTCTTACTAGAATGTTTGTCCCCTTGTACAAAAAAAAATATTTACTCAAAGTCAATACAAAGATATTCCCTTTGAAAGTGCAAAAACTATTTGTCTTTTTCTTTACGCTTGTGTTTTGTTTGCAAAAACGTCCAATGATTCATTGATTGAACATATACATTTGAACATAATTACTGTTTACAAATAAACAAAATGAGAAAGACAATTACTGATAGGCTGAAAGGATAGGGAAATATCTCTAGGTCATTCCATAATTACTCCCCACAGAGTTTTCAATATTCCCCAGCGGAACAAAACTCCCAGTTATCAATCCCTAGCAAAAGTCGTCAAATTTCTCGGGACTCCCCAACAAATTTTACAAGCAATACACGACATTGCCTTTACAACATAATTTACTTCTCTCAACAAAAATTCATCAATACTTCAACTTCAAGACATGAAGACTCACATATCCTCAACAACATTCAGGGATTTATTTTCCTCAATCCAACAACAATGCAATAGATTAACTCACATACGCATACGTTGCATCCATATATCATAAACATTGATGAAGCAATACATTGCCTCATACGTTTCATGCAACATGACTTTGCATTTTAGCTAACATTTTGCCCTTTCCAGGATAAGACTAACAACTACTCATTCAATTTCAACCTTTTGATACAGTTCAGATACGCTCCAGACACGGATGCCATTCTGATACTCATTCAATTTCAACCTTTTGATACAGTTCAGATACGCTCCAGACACGGATGCCATTTTGATACTCATTCAGATTCAACTTTTGATACAGTTCAGATACGCTCTAGACACGGATGCCATCCTGATACTCATTCAAAGACAGCTTTTGATATAGTTCAGATACGCTCCAGACACGGATGCCATCCTGATACTCATTCAAAGACAACTTTTGATACGGTTCAGATAAGCTCCAGATACGGAGGCCATCCTGATACTCATTCAGACTCAACTTTTGATACAGTTCAGATACGCTCCAGACACAGATGCCATTCTGATACTCATTCAAAGACAACCTTCAGATACAGTACAGATACGCTCCAGACATGGATGCCATTCTGATACTCATTCAGATTCAATTTCTGGATACAACTCAGATACGCTCCAGACACGGACGCCATTCTGATACCCATTCTTTCAGCTTACAAATTACAATTCAGCAATCACTTCTGGATGGCATCTACAAGCCCATCCCCAACAAGATTCTATCACCACTCCAAATGGCATCTTTAATCCCATTCCCTCAACCATGCATCATCAAGTGCAAATTTCTAGGCACTCTAGTGTCCAATCATCTTCCACCTTCGAGCCACGAATGCCAAAACTCGCCAATCTAACTCTTCGGGTTTAAAAAGGTTGAACAGGGGCAGCTGTTGTACCCCAAAATTTACCCTCTCATTTCTCAAGGAATCACTCTGGACCCTCAGGTTTGCTTCCATCCAATTCCAAGGCTTGAGCTGCATTTTTTCAAAGAAAATCGCCTACAAGGGCAAAATGGTCATTTGCACACTAAAAAGTAAAACTTTGACCTTTGGATCAAAACCAAGTTTCAAGAATCGTATTTTATCAAGACATGTTGAAATATGAAGTTTGTTTCATCAAGAAAATAAAAAGTCAATTTATTTTTGGAAAAGTCAAAATTTTAAATACTTAAGAACTTTTCTAAGTGTCTAAGAAGCATGACAAAACTCAGAACTTCTGGCCGGATTTTCACCATGATGCAAGCTGATTCTGGATCAACTTCTGACACTAGAGATTTAGATCTCAACAAGATCTAAAACATTTTAGAACAGAACTTCTCCTAGAAATGTTGGGTTTTCAAGTTATAACTCCTCAAAGATACGTCATTGAAACTGAAACACTCAGCAAGTTCTGGACACTTTCAAGACAGAGTTTGGTCATAACTTATGGGAAAGTTTTCACAAAGCTTCAGTCAGAGTTTGCAAGGGTAAATCAAAGAAGGTACAAAGTGTGTTGCAAGCTTCCTGGAAAATCTAAGGGATCCTTCAGAGCATCCTGAAGCAAAAAGATACAAAGGATCAACAGATTGGATGCTACGTTGAAGCAGAACTTCTGATCCAAGCAATGATGCAAAATATCACATTGCGAGATTTATGGGTTGATAAATCTCATCATCATTTAATGCTTATTTAAAGCTCACAACCACTTTTGAGTCTTTATCCAAAGGATCTCCTCACGTGTGGCATAGAAGTACCTTTGTTGTCTTTAAAAGCAACCTTTGTACAAAAGTATGTGAGGGCCCATGCGTTGCTTTTTTCTTTTGGGATTACTTTTCCTTAATCCCTGCTTGCTAATCCAGTTTAGGCATGGCTAAAAAACTGTCAACTACCACACCTATTTGAACTTGCTTCAAGAAAAAGTCAGCGCCTAGCATATGATAGTTGTACCCTTGATCTCTCCAAGCTACAAGGATCCTTTCCTATAAATTGGAAACCATTGGCAACTGAAAAGATGTCAAAATTTTGAGAAAGAAAATCTTTGAACCCCCTGCAAAAATTCCAAGAATCCAAGAATCCAAGAATCTGTAAACACCAAAATACAAAACCTTAAAATTTGATTCTTGCATAAAAATTCCATTGTTCCTTGACTAAAACCACCCCCACAGTTTCTGATTCACATATTAGAAGTTATTCTAACTTCTATATTCATACTGCAATACACTCTCCATCCACCTCCACCTCAAAGAAGTCAGAACATCATCCCTTGGCTGTTCCAGAAGTTGAAAACTTCCATCCTGCTGAGTACGTAAAGAAGTTTCTCAGAACATCACCAGAGTCCAGGACCAACCTCTAGTTCACAGAATCTTTTTCAGCTGCAAGGTAAGCTTCTGCTGACTCTTATCACGTCACTTAAGCATTACCAGATTTGCATGTTCAAAAATACAATGTAGACATCATGTTTCTAATGTAGTACATATTCTGAGGCTTCACGTATTTGTCTGCCTAAGTATGGAATAAATCAGTTCTGAACTTCTTAAAGAAATTAGAACTCAGAATTAGGTTTTAGCAAATTCATGTTTGCTTCTGATTTATAGTTCTGATATCTCTTGTTTCTGAAACATTATGAAACCTTCCATAAACTGTTATATGCATATCTTCTGTCTTGTTGGGAATTGACTAAGTTGCAGATGTTTTGACTAGCATGGAGAGGGAGATGGAGTTATGTCAGTGGCATCAGAACTTCTGAAAACTTTTGTGTCCTCAGCAGATCCAGAACTTCTGACCTCCTCTATTTCTATTAATGTTTGTTTCTGTTTGTGCAACAAGTCAGAGTCAGAACTTCTGACCTCTTCCTTTTAGCATTCACGCTGATTCTGTCCTTTTATTATTTTTTTTCCATCACTTTTATTTTCCACCAATAAAAAAAACACCAAAAATATTTCATATTCACATATTATATTTTATTTCTTTCAAGATAAAAAGATCAAAACATTTTCTTGAACCAAACTTATTTCTTTTCTTAAACAAAACAAACACTTTACATTTTTTGGTACACGCTTATCCATTCAATGTGGTTGTAATAGATAATTAGGACTTAAATTCCTTGCAATCCCCATTTGTAAATTTGTATACCCCATCCCCCTAAACATTGTAATAGCGTAGGACTTTACATTTTTGTAACTTATCGCTTTCAAATATAAATGCTAGTAATTAGGGTGTGTATGGTAAGATATGAAAATCAACAAATAGATCATCCTAATCAAGACTAAATGCATGCAATCAAACACACTTGCACACTAGCACCCTTAGGGTAATCCCACTTTGTTTCCTATCAGAAAATAGTCATGTCCCTCGAACATGGAGTTTTAGCAAAGACCCTCGATAAAAGATCGTAGTCCCTCGATGACTTTCAATGTTGCCTTCGGTAAACAATCTAGTCCCTAAAACAACACTGCTAAAATGTCTCATAGGTTGCATTCTATGACTATACAAACGTCCCAACTCCCGTCCCTTCACATCCAACGATGGGGCTTCTTACCAAAACAATGGTAAGTTAGCAACATCTAAAGGAGGAGGAAAAGAACATCTAAGACCTTTCGAGTAGGTAGATTCGCTCTTAGTTGCTCGCTTGCTCACAACAAAAACATTTTATACACCAACACTTTCATTTTGAAACATTTTTGAAAGACAACACTTTGTACGCGTTCTTATAGAGACGAGAACCATTACAAAGACACCTTTTCAAAATCACTTTCAAAAACACATTTCACAAACACACCTTTGAACTATTTTCAAAACAAACACTTTGTATGCGTTCTTATAGAGACGAGAACTATTACAAAGACGTTTTCAAAATACTTTCAAAACTCACACCACAAGCACACTCAAACAAAAGCAAGTGATCTAGCAAATAACTAAGAGCCCATGGAAAACCATGGATGAAAAGGGTGCTAATACCTTCGCTTTTCATAATCTACCCCTCGAACTCAAGAAACAATCTCAAAGGTCTTTCCTGTGCTTTTTCACCTTTCCTTTTGGATAAAAGAAAAGTCGGTGGCGACTCTTGCTAACCGCAACATTTGCAATAAAATGTAAAACAATCAAGTCAGTTCTCCCACCGCATCACAATTGATAATCAGGAAAAGTAAAACACCGGTATAATAGATCATAGAACTGGACCAATGTAGAAAGAATACCCTCATTCATCTTGGGCTTCATAAGAGGCACAATGGCTCCATACTTTTTCTGGAAATCTGTAGGACTCTCAATCTCAGGAATCAAAGTCCTCAGTTCCTCTATCTTAGGATCCTTGAAATTGTACTTCTGAGTCTTTCTTCTTCCAAAATCCATGGTCAAAAAATACCTGAGATATTTGTAAAAGTCAATCTTAAGTTTCTCGAAAAACGGTTTAAATAATGCTCATGGGTGCATGAATGTATGATGATGCAACAATCACACACAAGATAATAAACATGGGGGTTCATAGGTTCGACGTTACGAGCATGAAGTTAAAGGTACTACCCACAAGGTAAGGACTAATGGTTTATCACCTGCCGAACAAGGTTCTAAGAAAATTCTAGAGTCTACATTCTTTCTTCGGATATTATCAACGTCCCGATTAACTTAGTAATTAGCAATATTCTCAAGAAAACTGTTACTACAGTGGATTCTATTTTGATATCATACGGATCCGTTGACAATACTTTTATTCTGTTTTTAATTTTGTACCTTCACTACTTTTGAAATGTTAATAGTTAGAGTTGGTTTTATAAAATAAGTATTTAAATTATTTCAATTACTCTTTATTTTAGTTCTCCATTATAGTTATTTCCTTAATTAGTATTTAATAAAAACTCTTTTTATCTTATTTATAATTAATTTTTTTTTTGTAATTTTTTTTAAATATTATTTTCTCATAATTTTTATTATTTTCTTTATTTAATATTTAATTTCAAAACAAGGTTCACTATTTGTTACATACATTTCAATTTATCTGTTTACTTTCATACAAATTTGGTATAATTGTTATAAGGTGATATTACACATGACTGTTGGTTTACATAAAAATATAATATTTTTTTAATTACAATATTGGTGGTTGCAATATAATATTTTTTCCTAAAGTAATATTAATATTTTTTCAACTCATTAAATATTGAGTTGTATTTGATAATTTATTGTATTTTCTAATGGTAAATTTATAATTAATAACATTATATATTGCATTTTATAATTGTTTTGTATAACTAATATATAGCATATCTTATTATGTACATGAAAAAAATTTATAAATCAATTATATTATTGATCTTTGAAACATGTTTTTAGATGGTTATCTAACCGCTTAAATTTTAATCAATTGGATTTATTAAACAATATCACCTTACAAGCTTTTTATTTTATTCAGGCCATAAGATACTATATATATATATATATATATATATATATATATATATATATATATATATATATATATATATATATATATATATATATATATATATATATATATATATTTGATTCAACATTATTCAACATAACTAACATCAGAAAAAATATTTCAAGTAAAATAATCCTTCCACCAACTGTTTCTATTTAAAATTCAAAGGAACCCAGACATCAACTCCTAATTACAAAAACATACATAAAATCTGCATGAGGTCTCATGCTAAAAGATAACTCATCTCCAGCTTTAAGCTTCTTCTCTTTGTAAAATTCGTACCATCCATCACCAATATACTTCTCATATGAATTCCGTGCAGTTGTATGAATAACACAATTATATCCCTTCCGAGCTTCCAGATCTATTATCTTAATGGCTTCTTGCTTTTCACCAAAACATTTATTATAGATGTCAATTGGGATATGCTGCAAAAAAAAATGAAAATTGATTGATATATGAACTCTTAGTATGATAATAATAAAATGTATCCATTTTGTAATAGTCAGCACACATATCATCATATTGTTCCCTGGCTTATTTGCTTATGTTATATTATAAAATCAATTGACATCGTTACTATCATCTGTTGTTTCCTTTGATTCATCAATCCAACCATCCTTAATGGGAGCTTCGATCTTTTTGTCCTGCATTTATTCGAACTCTTTTCCTACCTTAAGCACATGTGTCATCATTTCTTCCTTCGTGTAACTGCAATACAATAACAACACAACAATCATACAATTTACATAACAATATAAATTTAACATAGGAAGTATACTACTGTCCCTATAATAAGAGATATAAATCCAATTGAAACCATAAGATTAAAATCTTGGTAACACCACATAAAATCATATGCATGCCATACTTTTACAGAAACAAACAACTTTACTATGGTATCAAAAATATGGTATGAACAATCCAAACTTACAAATTAAATAATAAAATGAGGACATACATTCGTTAACAAAGCATGCCATAGATGTTGCTGAAAATTATTTGCTGCCAACACAAAGAGTATATTTCATAGGTTTTGCCGAACATTGTATTGCTGTCAAGCTTCTAATGATAATATAATTATGAACATGAAACCCTATCCAACAAACTATATAGCAATAGCTATATGGACTTCGAGATGTGTATTGACCTGCATGCTAATAAACAATTGGGTAACCCTAATCCACATAAGATATTGAGATATTTAACAATGATAATATATGAGCTCTTTTCATAACAATGAAATGAACAACCCAAAATGAAAAATAAACAATTGGGTAACCCTAATCCACATAAGATATTGAGATATTTAACAATGATAATATATGAGCTCTTTTCATAACAATGAAATGAACAACCCAAAATGAAAATACTTTCAATGATATTATATTTTGAGAAGCTGAAACCCTAATTAATTTTTTTTGCTACCATATACTCATTTTATTTATTATATCAGTAATTAAATTTAAGAAAGTGACTCAAAATAGAACTTTTTAGTAGACTAAATATAAGCTTTTTATAATGTAATAATTCTTATATTAGATTTAATAGCATTTTAATTTAAAATAAAAAAGTAATCATTGGCCTGTAAAGGAAAACAATTGGTATTATGGAATAATTTCAAAAAAAAAAATCGTTTCGTTTGTTAATATAAATTGCAATATAAATGATACCAAAGAATCAGTATAATGTTTATTAGTGTGAGATACTCAATTTTGCATACTTTTTGTGTAGAGATTTCAAATAGAAAAAAAAAAGGCAAAAGTGATATTTCTTCATGCATAATTTTAGTCTAATAAAAGTAACCGTCATAATTGTACGTTAAGCATAATTGTACGTCAAGCATAAAAACTGCCAAAACATATAAAAAAAAACAAGCCCACCATGTTCAAACTAATACATATATTATACCTCCAATACTATTTCTATAACATATCAACCCATCAACCCCTCCTCAGTGTTGCATACAAGTACGGAAAAAAATGTCCAATTTTTAAAACCAATACATCTCCATCTCATAAGTTTTTTCTTATAGCATATTGTGATACGGTGGCAGAACCGACTGCTTATACTGGTTTTTCATTTGTATTCGTAAATGTTGCGGTAAGCAAGAGTCGCCATCGACTTTTCTTTTATCCAACAAAAGAAAGGGTGAAAAGAACATAAAAAGACCTTTCGAGAGTTTTATGAGTAAGGTGGGTAGATTATGGAAAGGGAAGGTGTTAGCACCCTTTTCATCCGTAGTTATCTACTGGCTCTTAGATGTTTAGCTCATTTTGAAATACCTTGTGCTTTGTATGTTTTTGAAAAGTATTTTTGAAAGCACCTTAATACGGCGAACTTTGTAATGTTTCTCGAAATGGTAGATAACGTATACAAAGTGTTTGAAAATGTTTTTGAAAGAAGTTTTGTGTAAGTGTAAAGATTGTTTGAGCAAGCATCTAACAGCTATCTACTTTACTCGAAAGGTTATTCTTTTCCTCTTTTCTTTTAGACAATGCTATCCTACTATTAGTGAGTAGGTAGCCCTAGTCGTTGGATGTTTGAGGAACAATCGAAGGGACATTTATATAGTCACAAAAGCAACTGGGCAAGAAACTTTAGTAACTACCCTAGGGTTTTAAGATCATATCGAGGCAACATCGAGAGGGTCATCGAGAGACTTATGATCTTTAAACCGAAGAGTAGCCACTAAAATCTCTCACGTTTCGAGAGATGTGACTATTTTCCGAAGGCAACCGAAATGGGGATATCCTAGAGGTGCGCATGTGCAATTGTGTTTGTATTCAGTTATTTTTGTCTTTGCATTAGGTTTGCTAGAGTTTTGTTTGTTATTCTTATCATACAATCCTATTAGTCATGCATCTAAACAGTTAATAGTTTGAAGTAATTAAAAGTGCGGAAATATAAATTTAACTATTACAAGGCTTCGGGGAGGGGGATTATTACAAGTCCAAAACTTGGGGGAAAATAAAGAAAGCAGTAAAGTAAAAAGTCCTAATTATAGTCTATTACATCCCATAAGCAAATACATTAGTATGAAAAAATGCGAAAGTAAATAATGCGTACGAAATGGAAAGACGTCTAAAAATCCTAAGACAATTTTAGGTGAATAAAGAAATCTTTTTATTTGTTTTGATTTAATAAAATGGTTAAGTTAAAATTAGACTAATTAATTAAATGCCAGAAAAGAACATTATTAATTAAAAATTAATTCTAAACTAAACCTAATATTTTTTGCATTTTTATTAATAAAAGAAATTAAAATCTAAGTCTACTTAATTTTAATTTTAATAAAGTGTTAAGGTAATTATTTAATTAATTAACAAAATTAATTTTAATAAAAAAACTAAAACCTAATTTTTTTTGTGATTTTTTTATGATAAAAAATAAAAATAGTTTTTGAAAAGAAAATGAATATAAAATTAAAAAAAAAACTAAAAAAATAAGAATTAAAAAAAGACATGAGCCTGAGAATCACTCCTGGATCTTGAGATTCGAAGGAAACTACAGATCATGCTCTAGAAATAACACGATCTCATTCAGGTCCTTAAGCTTACATATTGCATGTTAAACTTGTACTATGAACAATCCTAAACACGAATCAAATAATGAAAAGCGTTAATAGGACATGAAAATGCAATTTTGATTTCAAGAAATCTTACCAACCGGTGATGCGTGGATCTGAGGATCTAAGATGTTGAAAGCCTTGGTAATGGGTGGAATAAGTTCCTAGAAATCTCAGGAATACGACTGAGCAGTTGGTATGTATGGATGGTGGCTGAAAAACTCAATTTCGAATTTCACAACTTTTATGATTTTTTTTGCAATTTTGCGGAGCTTTGGTAAGACAATGTATTTTCGTCCCTTTTGCTCATGCATTGGTCTTGTATTTATAGAGGAAGAAGAAGGCTAGCAAAGATGGTAAGAATCTACCCATAATGACCCTCTTTCAAATCAAAATCAAACACATTAAAAAAATTACAAAAATGCAAATTCTTGCCCATTCTGAGGTGCAATGCACCTGACCTCCTTTGCACAAAATTTTGAGCCCAAAAACAATTCAAATCATCAGTCCATATTGCCATAACCAATATTTACTATTTTATGCAATTTTATTTAGTTTTTATTATTTGAATAAAACAAAATAAATATGGATAAAATAGGTAGAAATGACAAGGCAATGTAGAAATGATTTTAGAGGTCTCTCATAAGGTTAGAAAGATATTTGAAGTCCAAGAAGTTAGGCCATTTACCTAAAAGTTCAAGTTTTCCCAATGCACAATTCTTGAAATTTCCCAAGTTTTTTCAACTTGGGCAAATCATAACTTGCTCAATTGTTATCCAATGATAATGATCTTGGACTTTTTAAAAAGCAGAGGTCTAATTCAATCCCTCTTTTGATCAATTTTACATTTGAAGATTTTATCTTGATGTAAAAGGTCTTGGCAAAAAGTGTCTTTTGTTAACTTTCTGAAAATGACTTATAATGTATGAGCTTGTATCTTTCAAATGGTGCATTTCTTGAACTTGAGGATAAAAGATAAGTTGTATTGAATTTGATTCTCTTCAAAATGAACTTTGGTTGGGTAAAAATGGATGAAGTATGTGAAAGTTATGCATGGTCAAAGTTCAGTTGATTTAAGTTTTGTGTTTGAATTTAATCTCATTCAATTTGTTGTTTATTTTCAGTGACGTGACACAATTTTAGTTGAGGTAGCATTGAATATTTTATCCACGTCATTTTTTTAATTCTTTTTAAATTTTTATAATTATAATTATTTTGTTCATTTTTTTATGAAATAATGATAATGTCAAAAAAATTGATTCTAATGAATTTAGAATCCTGAAACATTAGTTACCAAAAGTCAAACCACTGCACTAACACTTTTAAATTATAATTAGTTTTCTCAGAATTTACTTATTTCGTGCAGACTCCACAAAAATATTAAAATGGCAAAATTAACTGTAAATGAGCTTTTTCAAGCTGAATGCTACCAGAAGACCGGGAGGATACGTTGCACTTTCTAATATATTGGCAGATGCTGGGAAATGGAAAACTTAGAGAAGTAATGAAGCAGAGAGGAATATCCAAGGACAGTGCCTCCAGATGGGTTGGAGCTAATACTGATAGTTTTAGGTTTTATGATGAGTTCAAAGATGCTCGGAATTATTTTTGTTTTGTCAAATAGTTGTGTTAATTTAATTAATTACCATTTAGAAGTGTTAGTGTTTAGTTCTTGATACAAAGTATTGATGTATTAATATTTTTGAATTTGAAATTTATTGGAATCAATTTTTTTTTGACATTATCATTATTTCATAAAAAAATAATAAAATAGTTATAATTATATAAAAAAATAAAAAAAATAATTTAGATAAAATATTCAATGTCACTTCAACTAAAATTGTGTCAGTTCATTGAAAATAAACATCAAATTGAATAGAGGATTAATTTCAAATACAAAATTTAAAAAAAAACTAAAATAATAATTTTTAAAGCAGAAGGATCAAAATCAAAAAAAAAATTAAATAGAAAAATCAAAATTACAATTAAATCATTAAAAAAATAATAAAAATAAAAGAAATTCAAAATTTACTTACAAACAAATAATAAAAAATGAACAAACGTCAATGAAATTTATTGACACAAAATGCCACAAATTTATTGACACGTCTTGACAATTGAATAATATATTGAATTGTCTTAATTCTATATATGCAATTTCATCATGTATAAAAAAATGTGTAAATAAGAAAGAATAATAAATAAAAAGAAAAAGAATCATATAATAAAGATGATTGTATATCTATTGTAATTTGGATGACATACATATTGTGATTTGGTTCACTTGATTCAAAATTTAATTAATTAATAAATAATTATATACAATATGTTAATTCATTCATTAACAAAAAGATTTTAAAAAATTAATTGACATAAATGTGTTAGTGCACAATTAATGTGTTAATGGGGAATTGAGGAGTTACTTAGAATGGTTTTCACTAATTAGAAATTATAGGAACAGTTAAGAAGAAATATGAATTGTAGAAATTATTATTTTTTGGATAATTATATTTATTAATAACAAAAATTTGATAGTTAGTGGAGTTATGTAAACGTGTGTAAAGGTGAGGTTTTTTATTTAATTTATTTATTAATTAATTATATTGATTTGTTTTTATGTTTATTTAATTTAATTTTTATTTTTATTAATATTTATCTCTTTATTATCTTAATTTATTATTTATTAAAAATTTTGGCGAAAGTTTTGATAGAAGTTATAGAATTATTATTTAGACTGATATGATTTAATTTTTATTTATATTAATATTTAATTTTTTATTAAGTTAATTTATTATTTATTAAAGATTTTGGCGGAATATTTTAATAGAATAAGTTATAAGATTATAATTTACTATAATTAAGTATGATTCGGTAATTCTAACTCGGCAATAATAAGAAAAAAATAACGGGTCAATCATAATATTTAATCATATATCACTAAATATTCAAAAAAAATATTTTTAAAAATACTTTAATATTTTGACTTATAATCAATTTTAGCAATAAATTACAAAATTATTTATATAATAACAACATTTTACTAAATTATTATTCTATCATAAGTTTTCTATAAAAACAACATATAAATAGGAGATAAATAGAATCACAGATCTAACGATCGGAGTATTTTAATTAATGTGTTAAAATTTGAACCAGAGCATATTACTATACGTTATGGATATTCTAACTTCTTTGTAACCAAAAAAAAAAGTGAATCATCATATTCAAAATATTTTTAGTGATACTTTACTTAATTATTTTATTTTGATTCGATCAACTTTTTTATAAAAACAAAAAATTAATAAACATAAAGAGAATGATTACAAATCTCTAAAAATCATATATTTTTTGAACAAATCTCTAAAGAGCGTTGATTAAGAAAGAAAAATCTAAAATTAATTAGCTAAAATTTGAAGGTAAGAAAATAATATAAATTGGGGAGATTGTGAGCTAAACCTAACACAAACCTAAGAAATAGCACTGGAATAAAAATGGGATATAGCTTCCAATACATAATCCTGGGAGGAGGAGTTGCAGCGGTTGGTTTGAGTTTGAATAAATTTGTTGTTTAATTTGTGTTTGAATATGCTGTGTTTTTAATTTGAGCATTAAAACTAAAACTCGCAGGGTTATGCTGCAATGGAGTTAGAGAAACTAGGACTAAGGCAAGGGTTGCTGGGGATCATATACAAAGAGGAGAATGTTTGCTTCTTTTACACTCATTATTGTCTTTGTGTTTCATCATATTTAACTGTATTAAGTTTTTCGTAATTATTTATCTGATGTCTCTGAACAACTACCTCAACGTTTCTTATTGCTGATATATATAAAATTTTCATAGATAATTCCTTATGATCGTCCTTGTCTAAGCAAAGATTGCCTTAATCCAAATTGTAAGTTTGTTTGTGTTAGTTGTTAATTCTGGCTAGGGTTGAATTTTAAATGTTTAATCCTATTTAACGTAATGTGACAAGTATTAGTATTGGATATTGCAGTGCCTGCTGGCGGTATTGTAGTGCCTTCAACTTCAAGGACGTATGCTCATGTAAGTGTTGGAGATTGGGAGTTAAAAAATTTACCTTCAAATTGGTATTCTAAGAAAGGTAACAATTTTATATTATTATTTGAATATATGCACACACACATTCAAAATAACATCATTTAATTAATTTATTTTATTTGATCTCACCGCAGGTATAATGTTGTATCCTGGTACAGAAATTTTAAGAGCAAATCTTCGTAGAAAACTTTTGAGTTCAGAAAAACTAGTATTTCATTACGAGACTTTAATTATTGCAACCGGATCAACTGTAAGTCACATTGGGGTTGTTTGTTAGTTACATTCATTTATTGAGTGAACCTAATCAAAATTTGTAATGCTTTTTAGGCTATAAGATTGGCGGATTTCGGTGTAGAAGGAGATGATGCAAAAAACATATTTTATTTATGGAATGTGGATGATGCCAACAATTTGTTGGATGCAATGAAAGAAAAGAAGAACGGAAAAGCTGTTGTTATTGGAGGTGGATATGTTGCTATGGAGATTACTGCATCCTTGAGACTCCACAACATTGATGTTACCATGGTCTATTCTGAATCTTGGTGTAGTAAGTTGAAATCAATAAATATTTCTTGTATTTGGTTGATGATATGTTTCAAGTATTGGCGAGATTTCAAAAACTAATATATTGTTAAACCAATGTTGCAGTGTCACAACTTTTTACTTGTGATATAGCTGCATTCTATGAGGGCTATTATGCTAATAAGGGGATCAATATCATTAAAGAAACTGATGTTATCGGATTCTCAACTAACTCGGCAAGAGAGGTAAAAGAAGTTAAACTAAAGGATGGGAGGGTATTGGAAGCAGATATTGTTGTTGTTAGTCTTGGAGGAAAGCCTCAAATATCTTTATTCAAAGGTCAGCTTGAAGAGGAACAGGGTGGAATTAAGGTAAGTGAATTTGTGATGCGTCTCTAAATATTCTTAATTACTTGTTTAATATATAAAATCATAATTATACAGAAATAGCATATAAACAAATTGCGCTATGATCCCTTTTTGTGATAAATAAATCTTAATATTGTGCTGGTTGCAGACAGATTCCTTTTTCAAAACAAGTGTTTCTGATGTATATGCTGTTGGTGATGTTGCCACGTTCCCTTTGAAATTGTACGGTGAGTTTAGAAGATTTGAACATGCTGATCATGCTCGCAAATCAGCTGAGCATGTTGCCAAGGTAATAAATATATGGATCTCACAAATCAATTTTTTTTTTTTTTTTATCTTTCCAAATATTTATGGTAGCCTCTATGTTCCTGTCACTTTTCCTCATATTTTGTCATAGTAGATTGTACACAATCATATATTCGTGTCATGTTTTATGCAGGTGTTACATTCTTGTTCGTGTGACTTGCCTTGGCAATTTTATGGCGACAATGTTGCAAAAAAGGGAAATTTAGTTGACAAGTACGATTACCTTCCACACTTAAATTCTTGTTCGTTTGACTTGCCTTGGCAATTTTATGGCGACAATGTTGCAAAAAAGGGAAATTTAGTTGACAAGTACGATTACCTTCCACACTTAAATTCTTGTTCGTTTGACTTATCTTGGCAATTTTACGGCGACAATGTTGGGGAGACTGTTCTATTTGGAGACAACAATCCTGGATCATCAAAGCCTAAGTTTGGAACATACTGGATTAAGGATGGGAAAGTAGTGGGGGCCTTTTTGGAGGGTGGAACTCCTGATGAGAATGAAGCCATTGCCAAAGTTGCAAGACTCATGCCTGCAGTGGTTGATGTCAATCAACTTGCAACTGAAGGTCTTTCTTTTGCCATTAAAGTTGCAAGACCTGATGACAAGGTTGAAGACAAGATTTCTGCTACTCCCTCTACTTACAAGGTCATTCAAGACAAGATTTCTGCTGCTCCCTCCCCTTCCCAGATCATGAAAGACAAGATTTTTGCTCTGTCTCTTGAGAAAACTCAAGATAAGAGTTCACCTTTTTGAATTTCAAACCATGAACTATGGTATTTCCTTTTTGAATTTCAAACCATGAACTATGGTATTTCCTTTTTGAATTTCAAACCATGAACTATGGTATTTCCTTTTTGAATTTCAAACCATGAACTATGGTATTTCCTTTTTGAATTTCAAACCATGAACTATGGTATTTCCTGTGTTTTACTCTCAAATCCTTTTTTAAAGTTTTCCTTTTATTAGATTCATTATTATGTCACTTTTCTAATTTTATCTTTTACTTTTGAAAGGAGCCTTATAAGAAAAACTTATATGTCTACCCAAATAAAAATCATCGTCACTCTCATAATCATCTGAAGTACTGTAAACAACACAAATGAAAATTTCAGCATTCAATAACCAAACTCACTGACACAACTCCAAACACAAACTACAACTGAAATCATACATGTGATGATCTAATACACGTTTTCGTAAAAGTTATAGTAGACTAAACAACGTGTACAAATGGACCACACACGGTGACATTTTCTACCAATAAAAACAAAATCCAAACTAAACAAAAACTCATACTCCCTGGATGAAGATATCGAGATATGTGAAGTCATAGCTATATCTTGACCATTAAAGTTGAAAATAACTCAACAATTTAACCATCATTCCTTTATATGTTGCATGTTTTATTTCAATTCATTACTAAAAATAATATATTTTATCACAAATTTTTCACCGTGACATAAAAATCACATATTCTTTAGATTTTAATATAACTGATGGATAAAATAATTTAAGATATACTTTGAATCTCAACTATTGTAGTTTTTGTTTTTATTTGTTTATAAGTGTAAATTAAATGATTTATTCTTCTGGTTTCCATAATAACCGAAAAATAAAATAATCAGATTTTACTATAAAATCATTCGTTAAATAGATTTTATCTTAACTAAGAGACTAAGAATCGCCCCAAAATCGTACGCATCATTCTTTGAGATGAATTGCAAAACAGAAAAAATCTTCAATATTTTTCTATGTTGTTGTTGTTGTTGTTATATTTTTTGAGTAACACACGTTTAAAGAAGGTTGGTAAAGTACTCTATGATAGATTGAAAGTGCAGAAAATCATTCATACTTCAAGTTAAATAGAGAAGAAAACTCAACCTTTGAAAAGAGTAGAAGTTGGATGCATAGAAGATATGCAACAAAATATGGAATTACACCGAAAATGATGAATCGGGATTTGTTTAATTTTCTGTGCAAACAATATAATATTTTTTAAAAAAAATATTTATCTCGGTTTTATTCTAAAACTGACAGATTAACATATTTTACCCCAAATATCTGATAAGTTATCCCTTCGATTTCCTTAATAATCAAGGTATAAAATAATACGTTTTTTCTTCTAAAAACACTCGTTAAACAAATTTTACCTTAATACTAATTTATATTACATGTAGCTGCCCCAAAGAGAGAAAGTATTTACAACCGAGGGGTTTACTTTTTACCTCGGTTTTTGTCATAACTGAGGGGATAGTTAAGCGTTATTTTGAGAATATTCACTAGTCTTAAACAAATCTTTTCGTCTATTTAATGAGTATCAATGCTCAAGATTCGGCTATTAGTGATCCGCGTGAAACTTAAGAGACATTCATTATAAAAATTAATTATTAAATTTTTTAACCTAAATGAAACATGACGCGCATGAAACCTAAAGAAGTTTGAAAAAATTCTCTATGACGGATTGAAAGAGCATAAATTTATTTGGGGTTAATGTTTTTTTTTCTTAAATACTTATTTGAGCAGAAAATCATATATTTGAATATTGATTTTATTTATTTTTTATTTTTTGTTTTACATCAGAATCAAATGCAACAAAAGCCATTAAAATATCTTGGCACCCAACATTTGATCTTCCACAAGTTTTTCAATGATTTGAAGATCTAAAATCTAGATCTTCAGCAAATTTGATTTTTTACTTAATATTTTGTGCATATAACTTTACTCCTCGTTGTTTTAATAACCGAGGAAAAATTTGACAATTTTTTATGATGCCATTTGTTACCTTGCCTTTATAGTCGAAATTAAATGTATCTCACATTTGAGGTGTAATATATATATTTTTTGAAATAGTGATTGGACCCAATTGGGTCTATTTTAAATGCAAATCTCTTTCAAAACTATATATATATATATATATATATATATATATATATATATATATATATATATATATATATATATATATATATATATATATATATATATATATATATATATATATATATATATATATATATATATATATATATATATATATATATATATATGAGAGGATTAAATGCTAACCATTGAATTTGATAGATGATCTTGATAAAGTCAAGTGCAAATATAGACAATAAATATTCATCAAGATCATCTATCTAATATAATGGTTGACATTTAATGTTGTTATCTCTTATTTTAAAGTCCTCCAACTATATATATATATATATATATATATATATATATATATATATATATATATATATATATATATATAAAGGGGTGGCAAAGTGGGCGGTCTATCCCGTTTAAGCCCATACAAAAGCGGAGCGGGGCGGACAAACTTAGGCATCCGAGCTCAAAAGTCAAGTCCGCCCCATTTACTAACGATTTGGCGGACCGGCCCGCCAATTTTTTTAGTTTTTTTATTTTACAATTTAATTTATTACATAATTTACAAAAATTTTAATCATTACTAAAGAAGCCGACAAAAGATATTTTTTTAACAACGCATAATATAACTTCAACATGTCTTAAGTTCAAACACTTAAAAAAATAAAATAGATAAAGACCAATTTCAAGAAAAACATACCGAAATAGACTCTAGCACGATAAAAAAAGTATGAAAATAAATAAATAAACAACACATACCATCATAATCCTATTTAAAAACTAATTACTAAAAGAACACAATTAATAATTTGCACAAGACAAACAATAATAACATTACTGTGCATAAAACATCACAATGCATAAATAGTAGTGTATAAAATATTAACACTTGATTTTCTCATTGTTTACGTCATATAGACTATAATCAAATTCTTTCTTTTCTTAAAATTAACACTTATTTCTAAAGAAATAATGTGAGCTAATGTATCGACAACTTAATAATTCTTCATGCCATACAATTGTTCTTGTATTTCAAATTTTTCCAACCAATACATGTATTAGAAAGTTATATATAGAACCTTACAATTATAATTCAATTTGTCTATATAATAATTTAGAATGTAATTCAATCACCATAATCTAAAGAGGATATTGTTGTTTTTATAGTTAAAGTTGTCTTAATTAAGTAAAAAGTAAAAAGTTGTAACAAAAAGCCCGCGGGCAAAACCTGTCCCGTCCCGCCTAAGTCTGCTTTTTAAAGTGGGTTAGGCGGGGCAGGTCAACTTAAGGTACCGAGCCGAAAACCTCAGCCCATCCCGCCAAAAATGGTAGGTCAAACGGGCTGACCCGGTGGGTCCGACCCATTTTTCCACCCCTCTCTCTCTCTCTCTCTCTCTCTATATATATATATATATATATATATATATATATATATATATATATATATATATATATATATATATATATATATATATATATAATCCAATAGTGGATATTTAATGCTCTTATCTCTTATTTTAAAGTCCTTCTACTATATATTTATATATAATTTTGTTCAGTAACCATAAATCTAGATGCAGTTGATGAACTAATTATCTTGAATCGATAATGTTGATTTCCGTTCCAGCAGTGTTGGGTGGACCTCCATGGTTGACACTTTAATGATCAAGTTAGTTCATGATTCAAGATAAGTGTAGTAAAAAAAATGGAGATTAGAGAATGTACCTTACTTTTTATGCGAACTGACTTTTATACCTTGAGCCAAGTGGAACGGATTTGAGTTGAAGTAGGCCTCAACATTTGGGCATTTGTCGACCTAGAATAGTTGTCGCCCTGTTGGCTCCTAAATTCGACACCTTTGTTTTGTTGATGTCAGCCATTAAAGCTGAAGGATATTTTCGACTGGCTAAGTCTGTCGAAATGCCCGTCGAAAGATGGCAAAGTACTTAGAAGATTTCTTCCAAGGGAGAAGTTGGTTGCTTTCGACGTCGAAGGAGTTTCTCGTCGAAGATGTCTCTCGACGAAAGTGTTCGATGGTTCAGAGTGGAGCAGTTTGAAATTCAAGCTTTTGGAGGGAAAACGGTTTCCAGCAGTTACCACGTGCAAACGTGCAAAGATCTGGGGCGTCGAACGTGGAGAACGTGCCAAGTGGATTGATCTCGAAGCAGTGTAACTGCCCGACGGTTACTTGGGATGTTTTAGTATAAATAGTAGTAGACATGTAGTTTCTCGTGTGTGTTCACAATTCTATACAAAGTCACTCATATAGATTCGAGTACCCAGCGTGTGAGAAAGAATTGTTGAGAAATGTATGTGTGAAACACCAATTTTATTAATCAAAGTCATTTACTTTTCCAGAAATTTACTTGCTTTCCTCTTTACATTCCTGTCGAAACCCTTTACTTTAAGCCTTGTTTATTTTACCAAGTCTTTCCTTCATGCAATTTACTTGAAACCTCTTTATTTAAAGCCTTATCCAATTTAATCAAACTTCAAAATCAACCTATGTCCTAGGATCAATCTGATCGATCCTGCGAGTAACCAAATAAGTAACCATTTGGAGGATCAGCGGTTGTTTACCAAAACCCAAGGTAAACAAATTGGCACACCCAGTGGGACAGTGTGTTGATTGTTGAAAATAATCTCATCTTTTCGAGTTGCATGTTATTGAGAAGTGGTAGAATATACACTAACGATAACAATACTGCCAGAAGAAGGGAAGAGATGGCGAATCCGCCAAACACTAACGAAATCCCACAAACGAGTGTGGGAGCAACGGTTAGTACGACCGTAAGTGAAACGACAAATGTTGGTTCGATACCAGCAGTATCGGTCGCAACCACGGGGCCAATAACTTCGTTAACAGGCCCCAGGATGCCTTTGGGAACTCCCCCACCAAGGGGAAATTTAGGCACAAGGCCTTTCGTTCCCCCAGGATTCATTCCACTCTATGGTATGCCAACTTCTGAAGTGGCAAGCCTGACGAATGCTGCGTCCACTTTTTCAGACCCTTTAGTGAGTGCCTCTTCGCCACTCCAAGGCTCTGGAGTAGGCATGGCGAATAGAAATAGGACCCAACTCTTAGGAGGAACGTCCCAAGTAGCCCATGGCCTTACAAATGTCTCGACAGCGGTCTTGAGGCAATAAATGGACGAAAGCAACCATGATATAGTGCAAATGTTGGCACAAACTTTGAGTACGGTGCTAAACCCTCTAATACAAAACACTACTCAATCGAATCAGCAAGTGACAGCGCAAATGACGCGTTTGGCTGACTTCTTTGGAGTACCCCAACCTATCCGACAGCCCCAAAGGGCGCAAATAAGGGGAAACCAGGGGATATTTGTAGAGGAAGAAACCACCATTAACCAGGCTCAACAGCCTGTCGAAGAAAACCTTAGGGCACGATTGGAACAACCTGTCGAGGAACCTAGGGTAATAACCCCAGAGGTAAGGTTAGTTAACAGAAACCAAAATGCTGACGAAGTGGTTCAGCATATCCAATACCAAAACATGGGTTTGGAAAACAATCTGGCAACCATGATCGAAAGGATCATGACTCAGAATGGGATGAACATGGGCTTTCGAAGGCCCAACTTTACATCTCCATTGTCAGAATACGTGTTACAAACGGACTTACCTCCTAGATGCAAAGTCCCCAAATTTACTAAGTTCTCTGGGGACACGACAGAATCTACTGTCGAGCATGTGGCGAGATATTTGATCGAAGCGGGCGACATTTCGAATAACGAAAACCTAAGGATCAAGTACTTCCCAAGTTCTTTAACAAAGAACGCTTTTACTTGGTTTACTACTCTTCCCCCCAATTCGATCCATCATTGGACCCAGTTGGAAAGATTGTTCCATGAACAATTCTACATGGGGCAAACCAAGATAAGCCTGAAAGAACTGGCCAGTGTGAAGAGACGTTTCACTGAACCTATAGACGAATATCTAAATAGGTTTAGGTTGCTCAAGGCGAGATGTTTTACACAAGTGCCAGAACATGAGTTGGTCGAAATAGCCGCAGGCGGTTTAGATTATTCCATTAGGAAGAAGCTAGATACCCAGTACCTAAGAGACATGGCCCAACTGGCCGATAGAGTTCGACAGGTAGAACGCCTCAAAGCTGAAAAAGCAAAGGCGACGAAAACTCACAAGAGAGAGAGGATAGCGTACGTTGAGATGGATGACGAAGATCTAGAATCCTTCGACGATACTTTAACTGTCGAAGAAGGAGAAGTCGATTTAGCAGAACTGAAACAAGGGCCACCATACTCTTGTAAACTGTTAGTCCCCTCAAATGGGAAAAATCCCGCTGGTCCAGAAAGGACCAACGATAGGTTCCCAAAAAAGACTTATAGTTTTGACATCACAAAATGTGATGAAATATTCGACTTATTGGTTAAAGATGGCCAAATGATAGTACCCCCAGGGGTAAAACTGCCTCCTCTTGATCAAAGAAAGAAGAGAGGTTTCTGCAAATATCATAATTTTTTGGGCCATAAAACTTCTCAATGTTTTCTTTTCAGGAATCTTGTGCAAGACGCTATCGAAGAAGGGAGATTAAAGTTTGCTGACAAATCCCCCATGGCTGTCGACTCAAATCCATTGCAGGCTGAAGCCCACTATGCTGAACCCTCTGAGGTGAATGTGATAGAGGCAACCAGGGTCCAGTCGAAGAAGCCAGGAATTACCATGGTCGAAGTCTCAAAGGACCACATCAACATGCCAATCTTTGGCAGTTTTTCTGGAAATTTATCCAGGAAGACAATTGAAGCTGTCCAGAAAGCGGTCGAAAACCCGAAGCCGGAGACCGCTGAAGCACAAAAAACTGGATCAAAACCCAGTTCCCACTTGGCCACTGTTCAAGGCCAGACGGAGAATCTGGAGATACAAATGAAGCAGTTAACTCTTGCTAACAAAGATACAATGAATATCAACATGGTCGAACTTTCTGACCCAAAAGCATCAGAAGAGGCCATGAGGCAAGAACAAGCTAATAAGACTGCTTTCCCTCGGGAAAATGAAAACTTGGCAGATTTTCTACAAAGATGCTAGAAAAAGAAATCAGAGGTGATGCTGTGTCCAAGATGCAGTTCGATCTTTGATAAAAAAGCTGCTGAGCACATTCAAGGCGTAAGAGCAGCGAATAAGAGAAGGAAGAATGCTGACCTTCGACATGATCCCAGAAGAGGTTCTAACCAAGAAAAGAGGCCATTGACTTTTAGGCCTCCAACAAATGTGCCAGTAGACACTTGGTACAAAACCTCTGGCCGGAAAAGGCCAAGTGAGGAGAAATGGCATTCTTTCGATGTGCCAAGAGGTTCCTCTTTGATTCAAAAGAAAGAGCCTCAAGTTGCTGCACCTAAGGTTGCACAAGTGTCCAACAACTACAAAGGTAAAAATCCTATGTCTCGATCTCAATGGAGGAGATATCAAAGGAGACGAAAAGCTGAAAGGGAGGCTGCCAACGAACCTAAGGCAGAAACTAGTTTGAATGTTCCTCAAAGGAAACAAAGGAAGCCTCTAGAGAGAGAGCCAGTAACCAACAGGCTAGTTTGGCCTAACCAAAGTGAAGTCGAAGACGAGGACGATGCTGAGTCTGACGATACTTTGGACATAATGGTGAATATCGTTTCAGTGCTGCCCAGAGAATTCAATCGACAGGTAGAAGTCGAAGCAAGTGACTGGGAAGTGGAGCAAGAAATGGCCAAACATAGGCCAGTGTGCTATTTTGTCATGGACAATGGCACTACTGAGGAACAAAATGGCTTCTTCGAGCCACCTACAGAGGCGATGAAAAATCACCTCAAGCCTTTATTCATAAGGGCTAAACTCGAAGAAACTATTGTGAATAAAATATTGGTCGATTGTGGGGCAACCATCAATATTATCCCTCACTCTATGCTAAGGAAAATTGGCAAAAGGGATGAGGAAATTAAGCCTCACAACATGGTCTTGTCGAACTATGAGGGCGGCATAGGGACCACCATGGGAGTGATCCAGCTAGATATCAAAGTAGGGTCTATCCTTCGACCAACGATGTTCATGGTCATATCGGCCAAACCTAACTACAATCTTTTGTTAGGCCGTGAATGGATTCATGGTGTTGGCGCTGTGCCTTCATCAATGCACCAAAGGCTGCTGCTATGGCGTCCAGATGGGATGGTCGAAAACATAGAGGCAGATCAAAGCTACTACCTTGGCGAAGTGAATCACTTGGGTTTGGCAGATTTCGACAAGAACTTGGCTCACATAGGGCCATGTCCAACACCTGACTTCGACATGGCGCCAGCGCCAAACACTTTTTGTTCCCTATACCTGCATCCTGAGCATGGTTTCCAATGGGACAGAGAAGACTTGTCCCACATAGACTTCAGTGGGTTAACTGATATCCAACCAACAGGTTGGGGAAGTGAATTCAGTGATAATGACTGAGTCACTATCTTTGAAGCGAATTTCGGCTTATGTAGCCGAAACCAAGATGATAACGGCTCTCGAAGCCGAAGTAAAGTACATGGCCACACAGGCCAATGATCAACAATTATCTGCTGTAGGCCCAGGAAAGGATTTCGATCCAAAACCTCCTGATATCATGCCAGAAGAAATGCAGGAACAGAGGCTCGACGCCATCTATGACGATGAGCCTTTGGGCTTCGAGAAGGATCCCTTGGCGAACAACATTAAAATGTTAGCACAAGACCCTTTAGAAGAAATCAACTTAGGCGAAGGATCAGAGAAAAGGCCAACTTACATCAGCGCCAAAATCGATCCAGAACTTAGGTTGGAAGTAATCCAATTGCTGAAAGAGTTTAAAGACTGTTTTGCATGGGATTATGACGAAATGCCTGGTCTCGACAGAGGATTGGTAGAACTTCAGTTGCCAATCAAACCTGGGAAGAAGCCAATCAAGCAAAATCCAAGGCGCTTCGCTCCTGAAATACTGTCGAAGATCAAAACGGAGGTCGAGAGACTTCTGAAATGCAAATTCATCCGTGTTACAAGGTATGTCGAATGGATTGCAAATATTGTGCCAGTAATTAAGAAAAATGGTACGTTAAGGGTGTGCATAGATTTCAGAGATTTGAATGCTGCCACCCCCAAAGATGAATATCCTATGCCTGTGGCGGAAATGCTAGTCGATTCTGCCGCTGGTTATGAATACCTGAGTATGCTCGATGGTTATTCAGGATATAATCAAATATTCATTGCTGAAGAGGATGTGTCGAAAACAGCTTTTCGATGCCCTGGGGCCTTAGGCACTTACGAATGGGTAGTGATGCCTTTTGGCCTAAAGAACGCTGGGGCAACGTACCAGCGAGCAATGAATACTATCTTCCATGATTTTATTAACACTTTTATGCAAGTTTATATTGATGTTATTGTTATAAAATCTGTTTCCAGGAAGAATCATATTGACCACCTTCGACAATCATTCGAAAGAATGAGAGAACATGGTCTGAAGATGAACCCTTTGAAGTGTGCGTTCTGCGTGAAAGCTGGAGATTTCTTGGGCTTCGTTGTCCACAAGAAAGGAATCGAAATCAACCAGAACAAGACGAAGGCAATTCTGGAAGCGAAAGCGCCATCGAATAAGAAGGAATTGCAATCTCTCTTAGGCAAGATAAATTTCTTAAGGAGGTTTATATCTAATCTAAGTGGGAAAGCTCAGGCCTTTTCACCCTTACTTCGACTGAATAAAGAGGGGTTCGAATGGGGGCAGGAGCAACAAGAAGCCTTCGACAAAATCAAAGGGTACCTCACTAAGCCACCTATTTTGGTGCCTCCTTGTAGCAATAGGAGTATGAGATTGTACATAGCTGCATCCGACAAAACTCTGGGAAGCATGTTAGCCCAAGAGGATGAGAATGGAGTCGAAAGACCCATTTATTATCTCAGTAGAGTTTTGAATGATGCAGAAACTAGATATAGCGAAGTTGAAAAATTGTGTCTATGTCTGTATTTCTCTTGTACAAAACTCAAGCAATATATAAAACCAGTTGATGTTTATGTTTCGTCTCATTTTGATGTTTTCAAATATATGTTGTCGAAACCTATCTTGCATAGTCGAATTGGCAAGTGGGCATTAGCATTAACTGAATACTCCTTGACCTTTATGCCTCTTAAGGCAGTAAAAGGACAAGTGGTGGCAGACTTTATAGTCGACCACTCAATTCAAGTTGAGGATATTAATTATGTGGAGATAGAGCCTTGGAAATTCTACTTCGATGGTTCCAGCCATAAAGATGGAACAGGGGTAGGAGTCTTGATTATTTCTCCAGATAAAATTCCAACAACATTCAAGTACAAAATAGCAGGTTCTTGTTCGAACAATGAGGCTGAGTATGAAGCTCTAATTACTGGCCTTGAGATATTGTTGGAATTGGGGGCAACTCGAGTCGAAATAATGGGAGACTCAGAGTTAGTCATTAAGCAGGTCACAAAGGAATATAAATGCATAAGAGAAAATCTCATTATGTACTTTGTGATAGCAAATCGTTTATTGAAAAAATTTGAAGCGGTCAATATTCGACACATACCCAGAGTCGAAAATCAAATAGCCAACGATTTGGCACAGATTGCATCTGGGTATAAGATTTCAAAAACGAGATTACAAAGAGCAATCGAAGTTCGAGAAAAGATAAAAGCAACTTGTCTATCACCAACAGACTTGGAATCGACGAGACTAGGATATGCTGATCACAGTAACTTCGAGATTTCGTTCATTGATAATTTGTCAGAGCAAGATTGGAGGAAACCCATTGTGGACTATCTTCAAAATCCAGGAGCTTCGACAGAACGAAAAACAAAATACAGGGCGTTGAGTTATGTACTCATGGGTAATGAGTTATTCAAGAAGACGCCTGAAGGGGTGTTGCTGAAATGTTTAAGTGAAACTGAAGCATACATAGCCCTTTCGACTACGCATGCTGGGGCATGTGGGGCTCACCAAGCAGGCCATAAGATGAAATGGTTGTTGTTTCGACAAGGACTATATTGGCCCACTATGCTGAAAGATTGTGTTGAGTTCGCCAAGGGTTGTCAAGAGTGTCAAGTTCATACAGGCATCCAACATGTACCAGCAAGCGAACTTCACTCGATAGTGAAGCCTTGGCCCTTTAGAGGATGGGCGTTGGATCTCATTGGAGAGATTCAACCAGCATCATCAAAGAGTCAGAAATACATATTGGTAGGCATTGATTATTTTACTAAGTGGATCGAAGCTGTCCCTTTAGTCAATGTAGACCAAGAAAATGTCATTGAATTTATTCAAAAGAACATTATCTTTAGGTATGGAATCCCTGAGACGATAACAACTGATCAAGGGTCAGTTTTCACTGGTCGAAAGATGCAGGAATTTGCTCAGGAAACAGGTTTCAAACTCCTAACATCAACGCCTTATTATGCACAGGCGAATGGTCAAGTCGAAGCAGCTAACAAAGTGGTGATTGGCTTGATAAAGAAACATGTTGGGAAGAAACCAAAGAATTGGCACAAGACGTTAGACCAGATTTTATGGGCTTGTCGAACGTCCCCAAAAGAAGCCACTGGTACAACACCGTATAGGCTAACTTTTGGCCATGATGCAGTGTTGCCAGCAGAAATTTGTCTTCAATCTGCAAGGGTTCAGAAGCATTATGATATTCCCTCTGAAATTTATTGGAACATGATGTTAGACGAACTGGTGGATTTAGACGAAGAGAGATTACGCGCTCTCGACCTACTCAGGCTTCAGAAGAAAAGGGTAGAAGACTCTTATAATAGAAAGGTAAAACCTAAGGTATTTTTGCCTGAAGAACTAGTTTGGAAGGTAATTCTTCCCATGGATCGAAGGGATCGAAGCATGGGGAAATGGTCACCCAAATGGGAAGGACCCTTCAGAGTTATCCAAACTTTTTCTGGTGGAGCCTATGAAGTCGAAGAGTTAAGTGGAGATAAAAGGCTCTTGAGAGTAAATGGTAAATATTTGAAGAAATACAAACCTATACTTCAAGAGATAAAAATAAAATAATAAAAGAACGAGACTAAATTAACCATAAAAATGCCAAAATGGAAATTTTATAAATTTCAGCCAAGATGGCAATTGTTGTCGAATATGGATTACAAAATATGGTTACAAAAGAGAATCAATCAAAAGGGAAGAGAGTCCTTGAGTCGAAGATACTTGGCTTGCTGCAGCTCCAACCTTTTCTTGCACCAGGCGTTCTCCTGCACTAGTTTGGCAATCTGAGCGTCGAGGCCTTGGGCCCTCTCAGCGAATTCCAGGCCTTGTTTGATTTCAGTTTGGCTCTCGGTGTCTGAGATGGTCAAAAGAAGTTCCTCCTTGCGTATAGTGTTGGAATTTATCTTCGCTTCTATCTCTGCGATTTGTGCCCGGAAGGAAGCATTCTCTCGATCAATGGCATCGACTTCTTCCTGCGTAGATGCTTTTTGTTTCGACAACTCCGCAATTCGAGAAGTCGTATCCGAAACAGCAGTCCACGCAGAGGAGCTTTTGCCATACAACACCTCAAGCTGACTGTTAAACCCCCTTTGGCGCCTGTAATCTGCTGAGACTTGATCAATCATAGAGTGTAACTCCAGGATCAAGCCTGAGACTTCTGGGGCTACAGCTAACAAGTCGACAGCATTCAAGACATCCTTCAAGCATGATGGAGCAGTGGGGTCCCCCTCTAAAGTCTTCATCAAGTCCCTCTTGAAGAACTGGGCCTTAACCTTCGCCAAAGCATCATCAAGGGGAGAAGTTTCAGTAGACTTCCCCGACAGGGTAGGAACCTCCTGACTAGCGTCAGACGAACTCTTGCTCTCGATGATTGCGTTGAGATAGCTAACAGGGTCAGTTTGTTTCAAGAGTTCCAAGTCCTCTTTCGACCTGTGCTTCGTTGAGGTAACCCTTGCAACAGCATTGTCTTGGGTTTGAGGTTGTTGAGTGTTAGGTGCCTCAACTTGTTGCTCTTCGACTCGGACTGGGGCAGTACCAGCGTCACCTTGGTGCTCTTCGCTAGCATCACCCTGGTGCCCTTCGCCAGCGTCATCTTGGTGCTCTTCGCTAGCGTCACCCTGGTGCCCTTCGCCAGTGTCACCTTGGTTATCTTCGCCAGCAGCACTTTGATTTTCTTCGCCAGCATTACCTTGGTCCCTTTCTTCATGATTCTCTTCTGACAGGTCCACCACCTGAACCGCTTCTGGCTGTTGTTCCTCCGTTTGAGGTTCCTCCGCTGGTTTTTCTACTGTTTCAGCATTGGTCTCATTTTCAGTATGGGCTTCGTCATTTCCCAAGCCTTTTTCTTATGGCCTGCTGAGTTCAGCAGACTCCAGCGTTTCAGAGGTCCTTGGCGGAGAACTTTCAGTGGTGTCCTGAAAAAAGGAAAGAAGACAAATCTTCAGAGGTCGAAAGAGACACAATCGAATATGGGTATCTATACCTAAGTTATAAAAAGGGTCTAAGAGATTACCTGTGGATTAGCTTCAGCCCCAGGGCTGGAATTGTCGCTTTCGACAGGCTTGTTAAGAAGAACGTTTAGTTCCTCCTCTGTTGGCTCCTCAATGATCACTGGAGGTGGCCTAGGCTTTCTCCCAGCAATCTTTATTCTGACGGTTCGACCTTCAGGAGCAGGAGCAGGAACAGGAGCATCCTTCGTCAACTTTCGCCTTTTTAAGGGGGCAGGAGGAGAATCACTTTCTTCATCGCTCCCAGATTCGACCACCAGTGCTGGCCGTTTCTTGGGCGAAGGTGCCTAGAAAACCAATGGGAATTCGATTTAATAAATTACATCGAAAATCAAGAATCGAAAGCCAGGAGGAAATAATGAAAGTCTGGTTACCGATATAGAAGGCTTCTTCGAAGAGCCTTCCCCCTGTTGGTTGCTTGTGGTCTTCGCCAGCGCTGTAGTCTTCGCCGGCGGTGGAGGTTTTGTTGAAGGGCCCCCTCCCTGTTGGCCTTCTGTAGCCTTTTTGGCTACAGGCTTTCGAACAACTGAAAGCAAATGAAAAAATTAACAGGCTAGCAGTCGAAAAAGAGATAAAGTAATGTGAGAGGATGAACTTACATTTCTTTATTTTGTCCAACACAAGGACAAAAGACTTCTGCAGCTCATCCATGAAGTCCTTCTCGTCGAAGAAGTACTCAGCATAATAGCTTTTCCACCACTCCTCGAAGGATGGTGAGCAAAGGAAATTGAGCTGGTAGTCAAACAACGAGAGAATTGTTCGACCAGCATATCTTCCGATATGCTTAATGGCCGCTTCTTCGGTGTAATCATTGCAGAAGTACAACATGGACTTCTCTCTTTGAAAAATCGGAGAAGGTAGGGTTTGGATAATACCAAACTGGCGAGATACCAGGTTTGGTTGGTATGCAATCAGACTCAAATGAGTCTTAGAGCTCCTGAATCGAAGAGGCATGATCCTTGGTGTAAGGAACGCCTCCCACAGTATTGTATGTTCGTCGACATTGGGACCACTCGACGTCCTTGGATGTGGCCTTGTGAACCATGCTGGGCCTACCTGCCGTCGAGCAAATGGAGCCATGGTTGAAACAAACTCCTTCCTTCGAGCAAACATTAGAACGAAGTTGGTGAAGGTTTGCTGAAACTCCAGTCCATCTTCCATAGGTGTCAACAGAGCCAGCCTGGTTCCTTCGACGCGTCTGTTAGCTATTGCTGGAGCCTGCTCATTTATCTGAGCCTTCTTAGGCAAGAAAGATTCGAAAGTGGCATTGAGCCACAGTTGGAGCAGCCAAAAAGGCCCAGCAAGTAGCAAGCTGGCCCTGTTCTCAATAATTTTTAGAAGAGTGGCCCCATTGCTGATCGAATCATAGAGGCTAGCCAGAATCAGTTCTGCCAAACAGACATTTTGGCGATGATGCAGTTGAGTAGCAAGAGTGACCATCTTTTTGGTCACCTGTAAAGACTTCGAGCAAAATACAAAGCGAGTCAGCCATAGGGTTAGAAACGCTATGTGTTCGACATCCGACACAGTATCTGTCGACTTGTCGTGATAATGGTTGATGAAAGTGGTGTATGTTGGTTTGGTCTCAGAGAAGCCAATTTGATCCTCCGACATCTCTTCCGGATCGAAGTAGTCTCCGGTGGGTCGAAGGCCAGTAATAGCGGCCACATCGAAGAGTGTGGGGGTTAGCATCCCACAGGGAAGATGGAAAGTAAAATGAGAGTAGTCCCAGAACAACAGAGAAGCTATCAGCATCTCCGGAGAATAGTTCAAACCTGTCTTCGACAGCATCACTAGGTCGAAGATCCCCATATCCTTCCAGATTGAAGTTTGGTGCTTCTCCATCTTTGCTAGCCAAGCAACATAATCAGGAGTAAGGCTAGGGCCAGACCTGAAGGCCCTAACACCTCTGTTGAAGAAGCGGAGGTCGATTTTTTCATGTGCAGGATCCTCATTGTCTTCTGCGTCTTTCTTGGCGCATGCAACCGGTTTGAGTTTCTCAACCACCGGGAAATAGCTCTTGATCTTCAGAGCCTCAGAGATACTTGGATACATGGGGCCAGACATTGCAAAGATCTGGTTGGAGTATCCAACCGGGATCATCAAGTGGCGTGAGTAGGCATCGCGAACGGCGATGTCCGAGGGTTCAGGAACCCTTCGTTTGCCTGTAGAATTTACTACCGGAGCAGTGACGAAAACCTTGGGTTTAGCATTTTCAGATGGTACAGTAGCGCCAGGAGCATTGGAAGCAGATGCCATTGTTAGAGTTGAGTTTGAAGACGAAGTGAAAGAGGAAGAGTTTCTGCAAAGATAACAAGCTTGTATGAAAACAGAGAAGTTTGAAAGGCTAGATGGCGTAAAAAGTCCCACAATGGGGTACTTACTGCTATTTATAGTAGTGGGGAAAAATCCCCAATAACGAGGACATTAAATGCCATTTAATTATTGCAGGAGTTAGTGGGACGCGTGGCAGCCCCCTGTTGTTTTAGCCGTTTCTGCAGAAATAGAGGGACGCAGCGTGCGTCCTCGTTTTTGGGAATTGTCATAATGACAAATTCTGAAATGACGTTTGGTACTGCACGCCGTACTGAAAGTGACGTCCTAGGTACAGAAAAATGATGGTTTTCTTGGGATTGCCAATAGTTGGTAGAAAACAACAAAAAGTGCACAAGTTAATTTGTGACTAAGCGTGAAAAGACAGGTGTCGAATGGCGTTTCAAAGAATGCCTTTTTCTTTCAAAGTCGAAATAAGGCATTCTTGGGGGGCAATTTGTTGGCTCCTAAATTCGACACCTTTGTTTTATTGATGTCAGCCATTAAAGCTGAAGGATGTTTTCGACTGGCTAAGTCTGTCGAAATGCCCGTCGAAAGATGGCAAAGTACTTAGAAGATTTCTTCCAAGGGAGAAGTTGGTTGCTTTCGACGTCGAAGGAGTTTCTCGTCGAAGATGTCTCTCGACGAAAGTGTTCGATGGTTCAGAGTGGAGCAGTTTGAAATTCAAGCTTTTGGAGGGAAAACGGTTTCCAGCAGTTACCACGTGCAAACGTGCAAAGATCTGGGGCGTCGAACGTGGAGAACGTGCCAAGTGGATTGATCTCGAAGCAGTGTAACTGCCCGACGGTTACTTGGGATGTTTTAGTATAAATAGTAGTAGACATGTAGTTTCTCGTGTGTGTTCACAATTCTATACAAAGTCACTCATATAGATTCGAGTACCCAGCGTGTGAGAAAGAATTGTTGAGAAATGTATGTGTGAAACACCAATTTTATTAATCAAAGTCATTTACTTTTCCAGAAATTTACTTGCTTTCCTCTTTACATTCCTGTCGAAACCCTTTACTTTAAGCCTTGTTTATTTTACCAAGTCTTTCCTTCATGCAATTTACTTGAAACCTCTTTATTTAAAGCCTTATCCAATTTAATCAAACTTCAAAATCAACCTATGTCCTAGGATCAATCTGATCGATCCTGCGAGTAACCAAATAAGTAACCATTTGGAGGATCAGCGGTTGTTTACCAAAACCCAAGGTAAACACGCCCCAAGGCTTTGTTAGGCATTGAAGGGGCCGAGAAAACCTTATGTCATTTTGGATGGTCTCCAGGATGTTATCCAATAGGAGCCAGAACTGAAAAACTTAGAATCAGTTGAAAAATTATTTGAAAAAATAGTTGGGAACTAGCACATTTAATATATTTCAATTATTGAATTATTACACCGCCTTCCCTTGACACTTAGGACATGGTATGGCTTATTGTGCACTCGAGTTTACTGTTGAAACTAATATGATTTCAAGGATAACAAACAATACAACAAAGTCATATCATATGTTGTTACATCTAACATCTTAAGACATGTTTATTCAAGTCTTCATCTCTCAAGAAAATCAAAGAAAAATTTGTTTTTAACATGTATGAAAAAAATGGATAAAATAAACTTAAGGACTCTCATGTCATGTATGCCAAAAATACAACTAGAGGACTCGTCTTCACTAAAAGACAAAAGTGAAAATTCCAAAGTACAAACAAGTGATGTCAGCATTACGTCACTATCATGAGGTCAATATTACATCATTATCATAACATCACGATGATGAAAGAAACATACAACAAAGGACTTGATCATCAAGAGAAACTAGAGGAGTCATTTCACAAAAAGGCAAATTTCACTATTTGAAAGACATATGACGTCAGTACTATACTCTTGACTTGACATAAAGCTTTTTGACACATCAAAAGTTATCTTTATCATGATGAAATACCGATGACTCATTTTAATGAAAGGAGGGATAGAAACATGTGACAAAAATCCAATAACTCTTCACCATCACTCTTTGCCTATAAATGCAAAATATTTCTTCAAAAAGGTTGTTGAATTATACTAGAAAAAAGGCTAACAAGATTCATTTTTGTTAGGTCTGTGATTTTATGATTGACAACAATTTTGGTAAAACAGTGTATCACAACCAGATGTTGAGCAAGATGTCATGACATCTTGACCAACTGATATAACTAGCACTATTACTCTTCTTAGAAGGATTTGATTAGATTCTGTGAGATTCTCTATGGATATATCTCACATATATGCGCAGGCCAAGAAGAATATTTTTGGAACAAGTGATTTTATCTCCAACTGTACATTAGTTTCTAACATTGGATGTTGAGACAATTTAGGAAACTTGTGATATTTTTATTTCATAATCCAAGGGGATTATTCTGCACAATTTGTGCAGCCATCAATTTGTGGATCTACAACAAATTGAGCGGAGAATCCAAAACCCATGGATAACTAAGTAGTTTAGAAGGAAAAATAACCGAAACATAATGTAACTAGTGAAAAATAAAGGGAAGCTTAGTTATTCAAGAGTCTTTAGGGTTTCGAGAGTTTTTCTATTGTTCTTTGTTTTTATATGTCACTCATGTATCTTATTTGATGCATTGCGGTTGACTGATTATTCGTTGTTCATTATGATTGACTCATGAGCTTTTAAGCAAAGAGTGTAATCTATTTAATTGGAAATATGTTCTTCTATTTTGGTCATTGTTATTGTCACCGAGGTGATTGTGGGAAATGCGACGGGGTTCTCATATCTAGGTGGTTCCTTGGTAGAAATTGCATGGTGTTGTACCCCAAAATTTTCCCTCTCATTTTTCAAGGCTTTTCTCACAAGGATTCACAAGGTTCGAGCTTGCACAAAGTACACTGGGATTTTCCAGCACCATAATTAAAAGAAAACTGTCAAAAAGGGAGAAAACAGACAAAAATAACATTTTGACGGATTTGGAGGAAAATAGCTCTCCTTCGATTCAGCCCCCTTCGACTGGACTTTGTGTAACACCCCTTCTAAATAACCCGCGAATATATTAATTAAATCAGAGTAACATGGAAAACAGGGATGTCACAATTCAAGATAAATATAAAAACCTCAAATCTACAGTTATCATGCTTTACTGAAGGAATTATTAAGATAAATATTCAAATCAATATCATGTTCTACACAACGGAAATGTCTCAAAACCGGAATAACTTCACTTCATAAGTATTCCCAACATAAATTACATAATAGAGTATTGTAAGTGTTTAGTTATTGGCATGTATTTTTGGTAAAACCAGGTGTGTAAATGTCATGACTGATGTCATAACATTATGGATTATTAGGTACCTTATGCAGAAAAAAGTATGGCATACAGTAGCTACTGTTTATGAGTGTGTATCTGAGCATTTTGCAAATGATCACATTTATTGCCTTCTACCAAAATCAGTAAACAGGAATTCTGATGTCATAACAAATGTTAAGACATCCTGAACTGATCTAACAGATATGCAGTTTGATTAATTCTGAGATTTTTCAGGAAGATGGCTCATTCCTTCCAGAACAGAATCTCACGTGGACGTTGGGTTAACCTAGCTCAACCCTAATCTGGTTGATAAAGTCTTGTGACCAAGTATTAAGGTTAAACCTAATTAACCCTAGCTTTTTGTGGAAACCCTAACTGAAGAAATAGCTGCATATATATTCAACAGGAATGCTGGTTGCAGAGTAACTCTTAGACAGAAGATCAATTAGGAGCTGTATAGTTTTAACTGCTGTAATCCAAGCAAGTATGATTGTGATAAGTGACTTGGAATAGGTTTTGATTGTAAGGGTTTTTGTATCACTCAAAGCTTTGAAGCAAGAGTGTTTTGTGTCTCTTGACTAAAGCTTTGAAGCAAAGTCAAGTTAGGTTTATGTATCACTCAAAGCTGTGAAGCACGAGTGTTTGTGTTACTTGATTAAAAAGCTGTGAAGCATAATCAAGTGTATGTTCTGAAGAGTGTCTTCATTATTTCTTTAGTCAATTGTTTTAAGTATCACTGCTGTGATTGAGGGGGAGTGAGTAGGAACTCAGGTTTAAGTTGAACTTAGATTGAAGTTGCATTGGGTAGGTCTTAAGTGAAGGAGATAAACTGGTTGGTTTATTCCTGAATTAATATCTCTTATAGTGGATTTCCTCCCTGGCTTGGTAGCCCCCATAGTAGGTTTTGTTTCACACTGAACTGGGTAAACAATTGACTGTGTTCTTTACTGTTTTTATTTATTGTCTTATAGAAAGTCAGATATGGTGTCATAACATTCACTGTGACATTGAGTATCTGCTGCCAGAATTTCAATTGGTATCAGAGCAGGCACCCTGCCTGTATTACTGGGTGAGATCCAGGGATATCACTTTCTGGCACTATGGACAAAGAAGGAGTTTTTGGAAATAGACCACCCATTCTGGATGGAACAAATTATGACTACTGGAAACCTCGTATGATTGCCTTCTTAAAATCACTGGACAAAAAGGCTTGGAGAGCTGCTGACAAAGGATGGAACCATCCCACCATAACTGAGAAAGATGGGACAATCAGTCTGAAGCCTGAGGAAGCATGGAGCAAATAAGAAGATGAGTTAGCCCTGGGTAATTCCAAAGCTTTAAATGCCTTGTTCAATGGAATTGATATAAACATATTCAGACTAGTACATCAATGTGAACTGGCCAAGGAAGTGTGGGACACTCTCAAAACTACCCATGAGGGCACATCCAAAGTAAAAATGTCAAGGCTTCAGATGCTGACTACCAAGTTTGAGAACCTAAGGATGAAGGAAGATGAAACCATTCATGAGTTTCACATGAACATCTTGGAGATTGCCAACACCTCAGGAGCATTGGGAGAAAAGATTTCTGAAGAAAAACTGGTGAGAAAGATTCTCAGATCCCTGCCTAAAAGATTTGCAATGAAGGTAACTGCTATAGAGGAAGCCCAGGATATCAACAAGTTAAAGGTGGATGAACTCATTGGGTCTCTTCAGACTTTTGAGATGGGGATCAGTGACAATGTTGACAAGAAAAACAAGAGCATAGCACTTGTATCCAACTCTGAAGATAAAAACAAGGAGGATGAAGAAGAAAATATTTTAGAAGCTATAGCCTTGCTTGGAAGACAATTCAACAAACTCATCAAGAGAATGGATCCAAAGTGAAGGTCATATGTTGAGAACATCCCCTCTGACATTAACAGATCCTATGACTCCAGCAGAAGACCAAGGTCTGAAGAGAAGGGAAATCAAGGCAGAGGAATTCAATGCCATGGTTGTGAAGGATATGGCCATATTCGAGCTGAATGTCCTACCTTTCTTAAGAAACAAAAGAAAGGAATGACTGCTACCTGGTCTGAATGTGATTCAGAAAGTAATTCTGAAGAAGAATCTGCCAAACTAGTTACTGCACTAACTGGTGTTTGTACCTCTGAAAGTGACACTAGTGATGAGGAAGTGACATTTGAAGAACTGGCTGATACTTACAAGAAATTGTGTATCAGAAGTACTGAAGTCTGTGTGCAAAATGAGAGACAAACAAAACTCATCATAAAGTTGGAGGCTGAAAAAAGGGCAGACCTTGAAACTATAAGTCATCTAGAAGGGGAAGTTCAAATGCTGAACTCAAAACTGAACCAGATGACCAAATCTGTCAAGATGCTGACAAATGGAACTGACAAATTGGAAGAAATCCTTCAGGTTGGACAAAATGTGAGAAACAAGTCTGGTCTAGGATTTGTGGCAGCAAAGAAATCTGGTGCAGACAAGAAGATCAGGTCTGATAAACAAATGTCAAAGCAGATGTCACAACATAACACTCAACATCGGGAACAGAGAAATATGAAGAAAAAGTACCAAAGATGGAGATGTCATCATTGTGGGAGGTTTGGTCACATAAAGCCTTTCTGCGTCAGATTGTATGGATACCCTAATCAGAATCCAAGTGTCAAACCTAAGTCTAACAGGGTACCACATACTCCTCAATGGAAGAAAAAGGCTACTGCCCTGATAGCCCACACTTCCCTGAGAGTCTCTGCAAAGGAAGACTGGTACTTTGACAGTGGGTGTTCTAAGCACATGACTGGAATCAAGAACCTTCTCAATAATGTTAAACCTCACACCACTAGTTATGTGACCTTTGGAGATGGTGCTAGAGGTGAAATCAAAGGAGTTGGTAATTTGGACTGCCCTGGAGTTCCAAATCTGAATGAAGTACTATTGGTAAAAGGCCTGACTGCTAATCTCATTAGTATCAGTCAATTATGTGATCTAGGATTCAAGGTCAACTTCTCAAAATCTGAATGTCTTGTAGTTAATGAAAAACAAGAAGTTGTAATGAAAGGAGTCAGATCTAAAGGCAACTGTTACTTGTGGGAGCCTGAGAACACTAATTACTCCACTGTGTGTTCTATTGCCAAAGAAGAAAAAGAGGTGAAACTGTGGCACCAAAAAATTGGCCATCTTCATCTAAGAGGAATGAAAAGGAGTATCTCCATGGAGGCAGTCAGAGGGATTCCAAGACTGCAAATTGATGAAAGGAGAGTTTGTGGTAAATGTCAGGTTGGTAAGCAGACTAGGATGTCACATCCAAAGTCAAGACATCTGACCACCTCTAAGGTTCTAGAACTTCTTCATATGGGACCAATGCAGGTGGAAAGTCTTGGTGGAAAGAGATATGCCTATGTTGTGGTGGATGACTTTTCCAGATTTACCTGGATTAACTTCATTAGGGAAAAATCTGATGTGTTTGAAGTTTTTAAAGAACTGTGCAAAAGAATTCAAATAGAAAAAGAAGGGTGTATTGTCAGAATCAGAAGTGATCATGACAAGGAATTTGAAAACAGTAAGTTTAATGAGTTCTGTTCCTCAGAAGGAATTAGTCATGAATTCTCTTCTCCTATAACTCCTCAACAAAATGGATTTGAAGAGAGGAAAAATAGGACCATACAGGAATCTGCCAGAGCTATGATACATGCCAAAAGACTTCCTTTACATTTTTGTGCTGAAACTGAATACATTGCAGCTGGTAGTAGCTGTTCTCAAATTATCTGGATGACACAGATGCTCACTGAGTATAATGTCACACAAGATGTTATGACATTGTACTGTGACAATCTGAGTACAATCAACATTTCCAAGAACCCTGTTCAGCATAGCAGGTCCAAGCACATTGATATTAGACATCACTTAATCAGAGACCTTGTAGAGGAGAAAACAATTAATCTGGAACATGTTGCCACTGAGCTACAACTGGCTGACATTTTTACCAAGGCACTTGATGCAAATCAATTTGAAAACTTGAGGGGCAAGTTGGGTATTTGCCAACATGAGAAATTGTAGCAATTAATTTTGCTTAAAACAAGGGTTGAAGGAGTTATTTTTGTTAAGTCTATTTTGAGTGGGTTAATCATATGTTTTCCCAATTCTTTCAAAACTATTAAGAAGTTGAATAGACACTCATTTGCCTCCTTCCTCTCTCGACTTAGCAACAAATCCCTTTCTCCCAATCAAAGTTTTCTCTCTAGTTGCTACTGGTTTTCTAAGTCAATCAAAATGCCTCAAACATCATCCTCATCCAAGACGACCGTTTCATCTTCATCATCTGATCAAGATTCTCGGGCAATCACCTCTTGCATGGATTCTGAAGTCCTGGAGATTACTCCTCTTAGAGAAATGGCAACTAACCCCTCCAAGGTCAAAAAGCTGAGAATAAGGCATGCAGGAAGGTCTCAAGCTACTTCTTCCGGTAATCCCTCTCAACCTTCATCTTCTGTGCCAAATAGGGAAGGATCAGCTTATGTACATCAAGCAATAGCTAGGCTTGTTACAAGAATCCTGAGTGAGAACCACTCTGTACCGGGGATTTCTGTTCCATTAAATCAAGAATCAGCAAGCCCAAATGTTGAAGCAAATCCAGATGTCTCTGAGAATGTTGAGACACCAAATGACAACATTCAAAAATCATTTGAAAACCTTGATGATATTCAGAACCCTTCAGAGAAGAATGTTGAACCACCTGTTATTGATGTGGATGAGGAATACTCAGACAATGACCTAATTGCAAATATCAACCCTAGCATAGCTAGGAGAATGATGAACAGAAAGGGTAATCAGGATGTTGCACAATGTCTGACCAAAAAGAAACCTGCTGATAAGAAAACCAGGTCTGAAGGCAAGACTGGTGCAGAAACTGTGAAGACTGGATTGTCCAATGGGAAGGTGAAAGCCCAAGTGCATACTGGGAGTCTCTCAAAGCCTGCAAGACAACCAATAACAAAGAAGAGAAAAGAACCTGAGCCTACTGATTCTGATGAGGAATCAGAATTTGAAATTGATGCTGAAGACATTCCTCTCAGAAGGAAACTCCCTTCCAGCAAAATGGCTAGAGTTCCTGAAGTCCCCACTTACAACATTTCATTTCACCACCCTGAAAATGCCAACAGATGGAAGTATGTTTGCTTGAAGAGAATAGCCTTGGAAATAGAACTAAACAATGGTGCCATGGATTGCAAGGAAATCATGGACCTGATCAAAGCTGCTGGACTAATGAAGACTGTGGTAAAATTTACCAAATGCTATGAAAATTTGGTCAAGGAATTCATAGTGAATTTGTCTGATGAATGTGCTGATGGGAGGTCAGCTGACTTTGAATGTGTCTATGTGAGAGGAAGAAGGGTTAATTTCTCTCCATCTGAAATTAACAAATTTCTTGGAAGATCAAATGAGGCTTGCCCTGAACTAGAAGTTACTGACAATGAGGTTTGCCAAACCATCACAGCAAGACAAGTCAAGTGCTGGCCCTCAAAAGGCAAGCTGAATGCTAGCAAGCTAAGCATAAAATTTGCCATCCTGCACAAGATTGGTGCAACCAATTGGGTCCCTACAAACCATAAATCAACCATCTCTACAGGATTGGGGAGATTCATTTATGCTGTTGGTACCAGGACTGAATTTGACTATGGCAGGTATATTTTTGAACAAACTTTAAAACATGCTGGAAGCTATACTGTTAAAGGCCCTATTGCCTTTCCCTCCCTCCTATGTGGAATTATACTTGCTCAGTACCCTGATATCCTGGTGGAAAGAGATACTGCTTGCAAAAGAGCTCCTACTCTTGGGTTACATTACAAGCTATTTCAGGGATCTCATGTTCCTGACATTGTCATAACATCAGCTGAGACATCATCTGTAAAAACTCAGTCCAAGACATCTGAAGTTATAGATGTATTGAAAGAGACCTGCAAAGAGCTGGAGACAAGGAAAAAGACTCTAGAAAACCTAATTTCCAGCTTAGAACAGGAGGAGACTGAAGGAAACAAAAGGGAAAAGGGTGCTGCTGAAGATCAGCTCAATGCTGAAGAAAGTAGCTCCTCTGAAGATGACAGTGCTTAAAGTTTGGTGGAGTTGACAAGCCTGATGCTGGTTCCTGTTGATGCAAGTGTTTTCAGATTTTATTTGTTGTTTTTATTACTTATTTTGGATGACTGTATAACATATAAGTACATGTATCTTTGGCCTATTTGTGGCTAAAGAGGGGGAGATATTTTGAGTTAATTACTTGGTAGACATCATATTTTTTCTGCAGTCATATTCATTCTGCTGCTCTCTATTCTCTGATTGCTTAGGGGTTTTAGCCAAAAATCTTCCAAAGGGGGAGTTTGTAAGTGTTTAGTTATTGTCATGTATTTTTGATAAAACCAGGTGTGTAAATGTCATGACTGATGTCATAACATTCTGGATTATTAGGTACCTTATGCAGAAAAAGTATGGCATACAGTAGCTACTGTTTATGAGTGTGTATCTGAGCATTTTGCAAATGATCACATTTATTGCCTTCTACCAAAATCAGTAAACAGGAATTCTGATGTCATAACAAATGTTAAGACATCCTGAACTGATCTAACAGATATGCAGTTTGGTTAATTCTGAGATTTTTCAGGAAGATGGCTCATTCCTTCCAGAACAGAATCTCACGTGGACGTTGGGTTAACCTAGCTCAACCCTAATCTGGTTGATAAAGTCTTGTGACCAAGTCTTAAGGTTAAACCTAATTAACCCTAGCTTTTTGTGGAAACCCTAACTGAAGAAACAGCTGCATATATATTCAACAGGAATGCTGGTTGCAGAGTAACTCTTAGACAAAAGATCAATTAGGAGCTGTATAGTTTTAACTGCTGTAATCCAAGCAAGTATCATTGTGATAAGTGACTTGGAATAGGTTTTGATTGTAAGGGTTTTTGTATCACTCAAAGCTTTGAAGCAAGAGTGTTTTGTGTCTCTTGACTAAAGCTTTGAAGCAAAGTCAAGTTAGGTTTATGTATCACTCAAAGTTGTGAAGCACGAGTGTTTGTGTTACTTGATTAAAAAGCTGTGAAGCATAATCAAGTGTATGTTCTGAAGAGTGTCTTCATTATTTCTTTAGTCAATTATTTTAAGTATCACTGCTTTGATTGAGGGGGAGTGAGTAGGAACTCAGGTTTAAGTTGAACTTAGATTGAAGTTGCATTGGGTAGGTCTTAAGTGAAGGAGATAAACTGGTTAGTTTATTCCTGAATTAATATCTCTTATAGTGGATTTCCTCCCTGGCTTGGTAGCCCCCATAGTAGGTGTTGTTTCACACTGAATTGGGTAAACAATTGACTGTGTTCTTTACTGTTTTTATTTACTGTCTTATAGAAAGTCAGATACGGTGTCATAACATTCACTGTGACATTGAGTATCTGCTGCCAGAATTTCAAGTATAAAATAAAACTCATCATTCAAACGTTTCCCCCAGTGTTACAACCTATCAGAGCATGACACTGACACGCGGACTTAAAGTAACATAGCTCTAGAGCCATCCTCACCAACTCCTGAGCTGCTAACTTTAATCTGAAATCATTAAAGTAAGGGTGAGATTTCTCATAATTAACATGCATTATAAGCTTCTCAATCAACAGTATATCACAAGCATATTATTTCACCCATTTTAGCATAAACTCAGATTCAACACACAGTTCCAATCATACAAGTCATTATGCACAAATCAATAATCAACCAAAGAATTGTAACACTGGAAGACATCCTAACATGTTACAATTCCATGCAAACACAATGCAGACACAATGCATGTGGTACCAACACGTGACCAAGTCACCCAACACCGATCCATCATCAACCGGATACAGCGACCATCGATTCATCCATAAACACCAGACACGAATCCAGCTGATCCATCATCAATCGGATACAGCAACCATCGATTCGTCCATAACACTCGGACAAGAATCCAGCCTAACCACCCATCATCTCTCGGGTATCGGTTAACGGCAATACAAGTCAAATTCCACACAATGGGAATTAACTTCACCAAAACAATGCATATGCATGCAATCACTAGCATGCAACATCAAATCAACGGAATATGATCACAACATAATTCCAAATAATGCCAAAATCAACATATCACATGATCACATCTCAATCATAATGGATAGAAGGCACAACACATAAGTATCAGTTCTCATTCACCAAATCAGAATAATTCACAAACAACTCTACATCATTCTCAAAATACCAAAGTTTACAAAAATCGGGAATTCGACTCTTTTTAAAATAATTTTCATAAAATAATGTTTTTCTTATTTTATAAAATAGAGTATTTAATTTAAGAAATAATGTCCAAAACGGCACTCGAAACGGACTTACGGTTTGAAAGTTATGAATTTTCGAAGTTTAGTATTTTTCAAAAAGTTACAGCAGAACCCGATTCCTACATATAGAGGAACCGGTTCCTGCGAAGTTCAGAAAACACCCATTCTGGAAAATGTACTGGAACCCGGTTCCTACCTATACAGGAACCGGTTTCTGCGACCAATTTTGCAAGTTTTTGTACGTTCACACAGTGGAACCCGGTTCCTCCCCACTGGGAACAGGTTCCCACGACCTGCAGAGTCAAAATCTGCTATTTTGACAGCATTATTCATTCCAATCCCATCCAATTCATACCCATACAAATTATAACATTTGGGACACCAAAATGCAACCAATACACATCAATACAACATCATAAATCATGTTTCCATCACTCCTATTAATTATTCATCACATTAATGGTTCAAATTCCTATACTCTGACACAATTAGGGATAATCCCACAAACCTAGAATTCCAAAAATCGAGATTCCTAACATGCTTAATCAATTCTATTGATCTCAAAATCTATAAGGCATATTAAATAATTGAAATCACCCCTTACCTCGCGATGATCCTTCGAATTCACGGCGTTTGGCTTTTTCCTCTCTTCTCTTCTCTTCTCCAATTTCACGTACAATGAGTTTTCCAAATAACCTTCCTTTTTCTTTTCCTTTTTATCCTTCTTTTATATTCCTTTTATTATTTTCCAAATAATAGAAATAGATTAGTAATTATTTTAGTAGAGCTTTTTACTTCACACACCTCTAATTCAATCTTACACCCCCGGTCTTCCTTTTTAATTCCATAATTAATTCATCCATTTAATCCAAAATATTATTAATTAAGCCTTTAATTAATTTAATAATTAAATTCCTAATTATTTAACACTTGAATAAATTTGGGGTGTCACAACTCTCCCCAACTAAAAGAGTTTTCATCCTCAAAAACATACCTTAGACGAACAGTTCGGGATACGAGTCCTTCATCTGGCTCTCCAGCTCTCAAGTGACATTTCCATCTGATGGTCCTCCCCAAGCCACTCTTACCAACGCGATCTTCTTGCCTCGCAACTGTTTTAACTTCTGATCCTCAATTCTCGCAGGTACCGCTTCCACAGTCAAATTCTCTCGTACCTGTATATCGTCTACCCGAATCTCATGAGACGGATCAACAATGTACTTCCTTAGCCGAGATACATGAAAAACATCATGCAAATTTGCAAGTGACGGTGGCAAAGCAATCTGATAAGCAACTTTCCTAACTCTCTTGGTAATCTGAAACGGACCAATAAAACATGGAGTCAACTTCCTTGACTTCAAAGCTCGACCAATACCAGTCATCGGAGTAACTCGCATAAAAACACGTTCTCCTTCGCTAAACTCAAGATCTTTCCTCCTCTTATCGTGATAACTTTTCTGATGACTCTGAGAAGTCCTCATCTTCTCCTGAATCATCTTAATCTTTTCCGAAGTCTGTTGGACGATTTCCGGTCCAATCACAACACTCTCTCCAGATTCATACCAACACAACGGTGTCCGACACCTCCTACCATACAATGCCTCAAATGGAGCCATACCAATGCTCGAATGAAAACTATTGTTGTAGGTAAACTCAATCAATGGTAGATAACTATCCCAAGCTCCGCCTTTCTCCAACACACAAGCTCTTAACAAATCTTCCAACGACTGAATCGTTCTCTCCGTCTGACCATCTGTCTGTGGATGATAAGCGGAACTCAAACGCAACTTAGTACCCAAAGCTTCTTGCAATCCCGTCCAGAATTTAGATGTAAACCTCGGATCTCGATCCGACACAATACTAGAAGGAATATCGTGCAACTCACAATCTTCTCAACATACAATTCTTCCAACCTTTCCATCAGATAATCCATTCTTATCGGAATAAAGTGAGCAGATTTCGTCAACCGATCAACAATAACCCAGATAGAATCACAATTCTTCGATGTCCTTGGCAAACCAGACACAAAATCCATAGAGATTCAATCCCATTCCCATTCCGGAACAAACAACGGTTCCATCAATCCTGACGGCTTCTGATGCTCAATCTTCGACTTTTGACAAACCAAATAAGCATACACAAACTCAGCAATTTCCTTTTTCATTCCCGGCCACCAAAACAACTTCTTCAAATCATGGTACATTTTAGTAGCACCAGGATGAATACTCAATCCACTACGATGTCCTTCTTCCAAAATACTCTTTCTAATCTCTGCAACATTCGGAACACACACCCTATTACCAAATCTCATAACACCATTCTCATCAATCTGGAACTCTCCTCCTTGACCTTGGTTGATCAATGTCAATTTATCAACTAACCCAACATCGGACTTATGTCCATTCCGAATTTCTTCCAGAATACCACTAGTCAGTTTCAACATACCCAGTTTCACATTATTCGGAGTAGTTTCACATACCAAACTTAAATCTCTGAACTGCTCAACCAAATCTAACTCACGGACCATTAACATCGACATATGCAAGGACTTCCTACTCAAGGCATCCGCAACAACGTTTTCCTTACCAGGATGGTAATTCAAACCGAAATCATAATCCTTTAGAAATTCTAACCATCTCCTCTGCCTCATATTCAACTCTTTCTGATCAAAGAGATACCTCATACTTTTTTTATCACTGAACACCTCAAACCGAGAACCATATAAATAATGCCTCCACAACTTCAAAACAAACACAACAGCTGCCAACTCCAAATCATGAGTCGGATAATTCCTTTCATGTACTTTCAATTGTCTCGAAGCATAAGCCACCACCTGCTTATCTTGCATCAACACACCACCTAATCCCATTAATGATGCGTCACAATACACAACAAAAGACTTAGTCGGATTTGGAAAAATTAAGATCGGAGCACTTGTCAACCTCCTCTTCAGCTCTTGAAATCCTTTCTCACATTCAACATCCCAAACAAACATCTGACCCTTCCTGGTCAACTTAGTCAACGGTAACACTAATTTGGAAAATCCTTCTATAAACTTCCTGTAATAACCTGCAAGACCCAGAAAACTACGGATCTCAGAAGCATTCTTCGGCGCTTCCCACTGAGATACTGCTTCTACCTTCGTAGGATCCACAGCAATTCCATTCTTGGAAATTACATGGCCAAGAAAACTTACTTCACTTAACCAGAATTCACACTTAGACAACTTCGCATAAAGCTTCTTCTCTTTCAACAATTCCAACACAACTCTGAGATGTTCTGCATGCTCTTCATCGCTCTTTGAATAAATTAGAATATCATCAATGAACACCACCACAAACTTATCAAGATACGGATGAAATATCCTGTTCATATACTCCATGAAAACACCAGGTGTATTAGTAACTCCAAACGGCATAACAGAATACTCGTAATGTCCATACCTTGTTCTAAATGCAGTTTTCTGAATATCTTCCGACTTCACACGAATCTGATGATATCCAGATCTCAGATCAATCTTACTAAATAAACAAGCTCCAACTAGTTGATCCATCAAATTATCGATCCTCGGCAAAGGATATCGATTCTTGATTGTAACTTTATTCAGCTGTCTGTAATCAACACATAATCTCATTGAACCTTCTTTCTTCTTAACCAACAACACCGGAGCACCCCACAGCGAAACACCCGGACGAATAAACTTCTTCTGAAAAAAATCCTCAAGTTGACTCTTCAACTTTCTCAATCTAGAAGCAGACCTCTTATAGGCATCCTCGAATTCGAACTAGTTCTAGTAACAAAACCCATTAATACTTCACCTTGCACTCTCACACCGTTCCACTTACTTCATCACGGAACACTTCATAAAAAAATTACATCCAATAGGTCACATGCCTCTTTCTTGCTCTCGCTGAGATCTAAATCTCTCATTACGCAAACCATAACGCTTCTCTTCTTGCCGACTCAACTAATTTCACGCACTGTAAAGCTGGCACAATAAGTACATCCCATCCAACGTGATCCCGACTACTATCAACAAGAGATTAAGGGTGATCAGTTCCTCAATTTGTCAATAGATAGTCAACAATCATGAGGTGGCATTACCCATCGTTACCAAACCACAACAACATCTTCAATCTTACCCTTCAAGCTACTTAAACATAACCATGCTTGAAGCATCAACTGCTCGGCAATACTTACATCTTACAATCGGCGGTATACTGAACCAACCTCTTGCACAAAACTTCAGAGAAGAAACTTCTCCCCCACTTATTTCACACGTACCTCTGCAGACAACGAAAAGGAAACAATCAAGTTCCGACAGTGTTTCACACACATGTCACATAACAAAAAGGGAGTAAACACATAAATAACCTGGCCGATAGACCTACCAGGCTCTGATACCACTATTGTAACACCCCTTCTAAATAACCCGCGAATATATTAATTAAATCAAAGTAACATGGAAAACAGGGATGCCACAATTCAAGATAAATATAAAAACCTCAAATCTACAGTTATCATGCTTTACTGAAGGAATTATTAAGATAAATATTCAAATCAATATCATGTTCTACATAGCGGAAATGTCTCAAAACCGGAATAACTTCACTTCATAAGTATTCCCAACATAAATTACATAATAGAGTATAAAATAAAACTCATCATTCAAACGTTTCCCCCAGTGTCATAACCTATCAGAGCATGACACTGACACGCGGACTTAAAGTAACATAGCTCTAGAGCCATCCTCACCAACTCCTGAGCTGCTAACTTTAATCTGAAATCATTAAAGTAAGGGTGAGATTTCTCATAATTAACATGCATTATAAGCTTCTCAATCAACAGTATATCACAAGCATATTATTTCACCCATTTTAGCATAAACTCAGATTCAACACACAGTTCCAATCATACAAGTCATTATTCACAAATCAATAATCAACCAAAGAATTGTAACACTGGAAGACATCCTAACATGTTACAATTCCATGCAAACACAATGCATGTGGTACCAACACGTGACCAAGTCACCCAACACTGATCCATCATCAACCGGATACAGCAACCATCGATTCGTCCATAAACACCGGACACGAATCCAGCTGATCCATCATCAATCGGATACACCAACCATCGATTCGTCCATAACACTCGGACACGAATCCAGCCTAACCACCCATCATCTCTCGGGTATCGGTTAACGATAATACAAGTCAAGTTCCACACAATGGGAATTAACTTCACCAAAACAATGCATATGCATGCAATCACTAGCATGCAACATCAAATCAACGGAATATGATCACAACATAATTCCAAATAATTCCAAAATCAACATATCACATGATCACATCTCAATCATAATGGATAGCAGGCACAACACATAAGTATCAGTTCTCATTCACCAAATCAGAACAATTCACAAACAACTCTACATCATTCTCAAAATACCAAAGTTTACAAAAATCGGGAATTCGACTCTTTTTAAAATAATTTTCATAAAATAATATTTTTCTTATTTTATAAAATAGAGTATTTAATTTAAGAAATAACGTCCAAAACGCACTCGAAACGGACTTACGGTTTGAAAGTTATGAATTTTCGAAGTTTAGTATTTTTCAAAAAGTTACAGCAGAACCTGGTTCCTACATATACAGGAACCGGTTCCTGCGAAGTTCAGAAAACACCCATTCTGGAAAATGTACTGGAACCCAGTTCCTACCTATACAGGAACCGGTTCCTGCAACCAATTTTGCAAGTTTTTATACGTTCACACAGTGGAACCCGGTTCCTCCCCACTGGGAACCGGTTCCCACGACCTGCAGAGTCAAAATCTGCTATTTTGACATCATTATTCATTCCAATCCCATCCAATTCATACCCATACGAATTATAACATTTGGGACACCAAAATGCAACCAATACACATCAATACAACATCATAAATCATGTTTCCATCACTCCTATTAATTATTCATCATATTAATGGTTCCAATTCCTATACTCTGACACAATTAGGGATAATCCCACAAACCTAGAATTCCAAATCGAGATTCCTAACATGCTTAATCAATTCTATTGATCTCAAAATCTATAAGGCATATTAAATAATTGAAATCACCCCTTAGCTCGCGATGATCCTTCGAATTCACGGCGTTTGGCTTTTTCCTCTCTTCTCTTCTCTTCTCCAATTTCACGTACAATGAGTTTTCCAAATAACCTTCCTTTTTCTTTTCCTTTTTATCCTTATTTTATATTCCTTTTATTATTTTCCAAATAATAGAAATAAATTAGTAATTATTTTAGTAGAGCTTTTTACTTCACACACCTCTAATTCAACCTTACACCCCCGGTCTTCCTTTTTTATTCCATAATTAATTCATCCATTTAATCCAAAATATTATTAATTAAGCCTTTAATTAATTTAATAATTAAATTCCTAATTATTTAACACTTGAATAAATTTGGGGTGTCACACTTTGCACCTCCTTCGATTGCTCAAAAGTTGTTGCTAACGTGCCTCTTTCGTCTGGGCATGTGACTTCAAATAGGTCTCCTTTGATTCAGAAGGAAATGATCTTCATACAAGCTTTAATTGAGTTTTTGTTTCCCTTTGAAACAGTGTCCTTCGACTCAGGAATGTCCTTCGACTCAGGAAGTAAAGGCCTTCTTTTGGTTTTCTTCAATTAAAAAAGTCAATAATCTTCTGAAAGCTTCCTTCGATTCATAAGTTAATAACCTTTTGAAAAGGGCCATTTGAAGAACACACAACTGGTGAAAATGAATGTTGTGTTGTTCTAGTCTGGTCGAAAGGTGTAGAAAGATGGAGGATTCAACTCAAAAGATCAAGTTGAACATTTAGACCCATAGGCTAGGCTACGTGTTTTTCCCTTTTTAGGCCTTTACCCATTTGTTGTCCAAGACCACTTGCACTTAATAATATAATACTACCTTTTAGAAAAGTTTGTCTTGAGCCTTGCGCCTATTTTCCTTCAGAAGGAAGCAACCCATCTGAACCATTCATCTTGCTTTTATGGCACAAGTGGACATTTACTTTCCAGCTGAGCCTTATTTTATTATTTTTGCTCCCCAAGCTTCCTAAAAGCCTTTCTCTATAAATAGAGAGTTCATTTGAACAAAGAAGGAGAGGATCTTTGAACCAGAGGAACGAATCCCCCAAATTTTCCCAAACACAACAAAAATCTCAAGTTCATCAACACTTGAGAAATAAAAAAAACCCAGAATCCCAAACACTCACCTCTTTCGATTCTGAAGAACACCCTACACATAGAAGTTTGTTCAAACTCAAAGACAACCTTCTGTGACAACTCTTCGAACCAAAAGCAAACCCCCTGTGGCTACTCCTCGAATTCCAGAAATGTCCAGGTAGCAGTTCGAGTTCGAATCCCACACACCAACTTTGAGGTAAGTCTTTCTGACTTTAACTCTTTCATTTCAAACATCTTTATTGATTCATCTACTAAACCAACATGTAGTAATCATGGCCTTCGATGTTAATCTTTTGTGTTTTCCTTTAAAGAACTAATATGTACAGTCCCCTAAAAATGTTGGAATACAAAATATGCATGCTTTGACACACTTACTTCGATGCACACACATGCTTCGATACAGACATGTTCAACACACACACACACTTGCTTCGATGCACACACATGCTTCAATACAAACATGTTCATCACACACACTTGCTTCGAATACACTGACCTGCAGGCCCAGACGAAAGGCACCCCCTTACTACTTTCAGTCCCTAGTCGAAGGAGACATCCAGAAGGCACGCCTGCACTAAGTCCAGGACCAGACAAAAGGCATTCCCTCACTGCTTTTAACCTCCAGTCTAAAAAGACAACAAGGCAACAAGGTAGAACAAGAAGGCTTTGCCATACACTGTGTTGTACCCCAAAATTTTCCCTCCCATATCCTTCAAAATTTTCCAAGATCAATCTCTAAATGGTTCAAAATCTCTCAAGGGTTGCACAGTCCAATTGCCTCCTAACACAGTCAAAATTAGGGTTTTGGTTCTTGCAAAGAAATTGAGGTTTCCAAGGGTCCAATCAAGTCCCATATGCCTATATACATTGTCAAGCATCCATATGTCAAGTTTCAAGACTCACAACATCAAGTTGCACAGTCAAAAACCCTAATTGCTCCACAGTCAACTGTAGGGGCAAAATGGTCATTTGACAGTCAAAAGTCAAATTTTTTGGTAAACATCTTATTTTGAAGCCACAATCATCATTTGATCAATTCTTGATCATGATTCCACAAGCATGGCTAAAAAAGTCTCAAGATGCAAAAGTTTCTATTTTTGGACAGCTGAAAAGTCAACTGTAACTTGACCAAGGCAAAACTTTTTCATGGTTCATCAGAAAAATCCCATCCAATGCTCATTTTGAAGGGGATGACATTTCCTACAACTCATCTTCACACTCCAAGTCCAAGAAATACTCTCATAAAAAGTTGTCAATTTCAACATTATAGGTCATTTTCAAAAGTCAACAAAAAGGCACTTTAAGTCAAAGACCATAACTTGAGATTGGTAAATCAAAATGACATGGGACCAAAGGCATTGGTTAGAGGACTTCAAGACCATTCCAAAATGTCCAAGAACATGTTCATAGCTTCAAAATTGAGCAAGATATGCATTGGAGAAGTTGGGAAATTTTTGGGAACTTTTAAAAGTCAACTTTGCCTAAAAAGCTTCAAATTTGCTAATGGGCCTCAAATTCTTTCTTGAATCATTGCCCAAAGCCTATGCACGACCCATTGAGCTCAAAATAATTTATTTTCTTATTTTTAATTAATTAATTGAATTTATATTTATATTAATTCATTTAGTTGATTTTAATTATAGGAAAATTGAAAAGATATGTTTTTTGGATCTTTTGTGAAGCAAATCATATCAGGGCAAGCTGGCAAAACCGTTTCTCAATCAAAAAAGGAAAATCATCCATAATTGGCAAGGGTTTCATTAAAAAAAGATTGAAAATTATGTGATGAAAAATCAAAGATTGCAAACATTAATTCATGGACTTTTGGGCCAAGGTTTTGACCTAAATTCGTTCACATACAAAGGCATAAGCTAACCCTAAAGCTGGACACACGTGAAAGCTGCTAATATTCCAGAACCAAGTTGCAAAAAACTCAAGAAATTTGTGAAACTGATTTCATACTTGCAGCGCGTTTCAAAGCCTAAAAAGGATTCTAATCCCTTGCTGAGAGTCTCCTGAACGTATTGCAAACACTTTCCAACCTCATAGCTCAAGGAAACGGTGAAAACGAAGAAGAAAGCACGCGTGGCATTAGCTTCCGTTCAAAGGCCCACCATACGTACTCACGCTTAAGCCTGACAAGTGGACATGAGATCAATCCAGTGACCACAAAATGAAGCCTATGGTATACTCCAGTCAACCATCATGCATACAACCAGAAAGTCAACGAGGCCTGCCTTGTCTAATGGGCCTGAATTGCTGCAATATCACCTCCACATTGGGCCTGATACCCCCTTGGTTTGCATATTCAATTTAATTTTCTTTTCTTTTTAATTCTTTTAATTGCTTTAATTATTTTTATTAATTCACCTCAAATTAATTTTTTCATAATAAAAAACAGAAAATGAAAATACAAAATATATTTAATTATTTATTAATTTCCTCACTAATTTATTTTTGTAAATAAACTCTAAAAAACTAATCTAGGTTAATTTAGGTTTAAAATTGAATTTTTTTTCCTTAATAAATAAAATTCTATAGAATTAGGTTTTGATTCTTTTTTATCATTATTATTATCATTATTAATCACTATTATTTTTGTACATAAACATGTAAATTAATTAATTAGTCTAAATTAGGTCAACTTTGACGTTTTATTAATAATTAAAATAATTTAGAACTAGGGTTTCACTAACTTTAATTTTAATTCTTTTCTTTATTTTCATAAATATCCAAAAAAACATAAAAACATTTTCTTTTCTTTAATTAAATAATAATTAGGTCCTAATTCAATTTAATTTCAAGCAAAGGGTCAAAACCCTCGGACGTCCTGATTTTAATTCTTTTCGCGCATTATTTTCTTATTGATTATTATGTAACTGCTTTCCGGATGTAATCGTAATTAGTTTTACTGCTTTTTTACTTTACGCATCTTTATCAAAAACGGGTCTTTGTATTTTGGCGATGTATAGACCCGCGCCTTGTAATAGCGTAGCTTTTATCTTTCCGTCTTTTAATTTTCCGCACTCCTAACTGCTAACTCGCATGAAAGAATGTATGGTAATTAAAAAACAACGCGTAGCTCACAATTCCATGATCAAAGATAAAACATAACATGAAAACAACACACAATACACACACTACTTCTAGGGTACGCCTCACTCGTTGCCTTCGAAACGTGGTCGTCAAGTATAGGACGTTTTATCGGCCGCTCTTATGTCCCAGATCCAGTTGCCTCGAAACGGTTGCCTCAGATTAAAGGATCTAGGACATTAGGGTTACTTCTAAGGTGTCCTACTGTTGCTTCGGTGACCACACTGTCCCTAAAATCGAATTGACCCGAACACCTCTGACGGTGGTGCTACCTACCTCTCAATGGTGGGATGAAACTACCTTAAGGACTTTTACACAACCTAATTCCTTAGGGTAGGTAGATGACTCATGGATACTTGCTCTCTAAAAAAAAACAAAACAAAAATCTTTTCACACTACACTTTCAAAAGCTTTCAAAACAAATTTTTCAAACACTCTTGAGGACAGATACAAGAGTCATTCCGAAATCTTTCAATGAAACTTTTTCAAACCCACTCACACTTGAAAAGCAAACATATTTTGAAAACATAGGAGCAAGTATCTAAGAGCCCATGGATAACCATGGATAGAAAGGGTGCTAACACCTTCCCTTTCTATAAATCTACCTCCCGAACCGAGAAACAATCTCATAAGGAATTTTGCTGTGCTTTTGTCATGTCCATGTTGGAGAAAATAAAAGACGGTGGCGACTCTTGCTTCCGCGACATTTCGCGAACCAGCGTTAAACAGTCAGTTCTCATTTCCACCGATCACAGAACTGACGACTCTGCTGGGGAGAGATATTAGTGTGGTGTACCTTAGAATAGCTCATACTTATGTTTTCAATTGCCTGATTTGTGTGCTTTAAAATTATTGGGCCTGTTTCGGGAGTTCTATAGATCCTAACCCGGATCTGGGGAATACCTCTTAGAAAGTAGCAACAAGACTGTGAGGGAACTGTGCGGGGTATACCGACACGGTTGAAGCAGTCTGCTACGTTGATGTGGCACTTTGGTGAGTACCCGTAACCCTTGAGTCAAGTCAAGGAGAGTACGGGGCCGCCGCGTGGTGTCGTGAAGCATCAACTGACCTTAGGAACCTTACTTGACCATCCTGGCCTCTTTAGGGTAGTGAGATAACTGACTTTGGTGCAGTCCGAAGTTGGTTGATACTCGATACTACACTCATTGAGGGTTGTTTTCTTGGAATATTTTGATCGCCAGTTCAGTGGCTAAATCAAAACAATGAACACAGAAAACAATCCAATGATATTGAGATCCTTAGAACCCGGTTACTTTTGATAGGACAGGTTTGAGCCCACCAACTTCAAAAGGGTAGTACCCCAAACCCCATGCTGGCCTAAACTCTAAGGGCTGTGGTGTGACTTGTGTGCCTTATCATGTTTGCTTTTTGTGAATACTTGTGGTGTGTCCTTATCATAACATCATAACATCATACAACATCATATGCATCCACTAACCACTTCAAGGGTTCGAATCTTCATCTTTGTTCTTGTTTTGTAGGATATGGAAACTATCCGCAGAAAGACAATTCAGGTCAACCTTGTGAGGATCCCTCCTCAGCTTAAGGAGCTTACATCCAGGATTCCCGAGAGCTCTTCTTTCAGTGAGAAACATGGAAGACTCATCAGTTTGGTCAACACCAACATTGAGGAAGATATGATAAAGGTCCTCTTCCAGTTCTTTGACCCTCTGCACCACTGTTTTACTTTCCTGGATTATCAACTGGTGCCTACATTGGAAGAGTTCTCCCAGCTTCTGAAGATCCCTATCCTTAGTCAACTACCCTACAACGGTACAGAAAGGGAACCAAAACTTGAAGAGGTTGCTAAAGCATTATGCCTACAACCATCTGACATCAAGGGACATTGGAAAGTTAGAAGTGGTATCAAAGGATTCTTGGCAAAGTTCCTGTTCGAGAAGGCCCAAGAATGTTGGAATTCCCTTGACCTACAAGCCTTTGAAGAAGTTGTGGCTCTCCTTGTCTATGGGTTGGTGTTGTTCCCGAATCCCGATCACCTTATAGATATCAATGCTGTCAAGATCTTCATGTCCAGGAATCCTATACCTGCGTTGCTTGGGGACATCCTTCACTCATGTTACACTCGAACCATGAGAAAGAGAGGTGTTCTTATGTGCTGCACTCCTCTCTTGGGAAGGTGGTTTATTTCGCACCTTCCACAATCAGTTTTGAAGAATGAGCGGGGTTTGAGATGGTCATAACGATTGATGACTCTTACGCATGCTGATATACATTGGTGTTCTCGGTCCAGAGAAGATGTCACTATCATTGATCGTTGCGGGGAGTTTCCTAATGTTCCTTTACTTGGAATCGGAGGAGGTATTACTTACAACCCGTGCTTGGCTTTGAGACAGTTTGGATATGCTCGGAGGGATGGCCCTCACGACATGTTGCTTCCTGACATAGTTTTTGACTTCGACAACAATGCACAAGGACTTCGCCAGAGATTTATCAGAGCTTGGAGGATGCCCAACAAGGTAGACAGCAAGACACTGGGGCACATGAACTCCATCCCGTCGGAGCCTTATCTCAAGTGGGTACGGGACCGCTCCCAGAAGTTAGTGATGCCATACCCTCATGTTCTCCGCGTGATCAAAGAGCCAGTGTTGGAAGGAGAGGTTTCATACACCATTCAACATCCGGACATGCCAACATATTGGGAAGAAATGCAGATGAGCTGGATCCAGCTTAAGGAAGAACGGAATTCTCTTGAAGCCAGTCTACACGCCAGTGAGAAGAAGGTCTTGGAACTTACTCGTCAACTCCACGAAGAAAAGACTCTCAACACTTACATTGCTCCAAAGAGGATGCGCAGTGTCTTTTGGGATTAATTTACTTTGTAATATTTTGCCCACGAGGCCTTGCTGTAATGAACAATCATTTCTTAATAATAACGTGTGTTCCTTTTTGTCTACAACAAATTTGAACTTTCGAACCCTTGAATGCATTGCATAAACAGCATATCATGCATCATGTGCATAGCAGGTACTCTTTTTTACATGTGGTTTAATCTTCTTCGCTGTTTATTTCAGCTCGCCGTCATGAATCCTGAATCATCTACTGAGCAATCCATCAAGGCCCTCCAGGCCCAAAACGCCCAGTTCCAAGAGCTGATCATGAGTTTGGCCCAAGGTCAGGAGGAATTGAAGGCTCTGCTGGTCAAGAAGAAGAAAAAGAGAACTGTACTATTCAACACTGGCCGGAGGTTTGGCAACACATTGCAAAATGAGGCTGATCAAGCTGGTTCTTCTGTAGGGAAAGGCAGTCCCCAAGAGGGAAGGGTTCCTAGTCCTGTGGTCTCTGACAACGAGACTGACTTCAATGAAGAGCAGTACCCTCCCGCTGAAGACAAGTACAAGCAGTTAGAGGATCGCCTGAATGCCATGGAAATTCAACAGGTGCCTGGGTTGGATTTTGGAGACCTGGGTCTATCTTCTGGTGTGGTAATCCCACACAAGTTCAAAGCACCATCTTTCGCAAAGTATGATGGGGCGTCCTGCCCTAAGCTACATCTCAGATCTTATATGCGGAAGATCCAGACGTATACTGTGGACAAGAACTTATGGATCCATTTCTTCCAGGAGAGTCTTTCAGGGACTCATCTCGAATGGTTGTATCAGCTGGATGGAACCCAGGTTCATAACTGGGAGGACTTGGCTACTGCTTTTTATAAGCAGTATCAGTATAATGCCGACCTCGCTCCTACACGTACCCAACTCCAGGGTATGTCGCTAGGATCGGGAGAAGGTTTTAAAGAGTACGCGTAGAAGTGGAGGGACCTGGCTGGTAGGGTGCAGCCACCTTTGACCGACCATGAGCTCGTAGACATGTTCTTGGGGACCCTATCCGGGCCGTTCTTCAACCATCTCATTGGTAATTCCTCTGCAGGGTTTACAGACCTCATTCTGACTGGTGAGAGGATAGAAGCTGGGATGAAATCAGGGAAGATACAGAAAGGTGCGTCCTCAAGTTCTGAGAAGAAGCCTTTCAAGAAGGAAGCCAGTGTTGTGTATGGCCCCAGGAGGAAAAATAAACCGGAACGCCACCAAGCTGTCAACACGGTGGTAATTGCAAAGCCTGCTGCCGCTCCTCGGCAACCTAACCAACCAAGGGGTGAGAGACCCAGAAGAGAATTTACTCGGCTTAGTATGACCTTGTCGCAGATCTTGCCACAACTGCTATCGACCAACTTGGTAACCGTCAGAGAAGCTCCGAAGGTGGTAAACACAACCTCTCCGAAGTACAATCCAAATGCCCGCTGTGCTTATCACTCTGACAGCCCGGGGCATTCTACTGATGATTGCTGGGCCCTGAGGAATAATGTCCAGGACCTTATCGACGCCAAGGAAATACAGTTTGAGGCGCCCGAAAGGCCCAACGTTGTGACTGCTCCTATGCCCCAACATGGAGTAAATGCTATTGAGGAAGACCTGTATGCATATTCTGTGGAGGATGTTGCTACCCCTTTATTAACCGTCAAGAGGAACCTGTTGCTGGCCGGTTTATTTCTGGGTTGTAACAGGGGTTGCCTTCTATGTGCTGTTTCACCTACTGGTTGTCCGTTGCTGAAGTCAGGCGTCCAAAACCTGATGGATAGCAAAGAGATCTTGTTCAAGAAGACCACTGTTCCTATTGTTCCTACTAAAGAGGTATCCGTTGTCACCATTTTCAACAATTCTACCAAGGTTCCCCCGAGGAAGCCAGTCAAAATCATGTCTGTTGCACCTATCATCATTACTGTTCCGGGGCCCCTCCCCTATAAATCTGACAAGGCTGTCCCATGGCACTATGGGGCAGATGTGTATGTGCTTGGAGTGAAGCAGGAGTTCAATACTAGTACCGGCATCAGTAACATCACCGGTCCCGCTAAAGTTACTCGCAGTGGCAGGCTCTTCTTGCCTGACATTGCGCCACCAGTTATCCGAAGACCTCTTATCATAACGCCTACAAGTGCGCCTGTTTCCCCTCCTGATCAAGTTTCTACCCCTGCTGCCGAGTCGTCTGACGCTCGGGGCAAAGGGATTGCTGATGTGCCTGCCCGGATGGAGGCACCAAAGACTGTTAATGTTGAAGCCTCCCAGCAAGAGATGGAGGAAATCCTTAAGATCATCAAGAAGAGCGATTTCAACATCGTTGAACAACTGGGGCATACCCCCTCTAAAATCTCTATGCTATCACTGCTGTTATGCTCAGAGGCCCATGCCAAGGCCCTGATTTCATTCCTAAAGATGGCCCATGTGCCACAAGAAACGTCTACGGACCAATTTACTGATTGTGTGGCCAACTTGACCGCTGACAATGGGCTGGGTTTCTCTGACGCTGATCTGACCGCCAAGGGAAAGAACCACAATGATGCCCTGCATGTCTCCATTGAATGCAGGGGCACTACTCTTGCACACGTGTTGGTAGACACCGGTTCTTCACTGAACGTACTGACCAAGAAGGCCTTAGACAGGTTGGATTGCGAGAGTCTGGAGTTGAAGCCTAGTAACATCGTTGTCCGAGCCTTTGACGGGTCGAAGAGGATGGTACATGGTGAAGTGGATATTCCGATTCGGGTTGGTTCCCAAGTCTTTGATTCAACATTCTACATGATGGACATTCGTCCATCCTATTCTTGTTTGCTGGGTCGTCCTTGGATCCACAAGGCTGGAGCTGTGACCTCCACTCTACACCAGAAGCTCAAATACCCGGTCAGAGGGAAGATTGTTACAGTGCAGGGGGAGGAGGAATACATGGTTAGTCATCTGAACTCGTTCCGGTATATAGAGATGGACGGGGAGTTCATTGAAACCCCCTTTCAACATTTTGAAGAGGTGCCTCCAACATTGGCGTCAGCAGAGACAGTAATTGAAGAAGACCCTCCTTTGAAGATGGCTTCCTTGAAGGACGCTCGGGCTGTGATTGAGAAAGGTGAATGTGCTAACTGGGGCAGGCTCCCTGATTTTACTCCTAAGACTGACAAGTTTGGGCTGGGTTTCACTGTAGAGGCTCAGAAGGCTGTACGCAAAGCAAGGATCGGAAGACCTCCCGTGTTCATCACCAACCCGGGAGTGAATGCTATTGAAGGCGATGCGGAGGAATCAGAGTTTGATAGCTGGATCTACCCGACGACCGACGGTGGACTGAATAATTGGACTGCAAAAGACTACATACCTGTTACTTTTGTTACTCAGTAATGAATTCCTTTGTTTTTGAAATTTGTAATGAACAATAATTTGGAACTTTACGGCTCGGTGTCTTACCCGGGGCACCGTGGTTTCATTTGTGAGGGCTTATTACTTGTCATTTCCATATATCATGAATAAAAACATTCGACGTTTTTCGCATTTCAAATCTTGTGCTCCCTTTCTTTCTTTCTTTATATATTGCAAAACAGCTATATTTACACACACTCACTTATACAGGTTCCAATCCACTCTGGATCTCACTGGTAACGACTCTGCTACTGCCAGTTATGACTTCGAAAATCCGATCAACTTAGCCGAAGACGAAGGTGAAGATGATTGCGAAGTGCCTGGTGAACTTGCAAGACTGTTACTCCAGGAAGAGAGGGCCATTCAGCCACATGAAGAGCCAGTGGAAACGGTAAATCTGGGTACTGAGACAGATAGAAAGGAAGTCAAGATTGGTGCCAATCTGGAGCTCAGTGTGAAACAACGGTTGATCCAGATGCTGCATGACTATGTGGAAATCTTCGCCTGGTCTTACGAAGACATGCCTGGGTTGGATACCGACATTGTGGTTCATCACTTGCCTACCAAGGAAGAATGCCCTCCGGTTAAACAGAAGGTCCGCCGCATGCGTCCAGAGATGTCCGAGAAGATCAAAGCTGAGGTTATGAAACAATTTGACGCCGGTTTCCTAGCAGTGACTTCTTACCCTCAGTGGGTTGCCAACGTGGTTCCAGTGCCGAAGAAATATGGTAAGGTCCGAATGTGTGTTGATTATAGGGATCTGAATAGGGCGAGTCCTAAGGATGACTTCCCCCTGCCTCACATCGACGTTCTGGTTGATAATACTGCTCAGCACAAGGTGTTCTCCTTCATGGATGGTTTTTAAGGTTATAATCAGATCAAGATGGCTCCTCAAGATATGGAAAAGACTACCTTTGTTACTTAGTGGGGCACCTTCTGCTACAAGGTCATGCCATTCGGGTTGAAAAATGTTGGGGCAACCTACCAACGTGCCATGGTTGCTTTATTTCATGACATGATCCACCATGAGATAGAAGTGTACGTCGATGATATGATTGCAAGGTCCCAAACTAAGGAGGAACACCTTGACCATCTACAGAAGCAGTTTGACCGTCTGAAGTTGTACAAGCTGAGGTTGAACCCAAACAAGTGCACATTCGGGGTAAGATCAGGAAAGTTGCTAGGCTTCGTCGTGAGCGACAAAGGTATTCAGGTGGACCCTGCCAAGGTCAAAGCCATACAAGAGATTCCAGTTCCCAAGACAGAGAAAGAAGTCAGAGGCTTTCTAGGGCGTCTGAATTACATTGCTCGATTCATCTCGCATCTAACTGCTACCTGTGAACCAATCTTCAAGCTGCTGAAGAAAGATCAAGTAGTACGTTGGAACGATGAATGTCAGGCCTCTTTCGACAGAATCAAAGAGTATCTCCAAGAACCACCCATTCTTATGCCACCGGTTGAAGGGAGACCTCTAATACTATACTTGACGGTACTTGACAGCTCGATGGGGTGCGTGCTGGGGCAGCATGACGAGTCTTGCCGAAAAGAGCACGCCATTTATTACCTTAGCAAAAAGTTTACCGACTGTGAGACCCGATACTCAATGCTCGAGAAAACTTGCTGCGCTTTGGTAGGGCTGCTCGCCGGCTGAGACAGTATATGTTGACTCACACTACTCTGTTGATTTCAAAAATGGATCCAATAAAGTACATATTCGAAAAGCCTGCTCTGTCTGGAAGAATAGCAAGATGGCAGATGATCTTGACGGAATACGACATCCAGTACACGACTCAGAAAGCTATCAAGGGGAGTGTGTTGGCAGACCATTTGGCACACCAGGCAGTGGATGACTACCAGTCGATGAACTTTGAGTTTCCATACGAGAACATCATGGCAGTGACTGATTGTGAAGTACCTGGACCAGATGAAGGACCTGAGGAAGGATCCCGATGGTCTATGCACTTTGACGGAGCCGCCAACGCTTTGGGTAACGGTATCGGCGCTGTGATCATATCCCCTAAAGGCACTCATACTCCACTTACTGCCCGTCTATGTTTCAACTGCACCAACAACATGGCAGAGTATGAGGCATGCATCATGGGTCTTCAAGCTGCAATTGACTTAAGGATCAAGTTTCTGAATGTCTTCGGAGATTCCGCTCTCGTGATCAATCAGATCAAAGGCAAGTGGGATACGAAACACCCAAATCTTATTCCTTACAAAGAATGTGTGTTGACATTGATCCCCCATTTCACGGAGATAACTTTTGAACATTTCCCTAGAGAGGAGAATCAGTTGGCGGACGCGCTGGCTACGATGTCTTCCATGTTCAAAGTCAAATGGGACAACGAGGCTCCCCGGATCATTATTTGGAAACTGGACAAACCTGTATATTATTGTGATCTTGAGGCTGAGATAGTAACTGAAAAACCCTGGTATCATGAGGTGAAGAGGTATCTGGAAGCTCAAGAATACCCCGAAGGCGCATCTGTCAACGACAAAAAGTTTCTAAGAAGGTTCGCAGCAAAGTTCTTCCTCAGCAATGGCATTCTCTACAAGCAAAACCATGATTCAACCTTACTGCGTTGTGTGGATAAGACTGAAGCAGAAAAGATCATAGCAGAGCTGCATGAAGGTACCTTTGAAACACACTCCAGTGGACATACCATGGCAAAGAAAATCCTTCGGGCAGGATATTTCTGGTCCACAATGGAAGCCGACTGTTACCAACATTCTCGGACATGTCATAAGTGCCAGATTTATGCAGATAAGGTGCACGTTCCTCCAGTCCCTCTGAATGTCTTGACTGCACCTTGGCCTTTTGCAATGTGGGGCATTGATATGATCGGCGAGATTAAACCTACGAAATCCAACGGGCATCACTTCATCCTGGTAGCGATTGATTACTTTACAAAGTGGGTTGAAGCAGTTTCCTATGCTACCGTAACCAAGAACGTTATGGCACGGTTCATTCGGCATAACTTGATATGTCGATACGGCGTCCCGTAAAGGATCATTACAGACAATGGTACCAATCTTAACAACAAGATGATCACTGAGCTCTGCGAGCAATTCAAGATACAGCACCACAACTCTTCTCCTTACCAGCCGAAGATGAATGGGGCTGTAGAAGTAGCAAATAAGAATATCAAAAAGATTGTGCAGAAGATGACAGTGACCTATAAAGATTGGCACGAGATGTTTCCGTTTGCTCTTCATGGGTACCGTACCTCAGCAAGAACGTCAACAGGGGCAACCCCCTTTTCCTTGGTCTATGGCATGGAGGCAGTCTTGCCGATTGAAGTCCAGATACCTTCTCTCCGGATAATGAAGGATGCAGGCTTGAGTGAAGATGACTGGATCCAGACGAAAAGAGACTCACTGCTATCTGTCATGGTCAAACGTATCAAAAACAGATGATCAGGGCATTTAAAAAGAAAGTCAGACCACAAGAGTATCAAGTTGGGGATCTGGTAATCAAACGCATCATCCTTCCTCAAAATGATCCCAGGGGAAAATGGACCCCTACGTACGAAGGGCCATTTGTGGTTAAACATGTCTTCTCAGGAGGAGCCATGATTCTAACCACCATGGATGGTGACGACCTTCCTCACCCTGCCAATGCAGACATAGTAAAAAGATACTACGCATGATAAAAGTCCCACTAGGTTGACATACCTAGGCAAAAATTAGGGCTTCCCGGCGAACCAAAAGGGTTCGGGCAAAAATAAGGGATGAAATGAAAAAAATCTGTACACCTGGCAAGTCGAAAACCTGAAAAGGCGGCTTGGGAAAAAATGGGTATCCCGGTGGATTGAAAACCCGAAAAGGCGGTCCAGGCAAAAATTAGGGATAAGCATAACACTATGTCTCATTGGATCAACTTGCATCCAGAATCCGATATCAACATCAAGTTCAGACGGCATCGATCAATCAGCTTCATCTTCAACTAAGAGGCCAAGTGATGAGACGCTCGAAGATATAAAGGCGATATCAGAGTTGGAACCCAGTGGGATTATTCCTTTCACACAGCTGTTTTGTTTTCCTTTGTACAAATTGTATAAACTCTGTTGTTCGGCGGCGTTCTCTTACTAGGACGTCAGCCTCTTGTACATAAATGCCTATTTACAGGCAAATTCAAAAATCAATACAAATTCACTTTTCAGACCAATTGCCAATTGTTTTTTCCTTTTTCTGTTTTGTTTTGTGAAGAACGTCCAATGTTCAATTGTGATATATGCATTTGACACTAATTGCTAATTCATAAATAGTTGCATATGAAACAAAGGATTAATTACAGGTAACATCAGAAACAGGGGCAATAATGAGTTGTCTAAGCAATCTAATTGCTCTGTCCACCAAGGTACCAAGGCAGGTTCGACTGAAGAATGTAATCCAGATACCTTCACTCCCCGCCGAGTAAGACAAGATTCAACAATTCTCCCCAAGCAGAGTTGGCCTCCCGTTAGCCCTAACAAGGCACAATATCTCCAGCAAGTCGGCAACACTCTCCCCGAGCAGAGTTAGTCTACTGTCAGCTTTAAGGAAGTTGTATTATCCCCAGAAGATCTCAATATTCCCCAACGAGTATACGAACATCCCTAACAAGCATCCCCGGCAGTCTTGATCTAAGATTGTTCCCCGGCAGATTACCGGACGTCCAGTGGAGCCATTCCCCAGTCCAATCTGAAAATTTTCCCTAGGAGAGTTCAATCAATCTCCCCAGTAGATTCAGGAAGCTTATCCCCAGTAGATTCTGGAAGCTTATCACCTACAGAGTACGAACGCGCCTCCCCAGTTTTATTCAAAGGTTATTTCCCCACCAGGATATAACTGGTTTATCCTCAGCCAATTGCCACGGAAAGATCGTCCCCGGCGAAGTCTTCCTATCCCCAGTGGAGTTCATCAAATCTTCCAACAGAGCTCAACAACGGTATCCCCATCGGAGTTATCATCAACATCTCAGCAACGTGCATCTTCTCCCACAGAGTAATTCCCCGCAGAGTAATCTCCTCAACAAGTTTATTCACCAACGGAGTCATCCTCTCCTACCGGTTTATGTTTGCAACCATCATCCCCAGCGGAAACAAGGAACTCTACTCCTCAGCATCATCCCCAGGAGTTAACTTCCCGGCACCCGTCAAGGATTTACTTTCCTAGACAAAAATACAGTCATAAACATCACATCTTCATACATTATAGCATGCACATACGCATCATGGACATACAATCTCATTTATTCTGAGAACATCACGCATGTCATACATCATGACATTGCATACAACTAACGTTCTGTCTTTTCAGGACCAAGATCAATACAAAGATGATTACTATCAACTGTCGTAATTCCATATTCGATACCTGTATCTAGCCAGGGCATATCTGTGAGCGATTACCTGTGGATTCGACACCTGTATCTAGCCAGGGCATATCTGCATTTCCAGATTCGATTCCTGTATCCAGCCAGGGCATGTCTGAAGAGTTTGAAGATCCGATTCCTGTATCCAGCCAGGGTGTATCTGTTGACGACTAATTCCAGATTCGATTCCTGTATCCAGCCAGGGCACGTCTAAAGAGTTTGAAGATCCGATTCCTGTATCCAGCCAGGGTGTATCTGTTGACGACTAATTCCAGATTCGATTCCTATATCCAGCCAGGGCATGTCTGAAGAGTTTGAAGATCCGATTCCTGTATCCTGCCAGGGTGTATCTGTTGACGACTATTTTCCGGACTCGATACCTGTATCCAGCCAGGGCACGTCTGAAGAGTTTGAAGATTCGATTCCTGTATCCAGCCAGGGCATATCTATTGACGACTATTTTCCGGACTCGATTCCTGTATCCTGCCAGGGCACGTCTAAAGAGTTTGAAGATCCGATTCCTGTATCTTGCCAGGGTGTATCTGTTGACGACTATTTTCCGGACTCGATTCCTGTATCCTGCCAGGGCACGTCTGAAGAGTTTGAAGATCCGATTCCTGTATCTTGCCAGGGTGTATCTGTTGACGACTATTTTCCGGACTCGATTCATGTATCCTGCCAGGGCACGTTTGAAGAGTTTGAAGATCCGATTCCTGTATCCTGCCAGGGTGTATCTGTTGACGACTATTTTCTAGACTCGATTCCTGTATCCAGCCAGGGCACGTCTGAAGAGTTTGAAGATCCGATTCCTGTATCCAGCCAGGGCGTATCTATGGACGACTAACTCCAGATTCGATTCCTGTATCCTTCCAGGGCACGTCTGAAGAGTTTGAAGATTCGATTCCTGTATCTAGCCAGGGCACATCTACATAAAGAGTTTGAAGATCAACCCCTGTAATAGGCCAGGTAATTATTTTTCTTTCTCAGGTACGCAAGTTCTCGCTAAGGAATCTTTTACGCGATCGACACCTAGATGGCATCTATAAGCTCATCCCCATACCAACAGTCTCCAAATGGCATCTATAAGCCCATTCCCGACGAGGCTCCATCACAGCTCCAGATGGCATCTATAAGCCCATCCTCCTATCCACCATCTTTCCAAATGGCATCTATAAGCCCATTCCCTACATCACACTGCTAACATTCAACTATGTGAGTGCAAATTTCTGGGCACTCTAGTGTTCAATCATCTTCCACCTTCGGATTACGAAAGGCACGCCAGCCAATCTACATCCTCAGGTCTAAGAAGATTGAACAGGGGCAACTGTTGTACCCCAAAATTTTCCCTCCCATATCCTTCAAAATTTGCCAAGATCAATCTCTAAATGGTTCAAAATCTCTCAAGGGTTGCACAGTCCAATTGCCTCCTAACACAGTCAAAATTAGGGTTTTGGTTCTTGCAAAGAAATTGAGGTTTCCAAGGGTCCAATCAAGTCCCATATGCCTATATACATTGTCAAGCATCCATATGTCAAGTTTCAAGACTCACAACATCAAGTTTCACAGTCAAAAACCCTAATTGCTCCACAGTCAACTGCAGGGGCAAAATGGTCATTTGACAGTCAAAAGTCAAAATTTTTGGTCAACATCTTATTTTTAAGCCACAATCATCATTTGATCAATTCTTGATCATGATTCCACAAGCATGGCTCAAAAAGTCTCAAGATGTAAAAGTTTCTATTTTTGGACAGCTGAAAAGTCAACTGTAACTTGACCAAGGCATAACTTTTTCATGGTTCATCAGAAAAATCCCATCCAATGCTCATTTTGAAGGGGATGACATTTCCTACAACTCATATTCACACTCCAAGTCCAAGAAATACTCTCACAAAAAGTTGTCAATTTCAACATTATAGGTCATTTTCTAAAGTCAACAAAAAGGCACTTTAATTCAAAGACCATAACTTGATATTGGTAAATCAAAATGACATGGGACCAAAGGCATTGGTTAGAGGACTTCAATACCTTTCCAAAATGTCAAAGAACATGTTCATAGCTTCAAAATTGAGCAAGATATGCATTGGAGAAGTTGGGAAATTTTTGGGAACTTTCAAAAGTCAACTTTGCCTAAAAAGCTTCAAATTTGCTAATGGGCCTCAAATTATTTCTTGAATCATTTCCCAAAGCCTATGCACGACCCATTGAGCTCAAAATAATTTATTTTCTTATCTTTAATTAATTAATTGAATTTATATTTATATTAATTCATTTAGTTGATTTTAATTATAGGAAAATTGAAAAGATATGTTTTTTGGATCTTTTGGGAAGCAAATCATATCAGGGAAAGCTGGCAAAACCGTTTCTCAATCAAAAAAGGAAAATCATCCATAATTGGAAAGGGTTTCATTGAAAAAAGATTGAAAATTATGTGATGAAAAATCAAAGATTGCAAACATTAATTCATGGACTTTTGGGCCAAGGTTTTGACCTAAATTCGTTCACATACAAAGGCATAAGCTAACCCTAAAGCTGGACACACGTGAAAGCTGCTAATATTCCAGAACCAAGTTGCAAAAAACTCAAGAAATTTGTGAAACTGATTTCATACTTGCAGCGCGTTTCAAAGCCTAAAAAGGATTCTAATTCCTTGCTGAGAGTCTCCTGAACGTATTGCAAACACTTTCCAACCTCATAGCTCAAGGAAACAGTGAAAACGAAGAAGAAAGCACGCGTGGCATTAGCTTCCGTTCAAAGGCCCACCATACGTACTCACGCTTAAGCCTGACAAGTGGACATGAGATCAATCCAGTGACCACATAATGAAGCCTATGGTATACTCTAGTCAACCATCATGCATACAACCAGAAAGTCAACGAGGCCTGCCTTGTCTAATGGGCCTGAATTGCTGCAATATCACCTCCACATTGGGCCTGATACCCCCTTGGTTTGCATATTCAATTTAATTTTCTTTTCTTTTTAATTCTTTTAATTGCTTTAATTATTTTTATTAATTCACCTCAAATTAATTTTTTCATAATAAAAAACAGAAAATCAAAATACAAAATATATTTAATTATTTATTAATTTCCTCACTAATTTATTTTTGTAAATAAACTCTAAAAAACTAATCTAGGTTAATTTAGGTTTAAAATTCAATTTTTTTTCTTAATAAATAAAATTCTATAGAATTAGGTTTTGATTCTTTTTTATCATTATTATTATCATTATTAATTACTATTATTTTTGTACATAAACATGTAAATTAATTAATTAGTCTAAATTAGGTCAACTTTGACGTTTTATTAATAATTAAAATAATTTAGAACTAGGGTTTCACTAACTTTAATTTTAATTCTTTTCTTTATTTTCATAAATATCCAAAAAACATAAGAACATTTTCTTTTCTTTAATTAAATAATAATTAGGTCCTAATTCAATTTAATTTCAAGCAAAGGGTCAAAACCCTCGGACGTCCTGATTTTAATTCTTTTCGCGCATTATTTTCTTATTGATTATTATGTAACTGCTTTCCGGATGTAATAATAATTAGTTTTACTGCTTTTTTACTTTCCGCATCTTTATCAAAAACGGGTCTTTGTATTTTGGCGATGTATAGACCCGCGCCTTGTAATAGCGTAGCTTTTATCTTTCCGTCTTTTAATTTTCCGCACTCCTAACTGCTAACTCGCATGAAAGAATGTATGGTAATTAAAAAACAACGCGTAGCTCACAATGCCATGATCAAAGATAAAACATAACATGAAAACAACACACAATACACACACCACTTCTAGGGTACGCCTCACTCGTTGCCTTCGAAACGTGGTCGTCAAGTATAGGACGTTTTAGCGGTCGCTCTTATGTCCCAGATCCAGTTGTCTCGAAATGGTTGCCTCGGATTAAAGGATCTAGGACATTAGGGTTACTTCTAAGGTGTCCTACTGTTGTTTCGGTGACCACACTGTCCCTAAAATCGAATTGACCCGAACACCTCCGACGGTGGTGCTACCTACCTCTCAATGGTGGGATGGCACTACCTTAAGGACTTTTACACAACCTAATTCCTTAGGGTAGGTAGATGACTCATGGATACTTTCTCTCTAAAAAAAAACAAAACAAAAATATTTTCACACTACACTTTCAAAAGCTTTCAAAACAAATTTTTCAAACACTCTTGAGGACAGATACAAGAGTCATTCTGAAATCTTTCAATGAAACTTTTTCAAACCCACTCACACTTGAAAAGAAAACATATTTTGAAAACATAAGAGCAAGTATCTAAGAGCCCATGGATAACCATGGATAGAAAGGGTGCTAACACCTTCCCTTTCTATAAATCTACCTCCCGAACCGAGAAACAATATCATAAGAAATTTTGCTGTGCTTTTGTCCTGTCCATGTTGGAGAAAATAAAAGACGGTGGCGACTCTTGCTTCCGCGACATTTCGCGAACCAGCGTTAAACAATCATTTCTCATTTCCACCGATCACACACTGACTTCCAGGCTAATCGAAGGACAGAACCTCACTGGTGCCATCCCCTAATTAAAGGCCATGACCCCACTGGTGCTAGCCCCAATCGAAGGAGGACAACAAAATGCAAGTAGAAGGATGCTACTGCCTGGGTCAAAGAGCTCATTTTCCTTTCTTTTATTTTTTCCTTTACATTTTCTTGCCTTTCAATATGGTTGTAATAGTGTATGATATTTATTTCCTGCATTTTTATTGCTTTGTACAAATTCTAGTAATTAGATGTGTATGGCAAGATAAAATCAACAAGTAGACAACCCAAAAATCAAAGAAAAAATGCATGCAATCAAACACACTTGCACACATGCACCCTTAGGGTAATTCCACTTGTTGCCTTACAAAAATGGTCATGTTATGCATGTGGGATGTCTTAGCACAAAAAAATCAAAAAATATCATAGTCCCTCGATGACGCTATCAAAGTTGCCTTTCAAAATGATCTTAGTCCCTACAGAAAAAGTGCTAAGTCATTTCACAACATTGCTATCATGGTCATACGATGACCCACATCTGTCCCTTCACATCCAACGATGGGGCTTCTTATCAAATAAATGGTAAGATAGCAACATCTAAAGGAGGAGGAAAAACACATATAAAACATTTTGAGTAGGTAGATTACTTTTAGTTACTTGCTCAATTTCAAAACAAACATCCTTGCTATTTTTCAAAATGATCACATACAAAACACTTTCCAAACATGAAATATTTTCAAAAGCTCAACACTTTGCATACATTCTTACAAACAGGAATCATTGCAAAGTTTGCCTAAACGATGGCACCTTTTCAAAATACTTTCAAAACCACACAAAAGCACAAATTTCAAACAAAAGCAAGTGATCTAACGAGTAACTAAGAGCCCATGGAAAACCATGGATGGAAAGGGTGCTAATACCTTCCCTTTTCATAATCTACCCCCCGAACTCAAGAAAACATCTCAAAAGGTCTTTCTTGTGATTTTTCACCTTTCCATATTGGATAAAAGAAAAGTCGGTGGCGAATCTTGCTAAACCGCGACATTTGCGAACACAATCGCAAAACCCTCAAGTCAGTTCTCCCACCGTATCACACATGGGTAGTGATTAGGTGATAAGTTATAAACTAGGGATGTTTAAGCTTTGAACTAATACTATTATAGTGGATTTCCTTCATGGCTTGGATCCCCTAGAGTAGGTGTTGTTGCACTGAACTGGGTTAACATTTGACTATTATTTATTTTCTACAATTGACCTTCACTATGATTTATTGTTTTATAAATTACTCTGTCAGTAATATGATGTCTTGACATCTTTCTTGATATTATGTTTTGGTGTTGGACATCAGTCTTAACATCTATCTAGTGTGCTAGAATTTCAATTGGCATAAGAGAAGACACCCTGTTCTGTTTTTGGGTGAGCTCCAGGAAGAATGTTTTCTTGTACTATGGATAAGAAAGGAGGATACAATAAGAAACCAACTCAGTTAGATAGTGCCAACTATGACTATTGGAAGGATTGTATGGTAGCTTTTCTAACATCCATGGACAAAAAATCTTGGAAGGCTGTTTCAAAGGTTGGAATCATCCTGTTGAAAAGGATAAAGATGGGAATGAGTCTTTGAATCCATAAGAAGACTGATCTAAAGAGGGAGATGAATTATCTATTGGAAATTCCAAAGCTTTGAATGCTATATTCAATGGAGTCGACAAGAATGTTCTCAGGTTAATAAATACTTGTAATGTAGCTAAAGATACTTGGGAAATCCTCAAGACAACTCATGAAGGCACATCTAAAGTGAAGATGTCCATACTTCAGCTTGCCACTACCATATTTGAGAATCTAAAGATGAATGATGATGAAAGCATTCAGGACTTTCACATGAATGTTCTTGAAATAGAAAATGCATCTAGTGCCTTGGGAGATAATATGTTAGAAGAAAATATTGTTAGAAATATTCTCATGTCTCTACCTAAGATATTTTATATGAAGGTAACATCTATTGAAAAAGCTCGATATATCAGCAACATGAGACTTGATGAACTTGTTGGGTCACTTTAAACTTTTGAACTGGCTATAAGTGACAAGTTTGGGAAGAAGAACAAGAGCATATCGTTTGTATCCAATGCTAAAGATAAAGAGATTCAGGATGATATGGATACAGATAAAGGATTTTCAAATACCATTGTATTACTTGGGAAACAATTCAAGAGAATACTGAAGAGAATGGATAGGAAGAGAATACCAAATGTCAAAAACATCTCATATGAAATTATCAATAACTATGAATCTTAGAAGAATATCAGAATTGAACAGGTGTATAATCAAAGTAAAGGGATTTAGTGTCATGAATGTGAAGGTTTTGGGTACTCAACGCATAATATACTATTTATCTCAAGAGACAACCCAATGGGCTCTTTATTTCTTGGTTAGATGATGATATCTTTGAAGGTGAACCTGAGGGAGAGTCTGCTAAACTGTGCAACAAAAGGGAGGAAGTTTACCAAATGGGAGTGAAGCAAATAATGATCATAGCTAAACTCCAGACCGAGAAGGAGGAATGCGTAGCTAAGATTTCTGAGCTTCAGAGTGAAGTGACTCTGTTAACATCAAAACTAGATAATTTGATCAAATTTGTTAGGATGTTGAATAATGGATCTGATGTGTTGGATGATCTCCTTAGAGATGTAGAAGGAGGTAGAATACATGCTGACATAGGGTTTAATTGTCAATCTTTAAAAGTAAAAAGAAAACACATGTGATGAAATTTGTTCCTGCTAAAACAAATGATGAGAGCAAAATGTCTGACTAGATGTTACAACATCCTTCCAGGTCCTAGGAAACTCATGCCAGAGCCAAGATCCAACCTTGGAAGTGTCATTTTTGTGGAAGATATGGTCACACAAAGAAATTCTGCCATAGGATTCACGGTTATCCAAAATAATCATCTCAACCTAGAGCCAACCTTTTAATGATCAAAGTTAGAAAGGAATGGAAAGTGAAGGATGTTTCCAAGAATCTCATTTCTCATAACTCTCTTAGGGTCTCATGTAGTGAAGTTTGATATTTTGACAGTTGATGTTCTGGGCATATGATAGGTGTGAACAATTTATTGGAGATTATTAAACCCCACACAACTAGTTATGTCACCTTTGGTGATGGTGCCAAATGGGTAATTAAGGGTGTTGGAATACCATCTTGTTAAGGATCTCCTACGCTTAATAGAGTTCTTTTTGTAAAAGGTATGACTAATAATCTGATAAGTATTAGTCAGTTATGTGATCAAGGCCTTAAAGTTAACTTCACTAATTCCGAATGTTTAGTCACTAATAAGGAGAATGAAGTGTTGATGAAATGAGACAAGTCTAAGGATAATTTCTATTTGTGGACACCTCAAGGAATTAATTGTACCTCGACATGTATGTTGTCGAAGGAAGATGAAATCAAATTGTGGCATCAAAAACTTGGTCATTTGCATTTAAAGGGTATGACGAATATTGTGTCTAAAGAAGCTATTAGAGGCATTCCTAAACTCAAAATTGAAGAATGGAGAACATGTGGAGAGTGTCAAATTGGAAAGAAAACCAAGATGTCTCACCAAAAGATTTAACATTAGACTAAAAAAGTTCTGGAACCTCTCCATATGGACTTGATAGGACCTATGCAAGTTGAAAGCCTTGCTGAAAAAAAGTATGTCTATATGGTTATAGATGATTTTTCAGGGTTTATATGGATGAACTTTATTAGAGAAAAATCAGACACCTTTGAAGTCTTTAAAGACTTGTGTCAAAGTATTCAAAAGGAGCAGAATAATGTGATTATCAAGATTAGAAGTGGCCATGACAAGGAGTTTGAGAATGCAATTTTTTTGAATTTTCTGCTTCTGAAGGTATGAGTAATGAATTTTCTTTTTCCATAACATCCCAGCATAATGGAATTGTTGAGCAAAAGACTAGAGCTATACAAGAATCAGTCAGAGTCATGCTTCATGTTAAGCATTTGTCATATCACTTTTGGGATGAAACTGTGAATACTGCTTACTACATTCACAATAGGGTCAGTTTTAGGGCAGGCACTTCAGCTACTCTCTATGAATTATGGAAAGGAAGGAAGCCTACCATCGAATACTTTCATGTCTTTAGAAGTAAATGCTATATCTTGACTGACAAAGAACAAAAGGGTAAGATGGGTCCCATAAGTGATGAAGGGATATTTATGGGTTACTCTTAAAATAGTAGATCTTATATAATTTTTAACTCCATAACTAAAGTTATAATGGAATCCATAAGCATGGTGATTGATGATTCAATCACTGAAAAGGAGATTGATGTCAAAGAAGATGTTGGAGCATCTCCTGTACAGACTGATGAGGCGGGAAAATAAGTAATTTGTGAATTCACAAGTACTGAATCAGTTAGTTCTCAAGTCAACAAAGGTCTCTCTATGATAATTCAAATAAAACATTCCAAAGAACTCATTACAGGACACCTTAATAAAGTAGACACCACTAGGAACAATGAGGAGATATAAAATTCATGTTTTGTTTCTAAACTTGAATCTAAGATGAGCCTTATTATTCAAGAAAATAAAATATTGAAATGTATCATTGGAACAAGTTTTTATGGTGTGCTATATTTTCACAACACAAATTTCATAGTGAGAGATTTTTGTAATGAAAATTGGGATAGTAGTACTGATGACAGAAAATGCATTTTGATGGATGTTTCTACTTAAAAACTGTCTAATTTCCTGGTTCAATAAGAATCAAACATGTGCTTCTTTGTTAACTGCTGAAGCTGAATATGGTGGAACAAGAAATGGTTGCTCTTAAATAATGTGGATGAAACAAATGTTGAAGGAATATAATATCAAGCAGGATGTCACAACATTACATTGTGAAGATCTGAGTGACATCAAAGATCTCAATCAACATAGCTGGAATAATAACCTTGACAATTATAATCACCTTATTAGGAATATTGTTGAAGGAAAGGTTGTTACTTTGGAGCTTGTTGAAGGCAAACTTGAGAAACAACTGACTATTGTGTTTACTAAAGTATTTTATGCAAATCAATTTGAGAAAATAAGGAGTGATCTAGGAACCTACACTATTGAGGAGTTATAGCAATTAAAGGTGTGGAAGAATGCAATAAATACTTTCTCTTTCCTCTATCCTCTAATGCATGATATACCTAAGCAAATTGCTATTGTTAAACTTGTCAAAGGGTAGAACAAAAGATCTCTCCAAGAATAAAAGGCTAGTTTGCAGAAGACATGTTCTAAGGTGGTGGTAAGGGAATTCAATGTCAACACTCCTAAAACATGTGACAGCAGCAAGGAGTGCATAAGGATTTTTGAGAGGGGAAAAAGGTGAAAGATCACCTGAAGATGATCTGCTTTTTGTGCTTCTATATGAAATGCGTGTATCCGACTAAAGTGTGTTTCCATCTAAGTTTTGTGTTTCAATATGATTGTGCGCTTCCATTTTGAGTGTGTATTTACTCTATTTTAATCAATTTTTGGTTAAAAAGGGGGAGTAAATTGTAGTGTGTTGATTGGTGTATTTTGTCTTGATGTTATTTCAAATGTCTTGATATGTTTATTGACATTTTTTTAGGACTGTACTACTGCTTAGGGAAATTAGTCTTTGTTGTTGCTTGTTATGTATGCAATTGTTTAGGGGGAGCATGATTGTTTGTCATGCTTGATCTGGTGCTTAGGGGAATTGTTTAAGTTTTTGATGCTACTTCTGATGTGTGTGTGCAAGATGTCATGCCAAATGTCATGACATCTTTCCTGAAGTTTTTTATGGAGAACTTTGTTATCTCTTAGTTTTTTTCTTGTGAGCATTATTTTTCTTCTGCTACATGTGCCTCTGATGTGTGAACTTGGATATTTCATAGTTGTATTTGGATTTTCCCTTGAGGGCGAGTATTGCTTATATGTGACCGAGGGAGTAATGGTTTTGTCTGAAGTTTTTGGGCATGGTGCTTTGGTGCTGAGCTGTTGTGCTGTGTTGATGTGATGTCAAACTACATGTCATAATATCTGATCTCAAGAGAATTCAGAAGTATGAAGGAGATTTCTCTCTGGTGGTTGTGTGAGGTTGGGTTTCTCTATAGCTGCATTTATCTCTGATCTGTTATGTTTGCAGTTTGTACAAACTTTACATGTATTTCATGTATCTTGTATTTGTGTGTTTATTGTGATTTTATTCCTTATCTCCAAGTCTATTGTGAAAAGGTTGTTTTGGCCAAAATTTTCCAAAGGGGGAGATTGTTAGGTCTGTGATTTTTTGATTGGTTATAATTTTGGTAAAACAATGTATAACAACCAAATGTTTAGAAAGATGTTATGACATCTTGACCAACTGATATAGCAGGCGCTACTTCTCTTCTTGGAAGGATCTGATTTAATTATGTGAGATACTCTATGGATATATCTCACATATTTATGCAGGCCAAGAAGAATATTTTTGGAACACGTGATTTTATCTCCAACTGTGTATTAATTTCTAAAATTGGATGTTAAGACAATTTAGGAAACTTGTGATGTTTAATTCAAGGAGATTATTCTATATAATTTATGCAGCCATCAGTTTGTGGATCTACAAAAACTTGAGTGGAGAATCCGAAGCCCATGGATAGCCGAGGAGTTTAAAATGAAAAATAACCTAAACCTAATGTAACTAGTGAAAAATAAGGGGAAGCTTTGTTATTCAAGAGTCTTTAGGGTTTTGAGGGTTTTTCTATTATTCTTCGTTTTTGTATGTCACTCATGTATCTTGTTTGATGCATTGAGGTTGACTGATTGTTAATTGTTCATTGTGATTCACTCATGAGATTTTAAATAAAGAGTGTAGTCTATTTAATTGAAAGTGTGTTCTTTTGTTTTGGTCATTATTATTGTCACTGAGGTGATTGTGGGAAGTGAGAGGGGGTTCTCATATCTAGGAGGTTCCTAGGTAGAAATTGAATGGGTAGTGATTAGGTGATAAGTTGTAAACTAGGGTTGTTTAAGCTTTAAACCAATACTACTATAATGGATTTCCTTCTCGGCTTGGATGCCCCTATAGTAGGTGTTGTTGCACTGACCCGGGTTAGCATTTGACTGAAGTATTTATCTTCTGCTATTTACCTTATGCATGATTTATTGTTTTGTAAATTTCTCTATCAGTAAGATGATTTCTTAACATATTTCTTGACATTGTGTTTTGGTGTTGAGACATCCGTCTTAACATCTATCTAGTTATGGCATCAGAGCAAACATCCTATTCTGTTTTTTGGTGAGCTCTAGGGAGAATATTTTCTGGTACTATGGAGAAGTAAGAAAGATACAATAACAGACCACCTCTGTTAGATGGTGCCAACTATGACTATTGGAAGGCCCTTATGGTAGATTTTCTAAAATCCATGGACAACAAATCTTGGAAGTGTTTTGAAAGGTTGGAATCATACTGTTGCGAAGGATAAAGATGGGAATGAGTCTTTTAAGCCAGAAGAAGACTGATCTAAAGAGGAAGATGAATTATCTCTTAGAAATTCCAATGCTTTGAATGCTCTATTCAATGTAGTGGACAAGAATTTTTTCAAGTTAATAAATACATGTACTGTAGCTAAAGATGCTTGGGAAATCCTCAAGACAACTCATGAAGGCACATCTAAAGTGAAGATGTCCAGACTTCAGTTCTCACTACTAGATTTAAGAATCTAAAGATGAACGACGATGAAAGCATTCAGGACTTTCACATGAATGTTCTTGAAATAGAAAATGCATCTAGTGCCTTGAGGGAGAAGATGTCAGAAGAAAAGCTTGTTAGAAATATTCTTAGGCATCTACATAAGAGATTTGACATGAAGGTAAAATATATTGAAGAAGCTCAAGATATCAACAACATGAGAGTTGATGAACTTGTTGGGTCACTTCAAAATTTTGAACTGGCTATAAGTGATAAGTCTGAGAAGAAGAAAAAGAGCATAACTTTTGTATCCAATGGTGAAGATAAAGAGGGTCAGGAAAATCTAGATATTGAGGAAGGATTGTCAAATACCATTATATTACTTAGGAAGCAAATCAATAGAATATTAAAGAGAATGGACAAGAGGGGAAGACCAAATGTCAAGAACCTATCATATGACATCATAAATAACTATGACTCTTAGAAGAATACCAGCATTGAACATATGTCTAATCAAAGTAAAGGGATTCAATATCATTAATGTGAAGGTTTTGGGAACATCAAAGAAGAATGTCCTACTTATCTCAAAAGAAAACCCAACGGGCTGTCTATTTCTTGGTTAGATGATGATATCCCTGAAGGTGAACCTGAGGGAGAGTCTGCTAAACTTGTGACTTCCTTAACATGAAGTTGAGATTCTAATGTAGACTTCAGAAGTGAAGAGATATCTTATGTTAAATTGACTGTTTTTCCCAAAGAAATGTGCAACAATAGTGAGGAAGTTTACAAAATGGGTGTGAAGCAAAGAATGATCATAGCTAAACTCCAGGCTGAGAAGGAGGAATACCTAACTGACATTTCTGAGCTTCAGAGTGAAGTGACTCTGTTAACATTAAAACTTGATAATTTGATCAAAGTTGTTAGGATGTTGAACAATGGATTTGATGTGTTGGATGATATCCTGCAAGATGTAGAAGGATGTAGAAGACATGTTAGCATAGGGTTTAATTGTCAATTTTGAAAAGTAAAAAGAAAAACCATGTGATGAAAATTTTTCTTGCTAAAACAAATGATGAGAGAAAAATATCTGACCAGATGTTACAACATTCTACCAGTTCCCAGGAAACTCATACCAGAGCCAAGCTCCAGCCTTAGAAGTGTCATTTTTGTGGAAGATATGGTCACACAGAGCAATTCTTCCATAGGATTCTTAGTTATCCAAAATAATCATTTCAACCTAGAGCTAACATTTTAATGATCAAAACTAGAAAGAAATGGAAAGCGAAGGATGTGTCCAAGATTTTCATTGCTCATACCTCTCTTAGGGTCTTATCTTGTGAAGACTGGTATTTTGACAATGTATGTTCGAGGCATATCACAAGTATGGAGAATATATTGGAGGATGTTAAACCCCATATAACTAGATATGCCACCTTTGGAGATGGTGCCAAATGTGTAATTAAGGGTGTTGGAAGACTATCTTGTGAAGGATCTCCTAAGATTGATATAGTTATTTTTGTAAAAGGCCTGACTGCCAATCTGATAAGTATTAGTCATGAAATTCTGGTATATCAGATCACAGTTTTACGAGATGTCAAGACATCTGATCTCTGAATTAAACACAATGGCAAGGTAATATACATAAACAATACTGAAAAGTAAAACAACATACATAACTGTTAACCCAGTTCACTTTATAACAACATCTACTCTGGGGGCTACCAAGCCAGGAAGAAAATCCACTATCAGTAGTATCAATTCAAAGCTAAACTCTCCCATTTACAACTTATCACTTAATCCCTACCCAGTGAAACTTATACCTAGGAACTCCTAGATATGAGTATACCCACTCACTTCCTATCACCGTGGTGATATCAACTCAATAAAACAACAATAACAACTTTAGAAGACACTCTTCAAAGACACACAATTTAGCCATGACTCTTGACCAAGAATAATACTTAGAGTTTCTTACAAGCTTCCTCAAAGAATAATAACCATTATATGCTTAAAAGCTTATGAATGAATAATATACAATTATAACTCTATAATAATAGTCCTACTCTTCTATCAACATGATATTATAGAGGAACCACAATCTGGCTCTCCATATATCCATGAACTGTAAGAATGATTCATTGTCAAATGTGCTAATTGATAATGGGTCCGCCTTAAATGTCATATCGAGGAGCACGCTTATGAAGCTGAAGTACAAATGAGCACCCATACGCCCAAGTGGCATAATTGTAAAAGGTTTCGATGGATCAAGGATGTATATTATTGGGGAAGTAGATCTTCCTATTCAAGTAGGCCCTCACTTGTATCAAATTACTTTCCAAGTTATAGATATTGTGCCCGCTTACAGCTGTTTACTAGGACGAGCATAGATACATGAGGCAGGGGTTATCACTTCAACTTTGCACCAAAAGCTGAAGTTTGTGTGTGAAGGAAAAATGGTTATCATAAATGGAGAGCAAGCATTATTAATATCTCATCTATCCTCTTTCAGTATTATGGAAGCAGATGAAACTGTTGTTGGAACTCAGTTCCAAGCTTTATCCGTTAATAACATAAAGGAGAATGAGAATTTGATGGCTTCATTCAAAGATGCTCAACAGGTTGTGCGTAATGGCCCTAGTAAAGTATGGGGGAAATTGTTGATCCTCTGATAAACAAGAATAGGGATGGTTTAGGATTTGCTGCGAAGAATGATAAAGGTGAGAACATGAAGCCAAAGTCTGCTTTGGGCAGGTATCAAGATATTTTCCATAGTGGAGGTTATCTTAATCCAACTGTTTCTAAGATCAATGCTATTATGGAGGATGAATAAGAGCAAGAGATGCTGAACTACGTGACACATGGAGTCAGAGTCTAGAATTGGGTCACTATTGATGTTCACTCTTGCATCCATGTCTCAAAGTAATTTGTTTTTGTTAATTTTTGCAAAAGGCTTTCACTCTGCCCAAGGTGAAAGTTGATATTGTATGGGCTTATTTATGCTTTAATCATTAAAATCATTAATAAAAGTTGTCTTTGATTCTCGAATTGTGTCTTTATTTTCTTGGGAAAATGGTAATCATAAAAATCCATTTGAAATAAGTAATAACTGTAAATAAATCTGCATAATCACTTGATATATGTGTCATTTTCTAAAAGCAATCATACATCATATGTGCAGATTAATTAAAAAACATGTTGAATACAATGAATCTGCACCCTCTCCCAACTTTGAATGTCCTGTGTATGGGGACGAGGAAGAATAATATGAAGAAATTCCAGAAGAGGTTTCACGGTTGCTTGAGCGCGAGGAAAGTACCATTCAACCATATAAAGAGCCGTTGGAGACAATTAATTTGGGTTCAGAGGAAGATCCGAAGGAGGTCAAGATTGGAGCATTGCTACATCCTGATGTAAAGAGAAGGTTGATTGAATTATTGAAAGAATATGTAGACATCTTTGCTTGGTCTTACCAAGAAATGCTAGGTTTAGATACTGATATTGTGGAACATCATTTGCCTCTAAAGCCAGAGTGCCCGCCAGTCAAGCAGAAATTGCGAAGAACTCACCCAGATATGGCAGTGAAAATTAAAGAAGAAGTTTTAAAGCAAATTAATGCCGGTTTTCTTGTGACATAAGTGTACCCTTAGTAGATTTCCAATATTATCCTAGTACCAAAGAAAGACAGAAAAGTTCGCATGTGCGTAGATTATAGAGATTTAAACAAAGCTAGTCCAAAAGATGATTTTCCATTGCCACATATTGACATGTTGGTTGATAGTACAACAAAATTCAAAGTATTCTCATTCATGGAAGGATTTTACGAATATAATAAAATAAGAATGGATCTTGAGGACATAGAAAAACAACGTTTATCACACCTTGGGAAAAATTCTGTTACAGAGTGTTGCCTTTCGTGTTGAAGAACGCTGGTGCAACGTACCAAAGGGCTATGACAACCCTATTCCATGATCTGATGCACAAGGAAATTGAGGTATATGTTGATGATATGATTGCCAAATCCCAGACTGAAGAAGGGCATGTAGAAGATTTGTTGAAATTTTTTCAGCGTTTGAGGAAATATCGTCTCCGCTTGAATCTAAATAAATGCACCTTCGATGCCCGATCAGGGAAGTTGTTAGGTTTCATTGTCAGTCAAAAAGGAATTGAAGTTGATCTTGATAAAGTTAAAGCAATTTAATAAATGCTAGCGCCAAGAATTGAAAAGCAAGTTAGAGGCTTCCTTGGGCGGTTGAATTACATCTCCAGGTTTATTTCCCACATGACCGCAACATGTAAACCGATCTTTAAGTTGTTAAAGAAAGATCAGGGTTGTGTGTGGAAAAATGATTTCCAAAGGTCATTTGAAATTATTAAAGAGTATCTACTTGAACCTCCTATCTTTCTCCCGCCCGTTGAAGAAAGACCGTTGATCATGTATCTAATAGTGTTAGATAATTCTATGGGATGTATTTTGGGACTACAAGATGAAACATGAAAGAAGGAATATGCCATTTATCATCTCATCAAGAATTTTACTGACTGTGAGTCACAATATTCTATGCTGGAAAAGACATGTTGTGCTCTGGCCTGGGCGGCAAAGCGGTTGTGGAAATATATGTTGAATCATACTACTTGGTTGATTTCCAAAATGGATCCAATTTAGTATATTTTTGAAAAATCCACTCTTACTGGGAGAATTTCCCGTTGGCAGATGTTGTTGTCTGAACATGATATTGAACACTATACTCAGAAGGCTATAAAAAGTAGCGCGTTGGCAGATTATCTTGCCCACCAACCAGTTGATAATTAATAATCTGTTAAATATGATTTCCCTAATGAGGATGTGATGTACTTGAAAACAAAAGACTGTGATGAACCTTTTCCCGGGGAAGGTCCTGATCCTGAATCCCAGTGGGGTATGGTATTTGATGGAGCTGTGAATGATTATGGGAAAGGAATTAGTGCAGTGATTATCACTCCTCATGGATGACACATTCCTTTTACTGCAAGACTGATATTTGATTGTACCAATAATATGGCAGAGTATGAGGCTTGTATCATGGGTCTCGAGGATGCCATTGATATCAGAATCAAAGTTCTAGATGTGTATGACGATTCAACTTTGATAGTAAATCAGATTAAAGGAGAATGGGATACTCGTCACCCTGGCTTGATCCCTTACAAAGACTATGATAGAAGATTATTACCCTTCTTTAACAAAGTTAAGTTCCATCATATTCCCAGAGATGAAAATCAGATGGCGGATGCTTTGGAGACTCTGGCTTCTATGTATCAAGTGAATACTTGGAATGATGTGCCTCATATCACAGTGTGACATTTGGATAAAATGACTCATGTGTTTGCATTAGAGGGAGTAGCAGATGAAAAGCCATGGTATTATGATATCAAGCATTTTCTCCAGACTCGGGAATACCTGGATAGTGCGTCAAATAAAGATAGAAAGACATTGAGAAGGTTGGCAGGTAGTTTTTTCCTCAATGCAGATGTGTTATACAAAAGAAATTATGACATGGTCTAGCTCAAATGCATCGATAGACACGAAGCAAATGTGTTGATGCATGAGGTCCACGAAGGTTCCTTTGGTACTCATGCCAATGGACATTTCATGGAAAAGAAGATGATTAGGGAAGGTTATTATTGGCTAACAATGGAATATGACTATTACAAATTTGCAAAGAAATGCCATAAATGCCAGATTTATGCTGATAAAATTCATGTTCCTGTGATGCTTCTCAATGTTATTTCTTCCCCATGGCCTTTCTCTATGTGGGGTATTGACATGATTGGAATGATTGAACCCAAGGTGTCAAACTGACATCGTTTTACCTTGGTGGCAATTGACTACTTCACCAAATGGGTGGAAGCAGCTTCATATGCTAATGTTACTAAGCAGGTGGTAGTGTGCTTTATCAAGAAAAATCTCATATGTCGGTATGGTGTGCCAAGAAGGATTATCACCAACAATGGGTTGAATTTGAATAACAAGATGATGACAGAACTTTGTGAAGAACTCAAGATTTTCCACCACAATGCATCTTCTTACAGGCCCAAGATGAATGGGTATGTTGAAGTTTCTAATAAGAACATTAAGAGGATCATCCATAAAATGGTTGTTACTTATAAATATCAACATGAGATTCTCCCTTTTGCTCTACATGGGTATCAGACATCTGTCCGCACTTCAACATGAGCAACCCCATTCTCTCTTATGTATGGCATGGAAGTAGTGCTCCCTGCTGAGGTGGAGATTCCCTCTTTACGTGTGATAATGGAAACCAAGTTTTCAGAGGCTGAATGGGTCTAGAATAGGTTTAACCAATTAAATTTGATTGAAGAGAAGATAATGATGGCCTTGTGTCATAGTCAGTTATACCAGAAGGGAATGAAGAAAGATTTTGATAAGAAGGTCAAACGTCGTGAATTCAGAGAAGGCGACCTCGTTCTCAGGAAGATCATGTCTTTTAATGTTGATTCTAGGGGCAAGTGGACTCCCAATTTGTAAGGCCCATATGTTATCAAGAAAGCCTTCTCTGGTGGTGCATTGATTCTTGAAACTATGGATGACGAGAAGTTTCCACGTCCCGTGAATGCTGATGCAGTCAAGAAATACTTTGCCTAAAGAGATAAAAGGACAACTCACTAAGTAGAAAACCCGAAAGGGTGGCTTAGGCAAAAAAGGAGCGTCTTGGTAGGCCGAAAACCCAAAAGGGGTGCCTAGGAAAAAATTAGAGACATAAACAGAATAAATTCTCCTGCTAGGTTGAAAACTTACAAGGGAAACTTAGGAAAAAGTTAGGGATCTCTCGGTAAGTAACTGCATCAGACAAGACTTGATCATTGAAGCAATAATCTTATTGGATCCTCACCACTCTTCAACCGAAGTCTCTGCTTATAAATTCAAAGTTGTTAGGGAGAATAGTGGTCATTGTATTTCAATGTATCTTTTCCAATATATTACCATTTTCCAAACTTTGTAATCATCTATGGAGTCTCTCCATTTGCAGACTACCATTCTATTAATAAAGTTTGAGTTTTTATCCAATTCTTTGCAATTCTATTTTATTCAGCTTACAAAGACTTTGTTTATTATTGATAGTAATTTTAAAAGCAAACAAATTAAATAAAAAAATTGTTTTTTGAAAAGAATTTGCAAATTACTTCTTGATTTAGATTTTGTGACTTAAGGAGAAAAAAAATAGTGACTCCAAAGATGGACGAACTCTGAAATTTCAGAAGTATGAATTCCCCAGGAAGGCTCTCCCATGTCACTTTTGCTGGTATGAGTATGATCTTCTTATGCTTCTCATATAATTGAAGATGATACCAATTGATGTATGGTGCGGTGTTGGGTTTGTGATTCTGCTTTCCCCAGTCAGGTCTTGGTTCATTTTAATTTCGGGTTTGCATGGTATGAAGTCACTATTCCGGATTCCCCAGTAAGGTCTTCATTCACATGACAAAAAATTCTTCCCCTTTGTATGCTGAGATGGAATCATTTGTAAAACATCTCCCTTTGCAATGTTAGCATTATGGTTGTTATTTGTTTCCCAGGAAACCAGATAAGGGCAATATCTTCTTTAAGAAGTGTTGAAACAATTGTCAACTATTTGGGTTATCTCCCGCCAAGTGTTGGGTTTGATTTAAAATCCACATAATTTTGATTTCTTGCTGTATTGTTTAACTTCTTAAATCTCCAATAGAAGTCGAGATAACGGGTCCCTCTGAAAATTGCTACCCTCACGAGGTTTCATAATTTCTCCCCAGAGAAATTGGTGTAATCATCACTCTCAGTGTTGAAGAATGTATCTTGGGTTCCCCTCGGCGATGTAGTGTTTCCCTCCCCAATAAAGTCAACACGAGATTCCCAGTTAATGTCTCAACGATGTGGTTTTCATCTACCATTTTGAAATCAGTATTGCAATCCCCAGTAGAAATACAGACCTAGAAACATTTGTTTCCCCCATTGAAGTCTGTGAGATATTCCTCGGTGAAGCCTGGAAGAGAATGATATATCCCTGTATCTGTACTGATTTATTGCTATGATTTGATTATTTTCCGAATTTGTTCCTTCCCAGTGGAGTAAAGCCGTGAAATAGGAATTTGTTTCCTCAGTTGGTGCTTACTTTCTAATGATTTTTCCATCCTGGATGTGATTTAGCCGAGTATTGACTCTACCCAAGTTGGTTTTGTCTGGTTGTTCCCAGTGATGTGTGTCTGTTTTGTCAACATACGCATGATAATATTCATACATTCATAAGTACATCATGCATAATTGAATTTAGAAAATTGTTGCTCATTTGCATTCATTAATATCTTGCTGGCATATTACCCTATTTTGGTGAGTTGTGTTACCCTCTCTCCAATAGAATGTCAACCATAGGAAGAAAGTGTATATTCTTTCAATTTCCCCACTGAGTTATCCCTCATGGAAGATTTTTGCTTTAGCCTTCCTATACATCTCTTTGTCTGGATAGAACGTGGTTCCCTCTTGAGTTTACTTCTCATGAGGTGTTATTTTGGTTAACTGATTCATTCCAGTTTATTTCTGGATTGAATCTATGGTCCCAGCAATATTATTATTTTGATTTCTACAAGCTTTGAGCCCTAGTTTGAGAATGTGCATTTATTTTGCACGTGAAGATTTTATCTCCTCAGCAGGAATATATTGACATTTCCCCAGGAAGTACTATTTCTTTCCCCAGAAAATCATTATTACAATTCCTTCTCGTAACAGCAAGTGGCAGACCTCTTTATTTGAGCAACCTGTACTTCCCTAGTAAATCTATCAGTTCCCAGAGAAGATTGAGATTTGTTACTCCAATGAATGGTAGCCTTGTCATTATGGAAGGTAGTTCGTTGTTGAGATTTTTTACTCCAATGAATGGTAGCCTTGTTATTATGGAAGGTAGTTCGTTGTTGAGATTTGTTACTCCAATGAATGGTATCCTTGTCATTATGGAAGGTAGTTTGTTGTTGAGATTTGTTACTCCAATGAATGGTAGCCTTGTCATTATGGAAGGTAGTTCCTTATTGAGATTTGTTACTCCAATGAATGGTAGCCTCGTCATTATGGAAGGTAGTTCGTTGTTGATATTTATTACTCCAATAAATGGTAGCCTTGTCATTATGGAAGGTAGTTCATTGTTGAGATTTGTTACTCCAATGGATGATAGTCTCGTCATTATGGGAGATAGTTCATTGTTGAGATCTTTTTCCGATGGATGGTAGTCTTATAATTATGGGAGATAGTTCGTCGTTGAGGTTCGCATTACTCTGAATAAGTTCATTTGTTTCTAGTCGTGAGTACTGGTGTTAATCATTCATTACCTACCCTAATATTGGTATTTACCGGTATTATCTTACGATTTCTTTCCCCGGTAGGTCGACATTTTTTTTTGCTATCTTCTTAGTGAGTGGATAGTTCGCAGGCATCTGTCGATCACGGTTATCCTTTAATTTCTATCCTCAATCTTTAAGTTGATGACGCCTTATCTCCTCTTTGGGCTTTACCCCAATAGAGTTGGGTCTCTTGTTCACCAGTGATTTATTTTCCTGGTCGGGTTTTTCTTTTGATCCCTGTTTTTATTTGCTACATGCCCAGTGGTGTCTTGCGTCATTTTTGTATTTGTTCATTTGCATTCATAATCATAATCATTGCATGGCATCTTAGGGCAAAAAATAGGGCTTGTTTTATATTTAAGTATATTCAATCGCGTCGAAACAAAGGTTTTAACCTTCGCATCTCCGGATAGAAGACACTTAAATAAGGGCAGCTGTTGTACCCCAATTTCCCCCTAAGATTCCTCTATCATATCATATCAACTCAATCACAACAAGATCACACTAGGGTTTGGTTCTTCTCCTTATTTTTAGTTTTGCTCGTGGGGAATCACCAAGCACCTTGACTTGGATTTTGTGATCATCTATGTTTTGTATTGATTAACTTTTAACTAATAAATACACTGAATGTTTTCCCTAGTTGATGATATTATAGTTGAAAGCACAACAAATTCCATCAAGTTAATCTATAGGTTCATGTGATTATTCCCATGCCTTCTTCAACAAAGCTTCATTAAGATTCAAGCTTCATCATTGAAGATGTTTTGAAGTAATATCATGATAAAGTCTGTTATGATCCATCATGCCTCAAGTTGTCAAAGATAGTCCAAAGATATAAGGGTTGATGGAAAACGTTTGACCTAATTGGAGAAGTCTTTAATTTCTTGATCACAAGTGCATATCTCTCTCAATTCTCAATATTTGGAAGTGTTTATGGTTTCCATGATTTCTCATTATCATCCTCAACAACTTCTATTTACATGACAAAGGTATTTGTGCAAGAAGGTTTGTCAAAAAATTGAAAAGGTTTCCCAAGGCATTGTGTTGCTCCAGGAGCTAGGGTTTTGAACTTCTAAAGCCTATATCTTACTCATATTTTGGTACTTTTTAAGTGAATTAAAAAATATGCTTCTATTCAAATGGTTATCAATAAATCACTCCAAAAGTTTCAAGAAAATTTTGTGTGGAAGATACCTAATCATGAAGAAAGATTACAAGTCCTCTAGATAAGCCATCAAATTCCCTTATGTGACTTCAAAATATAATAACTTGGTAACTTTTTATCTCCTTGAGCTCATTATTTTTCCATAATGATCTTAAATATGTGAACTTCAACTCTTCTTTTATGTGCTAAGCTTGTAAATGGATGAAAGCCGCCCCAAGGATGCAAAAGATTATAGGTTATCTCATGAATTTTTACCAACTTCACCAAGTCATAACTTTCTCAATTTTTGGAGTTTTTAAAAGGTTCAAGTCTCAAAATGTCATTCAACAGGTATAATTCATGCCATCCTTTTTGGTCAAGAGCAAATTTTAAATGGAAGGCCATGTTTGGATGCCAAACATTATAGGTCATTTTGAAGAAAAAAACTTAGAATTTTTCTAAGTACAAAAAGTCAGCATATTTTTCTCAACTTTGACTCGTCACAACTTTCGCCTCAAGCATCCATTTGATTCCATTCCTTGCAAATTATAAAGTTTGTGATCTCATCTTTCCAACACATCAAGAATCAAGTCATAAGGTTCCCTAAATCAGACACACCATTGATTCAAAGATGGTACCTTGAAACTGAAGTTTTCTCCAAAGTCAGAATTTGAAATCTTTGATTTAGCCTCTAAACACAAAATTTCTGCATGTTTTTACTTCTAATCATGTTTAATGAACTTCAAGAAATGATTAGCACATTGAAACACAAGCTTTGGTTGAGTTTTGAGCAAAATAGAAGTCACATTTTTCATGTTTGCAACTTCACACAATTTCCCTCCAAACTTTATCATTTCACATGTTTAAGCATTCCATTAGTTTACCTATAAATAGAGGATCATACCTCATTCATTTCTCAAGCTTAGAGAGCCAGAATCACCCTATCAAACTTTCTCTTGAAGCCACTTTTCTGCAACTTCTAATTTGGTTTTATAGCTTTCCTCAATCCATATTCTTTGTGAATTCTTCATCCTTGAACCTCACTGAAGCTAACAGAAGAAGAACTAAGTTGTAACACTTCCTAAATCGTGCTAGCCAAGTCAAGTTTCAGAGCTCTGAATTTGAACTTCAATAGGTAGATTCCTTCACAAATTCTCTCAAACTTTGATATTGTATTGAAGCTCTCATCATTCTGATTCTAGTTGCAACATTTATTTTCAATTGGAAGTGAGTTTTGGCCATGAATTTTCAAATGCCTTTTCAAACCTTTCCTTCCAAAACGACTGAGCTACACCTTACATAAATTTTTCTCAAGTGTACCATTGGAATCGTCTTGAAGAGATGAAGAGAATGGTACCCGTCTCGAGCTCTAATTCTTCCGTTTCAGAGACCTGCAATTCACGTGGCTGGAGGTTAAAGATGACTAACGTGTCATCTCTCAACTAATGACATCGTGCCATTTGTTTATTTCAAATTCTGATTTTAATAAATGATTCAGTATTTTATTTACTAAGGACCATGATATGCACATCACGTATGATCCATTGGATTATCTTACTAATGCATTTTGACATTGATCCAGTGGTCTACATCTTTTTGGTTTTTATTTTATTTCTGATTTTATATTTTATTTGTTTTAAACTTCAAAAATTCATAAAAAATCATTTTAACGTCAAAAAATATGAAAAAATTCTTAAAAATACTTTGGATTTTTCTCTTCTTAATTACTATTATTTCATAATTTTATTTTGTGTTTTAATATTTTTTTTAATATTTTTTGACTTTATTTGAATTGTTTTAAATGTTTAAAAATACTTTTCTTAATTTTTAAATTCTGAAAGAAATATGGAAGGATCCAATGAGCTCTTGACAAATATTGGTAACCTCATTTTATTTTTATTTATGACTTTACTCTTTTTCATAATTTTTTTGTTTATTTTGCCTATTTCTTTTAATTTTAAAAATAGTTTCTAAGGATGCGGGTTTGAATGAAGACGACTGGATCCAAACCCGACTTGATCAGCTGAATCTAATCGATGAAAAGAGACTTACTCCTATCTTACACGGTGAGACGTACCAAAAGCAAATGATCAAGGCTTTCAACAAGAAAGTCAGCCGTCAAGAATATCAAGTCGGGGATCTAGTAATCAAGCGCATCATACTGCCGCAAGGTGATCCCAGGGGCAAATGGACCCCCACGTACGAAGGTCCATTTGTGGTTAAGAACATTTTCTCGGGAGGAGTTATGATTCTAACCACCATGGATTGTGACGACCTTCCTCACCCTATCAATGCAGACATAGTGAAAAGATACTACGTATAATCAAAGACCTCCTAGGTTGACTGGCCTAGGAAAAAATAAGGGCTTCCCAGCGAACCAAAAGGGTTCGGGCAAAAGTAAGGGATGAAAATGAAAAAATATGTACACCCGGCAAGTCAAAACCTGAAAGGGAAATCCAGGAAAAAGTTAGGGATTGAAACGTATCACTATGTCTCATTGGATCATCTTACGACCAGACTTCGGTATCGACTATCAAGCTCGGACGACACCAACCAATCTAATCAACCTTCGGCCAAGTAGAAAAGTGATGAGACACTTGAAGATATAAATGCAATAGCAGAGTTGGAACCCAATGGGGTTGTTTCACATAGCCGTTTTTCTTTCTTTTACACAAATTGTATAATTTCTATCTTTCGGCGGTGTCCTCTTACTAGAACGTCATCCTCTTTGTACAAAACACCTATTACAGGCCGACTTCAAAATCAATACAAGTCATTTTCACAAAACTTCAATTTGTTTTTTGTTTTTCTGTTTTGCTTTGCAATAACGTCCAATAATTTATTTTTGATATATGCATTTGAAAATGATTGCTGCTCATAAATATTTACATAAGAAACAAAGGAAATTACTCGTAATTCCATAAACAGGGAAAAACAGGAAGTGCCAAACCCTACAGATACTTTGCCCAGTAGGTACCGGGATAAAGTCAACTTGGGAACATAATTATTGGTATATACACTCCTAACAGAGTAAAAGTATCCAAAGGCATTGATGTCAGCTTTCCCGAAACAAGACAATACTCTCCCCAGCCGAGGTTCATAATTGCGGATGGGTCAGTAAATTTCATCCCCAAGCGGAATTTATTTCTACAGATACAGAAGCTCAATCTGCAATAGAGCTCAACATCTCCGACAACGAAATTTCATCCCTAGATGAGTTTATTCCTCCAGATCAGTAGGACTACCAACAGAGTATCTCTTCCCCCTAGGTTGGTCCCCGCAGAGTTATTCTCCAGCATCCCTTCCCGACAGAATATTTACAAATCTCCAGCAATCGTCAGGGATTTATTTTCCCAGACGCGCGCATACCATGATAGCATTTCATAAAAATATATCATGACATACGCATACATGTCATATACATCATAATCTCATTTATTTTGAGAACATCGTCTCACCCTGCATTTCATGCATCGCATATAACTAAACCTAATATCTTTTGCAGGAAAAGACAATTAGCTTCAACAAATCCAGCAGTTATACAAATCACATCTACAGATGACTAATGGAAACTCAGTCCCCGAAATAAAACGGGTCAACAAATCTATACTATCTCTTCGAAGTAACCCTACGATCTAGGTTCCTTCTCACAACCCTACTATCCAGGCTCTCATATCGAAGTAACCCTACTATCCAGGTTCCTTCTCACAGCCCTGCTATCCAGGCTTTCATATCGAAGTAACCCTACTATCCAGGTTCCTTCTCACAGCCCTCCTATCCAGACATTCATATTGAAGTAACCCTACTATCCAGGTTCCTTCTTACAACCCTACTATCCAGGCTTTCATATCGAAGTAACCCTATGACCCAGGTTCCTTCTTACAGCCCTACTATCCAGGCTTTCATATCGAAGTAACCCTACTATCCAGGTTCCTTCTCACAACCCTACTATTCAGGCTTTCATATCGAAGTAACCCTACTATCTAGGTTCCTTCTCACAGCCCTACTATCCAGGCTTTCATATCAAAGTAACCCTACTATCTAAGTTCCTTCTCATAGCCCTACTATCCAAGATTTAATATCGAAGTAACCCTACGATCCAGGTTCCTTCTCACATCGCTACTATCCAGGCTTTCATATTGAAGTAACCCTACGATCCAAGTTCCTTCTCACAACCCTACTATCCATGCTTTCATATCAAAGTAACCATACTATCCAGGTTCCTTATCACAACCCTACTATCCAAGCTTTCATATCGAAGTAACCCTACTATCCAGGTTCCTTCTCACATCCCTACTATCCAGGCTTTGATATCGAAGTAACCCTACTATCCAGGTTCCTTCTCACAACCCTACTATCCAGGCTTCCATATCGAAGTAACCCTACTATCCAGGTTCCTTCTCATAACCTTACTATTAAAGTTCCTTCTCTCTTATCTCCAAACAACATTTCACAACACTGTAAGACTGGGACCCGATAAAACACAATTGGTTTTGCAGTTCACCAGTAAGTCACGGTGCAGTATATTCCCTGACCAGATATGCAGTTCACTTCCGCTTCCTCAAGTCAGAGTTATTTCCCTAGTAGAGTAACGGATAACTGAAGCTCCAAAAATTCTATTTCTCCCAAGACAGATACCAACGTTCCTCAGCAGATTCCTCATTAACAACAGCAACAGGGACTCTCGTCAAAGGAATATCTCAAGAAATCAACATTCTCTAGATGGCATCTTTAGGACCATCTTCGACAATTCTCCATCGCATCCAGGATGGCATCTTTAAGCCCATCTCCGACAATCTTCCATTATTGACCTCCAAATGGCATCTGTAAGCCCATTCCCAATATCATAACTCAAGTTCCACTTTATGCGAGTGCAAATTTCTTGACACTCTAGTGTTCAATCATTTTCCACCATCAGATCACGAAAGGCGGAACAACCAATCTACATCCTCAGGTTTAAGAAGATTGAACAAGGGCAGCTGTTGTACCCCAAAATTTTCCCTCTCATTTTACTCAATACATACTCCTAGAGGTCCTCAATTGGCTCATGTTTGCCCAAGAGTTGACCAGACAAACTCTCTCCTAAGGCAATGTGTCTCAAACTAGGGTTTCCATTTTCCTCAAGATGGGTGGACTCCAAAGACCTAATATTCCCTCCCTAGTCCTAATATGTTCTCAAAACCCTACATGTAAAGTTTCATGCCTTGCAAAAGAATTTTACTCAATCAACTGCTTAGATGCTTGAGAATCGACTATATTAGGTTAAAAGTCGATTGTGACCCAAATACAGTCAAACTTCAAGATTTTTGGTCAACATTAAAATTTTGAAGTGAATTTCATCATTTGATCAAGGTTTGATCATGATTCCCCAAGGAATGCTCCAAATTCATCAAAACCCAAAAGTTGCTAAATTAGGGTTTCTTAGTAAAAGTCAACCAAACTTTGACCAAGCATAACTCCCACATGCTTTATCAGAAATTTTCCATCCAAAGCTCATTTTGAAAAGGATGCAATTCCATACAATGCATCTTCATCTCACAAGTTCAAAATATGCACTCATAAAAATATATGAATTTTTACATTATGCGTCCTTTTGAAAAGTCAACAAAAACACATTTTGGGTCAAAGATCCTTACATGAACATGGAAGACTCAATTGAGATGAGACCAAAAGGGTTGCTTAGGGGACATCCCAAGCTTTTCAAAAAGTCCTAGAACACCTCTCTAGGATTAAAATTGGAAGAGATATGCCTTGTCAAAGTTGACCTTTTTTGCAAAATGGCCAAAAGTCAAATATGCTCAAAAATGCATTTTTTGCTAAATGGGCCTAACTTTTTATGCTTGCACCTCACTTATAATGTGGTCCATGACCCAAATATTCATCCACACATTATTTTCTTCATTTTTCAATTTATTTTGATTTTTTTATTAATTAAAAATTGAATAAAATCAAATAATTGATGAATAATAGAAAAGATATGATTTGATTTGGTTTTTAGACAGGTTGGCAATCAAAATATGCTGAGTTATCAAGGCCAAAACGAATCAAGCCTAATTGGTACAAGAAAGGGATGATTTGGCTCAAAACAGCAAGTTTACATGTAGCTTGAAAATCAAATCAAATCTCTCATAATTGCAAATATTCAATCCAAGTTTGTAACCCTAATTCATTCCTATATAAATATTGAACAAGAACAAAGCATGGCACAAGGGTTAGCAGTCGTAAAAAAGGCAGAACAAATTCAAAAAATTTCAAAGAAAAGTGTGACTCGGTTTTCATTCAACAGCCCATCTCAAAGCCATTTAAAGCCATCAACCTCTTCCTGGGTGTGCATTGAAGCCAATTAGATCATTTGCAAGGCCTGAAACACCCAGAACCGCGCATTAAAAGTTCACTCGGTTTGCTTTTTTTTCAAAATCTATTACTGTATTTCTTGCATGATTAGAATGATTAATTGGTATATTTGTGATGTTTGAGATATTTGCAACCTAACTGCATGATTCAATTGAATTTTTGACGCCTATATGTGCCTTTTCCATTGTTAGGGTTTACGTGTGCAGTTTAGGGGTTTGTTCTACAGGTTAAATTGGGCAAAATGAAGGGTACCATGATGTTCACAAGATCAAAGCGAGTTGATCTATATAGTTAGATTTCATTTATCTTACGTTTTATGGATTTTTGAATGTTACAGGGCTATGGTTACGAACATTGTCCATGGGTATAGGTGAATACCTAACACGACGAAGCCTTGAAGAAGACTACTAAGTTGAAGCCCCCCATTGAAGTTTTTGAATCTTCACGCGTTTTGTTTTGTTTGTCAACTAACCACTTTTTTATATGTATTCTTCTCATTATACTTACAACTAACAACCATAGCTCAGCTGGCAACGCTTTAGTGGTAGCAAGCGTGAGGACCTGGGTTTGATCCCAGGTCCCAACAATTTTCTTTATTTAATTTTATTTCAACAGATTCAATGCACCCCAATCCTAGGAGCCTTCCATACACCCTTGCATCCATCCTCTTGATCACCATGGCATCAGATCCAACGCCTCATCAAGGAGAGACCCATGGTAGACCCTAAAGAGAGCACTATACAGGATCTCACATAGGCTGGGCCAGCAACCTTGGCCCCAGCTATTTCAGAATCATACCCCCTTTCTACTTAAACATACAAGCCCAATTCTTTCTTTTTTATACTTGTTTAATTTCTTTATTTATTTTCTTTAGTTATTTTCTTTTTTCTTAATTAACACAAAAATCATTTTCTTTTTTTAGTAAAAAAATCACAACAAACAACAAAAATATTTTTTAATAAAAATATTTTATTTCTTAATTAATTTAGTTTAATTAACTTAGGGAAATTTAATCTCTTTTTATAATTAAAAATAATTAGACTTAGGATTTGAATTGTACATAATTTAATTAATTTTCTTTAAAAATACACCAAAATCATTTTTATATTAAAATATTTATTTTAATTATTTAGGTTAACTAGGTTAACTTAAATACTTTTTTTCATAATTAATTAGAAATTAGGGTTTTATTTAATTTGCAATTTCATTGTTTTCTCCAATAAAAAATGTACAAAAATATTTTTTCTTTCAATTAGGGTTTAGGTTATTTTTTCAACATCCCTCGTATTTAATTCGCGGCGAATTTAATTATTTCTTTTCCATTATTTTTGTAACTGGCAATGATTTGTAATAGTTAAACTAGGGTTTTATTTACTGCTTTAATCCCTGATTCTTTGGTTATGTAATTAATCCCCATCCCCCGAAGCCTTGTAATAGCTAGGTTTATTTTCTCGCACTTTTAATTTCCGCATATATTTAACTGTTATATGCATGGTTAATAGGATTGTATGGGAAGAATGCTTGAAAAAATTAAAATGGTAGCTCACTTAATATGCAAAGATTAAATAACTGAAATAATTCATATGCACATATTCACTCCTTGGGTTTACCTCACTTCGGTTGCCTTCGGTAAACAATCATTAAGCATAGGATATTTTAGCGGTTGCCTTCTAGTCTAAAAGATCAAAGTGTCCCATTCGAATGTTGCCTCAGAAAGATCTTAAGACCTTAGGGTTACTACAAAAGTTTTCTAACTATTGCTTTAGTGGTTGTAGTTGTCCCTTTCGAATGTGCCTTACAAACTCCAACGACGGGGATACCTACTCCTTAATATCAGGATAGCGCTATCTAAAGGAAACGAGATCAAACAATCTTTTTTTCGAGTAGATAGAATCTTAAGTACTTTCTCAATAAAATTTTTTCACACAAACACCTTTCAAAACAAATTTTCAAAACAAACTTCATAACATCCTTGATCATCGGTGTGCGTAGACATTCTCCTTACAAACATCACCAAGTGAGCACGAGGGCAAGTGTTACCCTTGTACTTCTCAAACTCCGGGACCTTTAACTTAGAAGGCACTTTAACATTCGGGACCAAACATAGCTCATTCACATATTGCCCAAATAACTCTTTTCCCCTAAGAGCCTTTGTCTCTCTTTGCATTCTATCAAACTGCTCTTGGAAATCATCCATTCTGTCATAAAGACCCAAGTCTTCACTCGGCGGAGGGAAAGGACGACACACATCTTCATTAACAATCGGAACCAAATTCACCGAAGGAGGTGTAGCAGGAACAATATACACCACAAGAGGTGCGGGAGTAAAAACATTTGGAACCACTAGAGCATCTTGGGGGCCCAAATTGAAACCTTCAGGTGCAAAATTCTTCGACATTCCCCATGGATAACCATGAGGCATACAGTTTTGAACAACAGCCGGAGTAGCAGATACAGGAACAACAGGAACTTCAACATTTGCCCTTGTTGGTTGAGGTTGAACACTCGGTGGATGATTCTGAGCCACCACCAGGGCTTCCATCAGAGCAGTCAAATTGGCCAAGCCAGCCTTCAAAGCAGAAACTTTTTCACGTAGCTCATGATTCTCCTGTTCCAAGTTGTCCATCTTCTTTTTGAAGTTAGCCTGAGTGCTGTAGTGATGAGTCAGCTTGCCGAATGAACTAAAAAGTTGGGTAAGGCACCTGGATATGCACAATAAATGCAAGAAGTATGTGCGACATGATGCATGACATGCAATGCACATGATTATTTTTACTTTATCATTTAATATTTCAAGGGATTTAACGTTTATAGACATATTGCAAACATCAAAATAAGAACGCATTTGAAATACTGAAAACTTTTATTATAATAATTTCAAAATGGGTTACAAGTTTCAATAATCCCAAGTACAAGATGAAAATACAATCTAAAAATACTAAGAGAAAGAAACTGATAGAGATCAATCTCTACGTTGGCGCTTCTTTGTGAGCCTGGAAATCTGAGCTCTCAACCTCTGGTTTTCTTCCAAATGTCTGATGGAAACCTCCTTCCAATCATCTAAAGCAGGAAGTGAGTAATCCGCACCTGTTTAAGGCTTAGGATAAAATAAATCCCCTTTCCTCTCCATAGACTCTACTGCTCGACTCTCAAGGATCTCGATCAAATCATCTTTCTCCTTTAAGTCTGCTTTGTATGAACTCTCTAAAGTCTGGAACTTGTTCTTCCAAGCATCTCTTTCTTGTTGCATCCTAACTAAAGGAAGTTGCAACTCTTCTAGATCATATAATAAAGGAGGAGTGGTCTTCATAAACAGATCAGGCATGGGAGTCTCTCAAGTATACGACATCTTCAACTGGATGGCTCTCGATCGGACCCACTGAAGATATGGCTCCAAAGAAACAGCACCCCTAGGTCCCAAATCCTTCCTACTTTTCTTATGAATGTGACGCCAGGCCTTCACAATCTTCTCCCTAGCTTCCCTGTGGTCTTCTCCTTCCTTCAGAAAGAAACTACTCAAATGAATACTGTTTGGTTTATCCCTCATCAGATAACCAAGCTGTCTCTGTGCAAGAACATAGTTATAGTTAATTCCTCCCTTTGTACCAAGAAGAGGTACATTGGGGAAACTACCACAACTGTCAATAATCTCCACATCCTGATAAGCTCGATGATACCAATCAATATCCGAGTGAGTAAGTGCCATGATCTTAGGAGCCCAACGAGGTTCCTTCTTAACATCCCAAAAAGCATCATACTGAGGCATATGAGATATGAACCATCGGTACAACAAAGGCGTGCAACATATAATAATTCCCCCATGTTAAGAGCTCCAAAGATGAACAGAGTAATAAGCATCACCCAAAAGTGTAGGAATTGGGTTTTCGATCATGAAGATCCTGATAGCGTTAATGTCAAAAAAACTTGTCCACATTAGGAAATAAGAATAATCCATAAGCCAGTAAAGCAAAGATGGCCTCAAAAGAAACCGTACTCTTCATTCTGGAAAAGTAACGAGCTTTCTCCAATAAGAACTGAGTTGGTAATCCTCTAATCCCTCCTTTGGTAGTCATGTGAGCTTCCACCTCAGACTTCCCTAGATGAATCAAAGTAGCAATCTCATGTGGTTTTGACTCACCCTCTAAACCAGTAAAAGGAACATGATCGGTGACTGGTAAATCCAATAGATAAGAATACTCCTCCAATGTAGGCATCAACTGATAATCGGGAAAAGTAAAGCAGTGATACTCCGGATCATAGAACTGGACCAAGGTCGAGAGGATACCCTCCTTCATCTTCAGCTTCATGAGAGTAATAATGGATCCATACTTCTTCTGAAAGTCTACAGAACACTCGATCTCTAGAATCGGACTGACCATCTCATCTATCTTGGGATCCTTGAAACTGTATTTCCCGATCTTTCTCTGTCCAGAATCCCTGGTTAATAGTACCTGAGATGTTCACAAATAGCCAACCTTTAAATCCCTTGAAATATTATTTTCTTCAAAAGATGCTTATGAGTGCATGGATGCATGATGCAAAAATCACACACAAGATGACACATATAGGGTTCATAGGTTCAACGTCACGAGCATGAGGTCGAAGGTACTTCCCATAAGGTGTTGGTCTAAGAGTTATCACATGCCGAACAAGGTTCTAGAGGTTCCCAAGGTCTACATCCTTCCTTCAGATATTACCAAATTCCCGATTAACTCGGTAATTAGTAACATTCTTAAGAAAGACTCGTCCGAGTGTAGTATCGTGTGACAACTATTTCCGAATTACTCTGTCATAGCTTCCGCACTACACCTAAAAGGCCAATATGGGTTTGGTATTCTACGGTCCTTAGCTTCAGCAGGCTCCCAGGTCGAAAGCAGTACGTCTTCCCGATTACTCAGTAAACGACAATACAGTCAAAGGGGCCTCCATTGAGTGGGGGATCTCATGCCTCCTTTTTTGGGATTACTCTCTCAAACTTAACATGACTATACTGCCCGTCCTATATTAAAGTTTTCCCAAGTCCGGGTATAGGACTTATGAGTAATCACCAAGCACCCTGAAAACCAGGAAAATCCAGACAAACATATATACAAAATATAACACGTAAACAACAATAGCACATATACAGATATAAACAAAGAGAGGCTTAACCCACTTAGGGATGGACCAACAAGAGGGTAATCTTTCCCCAGTGAAGTCGCCATTTTTTCTGTAGCGGTAGAAATGTTCAAGACTAAGCCATTGGATTGACTAGCCTTTATACAAATCAAAATAAGAATCGCCACCGCGCTTTATTGTTTCCAAAGGAATGGGAAAAGAGCGAATAAACCAAAAAAGGGGGAAAGATTCAAGGTAAGGGGGTTGGTTATGCAAAGGGAAGGTATTGGCACCCTAAACATCTACGGTACTCCGCAGGAACCTCTTTGTAAAATCTGTATGTTTGGCTATGAAAATGTGTTGTATAGGAATAGATGATGGAGGTAAGAAAAGAAGTATTTTTTATGATTTTTGCACCCGCCGCGGTTGTGAACCTTTAGTGCCTACATACCACCTTTCGTGCAATAGGGGATTAGGCTACACGTAGTTCCTCTGTTAAAAATTTAAAACACAAGTGTGTTGGTTAATTTTATGAGATAAGACGTCATCGTCATTGTCCGTGTGGAAAAACATACTTACTACCCACAATCATGAGAAAAGAGAATTTGCATCATCTCAAAGTGGAGGATATGGCTTGGATTTTAAAATCAACAACGCCTCACTCAACACCCAAGTGGTAAATATCTCACTTCACTACATATTTTAGAAGTATAGTTGTTTGCATCACCTCAAGGATTGACAAGAGCCTAATATTTTAAGAAGAGTTTAAAGGTAAAATCCAAAGTGGAAAAATGATTTGAAATGAGATTGATTGACTTTTAGTCTTCTCGCAAAAAAGTGTCAAAGTATTATTAAATTGATTGAAGTTTATTTATGAAAATGATTTTTGAAAATGCATGGACATAAGTCCAAGTTTATTAAGAAAGTGGTTCAAGTTTAGAAACAAAAAGGGTTTAAAAAAAAGAGGGAGAAGATTTTTGAAATTAAAGAAAATGGTAGGAGAAGAATATACTATCCTAAAGCATAAGGTAAAAGCTAAGGATAAGGACCATCTAAAAGCCAAAAATTGACATTATGAGCAAAGATAGAACTCCCATTCTTTGGATTGAAACCAAGCAAGAAAAGATACTAGACCTCTTGAGAGAACCAAACTTCAAGTGTATTAAGTCTTCACAAAAATTGGGTAGAGTAACGACTGTATATAAGTGAATTCCAGATTACAAACAAAGGATGTAATCACAAAACCTTCACACAAAAACAAACAAGCAACCCAATGTCTTGAGGTAAACCTCAAGAGCTTCAAACAAAATAATCAGATAAGATCACATGGTCTCCAAGATAGGCCAAGGTTTCTAATCCTAAGTCCAAGATAAAGTCCCATGCTCCATAATGCCAAGGATAGTAACCAAATATTCCAAGTACCATTAAGAGTTTTTTAGGGTTTAAGTTGGTTATTAAGTATCTTAGAAAAGAGAAAAATAAAAGCTCAAGTGAGCAAAGGAAAAATGACAAGAAAATAAATGCTCAAATGAGCAAAGATGAAAATGGCATGAAATTTAAATGCTAAAAGTAAATAGTGCATAGAGCATAAAAGAATAAAAGCATAAAATAAAACAAGTCAATAATTAGTTGTTAGTTGGATGAACATCTTGAAACTTGCATTTGGAACTCATTAGAGGATTGGTAGAACCCAAGCCTCCACACAATAAGTTGCATTTGCTTTTTGTCCAGTATATCATCCATTTGGAATTCTCACAAGTACCATTTAATGATCAACGGTGTTTAAGTGATCCGTGTTGACCAAATGTGTTGTAGATCCATTAGAGGATTGTTAGAACCAAAGCCTCCACAAAATGAATCTCAAGGTTATTGGATCAAAGATATCAAATTAACATACTTGGGCTTGCAATCATAAGTTTGGGCCACGAATGATCATTTATTCGAATCTGGACAAAATTTAACGCTATGTTAAGCAATCGTAAGTGGACTTATATATAAGTCACACCTATTTTGAGGCTGGTCAATAGCAATCGATGCACCATTTATTTGGAGACATGATATAGAGATCATGCTCCAACAACATTTAGTGCAAGGAGAAGGGGATGAGATGAAGAGGAATTAGGGTAAAAAAGAAAACCACATTTGAATTAATATTTAATCAAACTATTATTAAAATCATTCATCCATTTTTGTGGAGTTAAACTCAACACCATGGATCCAATGATGTTAATAAAGTCATGACCAAAAAATCAACCCAAGACAGCCAGAAAATATTCACAAAACGATATAATATTTAATATATATATATATTAAAGGATGGAAAATGTTAAAATAAAGTAGAAAATAATGAGGAAAATATCAATTATATTCAAATTAATCAAGAAATGAAAAATAAGACCATAGAAAAATCAGAAATGGGTCCAAATATTTTTATAAAAATTTTAGTAATTTTTTAGAAGTCAGAAACTATTTTTTAACCATTTAAAATTGTTTAAAAAAACATAAAATAGATCAAAAATAGTAAACCTCAACATAAATTTCCATAAAGTCAAAAATATTCAAAATAATATTTATGAATTTTTACGGAATTAAAAAATGTTAGAAAGTATTTTTTAAGTAATTAAAAGAAAGCAAATAATACAAAAAATATAAAAAATACCAAATGTTAAAATACAAATGTAAAAAAATATTCATGAGATCAGAAATAATTCAAAGTATTTTTTGTGAATTTTTCATAATTTTTGGATAAAAAATAAAAAGAGTTATGAATTTTTAAAAATTTAATCAAATAAAATATAAAATCAGAAAATAAAATAAAACCAAAAAGATGTGGACCATCAGATCAAAGTCAAAATGCGTTAGTAAGCTAATCCAATGGACCAGACGCGTTTTGCTTGATATGGACCTTAGTGAAACACACATGTAATCAAAAAAGGGCAACCAATGAAATTAAAACGCTTGGCACGCTATCATTGGCTGAGACGAGACTTGTCATCGTCTTCAACCTCCAAACACCCTGCAATGGGGATTTTGTGAGATCTTTCAAATGGAAAAATTAGGATCCCTGGCTAGCATCATTGAACTCGTCTCTTCAAGACGATTCTAACACAACCATCGCGCCAAATTTATGTAAAGTATGGAGAGAGATATGAATCAAAACACAGAAAAATAGCGAGCACCTTCAATTTGATATTTCTCTCTCAATTCTCAATGGATTTAAAAATTGTAAGCATCATTAGTATCAAACAAAGGAGTAGAACATATTAGTGCTTGATTTGGATCCAATTGGTAGAGAATTCTACCTTTTCGAAGCTCAAGTAAGAAGCTCTGAAACTGGACTTCTGTAGCTTGAATTATGGGTCATTTTGATTGGTTTAAGTGCTAGAGAGTTTGTATCAAGTTCAAGGATGATGAATACGCAAATAATTTTGGAAAAGGAAGCTTTAATTTCAAAAACTGAATTCAACAAAAGTGGGTTCGTGTGATTTTTTGCCAGGGTGTTCTTGGCTCTCTAAGCTTGGGAAATTGAATGGGGGATGACCCTCTATTTATGGGGAAGTGAATGGGAATGAAAAATTGAAGAAACAAGGAAGTTTTGAGGGAAATTGAGTAAGGGTCGAGCACGAGTGAAGTGTCACTTCATTTGCATCAAAACTCATCCAAACCTCGCGTTTTGGGGTGCTAATCACTTCTGGAAAGTTTTCTAATTAAGTTTAAATAAAAAACACGCACAAATCGTGTGTTTAGAAGTCACATTATGGATTTCAAAATTATGACTTTCTGCAAAATTCAGTTTCAAACTACCAAATTCAAATCTATGGCATTTCCACCTCAAGGGGCCTTAGGGCATAATTCTTGATGCTTTGGGAAGATGAGGTTACAAGCTTTGAAATGGATAAAGAATGGAATCAAATGGATTCTTGAGATGAAAGTTACATGGAGTCAAAGTTGAAGAAAAAGAGTTGAATTTCCTTATTTAGAAAATTTTTAAACTCTTCTTTAAAAATGACATATAATCTCTTGCATCCAAACATGGCACCAAAAAATATGGAATGAGGTAGACCTCTTGAATGACATTTTGAAATTTGAACCACTCAAAATATCCAAAAATTGAGCAAGTTATGACTTGTTGAAGTTGGCCAAAAATCATGAAATGACCTATAATCTTTTGCATTCTTAAGGAAACTTCCATCCATTTTTTCACTTTGCACATAAAAGAAGGATTGAAGTATACATCCTTAGGATCATCATGAAAAAAGAATAGGCTCAAGGTGATAAAAATTGACCAAGTTATGATGATTTGAAGTCACATTATGAAAAATTGGGGGTTCATCTGGATGACTTGTAATCTTTCCTCTTTACCAAGTTTCTTCCACATGAAAAATTCTTGAAACTTTTGAAGTGATTTGTTGGTAACTCTTTGAAGAGAAGAATATTTTTGGAATCACTCAAAAATACCAAAAGATTAGCATGATATGCCCCTGTGAAGTCCAAAACCCTAGTTTCTAGATCAAGAGAATGCTTGGTGGAACTTTGTCAAGTTTGAACAAACTTTTTGTGCCAACATTCTTCCTTTGTGAATAGAAATTGTGGAGGATGATCATGAGGAATCATGGCCACCAAAATTATTTTCATACCAACTTCAAAACAACTTCAATGGTGAGGTTTTTATCTTTCAAGCTTTTGACTAGGGCATGGAAATAAACTCATGAACCCATGATGCAACTTGCTAAACCTCATCGCCTTCACCTACGTTATTAACAAGTAAGACAAACCAATATTGTATTTTTTAATTTAGAGAGAAAATCAAAGCAGAATATCCATGATCACCATAGAAAACAAGTCAAGGTGCTTGGTGACTCCTCAAAGAGCAAGGTTAAAGATAAGGAGAGGAACCAAAAGCCCTAATGTGATTTTATGGTGATTGAAACAATATGGTATGATGACAGGATCTTAGGGGCAAAAATTGGGGTACAACAACTGCATTTATTTAAGTTTCTTCTATCCGAAGATGCGAAGGTTAAAAATCTTCGTGTCGACGGGATTGAAGACACTTAAATATAAAACAAAACCTGTTTTTGTCCCTAAGATGCCATGCAGACGTTTATGCATATGAATGCATATGAATGGAACAAAAGAGACGCAAAGTGGCGTTGGGGATGCAACATGAAATGTAGAAACAGAAGAGCAATCCCACCAGGAAAATAAATCACTGGTAAACCACAAGTAAAGAATCAGAGAGGAGAATAACAAGTATCGACGTTCACTTGCGATGTACTACCAACGTTCACTGAAGGTAGAAAGGGAAAAAATATCATATAACCGCCGTTCACTGATGATGAACTATAAACATTCACTGAAGATAGCAAAAGGATAAGAAACACCGACGTTCACTGCCGATGTACTACCAACATTCACTGAAGGTAGAAAGAGAAAATATATCATATCAGCGTCGTTCACTGACGATGAAATATCAAAGTTCACTGAAGATATCAAAAAGATAAGAAACACTGACATTCACTGCCGATGTACTACCAACGTTCACTGAAGTTAGAAAGAGAAAATATATCATATCACTGCCGTTCACTGATGATGAACTATCAACATTCACTGAAGATAGAAAAAAGATAAGAAACACCGACGTTCACTGCTTATGTACTACTAACGTCCACTGAAGGTAGAAAGAGAAAATATATCATATCATCGCCGTTCACTGATGATGAACTATCAACGTTCACTGAAGATAGAAAAAAGATAAGAAACACCGACGTTCACTGCTGATGTACTACCAACGTCCATTGAAGGTAGAAAGAGAAAATATATCATATCACCGCCATTCACTGACGATGAACTATCATTGTTCACTGAAGATAGCAAAAAGATAAGAAACAACGACTTTCACTGCCGATGTACTACCAACGTTCACTGAAGGTAGAAAGAGAAAATATATCATACCACCGCCGTTCACTGACGATGAACTATCAACATTCACTGAAGATAGCAAAAAGATAAGAAACACCGACGTTCACTGCCGATGTACTACCAACATTCACTGAAGGTAGAAAGAGAAAATATATCATATCACCGCCGTTAACTGACGATGAACTATCAACATTCACTGAAGATAGCAAAAAGATAAGAAACATCGACGTTCACTGCCGATGTACTACCAACGTTCACTGAAGGTAGAAAGAGAAAATATATCATATCATCGCCATTCCATGACGATGAACTATCAACGTTCACTGAAGATAGCAAAAAGATAAGAAACACCGACGTTCACTACCGATGTACTACCAAAGTTCAATGAACGTAGAAAGAGAAAATATATCATATCACCGCCGTTCACTGACGATGAACTATCAACGTTCACTGAAGATAGCAAAAAGGATAAGAATCACCAACGTTCACCGCTGATGTACTACCAACGTTCACTGAAGGTAGAAAGAGAAAATATATCAAGTTTCCCCAAGATTTTGGTGTTATGCCAAGAACGGGTCTCAACTTCTTCTTTAACCAAGGAAATCTGCCTGGAAAGGGTAATACCTAATCTGTCTCAAATAAAGAGACTCCCACTCATTGTCAAGCGGATTTACAAAGAGAAATGACTTTTTAGAAATAGAAATATGACTTCTCAGGGACATGCCACGATATTCTTGCTGAGGAGATAAAGTCTTGTTGTGCAAAATAAATGCTCAACCCAAAACTCAAAAATTTCAGAGATCCCTAAATCCAATTCAGAAATAAACTGGAGCAAGACGGACAGTGAAAATACATATTTTGAGAAATAAACTCAAGAGGGAAAACCAAATTCAACTAAGCAAAGAGAGATGCAGGAAAAGGTCAGAACATCATGTTAATGAATACTGGTTTTTAGTCATGCATGATGTATGTATGAATGTATGAGTGCTATCGTGCATATACTAGTAAAAGGATACATAATTAGTACAAACAAACAAAACCGCCTCAGGTACTAACAACAAACGGGTTAAACTTCAACCAGAAAGATCAATCCAAGAAAAGTAAAAGCAACTGCGAAAACCAAACCCACTACCTGCCTTAACTTTACTAAGGAGAAACATAATCCGGATGTAGCCAAGTCAAACAAATATAGGGAAAAAACATCTTTCTTCCGGTTTCATCGGAGAAAACAGTTTTCCAAAAGCAACATGCCTATTGGAGGTTGCAAGACCAGCCTCAAATAAAGAAGACTGACGCCGACACAACCAAACTTCATTGGGGGGTTCAAGCCTTCCTCCCTGGAGAAAACTTTCATCACGAATACTCATTCCAAACAAGAGATGCCCTGGGATAACCTTCCTGGGAAATCAAGAAGTCAATATTAATGCCAAAACATTCATCATATGAGGGAAAACTTGTTGGGGAATCTGAGACGGAGACTTCTGACCATGCAAAACCCCAAAAAACAAATCGAGACCTGACTAGGGATAATGAGATCATAAACCCAATATTGTACCTTGCACCCACTGATATAGTCTCTAACTATCTGAGAAACACACAAGGATTGCGCACCTACCAGCAAAATGCCCAGAGAAAACTTTCATGAAGGGAGTAAATTTTCTTAAAACGACCGGAGTTTGTTCATTCTTGGGATCACCATTCTTGTTGTCATTGTTTTATCACAAATCCCAAAGTAAATTGAATTGTAAAGATCACTCTTCTTTTTGAAAAGTCAATTTTTCTTTTTAATCCTTTTGCTTTAACAATTATTATCAGTAATAAATGTTGTCTTTTCAAGCTAAATAAAAATAAGAACACAAAAAGTTGGGCAAAAGCTCGAATTTCATTAACAGAATGGTAGTCTGCGAATGGCGAGACTCCATGGATGATTATAAAGTTTGGGAAATGGTAATACATAATGCAAAAGATACATTGAGATACAATGACCACTATCCCCCCTAACAACTTTTTAAATCCTGAGCAGCAACTTTTGTTGAAATATGGTGAAGATCCGAGAAGATTGTTGCTTCAACGATCAAGTCTCGTCTGACGTAGTTACTTTCCTAGAAAGTCCATAACTTTTGCCTAAGCTGCCCTTTCAATTTTTCAACTTAGCAGGAAATTTATTCTGTTTATGTCTCTAATTTCCTACACCTCCCTTTTGGGTTTTTGGCCTACCGAGACGCTCCTTTTTTTCCTAAGCCGCCCTTTCGGGTTTTCAACTTAACGAGTTGTTCTTTTATTTCTTTAGGCAAAGTATTTCTTGACTGCGTCAACATTCATGGGACGTGGGAACTCTTCACCATCCATAGTTTCAAGAATCAATGCACCACAAGAGGAGGCTTTCTTGACAACATATGGGCCTTCAAAATTAGGAGTCCACTTTCCCCTAGAATTAGTGTTGAAAGACATGATCTTCCTGAGCACGAGGTCGCCTTCCTGAATTCACGAGGTTTGACCTTTTTATCAAATTCTTTCTTCATTATTTTCTGATATAAATGCCCATGAGATAAAGCTTTCATTCTCTTCTCTTCAATCAAATTCAATTGGTCAAACCTATTCTGAACCCATTCAGCCTCTGTCAATTTGGCTTCCATTATCACACGTAACGAGGGAATCTCTACCTCGATTGGGAGTACAACTTCCATTCCATAAACTAAAGAAAACGGGGTGGCTCCTATTGAAGTGAGAACAAATGTTCGATATCCATGTAAAGAAAAATGGAGCATTTCATGCCAATCCTTATAAGTGACAACCATTTTCTGGATGATGTTCTTGATATTCTTATTAGCAGCTTCAACAGCCCCGTTCATCTTTGGCCTGTATGGAGACGAATTATGATGGAAAATCTTGAATTCTTTGCACAGTTCAGTCATCATCTGGTTGTTCAAATTCGAGCCATTGTCAGTGATGATTCTGCTCGGCACACCATACCGGCATATAAGATTGTTTTTGATGAAACGCACAACCACCTGTTTGGTAACATTGGCATATGAAGCAACCTCTACCCATTTGGTAATGTAGTCAATTGCTACCAAAATGAAATGGTGTCCATTTGAAGCTTTAGGTTCTATCATCCCGATCATGTCAATACCCCACATAGAGAAAGGCCACGAGGAGGAAATCACATTGAGCAGTGTCGGAGGTACATGGATCTTATCTGTGTAAATCTAACATTTATGGAACTTCTTTGCAAATTTGTAAAAATCAGATTCCATTGTCAACCAATAATAACTTTCCCTTAGCATCCTTTTAGCCATCAAATGTCCATTAGTATGAGTGCCAAATGAACCTTCATGGATCTCATGCATCAACATGTCTGCTTCGTGTCTATCCACGCATCTGAGCAAGACCATGTCAAAATTCCTCTTGTATAACACATTTTCACTGAGGAAGAAACTGCCTTCCAATCTTCTCAGTGTCTTTCTATCTTTCTTTGACGCACCAAATGGGTATTCCCGTGTCTGAAGAAAATGCTTGATATCTTAATACTAAGGTTTTTCATCTGCTACCTCCTCTGTCGCAAACACATGAGCGGGCCTATCTAGCCGTCGAACTGTAATTTGGGGTATATCATTCCAAACATTCACTTGGTACATGGAAGCCAAAGTTTCCAGAGCATCCACCATTTGATTTTTATCCCTATGAATGTGATGGAATTCAACTTTATTGAAGAAGGGTAGTAATCTTCTAGCGTAATCTTTGTAAGGGATCAAGCCAGGGTGACGAGTGTCCCATTCTCCTTTAATCTAATTTATTACCAAATCTGAATCGCCATAAACATCTAGAATCTTGATGCTGATATCAATAGCTTCCTGAAGACCCATGATGAAAGCCTCATATTCTGCCATATCATTAGTGCAATCAAATGTTAACCTTGCAGTAAAAGGAATGTGCGATCCATGAGGAGTAACAATCACAACACCAATTCCTTTACCATAAGCATTCACAGCTCTATCAAATATCATACTCCAACGATATTCAGGGTCGGGACCCTCCTCGGGCAATGGCTCATCACAATCTTTCACTTTTAAGAACATCACATCTTCATTAGGGAATTCATACTCTGCAGACTGATGATCCTCCACCGGCTGGTGAGCAAGGTAATCTGCCAACACACTACTTTTAGTGGCCTTTTGAGTGCGGTATTCGATATCATATTCAGATAACAACATCTGCCAGCAGGCAATTCTCCCAGTAAGAGCAGGATTTTCAAAAATATACTTGATTGGATCCATTTTAGAGGTCAACCAAGTAGTATGATTCAACATATACTGCCGCAAACGCTTTGCCGCCCAGGCCAAAGCACAACATGTTTTTTCTAGCATAGAATACCACGACTCACAATCAGTGAACTTTTTGCTGAGATAATAAATGGCAAACTCTTTCTTTCCCGTTTCATCCTGTTGTCCCAGAATACTACCCATGGATTTATCCAACACTGTTAGATACATAATCCACAGTCTTCCTTCCACTGGAGGGAGCAAGATAGGGGGTTCAAGCAGATACTCTTTAATACTTTCAAATGCCCTTTGGAAGTCATCCGTCCACACATAACCTTGATCTTCTTTAACAACTTAAAGATCGGTTCACACGTTGCAGTCATGTGGGAAATAAATCTGGAGATATAATTCAAACGCCCGAGGAAACCCCTGACTTGCTTTTCAGTTCTTGGTGCTGGCATTGCTTGAATTGCTTTGACTTTGTCAGGGTCAACTTCAATTCCTTTCTAGCTAACAACAAAACCCAATAATTTCCCCGATCTAACTCCGAAGGTGCATTTATTTGGATTCAAGCGGAAACGATACTTCCTCAAACGCTGAAACAACTTCAACAAATCCTCTATATGCCCTTCTTCAGTTTGGGATTTGGCAATCATATCATCAACATATAATTAGATTTCTTTGTGCATCAGATCATGGAGTAGGGTTGTGATAGCCCTCTGGTACGTTGCACCAGCGTTCTTCAACCCGAAGGGCATCACTCTGTAACAGAATGTTCCCTAGGGTGTAATAAACATTGTTTTTTCCATGTCCTCTGGATCCATTCTTATTTGATTATACCCGAAAAATCCGTCCATGAACGAGAATACCTTGAATTTTGATGTGCTATCCACTAACATGTCAATGTGAGGCAATAGGAAATCATCTTTTGGACTAGATTTATTTATATCTCTGTAATCTACGCACATGCAGACTTTTCCTTCTTTTTTCGGTTCTGGGACAATATTGGCAATTCACTGAGGATACACTGATGTCACAAGAAAACCAGCATTAATCTACTTTAGGACCTCCTCTTTGATCTTTACTGCCATATCCAGGTGGGTACTTCTCAACTTTTGTTTAACTGGCGAACACTCTGGCTTCAACGGTAAACGATGCTCGATAGTGTCTGTATCTAGACTAGGAATATCTTGATAAGACCAAGAAAAAATATCCACATATTCTTTCAACAGCTCAATCAACCCGCTCTTTACATCAGGATGCAACGATGCTCCAATCTTGACTTCCTTCGAATCTTCTTCTAAACCCAAATTAATCACTTCCAAAGGCTCCTTATATGGCTGAATGGTATTTTCCTCGTGCTCAAGCAACCGTGAGACCTCTTCTGGAATCTCATCATAATCATCTTCTTCAGCCCCAAACACAGGACATTCAAAGTTGGGAGAGTGTGCAGAGTCATTATATTCAACGGGTTTTTTAACTAATCTGCACATGTGATTTATGATTGCTTTTAGAAACTGACACATATAACAAGTGATCATGCAGATTAATTTTCAGTTATTATTTATTTTGAAAGGGTTTTTTTTATTACCATTTCCAAAGAAAAAGACAGAAAATAAAAGACATAATTTTGGAAGCAAAGACAACTTTTATTAATGATCTTAACAATTATAGTGAATAGATAAGCCCTACAACATTAATACTTTCATCTTGGGCAGAGTGAAAGCTTTTCAAAAGAAATAAATAGATTAGCAAAACAAATTACTTTGAAACTTGTATGCAAGAAGGAATATCAATGGTGACCCAATTCTGAACTTGGACTCCATGCGTCACATAATTCGGTACTTCCTGCTCTGCTTCATCCTCTTCAACAACATTAATTACAGAACCAATCGGATGGAGGTAGCCTCCGTTTCGAAAAACATCATGATAACTGTTCACAGAAGACTTCAAATTCAAACTCTCGCCTTTGCCATTCCTCTAAGAGAAACCCAAACCAACTCTGTTCTAGTTCATGGGTGGATCCACAAGTCATCCCCACACTGCATTATGACCAATGCGCACAACCTGTTGCGCATCCTTCAGGGAAACCACCGAATTCTGATTCTTCCATATGTTATCAATGGATAGGGCTTGGAACTGGGTCCCAACAACAGCCTCATCCGCTTCTACAATACTGAAAGAAGATAGATGGGATATCAACAACGCCTGCTCCCCATTTATGATCACTACCTTCCCTTCACCCACAAATTTTAGCTTCTGATGCAGAGTCAAAGTGACAGCCCCTGCTTCGTGTATCCATGGCCGTCCTCGCAAAAAACTATACGCGAGAATAATGTCCATTACCTAGAAAGTTATCAAGAACAAGTGTAGTCTTATATGGATGGGCAAGTCCACTTCACCGATGAAAAATTTCCTCGACCCATCAAAAGCCTTCACAATGATGCCACTCGGGCGCATAGGTGTTCCCTGATACTTTAACTTCATGAGAGTACTTCTCGGTATAACATTAAACGTGGATCCGTTATCAATTAGCACGTTGGATAGCGAATCATTCTTGCAATTCGTAGATATGTGAAGGGCGAGGTTGTGATTCCTCCCTTCATCTGGTAACCCATCATCACAGAAACTCAAGTTGTTACATGACGTAATGTTTCCAATTACGTTGCTGAATTAATCTAACGACATGTCATTCTCTACAAAAGCTTGGTCTAGTACTCTCATCAGTGAATCTCTATGAGCAGAGGAATTCATCAATAAAGCTAAGATGGATATCTTTGAAGGAGTCTGCAATAGCTTATCTATAATTTTTTAGTCGCTCATTTTAATTATCTTCAAGATATCATCCACTTCTTTCTCCAATGTAGCTCCACTAGTCTCTCCTGCAGTCTTCTTCAGCTCATCATTCTTAGCAATTTTCTTTCCAGCAAAATAGTCTCTTTAAATAACCGGCGCAAACACGCGACCACTACGGGTCACCCTGCTATTATCAAATATATTTCCAACATATTGCATTGGCTGGATGGGAACTTCCACCCCATCTTCCAAGATTGTAGCGTTATATTTGTAAGGCATAAACTTATCTGATTTATAGGGAACAGGACCTGGAAGACTAATTACCAATGGGGTAACAGCTGGTTTGCTATGGTACTCCATCTCAAGGTGAGCGGGAGCACCAAAACAAGGTACAATGACATTTACACCTTCCACGACACAATCAGCCCTCAAAAGACCATTTCCGACAAACAAATCTTCGTCTGAAGAGAAATACTCATCCGCAGAGGCATATTCTTCTTCTGACTCTTCTACCATCAAACAAACATCAACCATATTAACCTCGTGATAATAATCTCTATGACCTGTGACCTTGATAGTTCAATTGTCTAACAGTAATTGAACACCGTCTCTCACAATAGAACATCCTCGGGGGTCTCGACAGCAAACTATGCAAGATCCATATTGGTGTTCCACCTAACCAGCAGTACGCTAGAAGGTAGCATGCAACTGTACAAGATCTTCATTCAAATGCTCTACTTCAAAAATTCTGAATTCACCCGGACATCCAGAAACCATATTAACTTCCTCTTCATACTCTTCCCTAGGCCTGATTATATGAATTAGACCTTCATCCATCATCTCTTGTAAATCAACTTTTATCTTATCGCAACCCTGTATGTTTGTAGTGCAAATACCACAACCGACAAGGTCATGCATATAATAACTGAATTCACAGAGGTCTGCATGCATTTTCACCAAATCCCCTCTAACCATATTAATGTCAATAATCTGGAAGTCACCTGGACAACTGGCCACCATATTCACAGCACTCACTCCCCCGTGTTTGGGTAAAGGATTGTCTTTCACATTAGGTCCCATGTCTTTAAAAGATAAAATTCTAGACTTCACCAACCTTTTCTCTTCAATCTTCAAAGGATAACAATTTTAAACACTATGCCCTAGTGCTGCCTGATGAAAGGCACACGTCTGGTATGCTTTGTAATACCAAGGCAATGGAGATGGTATTGCTGGAGATGGTCGTGTCTGGACCAACTTCTTCTGGATCAATGCTGGTAGTAGCTCTGCATAACTCATGGGGATAGGGTTATAGTTCTCCCTTCTCTGATTATTCCCTTGGATCCCCAGCTGGGACTGTCTTTGATAAGCAACGGTAGTCGGAGCGGAATTCATAACAGGAGTAATTGAGGTAACTTGCTGGTGACCCTGATAATTCCTTCTAGGAGCGTTCACCCTCCTCTCTTGTATGATAGCATTTGTATCCCCCTCTTTATTCTTTGTAAACCCATAAGCTGGCTTTTTCACACCTTCGGATCCTTCACCCTTTGTCAAACGACCTTCTCTTACTGCCTCTTCTAGGTGGACACCCATTCCTACCATTTCTGTAAAATCACTTGGGGAACTTGCTACCATTCTTTCGTAGTAGAAAGCACTTAACATCTTAAGAAAATTTTTAGTCATTTCCTTCTCCTCCATGGGAGGAATCACTTGTACAGCCACTTCGAGCCATCTCTGTGCGTACTCTTTGAAAGATTCTCTGTCTTTTTGAACCATGGCTCTAAGCTGGTCACGATCAGGCGCCATGTCCACATTATACTTGTAATGTTTTATACATGCTTCTCCCAAATCATTAAAGGTGTGGATGTTAGCGCTGTCTAAACTCATGTACCATTTCATTGTTGCGCCGGTCAGACTATCCTGGAAAAAGTGAATCAGCAAACGTTGATAATCGGTGTGGGTAGACATTCTCCTTACATACATCACCAAGTGAGCACGAGGGCAAGTTTTGCCCTTGTACTTCTCAAACTCCGGGACCTTGAACTTCGCAGGCACTTTAACATTCGGGACCAAACACAGCTCATTCACATTTTGCCCAAATAACTCTTTTCCCCTAAGATCCTTCATATCTCTTTGCATTCTATCAAACTGCTCTTAGAAATCATCCATTCTATCATAAAGACCCAAGTCTTCACTCAGCGGAGGGAAAGGATGACACACATCTTCATTAACAAGCGGAACCAAATTCACTGAAGGAGGTGCAGCAGGAACAGTATGCACCACAGGAGGTGCCGGAGTAACAACATTTGGAACCACTGGAGCATCTTGGGGGCCCAAATTGAAACCTTCAGATGCTAAATTCTTCGGCATTCCCCACAGATAACCCTGAGGCATACGGTTTTAAACAACAGTCGGAGTAGCAGATACAGGAACAATAGGAACTTCAACATTTTCCCTTGTTGGTTGAGGTTGAACACTTGGTGGCTGATTCTGAGAAACCACCAAAGCTTCCATCAGATTAGTCAAATTGGACAAGCCAGCCTTCAAAGCAGGAACTTCTTCGCGTAGCTCACGATTCTCTTGTTCCAAGTTGTCCATCTTCTTTTTGAAGTTAGCCCGAGTGTTGTAGTGATGAGTCAACTTGCTGAATGAAGTAAAAAGCTGGGTAAGGCACCTGTATATGCATAGTAAATGCAAGAAATATGTGCAACATTATGCATGACATGAAATGCACATGATTATTTTTATTTTATCATTTAATATTTCAAGGGATTTAACGTTTATAGAAATATTGCAAACATAAAAATAAGAACGCATTTGAAATACTGAAAACTTTTGTTATAATAACTTTAAAATGGGTTACAAGTTTCAATGATCCCAAGTACAATATTAAAATACAATCTAAAAATCCTGAGAGAAAGAAACTGATAGAGATCAATCAGTACGTTGGCGCTTCCCTATGAGCCTGGCAATCTGAGCTCTCAACCTCTGGTTTTCTTCCACATGTCTGATGGCAACCTCCTTCTAATCATCTGAAGCAGGAAGTGAGTAATCAGCACCTGTTTCAGGCTTAGCAGAAAATAAATCCCCTTGCCTCTCCATAGACTCTACTGCTCGACTCTCAAGGATCTCGATCAAATCATCTTTCTCCTTCAAGTCTGCTTTGTAGGAACTCTATAAAGTCTGGAACTTGTTCTTCCAAGAATCTCTTTCATGTTGCATCCTAACTAAAGCAAGCTGCAACTCTTATAGATCATCTAATAAAGGTTGAGTGATCTTCATAAACAGATCAGGCCTAGGTGTCTCTCAAGTATATGACATCTTCAACTGGATGGCTCTCGATCAGACCCACTGAAGATATGGCTTCAAAGGAACATCACCCCTAGGTCCCAAATCCTTCTTACTTTTCTTACGAATGTGACGCCAGGCCTTCACAATCTTCTCCCTAGCTTCCCTGTGGTCTTCTCCTTCCTTTAGAAATAAACTACTCAAATGAATATTGTTTGGTTTATCCCTCATTGGATAACCAAGTTGTCGCCGCGCAAGAACAAGGTTATAGTTAATTCCTCCCTTTGTACCAAGAAGAGGTACATTTGGGAAACTACCACAATTGTCAATAATCTCCACATCCTGATAAGCTCGATGATACCAATCAATATTCGAGTGAGTAAGTGCCATGATCTTAGGAGCCCAACGAGGTTCCTTCTTGACATCCCAAAAAGCATCAGACTGAGGCATATGAGATATGAACCACCGGTACAATAAAGGTGTGCAACAGATAATCATTCCCCCATGATAAGAATTCCGAAGATGAACAGAGTAATAAGCATCACTCAACATTGTAGGAACTGGGTTTTCAATCATGAAGATCCTGATAGCGTTAATGTCGACAAACTTGTCCACATTAGGAAATAAGAATAATCTATAAGCCAGTAAAGCAAAGATGACCTCAAAAGCAACCATACTCTTCATTCTGGCAAAGTAATGAGCTTTCTCCAATAAGAACTGAGCTGGTAATCCTCTAATCCCTCCTTTGGTATTCATGTGAGCTTCCACCTCAGACTTCCCCAGATGAATTAAAGTAGCAATCTCATGTGGTTTTGGCTCACCCTCCAAACCAATAAAAGGAACACGATCGGTGACAGGTAAATCCAATAGATAATAATACTCCTCCAGTGTAGGCATCAACTGATAATCAGGAAAAGTAAAGCAGTGATATACCAGATCATAGAACTGGACCAAGGTCGAGAGGATACCCTCATTCATATTCAGCTTCATGAGAGGAATAATGGATTCATACTTCTTCCGAAAGTCTGCAGAACACTCGATCTCTGGAATCAGACTGACCAACTCATCTAATTTGGGATCCTTGAAACTGTATTTCCCGGTGTTTCTCTTTCCATAATCCATGGTTAATAGTACCTGAGATGTTCACAAATAGTCAACCTTTAAATCCCTTGAAATATTATTTTCTTCAAAAGATGCTTATGAGTGCATGGATGCATGATGCAACAATCACACACAAGATCAGACATATAGGGTTCATAGGTTCAACGTCACGAGCATGAGGTCGAAGGTACTACCCATAAGGTGTTGGTCTAAGAGTTATCACCTGCCGAACAAGGTTCTAGAGGTTCCCAGAGTGTACATCCTTCCTTCGGATATTACCAACTTCCTAAGAAGTACTCGGCCGAGTGTAGTATTGCATGACAACTATTTTCGAATTACTCCGTCATAGCTTCCACACTACACCTAAAAGGCCAAGATGGGTTTGGTATTCTACGGTCCTCATCTTCAGCAGGCTCCCAGGTCGAAAGCAGTACGTCTTCCCGATTACTCGGTAAACAACACTACAGTCAAAGGGGCCTCCACTGAGTTGGGGATCTCATGCCTCCTTTTTTGGGATTACTCCCTCAAAGTTAACATGACTATACCACTCATCCTATATTAAAGTTTGCCCAAGTTAGGGTATAAGACTTATGAGTAATCACCAAGCACCCTGAAAACCAGGAAAATCCAGACAAACATATATACAAAATATAACACGTAAACAACACTAGCACATATACATATATAAACAAATATAGGCTTAACCCACTTAGGGATGGACCAACAAGAGATCAATCTTTCCCCAGTGAAGTCGCCATTTTTTCTGTAGCGGTAGAAATGTTCAAGACTAAGCCATTGGATTGACTAGCCTTTATACAAATCAAAATAAGAATCGCCACCGCGATTTATTTTTTCCAAAGGAATGGGAAAAGAGCGAATAACCCAAAAAAGGGGGAAAGATTCAAGATAAGGGGGTTGGTTATGCAAAGGGAAGGTATTAGCACCCTAAACATCTACGGTACTCCGCAGGAACCTCTTTGTAAAATGTGTATATTTTGGCTATGAAAATGTGTTGTATAAGAATAGATGGTCGAGGTAAGAAAAGAAGTATTTTTTATGATTTTTGCACACGCCGTGGTTGTGAACCTTTAGTGCCTACGTATCACCTTTCATGCAATAGGGGATCAGGGTACACGTAGTTACTCTTTTAAAAATTTGAAACACAAGTGTGTTGGTTAATTTTATGAGATAAGACGTCATCATCATTGTACGTGTGGAAAAACATACTTACTACCCACAATCATGAGAAAGGGGAATTTGCATCATCTCAAAGTGGAGGATATGGCTTGGATTTTAAAATCAACAATGCCTCACTCAACACCCAAGTGGAAAATATCTCACTTCAATACATATTGTAGAAGTATAGTTGTTTGCATCACTACAAGGATTGACAAGAGCCTAATCTTTTAAGAAAAGTTTAAAGGTAAAAGCCAAAGTGGAAAAATGATTTGAAATGAGATTGATTGACTTTTAGTCTTCTCACAAAAAAGTGTCAAAGCATTATTAAATTGATTGAAGTTTATTTATGAAAATGCATGGACATAAGTCCAACTTTATTATGAAAGTGGTTCAAGTTTAGAAACAAGGAGGGTTTAAAAAAAAGAGGGAGAAGATTTTTGAAATTAAAGAAAATGGGAGGAGAAGAAGAGACTATCCTAAAGCATAAGGTAAAAGATAAGGATAAGGACCATCTAACCAACAAAAATCCAAAACTTGATATTATGAGTCAAGATAGAACTCCCATTCTTTGGATTGAAACCAAGCAAGCAAAGATACTAGACCTCTTGAGAGAACCAAACTTCAAGTGTATTAAGTCTTCACAAAAATTGGGCAGAGTAACGGTTGTATACGGGTGAATTCCAGTTACAGACAAAGGATGTAATCACAAAACCTGCACACAAAAACAAACAAGCAACCCAATGTCTTGAGTTAAACCTCAAGAGCTCTAGACAAAATAATCAGATAAGATCACAAGGTCTCCAAGATAGGCCAAGGTTTCTAATCCTAAGTCCAAGAGAAAGTCCCATGCTCCATAATGTCAAGGATAGTAACCAAATAGTCCAAGTACCATTAAGAGATTTTTAGGGTTTAAGTTGGTTATTAAGTATCTTAGAAAAGAGAAAAAGAAAAGCTCAAGTGAGCAAAGTAAAAATGACAAGAAAATAAATGCTCAAATGAGCAAAGATGAAAATGGCATGAAATGTAAATGCTAAAAGTAAATAGTGCATAAAGCATAAAAGAATAAAAGCATAAAATAAAACAAAGCCTCCATACAACAAGTTGCATTTGCTTTTTGTCAAGTATATCATCCATTTGGAATTCTCACAAGTACCATTTAATGATCAATGATGTTTAAGTGATCCACGTTGACCAAAGGTGTTGTAGATCCATTAGAGAATTGGTAGTACCAAAGCCTCCACACAATGAATCTCAAGGTTATTGGATCAAAGAGATCAAATTAACATACTTGGGCTTGCTATCATAAGTTTGGGCCACAAATGATCATTTATTCGAATCGGGACAAAATTTAGCGCTATTTTAAGCAATCGTAAGTGGACTTATATAGAAGTCGCACCTATTTTGAGGCCGGTAAATAGCAATCTATGCGCCATTTGTTTTGAGACATGATATAGAGATCATGCTCCAATAACATTTAGTGCAAGGAGAAGGGGATGAGATGAAGAGGAATTAGGGTAAAAAAGAAAACCACATTTGAATTAATATTTAATCAAACTATTATTAAAATTATTCATCTATTTTTGTGGAGTTAAACTCAACACCATGGATCCAATGATGTTAATAAATCCATGACCAAAAAATCAACCCAAGACAGCCAGAAAATGTTCACAAAATGATATAATATATAAATTATATATATATATATATATATATATATATATAAAGGATGGAAAATGTTAAAATAAACTAGAAAATAATGAGGAAAATATCAATTATATTCAAATTAATCAAGAAATGAAAAATAAGACCATAGAAAAATCAGAAATGGGTCCAAATATTTTTATAAAAATTTTAGTAATTTTTTAAAAGTCAGAAACTATTTTTTAACCATTTAAAATTGCTAAAACAAACATAAAATAGATCAAAAATAGTAAACCTCAACATAAAATTCCATAAAATTTCCAGAAAGTCAAAAATATGCAAAATAATATTTATGAATTTTTTCAGAATTAAAAAATGTTAGAAAGTATTTTTTTAAGTAATTAAAAGAAAGAAAATAATATAAAAAATATAAAAAATACCAAATGTTACAATAAAAATGTAAAAAAATATTCATGTGATCAGGAATAATTCAAAGTATTTTTTGTGAATTTTTCATAATTTTTGGATAAAAAATAAAAAGAGTTATGAATTTTTGAAAATTTAATCAAATAAAATATAAAATCAGAAAATAAAGTAAAACAAAAAAGATGTGGACCATCAGTGAAACACACATGTAATCATAAAAAGGGCAACCAATGAAATTAAAACCCTTGGCACGCAATCATTGGCTGAGACGAGACATGTCATCGTCTTCAACCTTCAGATACCCTGCAATGGGGATTTTGTGAGATCCTTCAAATGGAAAAATTAGGATCCCTGGCTAGCATCATTGAACTCGTCTCTTCAAGACGATTCTAACACAACCATCGTGCCAAATTTATGTAAAGTATGGAGAGAGATATGAATCAAAACACACAAAAATAGCGAGCACCTTCAATTTGAGATTTCTCTCTCAATTCTCAATGGTTTTAAAAATTGTAAGCATCATTAGAATCATACAAAGGAGTAGAACAGATTAGTGCTTGATTTGGATCCAATTGGTGGAAAATTCTACCTTTTAGAAGTTCTGAAACTGGACTTATGTAGATTGGATTATGGGTCGTTTTGATTGATTTAAGTGCTGGAGAGTTTGTATGAAGTTCAAGGATGATGAATACGCAAAGAATTTTGGAAAAGGAAGCTTTAATTTCAAAAACTGAATTCAGCAAAAGTGGGTTTGTGTGAAGTTTTGGCAGGGTGTTCTTGGCTCTCTAAGCTTGAGAAATTGAATGGGGAATGACCCTCTATTTATAGGGAAGTGAATGGGAATGAAAAATTCAAGAAACAAGGAAGTTTGGAGGGAAATTGAGTAAGGGTCAAGCACGAGTGACGTGTGACTTCATTTCTATCAAAACTCAGCCAAACCTTGCGTTTTGGGGTGCTAATCACTTCTGGAAAGTTTTCTAATTATGTTTATCAAAAACACGCACAAATGTTGTGTTTAGAAGTCACATTATGGATTTCAAAATTCTGACTTTGTGGAAAATTCAGTTTCAAACTACCAAATTCAAATCTATGGCATTTCCACCTCAAGGGGCCTTATGGCATAATCCTTGATGCTTTGGAAAGATGAGGTTACAAGCTTTTAAGTGGAAAAAGAATGGAATCAAATGGATGCTTGAGCTGAAAGATACATGGAGTCAAAGTTGAAGAAAAAAAGTTAACTTTCCATACTTATAAAATTTTCAACCTCTTATTTAAAAATGACCTATATCTCTTGCATCCAAACATGGACTTCCACTTTGAATTTGCTCTTTACCAAAAAATATGGAATGAAGTAGACCCCTTGAATTACATTTTTCAATTTTAACCACTCAAAATCTCCAAAAGTGGAGCAAGTTATGACTTGTTGAAGTTGGCCAAAAATCATGAAATGACCTATAATCTTTTGCATTCTTAAGGAAACTTCCATCCATTTTTTCACTTTGCACAAAAAATAAGGCATGAAGTATACATCCTTATGATCATCATGAAAAAATAATTGGCTCAAGGTGATAAAAATTGACAAAGTTATGATCATTTGAAGTCGCATTATGAAAAATTGGGGCTTCATCTGGATGACTTGTAATCTTTCCTCTTCACCAAGTTTCTTCCACATGAAAAATTCTTGAAACTTTTGAAGTGATTTGTTGGTAACTCTTTGAAGAGAAGAATGTTTTTGGAATCACTCAAAAATACCAAAAGATGAGAAAGATATGCCCCTCGGAAGTCGAAAACCCTAGCTTCTAGATCAAGAGAATGCTTGGTGGAACTTTGTCAAGTTTGAACAAACTTTTTGTGCCAATATTCTTCCTTTGTGAATAGAAATTATGGAGGCTGATGATGAGAACTCATGTCCACCAAAATTACTTTCATACCAACTTCAAAAAAACTTCAATGGTGAGGTTTGTATCTCTCAAGCTTTTGACTTGGGCATGGAAATAAACTCATGAACCCATGATGCAACTTTCTAAACCTCATTGCCTTCACCTATATTATTAACAAGTAAGACAAACCAATATTGTATTTTTTAATTTAGAGAGAAAATCAAAGCAAAATATCCATGATAACCAAAGAAAACAAGTCAAGGTGCTTGGTGACTCCTCAAAGAGCAAGGTTAAAGATAGGGAAAGCAACCAAAATCCCTAATGTGATTTTGTGGTGATTGAAACAATATGGTATGATGAAGGGATCCTAGGGGCAAAAATTGGGGTACAACATATGGTAGTCTCTTCATTATGGGAGATATTTCGTTGTTGAGGTTTCACTCTGATAATTTGTAGTCTTGTCTTTATAGGAGATAGTTTGTTGTCAAGATGTTTTACTCTGATGGATGGTAGTCTCTTTATTATGCGAGATAGTTAGTGATTGAGATATATTTCTCTGATGGATGGTAATCTTGTCATTACGGGAGATAGTTTGTTGTTGAGATGTTTTACTCCAATGGATGGAAGTCTCGTCATTATGGGAGATAGTTAGTTGTTTAGATGTTTTACATTGATGGATGGTAGTATCTTCATTGTTGGAGATAATTCATTGTTGAGGTTTTACTCCAATGGATGGTAGTCACGCCAATATGGAAGATAGTTTTTTATTAGATGTTTTACTTTGATGGATGATACTCTCTTCATTATGGGAGATAATGCGTTGTTGAGGTTTTTCTCCGATGGATGGTAGCTCTTCATTATGGGAGATAGCTCGGTGTTGAGGATTTACTTCGATGGATGGTAGTCTCATCATTATGTGTGATAGTTCCTTGTTGAGATGTTTTACTCTAATGAATGGTAGTCTCTTAATTATGGAAGATAGTTTGTTGTTGATATGTTTTACTCTGATAGAAGGTAGTCTCTTCATTATTGGAGACAGTTCATTGTAGAGGTTTTACTCTAATGGATGGTAGTCTTGTCGTTATGGGAGATAGTTCATTGTTGAGATGTTTTACTCTGATGGATGGTAGTCTCTTCATTATGGGATATAGATCGGTGTTGGGGATTTACTTCGATGGGTAGTAGTCTCATCATTATGTGAGATAGTTTGTTGTTGAGATGTTTTACTACGATGGATGGTAGTCTCGTCATTATGGGAGATAGTTCGTTGTTGAGATGTTTTACTCTGATGGATGGTAGTCTCTTTATTATGGAAGTTAATTTATTGTAGAGGTTTTACTCTGATGGATGGTAGTCTGGTTATTATGGGAGATAGTTAATTGTTGAGATGTTTTTCTCTGATGGATGGTAGTCTCTTCATTATGGGAAATAGTTTGTTGTTGAGGTTTTACTGCGATGGATGATAGTCTCATCATTATAGGAGATAAATCGTTGTGAGACGTTTTACTCCGATGGAAGGTAGTCTCTTCTTTACGGGAGACATATCATTGTTGAGGTTTTACTTTGATGGATAGTAGTCTTATCTTTATGGGAGACAGTTCGTTGTTAAGATGTTTTACTCTGATGGGTGGTAGTCTCCATTATGGGAGATAGTTCGTTGTCGAGATGTTTTACACTGATGGATGGTAGTCTCGCCATTATGGGAGATAGTTAGTGATCGAGATGTTTTACTTTAATGGATGGTAGTCTCGTCATTATGGGAGATAGTCCGTTGTTGAGATGTTTTACTACGACAGATGGTTGTCTAGTCATTATGGTAGATAGTTATTTGTTTAGATGTTTTACTCCGATGGATGGTAGTCTCTTCATTACGGGAGATAAATTATTGTTGAGGTTTTACTCCAATGGGTAATAGTTTTATCATTATAAGAGACAATTCGTTGTCGAGATGTTTTACTCTGATGGATGGTAGTCTCGTCATTATGGGAGATAGTTCGTTGTTGAGATGTTTTACTCTGATGGATGGTAGTCTCGTCATTATCGGAGATAGTTCGTTGTTGAGAAGTTTTACTCTGATGGACGGTAGTCTCGTCGTTATGGGAGATAGTTCGTTGTTGAGATGTTTTACTCTGATGGATGGTAGTCTCTTCATTATGGGATATAGCTCAGTGTTGAGGATTTACTTCGATGGATGGTAGTCTCATCATTATGATAGATAGTTTGTTGTTGAGATGTTTTACTACGATGGATGGTAGTCTCGTCATTATGGGAGATAGTTCGTTATTGAGATGTTTTACTCCCATGGATGGTAGTCTCTTTATTATAGGATTTAGTTTGTTGTAGAGGTTTTAATCTGATGGATGGTAGTCTCGTTATTATGGGAGATAGTTTGTTTTTGAGATGTTTTTCTCTAATGGATGGTAGTCTCTTCATTATGGGAAATAGTTTGTTGTTGAGGTTTTACTGTGATGGATGGTAGTCTCATCATTATAGGAGATAAATCATTGTGAGACGTTTTACTCCAATGGAAGGTAGTCTCTTCATTATGGAAGACATATCATTGTTGAGGTTTTACTCTGATGGATAGTAGTCTTATCTTTATGGGAGACAATTTGTTGTTGAGATATTTTACTCTGATGGGTGGTAGTCTCCATTATGGGAGATAGTTCGTTGTTGAGATGTTTAATCTGATGGATGGTAGTCTCGTCATTATGGGAGATAGTTAGTTATTGAGATGTTTTACTTTGATGGATGGTAGTCTCGTCATTATGGGAGATAGTTTGTTATTGATATGTTTTACTCTGATGGATGGTTGTCTAGTCATTATGGTAGATAGTTATTTGTTTAGATGTTTTACTCTGATGGATGGTAGTCTCTTCATTACGGGAGATAAATCATTGTTGAGGTTTTACTCCAATGAATAGTAATCTTATCATTATGGGAGACAATTCGTTGTCGAGATGTTTTACTCCGATGGATGGTAGTCTCGTCATTATCGAAGATAGTTCGTTGTTGAGATGTTTTACTTTGATGGACGGTAGTCTCGTTGTTATGGGAGACAATTCGTTGTTGAGATGTTTTACTCTGATGGATGGTAGTCTCTTCATTATGGGATATAGCTCGGTGTTGAGGATTTACTTTGATGGATGGTAGTCTCATCATTATGTTAGATTGTTTGTTGCTGAGGTGTTTTACTCTGATGGATGGTAGTCTCGTCATTATGGGAAATGGGTTTGTTGTTAAGATGTTTTACGCCGATGGATGGTTGTCTAGTCATTATGGTATATAGTTAGTTGTTTAATGTTTTACTCCGATGGATGGTAGTCTCTTCATTACAGGAGACAAATTGTTGTCGAGATGTTTTACTCTGATGGATGGTAGTCTCTTCATTATGGAAAATAGTTCGTTGTTGAGGATTCACTCTGACAATTGGTAGTCTTGTCATTATGGCAGATAGTTTGTTGTCAAGATGTTTTACTCTGATGGATGGTAGTCTCTTCATTATGGGAGATAGTTAGTGATTGAGATATATTTCTCTGATGGATGGTAGTCTCGTCATTACGGGAGATAGTTTGTTATTGAGATGTTTTACTCTGATGGATGGTAGTCTCATCATTGTGGGAGATAGTTAGTTGTTTAGATGTTTTACACTGATGGATGGTAGTATCTTCATTGTTGGAGATAATTAGTTGTTGTGGTTTTACTCCAATAGTTGGTAGTCTCGTCATAATGGGAGATAGTTCGTTGTTGAGATATTTTACTTTGATGGATGGTAGTCTCTTCATTATGGGAGATATTTCGTTGTTGAGGTTTTGCTCCGATGGATGGTAGTCTCTTCATTATGGGAGATAGCTCAGTGTTGAGGATTTACTTCGATGGATGGTAGTTTCATTCTTTTGTGAGATAGTTCGTTGTAAAGATGTTTTAATTTGATGGATGGTAGTCTCTTTATTATGGAAGATAGTTTTTTGTTGATATGTTTTACTCTGATGGAAGGTAGTCTCTTCATTATAGGAGATAATTCATTGTAGAAGTGTTACTCCGATGGATGGTAGTCTCATCATTATGGGAGATAGTTCGTTGTTGAGATGTTTTACTCTAATGGATGGTAGTCTCTTCATTATTTGAGATAGCTCGGTGTTGAGGATTTACTTCGATGTATAATAGTCTCATCATTATTTGAGATGTTTTATTCCGATGGATGGTAGTGTCGTCATTATGGGAGATAGTTTTTTGTTGAGATGTTTTACTCCGATGAATGGTAGTCTCTTTATTATGGGAGTTAGTTTGTTGTATATGTTTTACTCTGATGGATGGTAGTCTCGTTATTATGGGAGATAGTTCGTTGTTGAGATGTTTTTCTTTGATGGATGGTAGTCTCTTCATTACGTGAAATACTTTGTTGTTGAGGTTTTACTGCGATGGATGGTAGTCTCGTCATTATAGGAGATACATTGTTGTTGAGATGTTTTACTGCGATGGATGGTAGTCTCTTCATTATGGGAGACAAATCATTTTTGAGGTTTTACTCCGATGTATAGTAGTCTTATCATTATGGAAGACATATCGTTGTTGAGATGTTTGACTCTAATGGATGGTAGTCTCTTCATTATGGGAGATAGTTCGTTGTTGAGGTTTCACTCTGATAATTGGTAGTGTTGTCATAATGGGAGATAGTTTGTTGTCGATATGTTTTACTCTGATGGATTGTAGTCTCTTCATTATGGGAGATAGTTAGTGATTGAGATATATTTCTCTGATGGATGTAAGTGTCATCATTACGGGAGATAGATTATTGTTGAGATGTTTTAATCTGATGGATGTTAGTCTCGTCATTATGGGAGATACTTAGTTGTTTAGATGTTTTGCAATGATGGATGGTAGAATCTTCATTGTTGGAGATAATTTGTTGTTGAGGTTTTACTCCAATGGATGGTAGTCACGTCATAATGGGAGATAATTCATTGTTGAGATATTTTACTTTGATGGATGGTTGTCTCGCTAGTATGGGAGATAGTTTGTTGCTTAGATGTTTTACTTTGATGGATGATAGTCTCTTCATTATGGGAGATAGTTCGTCGTTGCTGTTTTTCTCCGATGGATGGTAGTCTCTTCATTATGGGAGATAGCTCGGTGTCGAGGAGTTACTTCGATGGGTGGTAGTCTCATCATTATGTGAGATAATTTGTTGTTGAGATGTTTTACTCGGATGGATGGTAGTCTCTTCATTATGGAAGATATTTTGTTGTTGATATGTTTTAATCTGATGGAAGGTAATCTCTTCATTATAGGAGACAATTCATTGTAGAGGTTTTACTCCGATGGATGGTAGTCTCATCATTATGGGAGATAGTTCGTTGTGGAGATGTTTTACTCTGCTGGATGGTAGTCTCTTCACTATGGGAGATAGCTCGGTGTTGAGGATTTACTTCGATGGATGGTAGTCTTATCATTATGTGAGATAGTTCGTTGTTGAGATGTTTTACTCCGATGGATGGTAGTCTCATTATTATAGGAGATAGTTCATTGTTGAGATGTTTTACTCTGATGGATGGTAGTCTCTTTATTATGGGAGTTAGTTTGTTGTGGAGGTTTTAATCTGATGGATGGTAGTCTCGTTATTATGGGAGATAGTTCGTTGTTGAGATTCTTTTCTCTGATGGATGGTAGTCTCTTCATTATGGGAAATAGTTTGTTTTTGAGGTTTTACTGTGATGGATGGTAGTCTAATCATTATAGGAGATAAATCATTGTGATACGTTTTACTCCAATGGAAGGTAGTATCTTCATTACGGGAGACATATTGTTGTTGAGGTTTTACTCTGATGGATAGTAGTCTTATCTCTAAGGGAGACGTTTTGTTGTTGAGATGTTTTACTCTGATGGTAGGTAGTCTCCATTATGGGAGATGGTTAGTGACTGAGATGTTTTACTTTGATGGATGGTAGTCTCGTTATTATGGGAGATAGTTTGTTGTTGAGATGTGTTACTCCGATGGATGGTTGTCTAGTCATTATGGTAGATAGTTAGTTGTTTAGATGTTTTACTCTGATGGATGGTAGTCTCTTCATTACGGGAGATAAATCATTGTTGAGGTTTTACTCCAATGGATAGTAGTCCTATCATTATAGGAGACAAGTCATTGTCGAGATGTTTTACTCCGATGGATGGTAGTGTCGTCATTATGGGAGATAGTTCGTTGTTGAGATGTTTTACTCCGATGGATGGTAGTCTCGTCATTATCGGAGATAGTTCTATGTTGATATGTTTTACTCTTATGGATTGTAGTCTCTTTATTATGTGAATTAGTTTGTTGTAGAGGTTTTACTCAGTGGATGGTAGTCTCGTCATTTTGGGAGATAGTTCGTTGTTGAAATGTTTTACTCTGATGGATGGTAGCTACTTCATTACGGGAAATAGTTCGTTGTTGAGGTTTTACTCTAATGGATTGTAGTTTCGTCATTATAGAATATAAATCATTGTTAAGATGTTTTACTCCGATGGATGGTAGTCTCTTTGTTACGGGAGACAAATTGTTTTTGAGGTTTTACTCCTAGGGATAGTAGTCTTATTATTATGGAAGACAAATCGTTGTTGAGATGTTTTACTCTAATGGATGGTAGTCTCTTCATTATTGGAGATAGTTCACTGTTGACGTTTCAATCTGACAATTGGTAATTTTTTCATTATGGGAGATAGTTCGTTGTCAATATGTTTTACTCTGATGGATGATAGTCTCTTCATTATGGGAGATAGTTAGTGATTGAGATATATTTCTCTGATGGATGGTAGTCTCGTCATTACGGGAGATAATTTGTTGTTGACATGTTTTACTCCGATGGATGGTAGTCTCGTCATTATGGGAGATAGTTAGTTGTTTATATGTTTTACACTGATGGATGGTCGTATCTTTATTGTTGGAGATAATTGGTTGTTGAGGGTTTACTCCAATAGATGGTAGTCTCGTCATAATGGGAGATAGTTCGTTGTTGAGATATTTTACTTTGATGGATGTTAGTCTCGCAAGTATGGGAGATAGTTTGTTGCTTATATATTTTAATTCGATGGATGATAGTCTCTTCAATATGGGAGATAGCTCGTTGTTGAGGTTTTTCTCCGATGGATGGTATTCTCTTCTTAATGGGAGATAGCTCGGTGTTGAGGATTTACTTTGATGGATGGTAGTCTCATCATTATGTGAGATAGTTCGTTGTTGAGATGTTTTACTCTGATGGATTGTAGTCTCTTAATTATGGAAGATAGTTTGTTGTTGATATGTTTTACTCTGACGGAAGGTAGTCTCTTCATTATAGGAGACAATTCATTGTAGAGGTTTTACTCCGATGTTTGGTAGTCTCGTCATTATGGGAGATAGTTCATTGTTGAGATGTTTTACTCTGATGGATGGCAGTCTCTTCATTATTGGAGATAGCTTGGTGTTGAGGATTTATTTAGATGGATGGTAGTCTCGTCATTATGTGAGATGGTTCATTGTTGAGATGTTTTACTATGATGGATGGTAGTCTCGTCATTATGGGAGATAGTTAGTGATTGAGATGTTTTACTTTAATGGATGGTAGTCTCGTCATTATGGGAAATAGTTTGTTGTTAAGATGTTTTACACCGATGGATGGTTGTCTAGTCATTATGGTATATAGTTAGTTGTTTAATGTTTTACTCCGATGGATGGTAGTCTCTTCATTACAGGAGACAAATTGTTGTCGAGATGTTTTACTCTGATGGATGGTAGTCTCTTCATTATGGAAAATAGTTCGTTGTTGAGGATTCACTCTGACAATTGGTAGTCTTGTCATTATGGCAGATAGTTTGTTGTCAAGATGTTTTACTCTGATGGATGGTAGTCTCTTCATTATGGGAGATAGTTAGTGATTGAGATATATTTCTCTGATGGATGGTAGTCTCGTCATTACGGGAGATAGTTTGTTATTGAGATGTTTTACTCTGATGGATGGTAGTCTCGTCATTGTGGGAGAAAGTTAGTTGTTTAGATGTTTTACACTGATGGATGGTAGTATCTTCATTGTTGGAGATAATTAGTTGTTGTTGTTTTACTCCAATAGTTGGTAGTCTCGTCATAATGGGAGATAGTTCGATGTTGAGATATTTTACTTTGATGGATGGTAGTCTCTTCATTATGGGAGATATTTTGTTGTTGAGGTTTTGCTCCGATGGATGGTAGTCTCTTCATTATGGGAGATAGCTCGGTGTTGAGGATTTACTTCGATGGATGGTAGTTTCATTCTTTTGTGAGATAGTTCGTTGTAAAGATGTTTTAATTTGATGGATGGTAGTCTCTTTATTATGGAAGATAGTTTTTTGTTGATATGTTTTACTCTGATGGAAGGTAGTCTCTTCATTATAGGAGATAATTCATTGTAGAAGTTTTACTCCGATGGATGGTAGTCTCATCATTATGGGAGATAGTTCGTTGTTGAGATGTTTTACTCTAATGGATGGTAGTCTCTTCATTATTTGAGATAGCTCGGTGTTGAAGATTTACTTCGATGTATAATAGTCTCATCATTATTTGAGATAGTTCATTATTGAGATGTTTTATTCCGATGGATGGTAGTGTCGTCATTATGGGAGATAGTTTTTTGTTGAGATGTTTTACTCCGATAAATGGTAGTCTCTTTATTATGGGAGTTAGTTTGTTGTATATGTTTTACTCTGATGGATGGTAGTCTCGTTATTATGGGAGATAGTTCGTTGTTGAGATGTTTTTCTTTGATGGATGGTAGTCTCTTCATTACGTGAAATACTTTGTTGTTGAGGTTTTACTGCGATGGATGGTAGTCTCGTCATTATAGGAGATAAATTGTTGTTGAGATGTTTTACTGCGATGGATGGTAGTCTCTTCGTTATGGGAGACAAATCATTTTTGAGGTTTTACTCCGAAGTATAGTAGTCTTATCATTATGGAAGACATATCGTTGTTGAGATGTTTGACTCTAATGGATGGTAGTCTCTTCATTATGGGAGATAGTTCGTTGTTGAGGTTTCACTCTGATAATTGGTAGTGTTGTCATTATGGGAGATAGTTTTTTGTCGATATGTTTTACTCTGATGGATTGTAGTCTCTTCATTATGGGAGATAGTTAGTGATTTAGATATATTTCTCTGATGGATGTAAGTGTCATCATTACGGGAGATAGATTATTGTTGAGATGTTTTACTCTGATGGATGTTAGTCTCATCATTATGGGAGATACTTAGTTGTTTAGATGTTTTGCAATGATGGATGGTAGAATCTTCATTGTTGGAGATAATTTGTTGTTGAGGTTTTACTCCAATGGATGGTAGTCTCGTCATAATGGGAGATAATTCATTGTTGAGATATTTTACTTTGATGGATGGTAGTCTCGCTAGTATGGGAGATAGTTTGTTGCTTAGATGTTTTACTTTGATGGATGATAGTCTCTTCATTATGGGAGATAGTTCGTCGTTGCTGTTTTTCTCCGATGGATGGTAGTCTCTTCATTGTGGGAGATAGCTCGGTGTCGAGGAGTTACTTCGATGGATGGTAGTCTCATCATTATGTGAGATAATTTGTTGTTGAGATGTTTTACTCGGATGGATGGTAGTCTCTTCATTATGGAAAATATTTTGTTGTTGATATGTTTTAATCTGATGGAAGGTAATCTCTTCATTATAGGAGACAATTCATTGTAGAGGTTTTACTCCGATGGATGGTAGTCTCATCATTATGGGAGATAGTTCGTTGTGGAGATGTTTTACTCTGCTGGATGGTAGTCTCTTCACTATGGGAGATAGCTCGGTGTTGAGGATTTACTTCGATGGATGGTAGTCTTATCATTATGTGAGATAGTTCGTTGTTGAGATGTTTTACTCCGATGGATGGTAGTCTCATTATTATAGGAGATAGTTCATTGTTGAGATGTTTTACTCTGATGGATGGTAGTCTCTTTATTATGGGAGTTAGTTTGTTGTGGAGGTTTTAATCTGATGGATGGTAGTCTCGTTATTATGGGAGATAGTTCGTTGTTGAGATTCTTTTCTCTGATGGATGGTAGTCTCTTCATTATGGGAAATAGTTTGTTTTTGAGGTTTTATTGTGATGGATTGTAGTCTAATCACTATAGGAGATAAATCATTGTGATATGTTTTACTCCAATGGAAGGTAGTATCTTCATTACGGGAGACATATTGTTGTTGAGGTTTTACTCTGATGGATAGTAGTCTTATCTCTAAGGGAGACGTTTTGTTGTTGAGATGTTTTACTCTGATGGGTGGTAGTCTCCATTATGGGAGATGGTTAGTGATTGAGATGTTTTACTTTGATGGATGGTAGTCTCGTTATTATGGGAGATAGTTTGTTGTTGAGATGTGTTACTCCGATGGATGGTTGTCTAGTCATTATGGTAGATAGTTAGTTGTTTAGATGTTTTACTCCGATGGATGGTAGTCTCTTCATTACGGGAGATAAATCATTGTTGAGGTTTTACTCCAATGGATAGTAGTCCTATCATTATAGGAGACAAGTCATTGTCGAGATGTTTTACTCCGATGGATGGTAGTGTTGTCATTATGGGAGATAGTTCATTGTTGAGATGTTTTACTCCGATGGATGGTAGTCTCGTCATTATCGGAGATAGTTCTATGTTGATATGTTTTACTCTTATGGATTATAGTCTCTTTATTATGTGAATTAGTTTGTTGTAGAGGTTTTACTCAGTGGATGGTAGTCTCGTCATTTTGGGAGATAGTTCGTTGTTGAAATGTTTGACTCTGATGGATGGTAGCTACTTCATTAAGGGAAATAGTTCGTTGTTGAGGTTTTACTCCAATGGATTGTAGTTTCGTCATTATAGAATATAAATCATTGTTAAGATGTTTTACTCCGATGGATGGTAGTCTCTTTGTTACGGGAGACAAATTGTTTTTGAGGTTTTACTCCTAGGGATAATAGTCTTATTATTATGGAAGACAAATCGTTGTTGAGATGTTTTACTCTAATGGATGGTAGTCTCTTCATTATTGGAGATAGTTCACTTTTGACGTTTCAATCTGACAATTGGTAATTTTTTCATTATGGGAGATAGTTCGTTGTTAATATGTTTTACTCTGATGGATTATAGTCTCTTCATTATGGGAGATAGTTAGTGATTGAGATATATTTCTCTGATGGATGGTAGTCTCGTCATTACGGGAGATAATTTGTTGTTGACATGTTTTACTCCGATGGATGGTAGTCTCGTCATTATGGGAGATAGTTAGTTGTTTAGATGTTTTACACTGATGGATGGTAGTATCTTTATTGTTGGAGATAATTGGTTGTTGAGGGTTTACTCCAATAGATGGTAGTCTCGTCATAATGGGAGATAGTTCGTTGTTGAGATATTTTAATTTGATGGATGTTAGTCTCGCAAGTATGGGAGATAGTTTGTTGCTTATATATTTTAATTCGATGGATGATAGTCTCTTCAATATGGGAGATAGCTCGTTGTTGAGGTTTTTCTCCGATGGATGGTATTCTCTTCTTAATGGGAGATAGCTCGGTGTTGAGGATTTACTTTGATGGATGGTAGTCTCATCATTATGTGAGATAGTTCGTTGTTGAGATGTTTTACTCTGATGGATTGTAGTCTCTTCATTATGGAAGATAGTTTGTTGTTGATATGTTTTACTCTGACGGAAGGTAGTCTCTTCATTATAGGAGACAATTCATTGTAGAGGTTTTACTCCGATGTTTGGTAGTCTCGTCATTATGGGAGATAGTTCATTGTTGAGATGTTTTACTCTGATGGATGGCAGTCTCTTCATTATTGGAGATAGCTTGGTGTTGAGGATTTATTTAGATGGATGGTAGTCTCGTCATTATGTGAGATGGTTCATTGTTGAGATGTTTTACTATGATGGATGGTAGTCTCGTCATTATGGGAGATAGTTAGTGATTGAGATGTTTTACTTTAATGGATGGTAGTCTCGTTATTATTGGAAATAGTTTGTTATTAAGATGTTTTACACCGATGGATGGTTGTCTAGTCATTATGGTATATAGTTAGTTGTTTAATGTTTTACTCCGATGGATGGTAGTCTCTTCATTACAGGAGACAAATTGTTGTCGAGATGTTTTACTCTGATGGATGGTAGTCTCTTCATTATGGAAAATAGTTCGTTGTTGAGGATTCACTCTGACAATTGGTAGTCTTGTCATTATGGCAGATAGTTTGTTGTCAAGATGTTTTACTCTGATGGATGGTAGTCTCTACATTATGGGAGATAGTTAGTGATTGAGATATATTTCTCTGATGGATGGTAGTCTCGTCATTACGGGAGATAGTTTGTTATTGAGATGTTTTACTCTGATGGATGGTAGTCTCGTCATTGTGGGAGAAAGTTAGTTGTTTAGATGTTTTACACTGATGGATGGTAGTATCTTCATTGTTGGAGATAATTAGTTGTTGTTGTTTTACTCCAATAGTTGGTAGTCTCGTCATAATGGGAGATAGTTCGATGTTGAGATATTTTACTTTGATGGATGGTAGTCTCTTCATTATGGGAGATATTTCGTTGTTGAGGTTTTGCTCTGATGGATGGTAGTCTCTTCATTATGGGAGATAGCTCGGTGTTGAGGATTTACTTCGATGGATGGTAGTTTCATTCTTTTGTGAGATAGTTCGTTGTAAAGATGTTTTAATTTGATGGATGGTAGTCTCTTTATTATGGAAGATAGTTTTTTGTTGATATGTTTTACTCTGATGGAAGGTAGTCTCTTCATTATAGGAGATAATTCATTGTAGAAGTTTTACTCCGATGGATGGTAGTCTCATCATTATGGGAGATAGTTCGTTGTTGAGATGTTTTACTCTAATGGATGGTAGTCTCTTCATTATTTGAGATAGCTCGGTGTTGAGGATTTACTTCGATGTATAATAGTCTCATCATTATTTGAGATAGTTCATTATTGAGATGTTTTATTCCGATGGATGGTAGTGTCGTCATTATGGGAGATAGTTTTTTGTTGAGATGTTTTACTCCGATGAATGGTAGTCTCTTTATTATGGGAGTTAGTTTGTTGTATATGTTTTACTCTGATGGATGGTAGTCTCGTTATTATGGGAGATAGTTCGTTGTTGAGATGTTTTTCTTTGATGGATGGTAGTCTCTTCATTACGTGAAATACTTTGTTGTTGAGGTTTTACTGCGATGGATGGTAGTCTCGTCATTATAGGAGATAAATTGTTGTTGAGATGTTTTACTGCGATGGATGGTAGTCTCTTCGTTATGGGAGACAAATCATTTTTGAGGTTTTACTCCGAAGTATAGTAGTCTTATCATTATGGAAGACATATCGTTGTTGAGATGTTTGACTCTAATGGATGGTAGTCTCTTCATTATGGGAGATAGTTCGTTGTTGAGGTTTCACTCTGATAATTGGTAGTGTTGTCATTATGGGAGATAGTTTGTTGTCGATATGTTTTACTCTGATGGATTGTAGTCTCTTCATTATAGGAGATAGTTAGTGATTTAGATATATTTCTCTGATGGATGTAAGTGTCATCATTACGGGAGATAGATTATTGTTGAGATGTTTTACTCTGATGGATGTTAGTCTCATCATTATGGGAGATACTTAGTTGTTTAGATGTTTTGCAATGATGGATGGTAGAATCTTCATTGTTGGAGATAATTTGTTGTTGAGGTTTTACTCCAATGGATGGTAGTCTCGTCATAATGGGAGATAATTCATTGTTGAGATATTTTACTTTGATGGATGGTAGTATCGCTAGTATGGGAGATAGTTTGTTGCTTAGATGTTTTACTTTGATGGATGATAGTCTCTTCATTATGGGAGATAGTTCGTCGTTGATGTTTTTCTCCGATGGATGGTAGTCTCTTCATTGTGGGAGATAGCTCGGTGTCGAGGAGTTACTTCGATGGATGGTAGTCTCATCATTATGTGAGATAATTTGTTGTTGAGATGTTTTACTCGGATGGATGGTACTCTCTTCATTATGGAAGATATTTTGTTGTTGATATGTTTTAATCTGATGGAAGGTAATCTCTTCATTATAGGAGACAATTCATTGTAGAGGTTTTACTCCGATGGATGGTAGTCTCATCATTATGGGAGATAGTTCGTTGTGGAGATGTTTTACTATGCTGGATGGTAGTCTCTTCACTATGGGAGATAGCTCGGTGTTGAGGATTTACTTCGATGGATGGTAGTCTTATCATTATGTGAGATAGTTCGTTGTTGAGATGTTTTACTCCGATGGATGGTAGTCTCATTATTATAGGAGATAGTTCATTGTTGAGATGTTTTACTCTGATGGATGGTAGTCTCTTTATTATGGGAGTTAGTTTTTTGTGGAGGTTTTAATCTGATGGATGGTAGTCTCGTTATTATGGGAGATAGTTCGTTGTTGAGATTCTTTTCTCTGATGGATGGTAGTCTCTTCATTAAGGGAAATAGTTTGTTTTTGAGGTTTTACTGTGATGGATGGTAGTCTAATCATTATAGGAGATAAATCATTGTGATACGTTTTACTCCAATGGAAGGTAGTATCTTCATTACGGGAGACATATTGTTGTTGAGGTTTTACTCTGATGGATAGTAGTCTTATCTCTAAGGGAGACGTTTTGTTGTTGAGATGTTTTACTCTGATGGGTGGTAGTCTCCATTATGGGAGATGGTTAGTGATTGAGATGTTTTACTTTGATGGATGGTAGTCTCGTTATTATGGGAGATAGTTTGTTGTTGAGATGTGTTACTCCGATGGATGGTTGTCTAGTCATTATGGTAGATAGTTAGTTGTTTAGATGTTTTACTCCGATGGATGGTAGTCTCTTCATTACGGGAGATAAATCATTGTTGAGGTTTTACTCCAATGGATAGTAGTCCTATCATTATAGGAGACAAGTCATTGTCGAGATGTTTTACTCCGATGAATGGTAGTGTCGTCATTATGGGAGATAGTTCGTTGTTGAGATGTTTTACTCCGATGGATGGTAGTCTCGTCATTATCGGAGATAGTTCTATGTTGATATGTTTTACTCTTATGGATTATAGTCTCTTTATTATGTGAATTAGTTTGTTGTAGAGGTTTTACTCAGTGGATGGTAGTCTCGTCATTTTGGGAGATAGTTCGTTGTTGAAATGTTTGACTCTAATGGATGGTAGCTACTTCATTACGGGAAATAGTTCGTTGTTGAGGTTTTACTCCAATGGATTGTAGTTTCGTCATTATAGAATATAAATCATTGTTAAGATGTTTTACTCCGATGGATGGTAGTCTCTTTGTTACGGGAGACAAATTGTTTTTGAGGTTTTACTCCTAGGGATAATAGTCTTATTATTATGGAAGACAAATCGTTGTTGAGATGTTTTACTCTAATGGATGGTAGTCTCTTCATTATTGGAGATAGTTCACTGTTGACGTTTCAATCTGACAATTGGTAATTTTTTCATTATGGGAGATAGTTCGTTGTCAATATGTTTTACTCTGATGGATGATAGTCTCTTCATTATGGGAGATAGTTAGTGATTGAGATATATTTCTTTGATGGATGGTAGTCTCGTCATTACGGGAGATAATTTGTTGTTGACATGTTTTACTCCGATGGATGGTAGTCTCGTCATTATGGGAGATAGTTAGTTGTTTAGATGTTTTACACTGATGGATGGTAGTATCTTTATTGTTGGAGATAATTGGTTGTTGAGGGTTTACTCCAATAGATGGTAGTCTCGTCATAATGGGAGATAGTTCGTTGTTGAGATATTTTACTTTGATGGATGTTAGTCTCGCAAGTATGGGAGATAGTTTGTTGCTTATATATTTTAATTCGATGGATGATAGTCTCTTCAATATGGGAGATAGCTCGTTGTTGAGGTTTTTCTCCGATGGATGGTATTCTCTTCTTAATGGGAGATAGCTCGGTGTTGAGGATTTACTTCGATGGATGGTAGTCTCATCATTATGTGAGATAGTTCGTTGTTGAGATGTTTTACTCTGATGGATTGTAGTCTCTTCATTATGGAAGATAGTTTGTTGTTGATATGTTTTACTCTGACGGAAGGTAGTCTCTTCATTATAGGAGACAATTCATTGTAGAGGTTTTACTCCGATGTTTGGTAGTCTCGTCATTATGGGAGATAGTTCATTGTTGAGATGTTTTACTCTGATGGATGGCAGTCTCTTCATTATTGGAGATAGCTTGGTGTTGAGGATTTATTTAGATGGATGGTAGTCTCGTCATTATGTGAGATGGTTCATTGTTGAGATGTTTTACTATGATGGATGGTAGTCTCGTCATTATGGGAGATAGTTAGTGATTGAGATGTTTTACTTTAATGGATGGTAGTCTCGTTATTATTGGAAATAGTTTGTTGTTAAGATGTTTTACACCGATGGATGGTTGTCTAGTCATTATGGTATATAATTAGTTGTTTAATGTTTTACTCCGATGGATGGTAGTCTCTTCATTACAGGAGACAAATTGTTGTCGAGATGTTTTACTCTGATGGATGGTAGTCTCTTCATTACAGAAGACAAATTGTTGTCGAGATGTTTTACTCTGATGGATGGTAGTCTCTTCATTATGGGAAATAGTTCGTTGTTGAGGATTCACTCTGACAATTGGTAGTCTTGTCATTATGGGAGATAGTTAGTGATTGAGATGTTTTAGTTTGATGGATGGTAGTCTCGTCATTATGGGAGATAGTTTGTTGTTAAGATGTTTTACTCCGATGGATGGTTGTCTAGTCATTATGGTAGATAGTTATTTGTTTAGATGTTTTACTCCAATGGATAGTAGTCTTATCATTATGGGAGACAATTCGTTGTCGAGATGTTTTACTTTGATGGATGGTAGTCTCTTTATTATGGGAAATAGTTCGTTGTTGAGGTTTCACTCTAACAATTGGTAGTCTTGTCATTATGGAAGATAGTTTGTTGTCAAGATGTTTTACTCTGATGGATGGTAGTCTCTTCATTATGGGAGATAGTTAGTGATTGAGATATATTTCTCTGATGGATGGTAGTCTCGTCAATACGGGAGATAGTTTGTTATTGAGATGTTTTACTCTGATGGATGGTAGTCTCGTCATTGTGGGAGATAGTTAGTTGTTTAGATGTTTTACACTGATGGATGGTAGTATCTTCATTGTTGGAGATAATTAGTTGTTGTGGTTTTACTCCAATAGTTGGTAGTCTCGTCATAATGGGAGATAGTTCGTTGTTGAGATATTTTACTTTGATGGATGGTAGTCTCTTCATTTAGGGATATATTTCGTTGTTGAGGTTTTGCTCCGATGGATGGTAGTCTCTTCATTATGGGAGATAGCTCGGTGTTGAGGATTTACTTCGATGGATGGTAGTTTCATTCTTTTGTGAGATAGTTCGTTGTAAAGATGTTTTAATTTGATGGATGGTAGTCTCTTTATTATGGAAGATAGTTTTTTGTTGATATGTTTTACTCTGATGGAAGGTAGTCTCTTCATTATAGGAGATAATTCATTGTAGAAGTTTTACTTCGATGGATGGTAGTCTCATCATTATGGGAGATAGTTCGTTGTTGAGATGTTTTACTCTAATGGATGGTAGTCTCTTCATTATTTGAGATAGCTCAGTGTTGAGGATTTACTTCGATGGATAATAGTCTCATCATTATTTGAGATAGTTCATTATTGAGATGTTTTACTCCGATGGATGGTAGTGTCGTCATTATGGGAGTTAGTTTGTTGTATATGTTTTACTCTGATGGATGGTAGTCTCGTTATTATGGGAGATAGTTCGTTGTTGAGATGTTTTTCTTTGATGGATGGTAGTCTCTTCGTTACGTGAAATACTTTGTTATTGAGGTTTTACTACGATGGATGGTAGTCTCATCATTATAGGAGATAAATTGTTGTTGAGATGTTTTACTGCGATGGATGGTAGTCTTATCATTATGGAAGACATATCGTTGTTGAGATGTTTGACTCTAATGGATGGTAGTCTCTTCATTATGGGAGATAGTTCGTTGTTGAGGTTTCACTCTGATAATTGGTAGTTTTGTCATTATGGGAGATAGTTTGTTGTCGATAAGTTTTACTCTGATGGATTGTAGTCTCTTCATTATGGGAGATAGTTAGTGATTGAGATATATTTCTGTGATGGATGTAAGTGTCATGATTACGGGATGTAAGTGTCATCATTATGGGAGATACTTAGTTGTTTAGATGTTTTGCAATGATGGATGGTAGAATCTTCATTGTTGGAGATAATTTGTTGTTGAGGTTTTACTCCAATGGATGGTAGTCTCTTCATTATGGGAGATAGTTCGTCATTCCTGTTTTTCTCTGATGGATGGTAGTCTCTTCATTGTGGGAGATAGCTCGGTGTCGAGGAGTTACTTCGATGGATGGTAGTCTCATCATTATGTGAGATAATTTGTTGTTGAGATGTTTTACTCGGATGGATGGTAGTCTCTTCATTATGGAAGATATTTTGTTGTTGATATGTTTTAATCTGATGAAAGGTAATCTCTTCATTATAGGAGACAATTCATTGTAGAGGTTTTACTCCGATGGATGGTAGTCTCATCATTATGGGAGATAGTTCGTTGTGGAGATGTTTTACTCTGCTGGATGGTAGTCTCTTCACTATGGGAGATAGCTCGGTGTTGAGGATTTACTTCGATGGATGGTAGTCTTATCATTATGTGAGATAGTTCGTTGTTGAGATGTTTTACTCCGATGGATGGTAGTCTCATTATTATAGGAGATAGTTCATTGTTGAGATGTTTTACTCTGATGGATGGTAGTCTCTTTATTATGGGAGTTAGTTTGTTGTAGAGGTTTTACTCTGATGGATGGTAGTCTCATTATTATGGGAGATAGTTAGTTGTTGAGATGTTTTTCTCTGATGGATGGTAGTCTCTTCATTACGGGAAATAGTTTGTTATTGAGGTTTTACTGCGATGGATGATAGTCTCATCATTATAGGAGATAAGTGGTTGTGAGACGTTTTACTCCGATGGAAGGTAGTCTCTTCATTACGGGAGACATATCATTGTTGAGGTTTTACTCTGATGGATATTAGTCTTATCTTTATGGGATACAGTTCATTGTTGAGATGTTTTACTCTGATGGATAACAGTCTTATCTTTATGGGAGACAATTCGTTGTTGAGATGTTTTACTCTGATGGGTGGTAGTCTCTTCATTATGGGAGATTGTTTGTTGTCTATATCTTTTACTCTGATTGATGGTAGTCTCGTCAATATGGGAGATAGTTAGTGATTGAGATGTTTTACTTTGATAGATGGTAGTCTCGTCATTATGGGAGGTAGTTTGTTGTTGAGATGTTTTACTCCGATGGATGGTTGTCTAGTCATTATGAGAAATAATTAGTTGTTTAGATGTTTTACTCTGATTGATGGCAGTCTCTTTATTACGGGAGACATATCGTTGTTAAAGTTTTACTCCAATGGATAGTAGTCTTATCATTATGGGAGATAGTTCGTTGTCTAGTTGTTTTACTCTAACGTATGGTAGTCTCGTTATTATGGGAGATAGTTCGTTGTTGAGATGTTTTACTCCGATGGATGGTTGTCTCGTCATTATCGGAGATAGTTCGTTGTTGATATGTTTTACTCTGATGGATTGTAGTCTCTTTATTTTAGGAGTTAGTTTGTTGTAGAGGTTTTACTCAGTGGATGGTAGTCTCATCATTATGGGAGATAGTTCGTTGTTGAAATGTTTTACTCTGATTGATGGTAGTCTCTTCATTATGGGAAATAGTTCGTTGTTGAGTTTTTACTCCGATGGATGGTAGTCTCGTCATTATAGGATATAAATCATTGTTGAGATGTTTTACTCTGATGGATGGTAGTGTCTTCGTTATGCGAGACAAAACGTGTTTGAGGTTTTACTCCGATGGATAGTAGTCTTATCATTATGGAAGACAAATCGTTGTTGAGATGTTTTACTCTAATGGATGATAGTCTCTTCATTATGGGAGATAGTTTGTTGTTGAGGTTTCACTCTGATAATTGGTAGTCTTGTCATTATGGGAGATAGTTTTTTGTCGAGATGTTTTACTCTGATGGATGGTAGTCTCTTCATTATGGGAGATAGTTAGTATTTGAGATATATTTCTCTGATGGATGGTAGTCTCGTCATTACAGGAGATAAGTTGTTGTTGAAATGTTTTACTCCGATGGATGGTAGTCTTGTTATTATGGGAGATAGTTAGTTGTTTATATGTTTTACACTAATGGATGGTAGTATCTTCATTGTTGGAGAGAATTCGTTGTTGAGGTTTTACTCCAATGGATGGTAGTCTCGTCATAATGGGAGATAGTTTGTTATTGAGATATTTTACTTTGATGGATGGTAGTCTCACCGGTATGGGAGATTGTTTTTTGCTTAAATGTTTTACTTCGATAGATGATAGTCTCTTCATTATGGGAGATAGTTCGTTGTTGAGGTTTTTCTCTGATGGATGGTAGTCTCTTCATTATGGGAGAGAGCTCGGTGTTGAGGATTTACTTCGATGGATGTTAGTCTCATCATTTTTTGAGATAGTTCGTTATTGAGATGTTTTACTCCGATGGATGGTAGTCTCGTCATTATGGGAGATAGTTCGTTGTTGAGATGTTTCACTCCGATGGATTGTAGTCTCTTTATTATGGGAGTTATTTCGTTGTTGACATGTTTTTCTCTGATGGACGGAAGTCTCTTCATTACGGGAAATAGTTTGTTGTTGAGGTTTTACTGCGATGGATGGTAGTCTCGTTATTATAGGAGATAAATCATGGTTGAGACGTTTTACTCCGATGGAAGGTAGTCTCTTCATTACGGGAGACATATCTTTGTTGAGGTTTTACTCTGATGGATAGTAGTCTTATATTTATGGGAGACAATTCGTTGTTGAGATGTTTTACTCTGATGGGTGGTAGTCTCTTCATTATGGGAGATAGTTCGTTGTCGAGATGTTTTACTCTGATGGTTAGTAGTCTCGTCATTATGGGAGATAGTTAGTGACTGAGATGTTTTACTTTGATGGATGGTAGTCTAGTCATTATGGGAGATAGTTAGTTGTTTATATGTTTTACTCTGATGGATGGTTGTCTCTTCATTACGGGAGACAAATCATTGTTGAGGTTTTACTCCAATGGATAGTAGTCTTATCATTATGGCAGACAGTTCGTCATCGAGATGTTTTTCTCTGATGGATGGAAGTCTCGTCATTATGGGACATAGTTCGTTGTTGATTTGTTATACTCTCATGGATTGTAGTCCCTTTATTATGGGAGTTAGTTTGTAGTAGAGGTTTTACTCAGTGGATGGTAGTCTCATCATTTAGGGAGATAGTTCGTTGTTAAAATGTTTTACTCTAATGGATGGTAGTTTCCTCGTTACGCGAAATAGTTCATTGTTGAGGTTTTACTCTGATGTCTGGTAGTCTCGTCATTATAGGATATAAATCATTGTAGAGATGTTTTACTCCGATGGATGGTAGTCTCTTCGTTACGGGATACAGATCGTTGTTGAGATTTTACTCTGATGGATAGTAGTCTTATCATTATGGAAGGCAGATCGTTGTTGAGTTGTTTTACTCTAATGGATGGCATTCTCTTAATTATGGGAGATAGTTCGTTGTTGAGGTTTCACTCTGATAATTAGTAGTCTTGTCATTATGGGAGATAGTTTGTTGTCTAGATGTTTTACGCTGATGGATGGTAGTCTCGTCTTTATGAGAGATAGTTAGTTATTTAGATGTTTTACACTTATGGATGGTAGTATCTTCTTTGTTGGATGGTAGTCTGTCCATAATGGGAGATAGTTCATTGTTGAGATATTTTTCTTTGATGGATGTAGTCTCGCCAGTATGGGAGATTGTTTGTTGCTTAGATTTTTTACTTCGATGGATGATAGTCTCTTCATTATGCGAGATAGTTCGTTGTTAAGGTTTTGCTCCGATGGATGGTAGTCTCTTCATTATGGGAGATAACTCGGTGTTGAGGATTTACTTCGATAGATGGCAGTCTCATCATTATGTGAGATAGTTTGTTGTTGAGATGTTTTACTCTGATGGATGGTAGTCTCTTCATTATGGATGATAGTTTGTTATTGATATGTTTTACTCTGATGGAAGGTAATCTCTTCATTATAGGAGACAATTTATTGTAGAGGTTTTACTCCGATGTAAGGTAGTCTCGTTATTATGGGAGAGAGTTCGTTGTTGAGATGTTTTACTCTAATGGATGGTAGTCTCGTAATTATGGGAGATAGTTCATTGTTGAGATGATTTACTCTGATGGATGGTAGTCTCTTCATTATGGTAGATAGCTCGGTGTTGAGGATTTACTTCGATGGATGGTAGTCTCGTCATTATGTGAGATAGTTCATTGTTGAGATGTTTTACTCTGATGGATGGTAGTCTCTTTATTATGGAAGATAGTTCGTTGTCGAGATGTTTTCTCTGATGGATGTTTGTCTATTCATTACGGGAAATAGTTTGGTGTTGAGGTTTTACTGTGATGGATGGTAGTCTCGTCATTATGGAAGATAAATCGTTGTTTAGACGTTTTACTCCGATGGAAGGTAGTCTCTTTATGACGGGAGACATATCGTTGTTGATGTTTTACTCTGATGGATAGTAGTCTTATATTTATGGGAGACAGTTTGTTGTTGAGATGTTTTACTCTGATGGGTGGTAGTCTTTTCATTATGGGAGATAGTTCGTTTTAAAGATGTTTTACTCTGATGGGTGGTAGTCTCGCCATTATGGGAGATATTAGTGATTGAGATGTTTTACTTTGATGGATGGTAGTCTCGCCATTATGGGAGATAGTTTGTTGTTTAGATGTTTTACTCTGATGGATGGTTGTCTAGTCATTATGGGAGATAGTTAGTTGTTTAGATGTTTTACTCCGATAAATGGTAGTCTCTTCATTACGGGAGACAAATCGTTGTTGAGGTTTTACTCTGATGGATAGTAGTTTTATCATTATGGGAGATAGTTCGTTGTCGAGATGTTTTACTCTGATAGATGGTAGTCTCTTCATTATGGGAGATAGTTGGTTGTTGAGATGTTTTACTCCGATGGATGGTAGTCTCGTCATTATCGGAGATAGTTCGTTATTGAGATGTTTTACTCTGATGGATTATAGTCTCTTTATTATGGGAGTTAGTTTGTTGTAGAGGTTTTACTCAGGGGACGGTAGTCTCATCATTATGGGAGATAGTTCATTGCTCAAATGTTTTACTCTGATGGATGGTAGTCTCTTCATTACGGGTAATAGTTCGTTGTTAAGGTTTTACTCCGATGGATGGTAGTCTCGTCATTATAGGATATAAATCATTGTTGAGATATTTTACTCCGATGGATGTTAGTTTCTTCGTTACAGGAGACAAATCATTGTTGAGGTTTTACTCCGATGGATAGTAGTCTTATCATTATGGAAGTCAGATCGTTGTTGAGATGTTTTACTCTAATGGATGGAAGTCTCTTCATTATGGGAGATTGTTCGTTATTGAGGTTTCACTCTAATAATTGGTAGTCTTATCATTATTGGAGATAGTTTGTTGTCTAGATGTTTTACTCTGATGGATGGTAGCCTCTTCATTATGGGAGATAATTAGTGATTAAGATATATGTCTCTGATGGATGGTAGTCTCGTCATTATGGGAGATAGTTTGTTGTTGAGATGTTTTACTCCGATGGATGGTAGTCTCTTCATTATGGGAGATAGTTAGTTGTTTAGATGTTTAACACTGATGGATGGTATTATCTTCATTGTTGGAGATAATTCATTGTTGAGGTTTTACTCCAATGGATGGTAGTCTCGTCATAATGGGAGATAGTTTGTTGTTTAGATATTTTACTTTGATGGATGGTAGTCTCGCCAGTATGGGAGATAGTTTATTGCTTAGATGTTTTACTTCGATGGATGATAGTCACTTCATTATGGGAGATAGTTCTTTGTTGAGGTCTTGCTCCGATGGATGGTAGTCTCTTCATTATGGGAGAAAGCTCTATGTTGAGGATTTACTTCGATGGATGGTAGTCTCATCATTATGTGAGATAGTTCATTGTTGAGATATTTTACTCTGATGGATGGTTGTCTCTTCATTATGGAAGATAGTTTGTTGTTGATATGTTTTACTCTTATGGAAGGTAATCTCTTCATTATAGGAGACATTTCATTGTAGAGGTTTTACTCCGATGGATGGTAGTCTCAACATTATGGGAGATAGTTCGTTGTTGAAATGTTTTACTTAGATGGATGGTAGTCTCTTCATTATGGAAGATAGTTTGTTGTTGATATGTTTTACTCTGATGGAAGGTAATCTCTTCATTATAGGAAACAATTCATTGTAGAGGTTTTACTTCGATGGATGCTATTCTCGTCATTATGGGAGATAGTTCGTTGTTGAGATGTTTAACTCTGATGGATAGTAGTCTCGTCATTATGGGAGATAGTTCATTGTTGAGATGTTTTACTTTGATGGATGGTAGTCTCTTCATTATGGGAGATAGCTCGGTGTTGAGAATTTACTTCGATTAATGGTAGTCTCATCATTATGTAAGATAGTTCGTTGTTGAGATGTTTTACTCTGATGAATGATAGTCTCTTTATTATGGGAGTTAGTTTGTTGCAGAGGTTTTACTTTGATGATGATAGTCTCGTTATTATGGGATATAGTTCGTTGGTAAGATGTTTTTCTCTGATGGATGATAGTCTCTTCATTACGGGAAATTGTTTGTTGTTGAGGTTTTACTGTGATGGATGGTAGTCTCTTCATTATAAGAGATAAATCATTGTTGAAACATTTTACTCCGATGGAAGGTAGTTTCTTCATTATAGGAGACATATCGTTGTTGAGGTTTTACTCTGATTGATAATAGTCTTATCTTTATGTGAATCAATTCGTTGTTGACATGTTTTACTCTTATGGGTGGTAGTCTCTTCATTATAGGGGATAGTTTGTTATCGAGATGTTTTACCTTAATGGATGGTAGTTTCGTCATTATGGGAGATAGTTTGTTGTTGAGATGTTTTACTCCGATGGATGGTTGTCTAGTCATTATGGGAGATAGTTAGTTCTTTAGATGTTTTACTCCGATGGATGGTAGTCTCTTCATTACGGGAGACAAATCGTTGTTGAGGTTTTACTCCGATGGATAATAGTCTTATCATTATGGGAGACAGTTCATTGTCGAGATTTTTAACTCTGATAGATGGTAGTCTCGTCATTATGTGAGATAGTTTGTTGTTGCGTTGTTTTTCTCCGATGGATGAGAGTCTCATTATTATTGGAGATAGTTCGTTGTTGAGATGTTTTACTCTGATTGATTATAGTCAATTTATTATGGGAGTTAGTTTTTTGTAGAGGTTTTACTCAGTGGACGCTACTCTCATCATTAGGGGAGATAGTTCGTTGTTGAAATGTTTTACTGTGATGGATAGTAGTTTCTTCATTACGGGAAATAGTTCGTTGTTGAGGTTTTACTACGATGGATGGTAGTCTCGTTATTATAGGATATAAATCATTGTTGAGATGTTTTACTCCGACGGATGGTAGTCTCTTCGTTACGGGAGACAAATTGTTGTCGAGGTTTGACTCTGACGGATAGTAGTCTTATCATTATGGAAGATAGATCGTTGTTGATATGTTTTACTCTAATGGATTGAAGTCTCTTCATTATGGGAGATAGTTCGTTGTTGAGGTTTCACTCTGATAATTGGCAGTCTTGTCATTATGGAAGATAGTTTGTTGTCAAGATGTTTTACTCCCATGGATGGTAGTATCATCATTATGGGAGATAGTTAGTTGTTTAGATGTTTACACTGATGGATGGTAGTATCTTCATTGTTGGAGATAATTCGTTGTTGAGGTTTTACTCTAATGGATGGTAGTCTCGTCATAATGGGAGATAGTTTGTTGTTGAGATATTTTACTTTAATGGATGGTAGACTCGCCAGTATGGGAGATAGTTTGTTGCTTAGATGTTTTACTCTGATGGAAGGTAGTTTGTTGTTGAGGTTTTAATCCGATGGATGGTAGTCTCTTCATTATGGGAGAAAGCTCGGTGTTGAGGATTTACTTTGATAGATGGTAGTCTCATCATTATGTGAGATAGTTCGTTGTTGAGATGTTTTACTCTGATGGATGGTAGTCTCTTCATTATGGAAGATAGTTTGTTGTTGATATGTTTTACTCTGATGGAAGGTAATCTCTTAATTATAGGAAACATTTCATTATAGAGGTTTTACTCCGATGGGTGGTAGTCTCAACATTATGGGAGATAGTTCGTTGTTGAGATGTTTTACTCTGATGGATGGTAGTCTCTTCATTATGGAAGATAGTTTGTGGTTTATATGTTTTACTCTGATGGAAGGTAATCTCTTCATTATAGGAGATAATTCATTGTAGTGGTTTTATTTCGATGGATTCTAGACTCGTCATTATGGGAGATAGTTCGTTGTTGAGATGTTTTACTCTGATGGATGGTAGTCTCATTATTATTGGAGATAGTTCGTTGTTGATTTGTTTTAATTTGATGTATGGTAGTCTCTTCATTATGAGAGATAGCTCGGTGTTGCGGATTTACTTCGATGTATGGTAGTCTCGTCATTATGTGAGATAGTTCGTTATTGATATGTTTTACTCCGATGGATGGTAGTCTCTTTATTATGGGAGTTAGTTTGTTGTATAGGTTTTACTCTGATGTATGGTAGTCTCGTAATTATGGGAGATAGTTCGTTGTTGAGATGTTTTTCATTGATGGATGGTAGTCTCTTCATTACGGGAAATAATTTGTTGTTGAGGTTTTACTGTGATGGATGGTAGTCTCGTCATTATAAGAGATAAATCATTGTTGAGACGGTTTACACCGATGGAAGGTAGTTTCTTCATTACGGGAGACATATCGTTGTTGAGGTTTTACTCTGATGGATAGTAGTCTTATCTTTATGGGAGACAATTCGTTATTGACATGTTTTACTCTGATGGGTGGTAGTCTCTTCATTATGGGGGATAGTTCATTTTCGAGATGTTTTACCTTGATGGATGGTAGTCTCGTCATTATGGGAGATATTAGTGATTGAGATGTTTTACTTTGATGGATGGTAGTCTCGTCATTATGGGAGATAGTTTGTTGTTGAGATGTTTTACTCCGATGGATGGTTGTCTAGTCATTATGGCAGATAGTTAGTTGTTTAGATGTTTTACTCCGGTGGATGGTAGTCTCTTCATTACGGGAGACAAATCGTTGTTGAGGTTTTACTCTGATGGATAGTAGTCTTATCATTATGGGAGACAGTTCGTTGTCCATATGTTTTACTCTGATAGATGGTAGTCTCGTCATTATGGGAGATAGTTCGTTGTTGAAATGTTTTACTCTGATGGATGGAAGTCTCTTCATTACGGGAAATAGTTCGTTGTTGAGGTTTTACTCCGATGGATGGTAGTCTCGTCATTATAGGATATAAATCATTGTTGAGATGTTTTACTCCGATGCATGTTAGTCTCTTTGTTACAGGTGACAAATTGTTGTTGAGGTTTTACTCCAATGGATAGTAGTCTTATCATTATGGAAGTCAGATCGTTGTTGAGATATTTTACTCTAATGGATGGAACTCTCTTCCTTATGGGAGATTGTTTGTTGTTGAGGTTTCACTCTTATAATTGGTAGTCTTGCCATTATGGGAGATAGTTTGTCGTCTAGATGTTTTACTCTGATTGATGGTAGCCTCTTCATTATGGGAGATAATTAGTTATTGAGATATATGTCTCTGATGGATGGTAGTTTCGTCATTACAGGAGATAGTTTATTGTTGAGATGTTTTACTCTGATGGATGGTAGTATCGTCATTATAGGAGATAGTTAGTTGTTTAGATGTTTTACACTGATGGATGGTAGTATCTTCATTGTTGGAGATAATTCATTGTTGAGGTTTTACTCCAGTGGATGGTAGTCTCGTCATAATGGGAGATAGTTCGTTGTTGAGATATTTTACTTTGATGGATGGTAGTCTCGCCAGTATGGGAGATAGTTTGTTGCTTAGATGTTTTACTTTGATGGACGATAGTCTCTTCATTATGGGAGATAGTTGTTTGTTGAGGTTTTTCTACGATGGATGGTAGTCTCTTCATTATGGGTGAAATCTCGGTGTTGAGGATTTACTTCGATGGATGGTAGTCTCATCATTATGTGAGATAGTTCGTTGTTGAGATGTTTTACTCTGATGGATGGTAGTCTCTTCATTATGGAAGATAGTTTGTTGTTGATTTGTTTTACTCTGATGGAAGGTAATCTCTTCAATATAGGAGACAATTCATTGTAGTGGTTTTACTCCGACGGATGGTAGTCTCGTCATTATGGGAGATAGTTTGTTGTTGAGATGTTTTACTCTAATGGATGGTAGTCTCTTCATTATGTGAGATAGCTCGGTGTTGAGGATATACTTCGATGGATGGTACTCTCATCATTACGTGAGATAGTTCGTTAGTGAGAAGTTTTACTCTGATGGATGGTAGTCTCTTTATTATGGGAGTTAGTTTGTTATTGAGGTCTTACTCCGATGGATGGTAGTCTCTTCATTACGGGAGACAGTTCCTTGTTGAGATGTTTTACTCCGATGGATAGTAGTCTTATCATTATGGGAGATAGTTCATTGTCGAGATGTTTTACTCTGATAGATGGTAGTCTCGTCATTATCAAAGATAGTTCATTGTTAAGATGTTTTACTCTGATGGATGGTATCCTCGTCATTATCGGAGATAGTTCGTTGTTGAGATGTTTTACTCTAATGGATTGTAGTCCCTTTATTATGGGAGTTATTTTGTTATAGAGGTTTTACTCAGTGGACGGTAGTCTCGTCATTATGGGAGATAGTTCGTTGTCGAAATGTTTTACTCTGATGGATGGTAGTCTCTTCTTTAATGGAAATAGTTTGTTGTTGAGGTTTTACTCCGATGGATGGTAGTCTCGTCATTGTTGGATATAAATCATTGTTGAGATGTTTTACTCCGATGGAAGGTAGTCACTTCGTGACGGGAGACAAATCGTTGTTTATGTTTTACTCCGATGGATAGTAGTCTCATCATTATGGAAGACAAATCATTGTTGAGATGTTTTACTCTAATGGATGGAAGTCTCTTCATTATGGGAGATAGTTCGTTGTTGAGGTTTCACTCTGATAATTGGTAGTCTTTTCATTATGGGATATAGTTTGTTGTCGAGATGTTTTACTCTGATGGATGGTAGTCTCTTAATTATGGGAGATATTCAGTGATTGAGATATATTTCTCTGATGGATGGTAGTCTCGTCATTAAAGGAGATAGTTTGTTGTTGATATGTTTTACTCTGATGGATGGTAGTCTCATCATTATGGGAGATAGTTTTTTGCTTAGATGTTTTACTTCGATGGATGATAGTATCTTCATTATGGGAGATAGTTCGTTGTTGAGGTTTTGCTCCGATGGATGGTAGTCTCATCATTATGGGAGATAGTTCGTTGTTAAGATGTTTTACTCTGATGGATGGTAGTCTCTTCATTTTGGGAGATAGCTCGGTGTTGAGGATTTACTTCGATGGATGGTACTCTCATCATTATGTGAGATAGTTCGTTGTTGAGATATTTTACTCCGATGGATGGTAGTCTCTTTATTATGGGAGTTAGTTTGTTGTTGAGATTTTACTCCGATGGATAGTAGTCTTATCATTATGGGAGACAGTTCGTTGTTGAGATGTTTTACTCTGATAGATGGTAGTCTCATCATTTTGGGAGATAGTTCGTTGTTGAAATGTTTTACTCCGATGGAATGTAGTCTCGTCATTATCAGAGATAGTTCGTTGTTGAGATGTTTTACTTTTATGGATGGTAGTCTCTTTATTATGGGAGTTATTTTGTTGTAGAGGTTTTACTTTGATGGATGGTAGTCTTGTTATTATGGGAGATAGTTCGTTGTTGAGATGTTTTTTTTATGGATGGTAGTCTCTTCATTATGGGAAATAGTTTGTTGTTGAGGTTTTACTGTGATGGATGGTAGTCTCATCATTATAGTAGATAAATCGTTGTTGAGACGTTTTACTCCGATGGAAGGTAGTCTCTTCATTACAGGAGACATATTGTTGTTGAGTTTTTTCTCTGATGGATAGTAGTCTTATCTTTATGGGAGACAGTTCGTTGTTGAGATGTTTTACTCTGATGGGTGGTAGTCTCTTCATTATGGGAGATAGTTCGTTATCGAGTTGTTTTACTTTGTTGGATGGTAGTCTCATCATTATGGGAGATAGTTTATTGTTGAGATGTTTTACTCTGATGGATGGTTGTCTAGTCATTATGGGAGATAGTTAGTTATTTAGATGTCTTACTCCGATGGATGGTAGTGTCTTCATTACGAGAGACAAATAGTTATTGAGGTTTTACTCCGATGGATAGTAGTCTTATCATTATGGGAGACAGTTCGTTGTCGAGATGTTTTACTCTGATAGATGGTAGTCTCGTCATTATCAGAGATAGTATGTTTTTAAGATGTTTTACTCTGATGGATGGTAGTCTTGTCATTATCAGAGATAGTTCATTGCTGAGATGTTTTACTCTGATGGATTGTAGTCCCTTTATTATGGGAGTTAGTTTGTTATAGAGGTTTTACTCAGTGGACGGTAGTCTCGTCATTATGGGAGATAGTTCGTTGTTGAAATGTTTTACTCTGATGGATGGTAGTCTCTTCTTTACGGGAAATAGTTTGTTGTTCAGGTTTTACTCCTATGGATGGTAGTCTCGTAATTATAGGATATAATCATTGTTGATATGTTTTACTCCGATGGATGGTAGTCACTTTATTATGGGAGACAAATCGTTGTTTAGGTTTTACTCCGATGGATAGTAGTCTTATCATTATGGAAGACAAATCGTTATTGAGAAGTTTTACTCTAATGGATGGAAGTTTCTTCATTATGGGAGATAGTTCGTTGTTGAGGTTTCACTCTGATAATTGGTAGTCTTGTTATTATGGGAGATAGTTTGTTGTCGAGATGTTTTACTTTGATGGATGGTAGTCTCTTAATTATGGGAGATAGTTAGTGATTAAGATATATTTCTTTGATGGATGGTAGTCTCGTCATTAGAGGAGATAGTTTGTTGTTGATATGTTTTACTCTGATGGATGGTAGTCTCATCATTATGGCAGATAGTTTTTTGCTTAGATGTTTTACTTCGATGGATGATAGTCTCTTCATTATGAGAGATAGTTTGTTGTTGAGGTTTTGCTCTGATGGATGGTAGTCTCTTCATTATGGGAGATAGTTAGGGATTGAGATACATGTCTCTGATGGATGGTAGTCTTGTCATTATGGGAGATAGTTTGTTGTTGAGATGTTTTACTTCGATGGATGGTAGTATCGTCTTTACGGGAGATAGTTAGTTGTTTAGATGTTTTACACTGATGGATGTTAGTATCTTCATTGTTGGAGATAATTCGTTGTTGAGGTTTTACTCCAATGGATGGTAGTCTCGTCATAATGGGAGATAGTTCATTGTTGAGATATTTTACATTGATGGATGGTAGTCTCGCCAGTATGGGAGATAGTTTGTTGCTTAGATGTTTTACTTTGATGGATGATAGTCTCTTCATTATGGGAGATAGTTTGTTGTTGAGGTTTTTCTCCGATGGATGGTAGTCTCTTCATTATGGGAGAAATCTCGGTGTTGAGGATTTACTTCGATGGATGGTAGTCTCATCATTATGTGAGATATTTCGTTGTTAAGATGTTTTACTCTGATGGATGGTAGTCTCTTCATTATGGAAAATAGTTTGTTGATGATTTGTTTAACTCTGATGGAAGGTAATCCCTTCGTTAAAGGAGACAATTCAATCTAGAGGTTTTACTCCGATGGATGGTAGTCTCGTGATTATGGGAGATAGTTCGTTGTTGAGATGTTTTACTCTGATGGATGGTAGTCTCTTCATTATGTGAGATAGCTCGGTGTTGAGGATTTAGTTTGATGGATAATACTCTCATCATTACGTGAGATAGTTCGTTGTTGAGATGTTTTACTCTGATGGATGGTAGTCTCTTTATTATGGGAGTTAGTTTGTTGTTGAGGTCTTACTCCGATGGATGGTAGTCTCTTCATTATGGGAGATAGTTCCTTGTTGAGATGTTTTACTCCGATGCATAGTAGTCTTATCATAATGGGAGATAGTTCATTGTCGAGATGTTTTACTCTGATAGATGGTAGTCTCGTCATTATCAGAGATAGTTCGTTGTTAAGATGTTTTACTCTGATGGATGGTAGCCTCGTCATTATCGGAGATAGTTTGTTGTTGAGATGTTTTACTCTGATGGATTGTAGTCCCTTTATTATGGGAGTTAGTTTGTTATAGAGGTTTTACTTAGTGGACGATAGTCTCGTCATTATGGGAGATAGTTCGTTGTTGAAATGTTTTACTCTGATGGATGGTAGTCTCTTCTTTACGGGAAATAGTTTCTTGTTGAGGTTTTACTCTGATGGATGGTAGTCTCGTCATTATTGGATATAAATCATTATTGAGATGTTTTACTCTGATGGATGGTAGTCACTTTGTTACGGGAGACAAATCGTTGTTTAGGTTTTACTCCGATGGATAGTAGTCTTATCATTACGGAAGACCATTCGTTGTTGAGATGTTTTACACTAATGGATGGAAGTCTCTTCATTATGGGAGATAGTTCGTTATTGAGATGTTTTACTCTGATGGATGGTAGTCTCGTCATTATCAGAGATAGTTCGTTGTTGAGATGTTTTACTTTTATGGATGGTAGTCTCTTTATTATGGGAGTTAGTTTGTTGTAGAGGTTTTACTCTGATGGATGGTAGTCTCGTTATTAAGGGAGATAGTTCGTTGTTGAGAATTTTTTTTTATGGATGGAAGTCTCTTCATTATGGGAAATAGTTTGTTGTTGAGGTTTTACTGTGATGGATGGTAGTCTCATCATTATAGGAGATAAATCGTTGTTAAGACATTTTACTCCGATGGAAGGTAGTCTCTTCATTACGAGAGACATATTGTTGTTGAGTTTTTGCTCTGATGGATAGTAGTCTTATCTTTATGGGAGACAGTTCGTTGTTGAGATGTTGTACTCTGATGGGTGGTAGTCTCTTCATTATGGGAGATAGTTCGTTATCGAGATGTTTTACTCTGTTGGATGGTAGTCTCGTCATTATGGGAGACAATTAGTTATTGAGATGTTTTACTTTGATGCATGGTAGTCTCGTCATTATGGGAGATAGTTTATTGTTGAGATGTTTTACTCCGATGGATGGTTGTCTAGTCATTATGGGAGATAGTTAGTTGTTTAGATGTCTTACTCCGATGGATGGTAGTCTCTTCATTACGGGAGACAAATAGTTGTTGAGGTTTTACTCCTATGGATACTAGTCTTATCATTATGGGAGACAATTCGTTGTCGAGATGTTTTACTCTGATAGATGGGAGTCTCCTCATTATCAAAGATAGTTCGTTGTTAAGATGTTTTACTCTGATGGATGGTAGTCTTGTCATTATCGGAGATAGTTCGTTGTTCAGATGTTTTACTCTGATGGATTGTAGTCCCTTTATTATGGGAGTTAGTTTGTTATAGAGGATTTACTCAGTGGACGGTAGTCTCGTCATTATGGGAGATAGTTCGTTGTTGAAATGTTTTACTCTGATGGATGGTAGTCTCTTCTTTACGGGAAATAGTTTGTTGTTCAGGTGTTACTCCGATGGATGGTAGTCTCTTCATTATAGGATATAAATCATTGTTGAGAAGTTTTACTCTGATGGATGGTAGTCACTTTGTTACGGGAGACAAATCGTTGCTTAGTTTTTACCCCGATGGATAGTAGTCTTATCATTATGGAAGACAAATCGTTATTGAGATGTTTTACTCTAATGGATGGTAGTCTCTTCATTATGGGAGATAGTTCGTTGTTGAGGTTTCACTCTGATAATTGGTAGTCTTGTCATTATGGGAGATAGTTTGTTGTCGAGATGTTTTACTCTGATGGATGGTAGTCTCTTAATTATGGGATATAGTTAGTGATTGAGATATATTTCTTTGATGGATGGTAGTCTCGTCATTATGGGAGATAGTTTGTTGTTGATATGTTTTACTCTTATGGATGGTAGTCTCATCATTATGGGAGATAGTTTTTTTCTTAGATGTTTTACTTCGATGGATGATAGTCTCTTCATTATGGGAGATAGTTCGTTGTTGAGGTTTGGTATGATGGATGGTAGTCTCTTCATTATGGGAGATAGTTAGTGATTGAGATATATGTCTCTAATGGATGGTAGTCCTGTCATTATGGGAGATAGTTTGTTGTTGAGATGTTTTACTCCGATGGATGGTAGTATCGTCATTATAGGAGATAGTTAGTTGTTTAGATGTTTTACACTGATGGATGGTAGTATCTTCATTATTGGATATAATTCGTTGTTGAGGTTTTACTCCAATGGATGGTAGTCTCGTCATAATGGGAGATAGTTCGTTATTGAGATATTTTACTTTGATGGATGGTAGTCTCGCCAGTATGGGAGATAGTTTGTTTCTTAGATGTTTTACTTCGATGGATGATAGTCTCTTCATTATGGGAGATAGTTTGTTGTTGAGATTTTTATCCGATGGAAGGTAGTCTCTTCATTATGGGAGAAATCTCGGCATTGAGGATTTACTTCGATGGATGGTAGTCTCATAATTATGTGAGATAGTTCGTTGTTAAGATGGTTTACTCTGATGGATGGTAGTCTCTTCATTATACAAGATAGTTTGTTGTTGATTCATTTTACTCTGATGGAAGGTAATCTCTTCATTATAGGAGACAGTTCATTGTAGAGGTTTTACTCTGATGGATGGTAGTCTCGTCATTATGGGAGATAGTTCGTTGTTGAGATGTTTTACTCTGATGGATGGTAGTCTCTTCATTATGTGAGATAGCTCGGTGTTGAGGATTTACTTCGATGGTTTGTACTCTCATCATTACGTGAGATAGTTCATTGTTGAGATGTTTTACTCTGATGGATGGTAGTCTCTTTATTATGGGAGTTAGTTTGTTGTTAAGGTCTTACTCCGATGCATGGTAGTCTCTTCATTACGGGAGACAGTTCCTTGTTGAGATGTTTTACTCTGATGGATAGTAGTCTTATCATTATGGGAGACAGTTTGTTGTCGATATGTTTTACTTTGATAGATGGTAGTCTCGTCATTATCAGAGATAGTTCGTTGTTAAGATGTTTTACTCTGATGGATGGTAGCCTCGTCATTATCGGAGATAGTTCGTTGTTGAGATGTTTTACTCTGATGGATTATAGTCCCTTTATTATGGGAGTTAGTTTGTTATAGAGGTTTTACTCAGTGGACGGTAGTCTTGTCATTATGGGAGATAGTTCGTTGTTGAAATGTTTTACTCTGATGGATGGTAGTCTCTTCTTTACGGGAAATAGTTTGTTGTTCAGGTTTTACTCCGATGGATGGTAGTCTTGTCATTATAGGATATAAATCATTGTTGAGATGTTTTACTCCGATGGATGGTAGTCACTTCGTTACGGGAAACAAATCGTTGTTTAGGTTTTACTCTGATGGGATAGTAGTCTTATCATTATGGGAGATAGTTTGTTTTCGAGATGTTTTACTCGGATGGATAGTAGTCTCATCATTATGGGAGATAGTTTTTTTCTTAGATGTTTTACTTCGATGGATGTTAGTCTCTTCAATATGGTAGATAGTTCATTGTTAAGATGTTTTACTCTGATGGATGGTAGTCTCTTCATTTTGGGAGTTAGCTCGTTGTTGAGGATTTACTTCGATGGATGGTACTCTCATCATTATGTAAGATAGTTCGTTGTGGAGATGTTTTACTCCGATGAATGGTAATCTCTTTATTATGGGAGTTAGTTTGTTGTTGAGGTTTTACTCCGATGGATAGTAGTCTTATCATTATGAGAGACTGTTCGTTGTTGAGATGTTTTACTCTGATAGATGGTAGTCCCATCATTATGGAAGATAGTTCGTTGTTGAGATGTTTTACTCTGATGGATGGTAGTCTCGTCATTATCAGAGATAGTTCATTGTTGAGATGTTTTAATTTTATGGATGGTAGTCTCTTTATTATGGGAGTAATTTTGTTATAGAGGTTTTACTCTGATGGATGGTAGTCTCGTTATTATGGGAGATAGTTCGTTGTTGAGATGTTTTTTTATATGGATGGTAGTCTCTTCATTATGGGAAATAGCTTGTTGTTGAGGTTTTACTGTCATGGATGGTAGTCTTATCATTATAGGATATAAATCGTTGTTGAGACGTTTTACTCCGATGGAAGGTAGTCTCTTCATTACGGGAGTCATATTGTTGTTGAGTTTTTTCTCTGATGGATAGTAGTCTTATCTTTATGGGAGACAGTTCGTTGTTGAGATGTTTTACTCTAATGGGTGGTAGTCTTTTCATTATGGGAGATAGTTCGTTATCGAGATGTTTTACTTTGTTGGATGGTAGTCTCGTCATTATGGGAGACAGTTAGTGATTGAGATGTTATACTTTGATGCATGGTAGTCTCGTCATTATGGGAGATAGTTTATTGTTGAGATGTTTTACTCTGATGGATGGTTGTCTAGTCATTATGGGAGATAGTTAGTTGTTTAGATGTCTTGCTCCGATGGATGGTAGTCTCTTCATTACGGGAGACAAATAGTTGTTGAGGTTTTACTCCGATGGATAGTAGTCTTATCATTATGGGAGACAGTTCGTTGTTGAGTTGTTTTACTCTGATAGATGGTAGTCTCGTCAATATCAGAGATAGTTCGTTGTTAAGATGTTTTACTCTGATGGATGGTAGTCTTGTCATTATCGGAGATAGTTCATTGTTGAGATGTTTTACTCTGATGGATTGTAGTCACTTTATTATGGGATTTAGTTTGTTATAGAGGTTTTACTCAGTGGACGGTATTCTCGTCATTATGGGAGATAGTTTGTTGTTGAAATGTTTTACTCTGATGGATGGTAGTCTCTTCTTTACGGGAAATAGTTTGTTGTTCAGGTTTTACTCCGATGGATGGTAGTCTTGTCATTATAGGATATAAATCATTGTTGAGATGTTTTACTTCGATGGATGGTAGTCACTTCGTTACGGGAAACAAATCGTTGTTTAGGTTTTACTCCAATGGATAGTAGTCTTATCATTATGGGAGATAGTTTGTTTTCGAGATGTTTTACTCTGATGGATGGTAGTCTCTTAATTATGGGAGATAGTCAGTGATTGAGATATATTTCCCTGATGGATGGTAGTCTCGTCATTATGGGAGATAGTTTTTTTCTTATATGTTTTACTTCGATGGATGTTAGTCTCTTCAATATGGGAGATAGTTCGTTGTTGAGGTTTTGCTCCGATGGATGGTAGTCTCATCATTATGGGAGATAGTTCGTTGTTAAGATGTTTTACTCTGATGGATGGTAGTCTCTTCATTTTGGGAGATAGCTCGGTGTTGAGGATTTACTTCGATGGATGGTACTCTCATCATTATGTGAGATAGTTCGTTGTTGAGATGTTTTACTCCGATGAATGGTAATCTCTTTATTATGGGAGTTAGTTTGTTGTTGAGGTTTTACTCCGATGGATAGTAGTCTTATCATTATGAGAGATTGTTCGTTGTTGAAATGTTTTACTCTGATAGATGGTAGTCACATCATTATGGGAGACAGTTCGTTGTTGAGATGTTTTACTCCGATGGATGGTAGTCTCGTCTTTATCAGAGATAGTTCGTTGTTGAGATGTTTTAATTTTATGGATGGTAGTTTCTTTATTATGGGAGTAATTTTGTTGTAGAGGTTTTACTCTGATGGATGGTAGTCTCGTTATTATGGGAGATAGTTCGTTGTTGAGATGTTTTTTTTTATGGATGGTAGTCTCTTCATTATGGGAAATAGCTTGTTGTTGAGGTTTTACTGTGATGGATGGTAGTCTCATCATTATAGGATATAAATCGTTGTTGAGACGTTTTACTCCGATGGAAGGTAGTCTCTTCATTACGGGAGACATATTGTTGTTGAGTTTTTTCTCTGATGGATAGTAGTCTTATCTTTATGGGAGACAGTTCGTTGTTGAGATGTTTTACTCTAATGGGTGGTAGTCTTTTCATTATGGGAGATAGTTCGTTATCGAGATGTTTTACTTTGTTGGATGGTAGTCTCGTCATTATGGGAGACAGTTAGTGATTGAGATGTTATACTTTGATGCATGGTAGTCTCGTCATTATGGGAGATAGTTTATTGTTGAGATGTTTTACTCTGATGGATGGTTGTCTAGTCATTATGGGAGATAGGTAGTTGTTTAGATGTCTTGCTCCGATGGATGGTAGTCTCTTCATTACGGGAGACAAATAGTTGTTGAGGTTTTACTCCGATGGATTGTAGTTTTATCATTATGGGAGACAGTTCGTTGTCGATTTGTTTTACTCTGATAGATGGTAGTCTCGTCAATATCAGAGATAGTTCATTGTTAAGATGTTTTACTCTGATGGATGGTAGTCTTGTCATTATCGGAGATAGTTCGTTGTTGAGATGTTTTACTCTGATGGATTGTAGTCACTTTATTATGGGATTTAGTTTGTTATAGAGGTTTTACTCAGTGGACGGTATTTTCGTCATTATGGGAGATAGTTTGTTGTTGAAATGTTTTACTCTGATGGACGGTAGTCTCTTCTTTACGGGAAATAGTTTGTTGTTCAGGTTTTACTCCGATGGATGGTAGTCTTGTCATTATAGGATATAAATCATTGTTGAGATGTTTTACTCCGATGGATGGTAGTCACTTCGTTACGGGAAACAAATCGTTGTTTAGGTTTTACTCCGATGGATAGTAGTCTTATCATTATGGGAGATAGTTTGTTTTCGAGATGTTTTACTCTGATGGATGGTAGTCTCTTAATTATGGGAGATAGTCAGTGATTGAGATATATTTCCCTGATGGATGGTAGTCTCGTCATTAGAGGAGATAGTTTGTTGTTCATATGTTTTACTCTGATGGATAGTAGTCTCATCATTATGGGAGATAGTTTTTTTCTTAGATGTTTTACTTCGATGGATGTTAGTCTCTTCAATATGGGAGATAGTTCGTTTTTGAGGTTTTACTCCGATGGATGGTAGTCTCATCATTATGGGAGATAGTTCGTTGTTAAGATGTTTTACTCTGATGGATGGTAGTCTCTTCATTTTGGGAGATAGCTCGGTGTTGAGGATTTACTTCGATGGATGTTACTCTCATCATTATGTGAGATAGTTCATTGTTGAGATGTTTTACTCCGATGAATGGTAATCTCTTTATTATGGGAGTTAGTTTGTTGTTTAGGTTTTACACCGATGGATTGTAGTCTTATCATTATGGGAGACAGTTCATTGTTGAGATGTTTTACTCTGATAGATGGTAGTCCCATCATTATGGGAGATAGTTCGTTGTTGAGATGTTTTACTCCGATGGATGGTAGTCTCGTCATTATCAGAGCTAGTTCGTTGTTGAGATGTTTTACTTTTATGGATGGTAGTCTCTTTATTATGGGAGTAATTTTGTTATAGAGGTTTTACTCTGATGGATGGTAGTCTCGTTATTATGGGAGATAGTTCGTTGTTGAGATGTTTTTTTTATGGATGGTAGTCTCTTCATTATGGGAAATAGCTTGTTGTTGAGGTTTTACTGTGATGGATGGTAGTCTCATCATTATAGGATATAAATCGTTGTTGAGACGTTTTACTCTGATGGAAGGTAGTCTCTTCATTACGGGAGACATATTGTTGTTGAGTTTTTTCTCTAATGGATATTAGTCTTATCTTTATGGGAGACAGTTCGTTGTTGAGATCTTTTACTTTAATGGGTGGTAGTCTCTTCATAATGGGAGATAGTTCGTTATCGAGATGTTTTACTTTGTTGGATGGTAGTCACGTCATTATGGGAGACAATTAGTGATTGAGATGTTATACTTTGATGCATGGTAGTCTCGTCATTATGGGAGATAATTTATTGTTGATATGTTTTACTCTGATGGATGGTTGCCTAGTCATTATGGGAGATAGATAGTTGTTTAGATGTCTTGCTCCGATGGATGGTAGTCTCTTCATTACGGGAGCCAAATAGTTGTTGAGGTTTTACTCCGATGGATAGTAGTCTTATCATTATGGGAGACACTTCGTTGTCGAGATGTTTTACTCTGATAGATGGTAGTCTCGTCAATATCAGAGATAGTTCGTTGTTAAGATGTTTTACTCTGATGGATGGTAGTCTTGTCATTATCGGTGATAGTTCGTTGTTGAGATGTTTTACTCTGATGGATTGTAGTCCCTTTATTATGGGATTTAGTTTGTTATAGAGGTTTTACTCAGTGGACGGTATTCTCGTCATTATGGGAGATAGTTTGTTGTTGAAATGTTTTACTCTGATGGATGGTAGTCTCTTCTTTACGGGAAATAGTTTTTTGTTCAGGTTTTACTCCGATGGATGGTAGTCTCGTAATTTAAGGGTATAAATCATTGTTGAGATGTTTTACTCCGATGGATGGTAGTCACTTCGTTATGGGAGACAAATCATTGTTTAGGTTTTACTCCGATGGATAGTAGTCTTAACATTATGGGAGATTGTTTGTTTTCGAGATGTTTTACTCTGATGGATGGTAGTCTCTTAATTATGGGAGATAGTCAGTGATTGAGATATATTTCTCTGATGGATGGTAGTCTCGTCATTAGAGGAGATAGTTTGTTGTTGATATGTTTTACTCTGATGGATGGTAGTCTCATCATTATGGGAGATAGTTTTTTGCTTAGATGTTTTACTTCGATGGATGATAGTCTCTTCAATATGGGAGATAGTTCGTTGTTGAGGTTTTTCTCCGATGGATGGTAGTCTCATCATTATGGGAGATAGTTCGTTGTTAAGATGTTTTACTCTGATGGATGGTAGTCTCTTCATTTTGGGAGATAGCTCGGTGTTGAGGATTTACTTCGATGGATGGTACTCTCATCATTATGTGAGATAGTTCGTTGTTGAGATGTTTTACTCCAATGGATGGTAGTCTCTTTATTATGGGAGTTAGTTTGTTGTTGAGGTTTTACTCCGATGGATAGTAGTCTTATCATTATGGGAGACAGTTCGTTGTTGAGATGTTTTACTCTGATAGATGGTAGTCCCATCATTATGGGAGACAGTTTGTTGTTAAGATGTTTTACTCCGATGGATGGTAGTCTCATCATTATCAGAGATAGTTCGTTGTTGAGATGTTTTACTTTTATGGATGGTAGTCTCTTTATTATGGGAGTTATTTTGTTGTAGAGGTTTTACTCTGATGGATTGTAGTCTCGTTATTATGGGAGATAATTCGTTGTTGAGATGTTTTTTTATGGATGGTAGTCTCTTCATTATGGGAAATAGTTTGTTGTTGAGGTTTTACTGTGATGGATGGTAGTCTCATCATTATAGGAGATAAATCGTTGTTGAGACGTTTTACTCCGATGGAAGGTAGTCTCTTCATTACGGGAGACATATTGTTGTTGAGTTTTTTCTCTGATGGATAGTAGTCTTATCTTTATGGGAGACAGTTCGTTGTTGAGATGTTTTACTCTGATGGGTGGTAGTCTCTTCATTATGGGAGATAGTTCATTATAGAGATGTTTTACTTTGTTGGATGGTAGTCTCGTCATTATGGGAGACAATTAGTGATTGAGATGTTATACTTTGATGCATGGTAGTCTCGTCATTATTGGAGATAGTTTATTGTTGAGATGTTTTACTCTGATGGATGGTTGTCTAGTCATTATGGGAGATAGTTAGTTGTTTAGATGTCTTACTCCGATGGATGGTAGTCTCTTCATTACGGGAGACAAATAGTTGTTGAGGTTTTACTGCGATGGATAGTAGTCTTATCATTATGGGAGACAGTTCGTTGTCGAGATGTTTTACTCTGATAGATGGTAGTCTCGTCATTATCAGAGATAGTTCGTTGTTAAGATGTTTTACTCTGATGGATGGTAGTCTTGTCATTATCGGAGATAGTTCGTTGTTGAGATGTTTTACTCTGATGGATTATAGTCCCTTTATTATGGGAGTTAGTTTGTTATAGAGGTTGAAATTCTGGCAGCAGATACTCAATGTCACAGTGAATGTTATGACACCGTATCTGACTTTCTATAAGACAGTAAATAAAAACAGTAAAGAACACAGTCAATTGTTTACCCAGTTCAGTGTGAAAGAACACCTACTCTGGGGGCTACCAAGCCAGGGAGGAAATCCACTATAAGAGATATTAATTCAGGAATAAACCAACCAGTTTATCTCCTTCACTTAAGACCTACCCAATGCAACTTCAATCTAAGTTCTACTTAAACCTGAGTTCCTACTCACTCCCCCTCAATCACAGCAGTGATACTTAAAACAATTGACTAATGAATTAATGAATACACTCTTCAGAACATACACTTGATTATGCTTCACAACTTTTTAATCAAGTAACACAAACACTCTTGCTTCACAGCTTTGAGTGATACATAAACCTAACTTGACTTTGCTTCAAAGCTTTAGTCAAGAGACACAAACACTCTTGCTTCAAAGCTTTGAGTGATACAAAAACCCTTACAAACAAAACCTATTCCAAGTCACTTATCACAATGATAATTGCTTGGATTACAGCAGTTAAAACTATACAGCTCCTAATTGATCTTCAGTCAAAAAGAGATATTTTCCAAACAGCAATCTTGTTGAATATATAGCAGTTGTTTCTTCAGTTAGGGTTTCCAGAAAAAAGCTAGGGTTAATTAGGTTTAACCTTAAGACTTGGTCACAAGACTTTATCAACCAGATTAGGGTTGAGCTAGGTTAACCCAAAGACCACGCAAGATTCTGTTCTGGAAAGAATGAGCCATCTTCCTGAAAAATCTCATATTTTAACCAAACTGCAAACTGTTAGATGAGTACAGGATGTCTTAACATTTGTTATGACATCAGAATTCCTGTTTACTGATTTTGGTAGAAGGCAATAAATGTGATCATTGCAAATTGCTCAGATACACACTCATACACAGTAGCTACTGTATGCCATAATTTTTCTGCATAAAGTACCTAATAAACCAAAATGTTATGACATCAGTCATGACATTCACACACCTGGTGTTACCAAAAATACATGCCAATAACTAAACACTTACAAACTCTCCCTTTGGCAGATTTTTGGCTAAAGCAATCAGAGAATATAGAGCAGCAGAAAGAATATGTCTGCAGAAAAATATAATTTCTACCAAGTAATTAACACACAAAATATCTCCCCCTCTTTAGCCACAAATGGGCCAAAGATACATGTACTTAAAAGTTATACAGTTATCCAAAATAGGTAATAAAAACAACAAATAAAATCTGAAGACACTTGCATCAACAGCATCAGCATCAGGCTTGTCAATTCCACCAAACTTTAAGCACTGTCACCTTCAGAGGAGCTACTTTCTTCAGCATTGAGCTGATCTTCAGCAGCACCCTCTTCCCTTCTGTTTCCTTCAGTCTCCTCCTATTCTAATTTGGCAATTTTGTTTTCTAGAGTCTTTTTCCTTGTCTCCAGCTCTTTGCAGGTCTCTCTCAATACAGCTATAACATCAGATGTCTTGGACTGAGTTTTTACAGATGATGTCTCAGCTGATGTTATGACAATGTCAGGAACATGAGATCCCTGAAACAGCTTGTAGTGTAACCCAAGAGCAGGAGCTCTTTTGCAAGCAGTGTCTCTTTCCATCAGGATATCAGGGTACTGAGCAAGGATGATTCCACATAGGATGGAAGGAAAGGGAATTGGGCCTTTAACAGCATAGCTACCAGCATGTTTTAAAGTTTGTTCAATAATATACCTGCCATAGTCAAATTCAGTCCTGGTACCAACAGCATAAATGAATCTCCCCAATCCTGTAGAGATGGTTGATTTATGGTTTGTAGGGACCCAGTTGGCTACACCAATCTTGTGCAGGATGGCAAATTTTATGCTTAGCTTGCTAGCATTTAGCTTGCCTTTTAAGGGCCAGCACTTGACTTGTCTTGCTGTGATGGTTTGGCATACTTCATTGTCAGTAACTTCCAGTTCAGGGCAAGCCTCATTTGATCTTCCAAGAAATTTGTTAATTTCATATGGAGAGAAATTAACCCTTCTTCCTCCCACATATACACATTCAAAGTCAGCTGACCTTCCATCAGCACAATCATCAGACAAATTCACTATGAATTCCTTGACCAGATTTTCATAGCATTTGGTAAATTTTACCACAGTCTTCATTAGTCCAGCAGCTTTAATCAGGTCCATGATTTCCTTGCAATCCATGGCACCATTGTTTAGTTCTCTCTCCAAGGCTATTCTCTTCAAGCAAACATACTTCCATCTGTTGGCATTTTCAGGGTGGTGAAATGAAATGTTGTCAGTGGGGATTTCAGAAACTCTAGCCATTTTGCTGGAAGGGAGTTTCCTTCTGAGAGGAATGTCTTCAGCATCAATTTCAAATTCTGATTCCTCATCAGAATCAGTAGGCTCAAGTTCTTTTCTCTTCTTTGTTATTGGTTGCCTTGCAGGCTTTGAGAGACTCCCAGTATGCACTTGGGCTTTCACCTTCCCTTTGGACTGTCCAGTCTTCACAGTTTCTACACCAGTCTTGCCTTCAGACCTGGTTTTCTTATCAGCAGGTTTCTCTTTGGTCAGAAATTTTCCAGCATCTTGATTACCCTTCCTGTTCATCATTCTCCTAACTATGCTAGGGTTGATATTTGCAATTAGGTCATTGTCTGAGTATTCCTCATCCACATCAATAACAGGTGGTTCAACATTCTTCTCTGAAGGGTTCTGAATATCATCCATGTTTTCATATGGTTTTTGAATGTTGTCATTTGATGTCTCAACATTCTCAGAGACATCTGGATTTGCTTCAACATTTAGGCTTACTGATTCTTGATTTAATGGAACAGAAATCCCTGGTACAGAGTGGTTGTCACTCAGGATTCTTGTAACAAGCCTAGCTATTGCTTGATGTACATAAGCTGATCCTTCCCTATTAGGTACAGAAGATGAAGGTTGAGAGGGATTACCGGATGACGTAGCCTGAGACCTTCCTGCATGCCTTGTTCTCAGCTTTTTGACCTTGGAAGGGTTAGTTGCTATTTCTCTAAGAGGAGTAATCTCCAGGACTTTAGAATCGATGCAAGAGGTGATTGCTCGAGAATCTTGATCAGATGATGAAGATGAAACGGTTGTCTTGGATGGGGATGATGTTTGAGACATTTTGATTGACTTGGAAAACAAGTAGCAACTTTGGAGAAAACTTTGATTGAGAGAAAAGGAGTTGTTGCAAAGTCGAGAGTGGAAGGAGGCAAATGTGTGTCTATTCAACTTCTTAATAATTTTGAATGAATTGGGGAAATATATGATTAACCCACTTAAAATAGACTTAACAAAAATAACTCCTTCAACCCTTGTTTTCAGCAAAATTAATTGCTATAATTTCTCATGTTGGCAAATACCCAACTTGCCCCTCAAGTTTTCAAATTGATTTGCATCAAGAGCCTTGGTAAAAATGTCAGCCAGCTGTAGCTTAATGGCAACATGTTCCAGTTTAATTGTTTTCTCCTCTACAAGGTCTCTGATAAAGTAGTTTTTAAGGTCAATGTGCTTGGTCCTGCTATGCTGAATAGGGTTTTTGGAAATATTGATTGTACTCAGATTGTCACAGTACAATGTCACAACATCTTGTGAGACATTATACTCAGTGAGCATCTGTTTTATCCAGATAATTTGAGAACAGCTACTACCAGCTGCAACTATTTCAGAATAAAATTGAAAAGGAATTCTTTTGGCATGAATCATAGCTCTGGCAGATTCCTGTATGATCCTATTTTTCCTTTTGTCAACTCCATTTTGTTAAGGAGTTATAGGAGAAGAGAATTCATGACTAATTCCTTCTGAGAAACAAAACTTATTAAACTTGTTGTTTTCAAATTCCTTTTCATGATTACTTCTGATTCTGACAATACACCCTTCTTTTTGAATTCTTTTGCACAGTTCTTTAAAAACTTCAAAGTTATCCACCACAACATAGACATATCTCTTTCCACCAAGACTTTCCACCTGCATTGGTCCCATATGAAGAAGTTCCAGAACCTTAGAGGTGGTCAGATGTCTTGACTTTGGATGTGACATCCTAGTCTTCTTACCAACCTGACATTCACCACAAACTCTCCCTTCATCAATTTGCAGTCTTGGAATCCCTCTGACTGCCTCCATGGAGACAATCCTTTTCATTCCTCTTAGATGACGATGGCCAAGTTTTTGGTGCCACAGTTTCACCTCTTTTTCTTCTTTGGCAATAGAACAAACAATAGAGTTATTAGTGTTCTCAGGTTCCCACAAGTAACAGTTGTCTTTAGATCTGACTCCTTTCATTACAACTTCTTGTTTTTCATTGATTACAAGACATTCAGATTTTTAGAAGTTAACCTTGAATCCTAGATCACATAATTGACTGATACTAATGAGATTAGCAGTTAGGCATTTTACCAATAGTACTTCATTCAGATTTGGAACTCCAGGGCAGTCCAAATTACCAACTCCTTTGATTTCACCTCTAGCACCATCTCCAAAGGTCACATAACTAGTGGTGTGAGGTTTAACATTATTTAGAAGGTTCTTGATTCCAGTCATGTGCTTAGAACACCCACTGTCAAAGTACCAGTCTTCCTTTGCAGAGACTCTCAGGGAAGTGTGGGCTATCAGGGCAGTAGCCTTTTTCTTCCATTGAGGGGTATGTGGTACCCTGTTAGACTTAGGTTTGACACCTGGGTTCTGATTAGGGTATCCATACAATCTGAAGCAGAAAGGCTTTATGTGACCAAACCTCCCACAATGATGACATCTCCATCTTTGGTACTTTTTCTTCATATTTCTCTGTTGCCGATGTCGAGTGTTATGTTGTGACATCTGCTTTGACATTTGTTTATCAGACCTGATCTTCTTGTCTGCACCAGATTTCTTTGCTGCCACAAACCCTAGACCAGATTTATTTCCCACATTTTGTCCAACCTGAAGGATTTCTTCCAATTTGTCAGTTCCATTTGTCAACATCTTGACAGATTTGGTCATCTGGTTCAGTTGTGAGTTTAGCAATTGAACTTCCCCTTCTAGATGACTTATAGTTTCAAGGTCTGCCCTTTTTTCAGCCTCCAACTTTATGATGAGTTTTGTTTGTCTCTCATTTTGCACACAGACTTCAGCACTTTTGATATACAATTTCTTGTAAGTATCAGCCTGTTTTTCAAATGTCACTTCCTCATCACTAGTGTCACTTTCAGAGGTACAAATACCAGTTAGTGCAGTAACTAGTTTGGCAGATTCTTCTTCAGAATTACTTTCTGAATCATAGTCAGACAAGGTAACAGTCATTCCTTTCTTTTGTTTCTTAAGAAAGGTAGGACATTCAGCTCGTATATGCCCATATCCTTCACAACCATGGCATTGAATTCCTCTGCCTTGATTTCCCTTATCTTTAGACCTTGGTCTTCTGCTGGAGTCATATAATCTGTTATTGTCAGAGGGGATGTTCTCAACATTTGACCTTGACTTTGGATCCATTCTCTTGATGAGTTTGTTGAATTGTCTTCCAAACATGGCTATAGCTTCTGAAATATTTTCTTCTCCATCCTCCTTGTTTTCATCTTCAGTGTTGGATACAAGTGTTATGCTCTTGTTTTTCTTGTCAACATTGTCACTGATCCCCATCTCAAAAGTCTGAAGAGACCCAATGAGTTCATCCACCTTTAAGTTGTTGATTGTCCTGGGCTTCCTCTATAGTTACCTTCATTGAAAATCTTTTAGGCAGGGATCTGAGAATCTTTCTCACCAGGTTTTCTTCAGACATCTTTTCACCCAATGCTCCTGAGGTGTTGGAAATTTCCAAGATGTTCATGTGAAACTCATGAATGGTTTCATCTTCCTTCATCCTTAGGTTCTCAAACTTTGTAGTCAGCATCTGAAGCCTTGACATTTTTACTTTTGATGTGCCTTCATGGGTAGTTTTGAGAGTGTCCCACACTTCCTTGGCCAGTTCACATTGATGTACTAGTCTGAAAATGTTTCTATCAATTCCATTGAACAAGGCATTTAAAGCTTTGGAATTTCCCAGGGCTAACTCATCTTCTTCTTTGCTCCATTCTTCCTCAGGCTTCAGACTGATTGTCCCATCTTTCTCAGTTACGGTGGGATGGTTCCATCCTTTGTCAGCAGCTCTCCAAGCCTTTTTGTCCAGAGATTTTAAGAAGGCAATCATACGAGGTTTCCAGTAGTCATAATTTGTTCCATCCAGAATGGGTGGTCTATTTCCAAAAACTCCTTCTTTGTCCATAGTTCCAGAAAGTGATATCCCTAGATCTCACACCGTAATACAGGCAGGGTGCCTGCTCTGATGCCAATTGAAATTCTGGCAGCAGATACTCAATGTCACAGTGAATGTTATGACACCGTATCTGACTTTCTATAAGACAGTAAATAAAAACAGTAAAGAACACAGTCAATTGTTTACCCAGTTCAGTGTGAAACAACACCTACTCTGGGGGCTACCAAGCCAGGGAGGAAATCCACTATAAGAGATATTAATTCAGGAATAAACCAACCAGTTTATCTCCTTCACTTAAGACATACCCAATGCAACTTCAATCTAAGTTCTACTTAAACCTGAGTTCCTACTCACTCCCCCTCAATCACAGCAATGATACTTAAAACAATTGACTAATGAATTAATGAAGACACTCTTCAGAACATACACTTGATTATGCTTCACAGCTTTTTAATCAAGTAACACAAACACTCTTGCTTCACAGCTTTGAGTGATCCATAAACCTAACTTGACTTTGCTTCAAAGCTTTAGTCAAGAGACACAAACACTCTTGCTTCAAAGATTTGAGTGATACAAAAACCCTTACAAACAAAACCTATTCCAAGTCACTTATCACAATGATAATTGCTTGGATTACAGCAGTTAAAACTATACAGCTCCTAATTGATCTTCAGTCAAAAAGAGATATTTTCCAAACAGCAATCCTGTTGAATATATAGCAGTTGTTTCTTCAGTTAGGGTTTCCACAAAAAAGCTAGGGTTAATTAGGTTTAACCTTAAGACTTGGTCACAATACTTTATCAACCAGATTAGGGTTGAGCTAGGTTAACCCAAAGACCACGCAAGATTCTGTTCTGGAAAGAATGAGCCATCTTCCTGAAAAATCTCAGATTTTAACCAAACTGCAAACTGTTAGATCAGTACAGGATGTCTTAACATTTGTTAAGACATCAGAATTCCTGTTTACTGATTTTGGTAGAAGGCAATAAATGTGATCATTGCAAATTGCTCAGATACACACTCATACACAGTAGCTATTGTATGCCATAATTTTTCTGCATAAAGTACCTAATAAACCAGAAAGTTATGACATCAGTCATGACATTCACACACCTGGTTTTACCAAAAATACATGCCAATAACTAAACACTTACAGAGGTTTTATTCAGTGGACGGTAGTCTCGTCATTTTGGGAGATAGTTTGTTGTTGAAATGTTTTACTCTGATGGATGGTAGTCTCTTCATTATGGGAAATATTTTGTTGTTGAGGTTTTACTGTGATGGATGGTAGTCTCATCATTATAGGAGATAAATCGTTGTTGATACGTTTTACTCCGATGGAAGGTAGACTCTTCATTACGGGAGACATATTGTTGTTGAGTTTTCGCTCTGATGGATAGTAGTCTTATCATTATGGAAGACAAATCATTCTTGAGATGTTTTACTCTAATGGATGGAAGTCTCTTCATTATGGGAGATAGTTTGTTGTTGAGGTTTCACTCTGATAATTGGTAGTCTTGTCATTATGGGAGATAGTTTGTTGTCGAGATGTTTTACTCTGATGGATGGTAGTCTCTTAATTGTGGGAGATAGTTAGTATTTTAGATATATTTCTTTGATGGATGGTAGTCTCGTCATTAGAGGAGATAGTTTGTTGTTGATATGTTTTACTCTGATGGATGGTAGTCTCATCATTATGGCAGATAGTTTTTTGCTTAGATGTTTTACTTCGATGGATGATAGTCTCTTCATTATGGGAGATAGTTTGTTGTTGAGGTTTTTCTCCGATGGATGGTAGTCTCTTCATTATGGGAGAAATCTCGGTGTTGAGGATTTACTTCGATGGATGGTAGTCTCATCATTATGTGAGATAGTTTGTTGTTAATATGTTTTACTCTGATGGATGGGAGTCTCTTCATTATGGAAGATAGTTTGTTGTTGATTTGTTTTACTCTGATGGAAGGTAATCCCTTCATTAAAGGAGACAGTTCATTCTAGAGGTTTTACTGCGATGGATGGTAGTCTCGTCATTATGGGAGATAGTTCGTTGTTGAGATGTTTTACTCTGATGGATGGTAGTCTCTTCATTATGTGAGATAGCTCGGTGTTGAGGATTTACTTCGATGGATGGTACTCTCATCATTACGTGAGATAGTTCGTTGTTGAGATGTTTTACTCTGATGGATCATAGTCTCTTTATTATGGGAGTTAGTTTGTTGTTGATGTCTTACTCCGATGGATGGTAGTCTCTTCATTATAGGAGACAGTTCCTTGTTGAGATGTTTTACTCCGATGGATAGTAGTCTTATCATTATGGGAGACAGTTCGTTGTCGAGATGTTTTACTCTGATAGATGGTAGTCTCGTCATTATCAGAGATAGTTCGTTGTTAAGATGTTTTACTCTGATGGATGGTAGCCTCATCATTATCGGAGATAGTTCGTTGTTGAGATGTTTTACACTGATGGATTGTAGTCCCTTTATTATGGGAGTTAGTTTGTTATAGAGGTTTTACTCAGTGGACGATAGTCTCGTCACTATGGGAGATAGTCCGTTGTTGAAATGTTTTACTCTGATGGATGGTAGTCTCTTCTTTACGGGAAATAGTTTGTTCTTGAGGTTTTACACTGATGGATGGTAGTCTCGTCATTATTGGATATAAATCATTGTTGAGATGTTTTACTCCGATGGATGGTAGTCACTTCGTTACGGGATACAAATCGTTGTTTAGGTTTTACTTCGATGGATAGTAGTCTTATCTTTATGGAAGACAAATAGTTGTTGAGATGTTTTACTCTAATGGATGGAAGTCTCTTCATTATGGGAGATAGTTCGTTGTTGAGATGTTTTACTCCGATGGATGGTAGTCTCGTCATTATCAGAGATAGTTCGTTGTTGAGATGTTTTACTTTTATGGATGGTAGTCCCTTTATTATGGGAGTTAGTTTGTTGTAGAGGTTTTACTCTGATGGATGGTAGTCTCGTTATTAAGGGAGATAGTTCGTTGTTGAGATGTTTTTTTTATGGATTGTAGTCTCTTTATTATGGGAGTTAGTTTGTTGTTGAGGTCTTACTCCGATGGATGGTAGTCTCTTCATTACGGGAGACAGTTCCTTGTTGAGATGTTTTACTCCGATGGATAGTAGTCTTATCATTATGGGAGACAGTTCATTGTCGAGATGTTTTACTCTGATAGATGGTAGTCTCGTCATTATCAAAGATAGTTTGTTGTTAAGATGTTTTACTCTGATGGATGGTAGCCTCATCATTATCGGAGATAGTTCGTTGTTGAGATGTTTTACTCTGATGGATTGTAGTTTCTTTATTATGGGAGTTAGTTTGTTATAGAGGTTTTACTCAGTGGACGATAGTCTCATCACTATGGGAGATAGTTCATTGTTGAAATGTTTTACTCTGATGGATGGTAATCTCTTCTTTACGGGAAATAGTTTGTTGTTGAGGTTTTACTCCGATGGATGGTAGTCTCGTCATTATTGGATATAAATCATTGTTGAGATGTTTTACTCCGATGGATGGTAGTCACTTCGTTACTGGGGACAAATCGTTGTTTAGGTTTTACTCCGATGGATAGTAGTCTTATCATTATGGAAGACAAATCGTTGTTGAGATGTTTTACTCTAATGGATGGAAGTCTCTTCATTATGGGAGATAGTTCGTTGTTGAGATGTTTTACTCCGATGGATGGTAGTCTCGTCATTATCAGAGATAGTTCGTTGTTGAGATGTTTTACTTTTATGGATGGTAGTCTCTTTATTATGGGAGTTAGTTTGTTGTAGAGGTTTTAGTCTGATGGATGGTAGTCTCGTTATTAAGGGAGATAGTTCGTTGTTGAGATGTCTTTTTTTTATGGATGGTAGTCTCTTCATTATGGGAAATATTTTGTTGTTAAGGTTTTACTGTGATGGATGGTAGTCTCATCATTATAGGAGATAAATCGTTGTTGATACGTTTTACTCCGATGGAAGGTAGACTCTTCATTACGGGAGACATATTGTTGTTGAGTTTTTGCTCTGATGGATAGTAGTCTTATCTATATGGGAGATAGTTCGTTGTTGAGATGTTGTACTCTGATGGGTGGTAGTCTCTTCACTATGGGAGATAGTTCGTTACCGAGATGTTTTACTATGTTGGATGGTAGTCTCGTCATTATTGGAGACAATTAGTTATTGAGATGTTTTACTTTGATGCATGGTAGTCTCGTCATTATGGTAGATAGTTTATTGTTGAGATGTTTTACTCTGATGGATGGTTGTCTAGTCATTATGGGAGATAGTTAGTTGTTTAGATGTCTTATTCCGATGGATGGTAGTCTCTTCATTACGGGAGACAAATAGTTGTTGAGATTTTACTCCGATGGATAGTAGTCTTATCATTATGGGAGACAGTTCGTTGTCGAGATGTTTTACTCTGATAGATGGTATTCTCGTCATTATCAGAGATAGTTCGTTGTTAAGATGTTTTACTCTGATGGATGGTAGCCTTATCATTATCGGAGATAGTTCGTTGTTGAGATGTTTTACTCTGATGGATTGTAGTCCCTTTATTATGGGAGTTAGTTTGTTATAGAGGTTTTACTCAGTGGACGATAGTCTCGTCACTATGGGAGATAGTTCATTGTTGAAATGTTTTACTCTGATGGATGGTAATCTCTTCTTTACGGGAAATAGTTTGTTGTTGAGGTTTTACACTGATGGATGGTAGTCTCGTCATTATTGGGTATAAATCATTGTTGAGATGTTTTACTCCGATGGATGGTAGTCACTTCGTTACGGGAGACAAATCGTTGTTTAGGTTTTACTCCGATGGATAGTAGTCTTATCTTTATGGAAGACAAATCGTTGTTGAGATGTTTTACTCTAATGGATGGAAGTCTCTTCATTATGGGAGATAGTTCGTTGTTGAGATGTTTTACTCCGATGGATGGTAGTCTCGTCATTATCAGAGATAGTTCGTTGTTGAGATGTTTTACTTTTATGGATTGTAGTCTCTTTATTATGGGAGTTAGTTTGTTGTAGAGGTTTTACTCTGATGGATGGTAGTCTCTTTAATAAGGGAGATAGTTCGTTGTTGAGATGTTTTTTTTTTATGGATGGTAGTCTCTTTATTATGGGAGTTAGTTTGTTGTTGAGGTCTTACTCCGATGGATGGTAGTCTCTTCATTACGGGAGACAGTTCCTTGTTGAGATGTTTTACTCCGATGGATATTAGTCTTATCATTATGGGAGACAGTTCGTTATCGAGATGTTTTACTCTGATAGATGGTAGTCTCGTCATTATCAGAGATAGTTCGTTGTTAAGATGTTTTACTCTGATGGATGGTAGACTCATCATTATCGGAGATAGTTCGTTGTTGAGATGTTTTACTCTGATGGATTGTAGTCCCTTTATTATGGGAGTTAGTTTGTTATAGAGGTTTTACTCAGTGGACGATAGTCTCGTCACTATGGGAGATAGTTCATTGTTGAAATGTTTTACTCTGATGGATGGTAATCTCTTCTTTACGGGAAATAGTTTGTTGTTGAGGTTTTACACTGATGGATGGTAGTCTCGTCATTATTGGATATAAATCATTGTTGAGATGTTTTATTCCGATGGATGGTAGTCACTTCGTTACGGGAGACAAATCGTTGTTTAGGTTTTACTCCGATGGATAGTAGTCTTATCTTTATGGAAGACAAATCGTTGTTGAGATGTTTTACTCTAATGGATGGAAGTCTCTTCATTATGGGAGATAGTTCGTTGTTGAGATGTTTTACTCCGATGGATGGTAGTCTCGTCATTATCAGAGATAGTTCGTTGTTGAGACGTTTTACTTTTACGGATGGTAGTCTCTTTATTATGGGAGTTAGTTTGTTGTAGAGGTTTTACTCTGATGGATGGTAGTCTCGTTATTAAGGGAGATAGTTCGTTGTTGAGATGTTTTTTTTATGGATGGTAGTCTCTTTATTATGGGAGTTAGTTTGTTGTTGAGGTCTTACTCCGATGGATGGTAGTCTCTTCATTACGGGAGATAGTTCCTTGTTGAGATGTTTTACTCCGATGGATAGTAGTCTTATCATTATGGGAGACAGTTCGTTGTCGAGATGTTTTACTCTGATAGATGGTAGTCTCGTCATTATCAGAGATAGTTCGTTGTTAAGATGTTTTACTCTGATGGATGGTAGCCTCATCATTATCTGAGATAGTTCGTTGTTGAGATGTTTTACTCTGATGGATTGTAGTCCCTTTATTATGGGAGTTAGTTTGTTATAGAGGTTTTACTCAGTGGACGATAGTCTCGTCACTATGGGAGATAGTTCATTGTTGAAATGTTTTACTCTGATGGATGGTAATCTCTTCTTTACGGGAAATAGTTTGTTGTTGAGGTTTTACACTGATGGATGGTAGTCTCGTCATTATTGGATATAAATCATTGTTGAGATGTTTTACTCTGATGGATGGTAGTCACTTCGTTACGGGAGACAAATCGTTGTTTAGGTTTTACTCTGATGGATAGTAGTCTTATCTTTATGGAAGACAAATCGTTGTTGAGATGTTTTACTCTAATGGATGGAAGTCTCTTCATTATGGGAGATAGTTCGTTGTTGAGATGTTTTACTCCGATGGATGGTAGTCTCGTCATTATCAGAGATAGTTCGTTGTTGAGATGTTTTACTTTTATGGATGGTAGTCTCTTTATTATGGGAGTTAGTTTGTTGTAGAGGTTTTACTCTGATGGATGGTAGTCTCGTTATTAAGGGAGATAGTTCGTTGTTGAGAGTTTTTTTTTATGGATGGTAGTCTCTTTATTATGGGAGTTAGTTTGTTGTTGAGGTCTTACTCCGATGGATGGTAGTCTCTTCATTACAGGAGACAGTTCCTTGTTGAGATGTTTTACTCCGATGGATAGTAGTCTTATCATTATGGGAGACAGTTCGTTGTCGAGATGTTTTACTCTGATAGATGGTAGTCTCGTCATTATCAGAGATAGTTCGTTGTTAAGATGTTTTACTCTGATGGATGGTAGCCTCATCATTATCGGAGATAGTTCGTTGTTGAGATGTTTTACTCTGATGGATTGTAGTCCCTTTATTATGGGAGTTAGTTTGTTATAGAGGTTTTACTCAGTGGACGATAGTCTCGTTACTATGGGAGATAGTTCATTGTTGAAATGTTTTACTCTGATGGATGGTAGTCTCTTCTTTACGGGAAATAGTTTGTTGTTGAGGTTTTACTCCGATGGATGGTAGTCTCGTCATTATTGGATATAAATCATTGTTGAGATGTTTTACTCCGATGGATGATAGTCACTTCGTTACGGGAGACAAATCGTTGTTTAGGTTTTACTCCGATGGATAGTAGTCTTATCATTATGGAAGACAAATCGTTGTTGAGATGTTTTACTCTAATGGATGGAAGTCTCTTCATTATGGGAGATAGTTCGTTGTTGAGATGTTTTACTCCGATGGATGGTAGTCTCGTCATTATCAGAGATAGTTCGTTGTTGAGATGTTTTACTTTTATGGATGGTAGTCTCTTTATTATGGGAGTTAGTTTGTTGTAGAGGTTTTAGTCTGATGGATGGTAGTCTCGTTATTAAGGGAGATAGTTCGTTGTTGAGATGTTTTTTTTTATGGATGGTAGTCTCTTCATTATGGGGAATATTTTGTTGTTAAGGTTTTACTGTGATGGATGGTAGTCTCATCATTATAGGAGATAAATCGTTGTTGATACGTTTTACTCCGATGGAAGGTAGACTCTTCATTACGGGAGACATATTGTTTTTGAGTTTTTGCTCTGATGGATAGTAGTCTTATCTATATGGGAGACAGTTCGTTGTTGAGATGTTGTACTCTAATGGGTGGTAGTCTCTTCATTATGGGAGATAGATCGTTATCGAGATGTTTTACTATGTTGGATGGTAGTCTCGTCATTATTGGAGACAATTAGTTATTGAGATGTTTTACTTTGATGCATGGTAGTCTCGTCATTATGGTAGATAGTTTATTGTTGAGATGTTTTACTCTGATGGATGGTTGTCTAGTCATTATGGGAGATAGTCAGTTGTTTAGATGTCTTATTCCGATGGATGGTAGTCTCTTCATTACGGGAGACAAATAGTTGTTGAGATTTTACTCCGATGGATAGTAGTCTTATCATTATGGGAGACAGTTCATTGTCGATATGTTTTACTCTGATAGATTGTAGTATCGTCATTATCAGAGATAGTTCATTGTTAAGATGTTTTACTCTGATGGATGTTAGTCTCGTCATTATCGGAGATAGTTCGTTGTTGAGATGTTTTACTCTGATGGATTGTAGTCCCTTTATTATGGGAGTTTGTTTGTTATAGAGGTTTTACTCAGTGGACGATAGTCTCATCATTATGGGAGATAGTTTGTTGTTGAAATGTTTTACTCTGATGGATGGTAGTCTCTTCTTTACGGTAAATAGTTTGTTGTTCAGGTTTTACTCCGATGGATGGTGATCTCGTCATTATAGGATATATATCATTGTTGAGATGTTTTACTCCGATGGATAGTAGTCTTATCATTATGGAAGACAAATCGTTATTGAGATGTTTTACTCTAATGGATCGAAGTCTCTTCATTATGGGAGATAGTTCGTTGTTGAGGTTTCACTCTGATAATTGGTAGTCTTGTCATTATGGGAGATAGTTTGTTGTCGAGATGTTTTACTCTGATGGATGGTAGTCTCTTAATTATGGGAGATAGTTAGTGATTGAGATATATTTCTTTTATGGATGGTAGTATCGTCATTAGAGGAGATAGTTTGTTGTTGATATGTTTTACTCTGATGGATGGTAGTCTCATCATTATGGGAGATAGTTTTTTGCTTAGATGTTTTACTTCGATGGATGATAGTCTCTTCATTATGGGAGATAGTTCGTTGTTGAAGTTTTGCTCTGTTAGATGGTAGTCTTTTCATTATGGGATATAGTTAGTGATTGAGATATATGTCTCTGATGGATGGTAGTCCTGTCATTATGGGAGATAGTTTGTTGTTGAGATGTTTTACTCTGATGGATGGTAGTATCGTCATTATAGGAGATAGTTAGTTGTTTAGATGTTTTACACTGATGGATGGTAGTATCTTCGTTGTTGGAGATAATTCGTTGTTGAGGTTTTACTACAATGGATGGTAGTCTCGTCATAATGGGAGATAGTTCGTTATTGAGATATTTTACTTTGATGGATGGTAGTCTCTTCATTATGGGAGATAGTTTGTTGCTTAGATGTTTAACTGCAATGGATGATAGTCTCTTCATTATGGGAGATAGTTTGTTGTTGAGGTTTTTATCCGATGGATGGTAGTCTCTTCATTATGGTAGAAAGCTCGACGTTGAGGATTTACTTCGATGGATGGTAGTCTCATCATTATGTGAGATAGTTCGTTGTTAAGATGTTTTACTCTGATGGATGGTAGTCTCTTTATTATGGAAGATAGTTTGTTGTTGATTTGTTTTACTTTGATGGAAGGTAATCTCTTCATTATAGGAGACAATTCATTGTAGAGGTTTTACTACGAGTATGGTAGTCTCGTCATTATGGGAGATAGTTCGTTGTTGAGATGTTTTACTCTGATGGATGGTAGTCTCTTCATTATGTGAGACAGCTCGGTGTTGAGGATTTACTTCGATGGATGGTACTCTCATCATTACGTGAGATAGTTCGTTGTTGAGATGTTTTACTCCGATGGATAGTAGTCTCTTCATTACGGAAGATAGTTCCTTGTTGAGATGTTTTACTCTGATGGATAGTAGTCTTATCATTATGGGAGACAGTTCATTGTCGATATGTTTTACTCTGATAGATGGTAGTCTCGTCATTATCAGAGATAGTTCGTTGTTAAGATGTTTTACTCTGATGGATGGTAGCCTCGTCATTATCAGAGATAGTTCATTGTTGAGATGTTTTACTCTGATGGATTGTAGTCCCTTTATTATGGGAGTTAGTTTGTTATAGAGGTTTTACTCAGTGGATGGTAGTCTCGTCATTATGGGAGATAGTTCGTTGTTGAAATGTTTTACTCTGATGGATGGTAGTCTCTTCTTTACGGGAAATAGTTTGTTGTTCAGGTTTTACTCCGATTGATGGTAGTCTCGTCATTATAGGATATAAATCATTGTTGAGATGTTTTACTCCGATGGATGGTAGTCACTTCGTTACGGGAGACAAATGGTTGTTTAGGTTTTACTCCGATGGATAGTAGTCTTATCATTATGGAAGAGAAATCGTTATTGAGATGTTTTACTCTAATGGATGGAAGTCTCTTCATTATGGGAGATAGTTCGTTGTTTAGGTTTCACTCTGATAATTGGTAGTCTTGCCATTATGGGATATAGTTTGTTGTCGAGATGTTTTACTCTGATGGATGGTAGTCTCTTAATTATGGGAGATAGTTAGTGATTGAGATATATTTCTTTGATGGATGGTAATCTCGTCATTAGAGGAGATAGTTTGTTGTTAGTATGTTTTACTCTGATGGATGGTAGTCTCATCATTATGGGAGATAGTTTTTTGCTTAGATGTTTTACTTCGATGGATGATAGTCTCTTCATTATGAGAGATAGTTCGTTGTTGAGGTTTTGCTCTGATGGATGGTAGTCTCTTCATTATGGGAGATAGTTAGTGATTGAGATATATGTCTCTGATGGATGGTAGTCTTGTCATTATGGGAGATAGTTTGTTGTTGAGATGTTTTACTCCGATGGAGGGTAGTATCATCATTATAGGAGATAGTTAGTTGATTATATGTTTTACACTGATGGATGGTAGTATCTTCATTGTTGGAGATAATTCGTTGTTGAGGTTTTACTCCAATGGATGGTAGTCTCGTCATAATGGGAGATAGTTTGTTGTTGAGATATTTTAGTTTGATGGATGGTAGTCTCGCCAGTATGGGAGATAGTTTGTTGCTTAGATGTTTTACTTTGATGGATGATAGTCTCTTCATTATGGGAGATAGTTTGTTGTTGAGGTTTTTCTCCGATGGATGGTAGTCTCTTCATTATGGGAGAAAGCTCGGTGTTGAGGATTTACTTCGATGGATGGTAGTGTCATCGTTATGTGAGATAGTTCGTTGTTAAGATGTTTTACTCTGATGGATGGTAGTATCTTCATTATGGAAGACAGTTTGTTGATTTGTTTTACTCTGATGGAAGGTAATCTCCTCATTATAGGAGACAGTTCATTGTAGAGGTTTTACTCTGATGGATGGTAGTCTCGTCATTATGGAAGATAGTTCGTTGTTGAGATGTTTTACTCTGATGGATGGTAGTCTCTTCATTATGTGAGATAGCTCGGTGTTGATGATTTACATCGATGGATGGTACTCTCATCATTACGTGAGATAGTTCGTTGTTGAGATGTTTTACTCTGATGGATGGTAGTCTCTTTATTATGGGAGTTAGTTTGTTGTTGAGGTCTTATTCCGATGGATGGTAGTCTCTTCATTACGGGAGATTGTTCCTTGTTGAGATGTTTTACTCTGATGGATAGTAGTCTTATCATTATGGGAGACAGTTCGTTGTCGAGATGTTTTACTCTGATAGTTGGTAGTCTCGTCATTATCAGAGATAGTTCGTTGTTAAGATGTTTTACTCTGATGGATGGTAGCCTCGTCATTATCAGAGATAGTTCGTTGTTGAGATGTTTTACTATGATGGATTGTAGTCCCTTTATTATGGGAGTTAGTTTGTTATAGAGGTTTTACACAGTGGACGGTAGTCTCGTCATTATGGGAGATAGTTCGTTGTTGAAATGTTTTACTCTGATGGATGGTAGTCTCTTCTTTACGGGAAATAGTTTATTGTTCAGATTTTACTCTTATGGATGGTAGTCTCGTCATTATAGGATATAAATCATTGTTGAGATGTTTTACTCCGATGGATGGTAGTCACTTCGTTACAGGAGACAAATCGTTGTTTAGGTTTTACTCCGATGGATAATAGTCTTATCATTATGGAAGATAAATCGTTATTGAGATGTTTTACTCTAATGGATGGAAGTCTCTTCATTATGGGAGATAGTTCGTTGTTGAGGTTTAACTCTTATAATTGGTAGTCTCGTCATTATCAGAGATAGTTTGTTGTCGAGATGTTTTACTCTGATGGATGGTAGTCTCTTAATTATGGGAGATAGTTAGTGATTGAGATATATTTCTTTGATGGATGGTAGTCTCGTCATTAGCGGACATAGTTTGTTGTTGATATGTTTTACTCTGATGGATGGTTGTCTCATCATTATAAGAGATAGTTTTTTGCTTGGATGTTTTACTTCGATGGATGATAGTCTCTTCATTATGGGAGATACTTTGTTGTTGAGGTTTTTCTCTGATGGATGGTAGTCTCTTCATTATGGGAGATAGTTAGTGATTGAGATATATGTCTCTGATGGATGGTAGTCTTGTCATTATGGGAGATAGTTTGTTGTTGAGATGTTTTACTCCGATGGAGGGTAGTATCATCATTATAGGAGATAGTTAGTTGATTATATGTTTTACACTGATGGATGGTAGTATCTTCATTGTTGGAGATAATTCGTTGTTGAGGTTTTACTCCAATGGATGGTAGTCTCGTCATAATGGGAGATAGTTGTTGACATATTTTAGTTGGATGGATGGTAGTCTCTCCAGTATGGGAGATAGTTTGTTGCTTAGATGTTTTACTTCGATGGATGATAGTCTCTTCATTATGGGATATAGTTTGTTGTTGAGGTTTTTCTCCGATGGATGGTAGTCTCTTCATTATGGGAGAAAGCTCGGTGTTGAGGATTTACTTCGATGGATGGTAGTGTCATCGTTATGTGAGATAGTTCGTTGTTAAGATGTTTTACTCTGATGGATGGTAGTATCTTCATTATGGAAGATAGTTTGTTGTTGATTTGTTTTACTCTGATGAAAGGTAATCTCTTCATTATAGGAGACAGTTCATTGTAGAGGTTTTACTCCGATGGATGGTAGTCTCGTCATTATTGAAGATAGTTCGTTGTTGAGATGTTTTACTCTGATGGATGGTAGTCTCTTCATTATGTGAGATAGCTCGGTGTTGATGATTTACATCGATGGATGGTACTCTCATCATTACGTGAGATAGTTCGTTGTTGAGATGTTTTACTCTGATGGATGGTAGTCTCTTTATTATGGGAGTTAGTTTGTTGTTGAGGTCTTATTCCGATGGATGGTAGTCTCTTAATTACGGGAGATTGTTCCTTGTTGAGATGTTTTACTCTGATGGATAGTAGTCTTATCATTATGGGAGACAGTTCGTTGTCGAGATGTTTTACTCTGATAGTTGGTAGTCTCGTCATTATCAGAGATAGTTCGTTGTTAAGATGTTTTACTCTGATGGATGGTAGCCTCGTCATTATCGGAGATAGTTCGTTGTTGAGATGTTTTACTATGATGGATTGTAGTCCCTTTATTATGGGAGTTAGTTTGTTATAGAGGTTTTACTCAGTGGACGGTAGTCTCGTCATTATGGGAGATAGTTCGTTGTTGAAATGTTTTACTCTGATGGATGGTAGTCTCTTCTTTACGGGAAATAGTTTATTGTTCAGATTTTACTCTTATGGATGGTAGTCTCGTCATTATAGGATATAAATCATTGTTGAGATGTTTTACTCCGATGGATGGTAGTCACTTCGTTACAGGAGACAAATCGTTGTTTAGGTTTTACTCCGATGGATAATAGTCTTATCATTATGGAAGATAAATCGTTATTGAGATGTTTTACTCTAATGGATGGAAGTCTCTTCATTATGGGAGATAGTTCGTTGTTGAGGTTTAACTCTTATAATTGGTAGTCTCGTCATTATCAGAGATAGTTTGTTGTCGAGATGTTTTACTCTGATGGATGGTAGTCTCTTAATTATGGGAGATAGTTAGTGATTGAGATATATTTCTTTGATGGATGGTAGTCTCGTCATTAGCGGACATAGTTTGTTGTTGATATGTTTTACTCTGATGGATGGTTGTCTCATCATTATAAGAGATAGTTTTTTGCTTGGATGTTTTACTTCGATGGATGATAGTCTCTTCATTATGGGAGATACTTTGTTGTTGAGGTTTTTCTCTGATGGATGGTAGTCTCTTCATTATGGGAGATAGTTAGTGATTGAGATATATGTCTCTGATGGATGGTAGTCTTGTCATTATGGGAGATAGTTTGTTGTTGAGATGTTTTACTCCGATGGAGGGTAGTATCATCATTATAGGAGATAGTTAGTTGATTATATGTTTTACACTGATGGATGGTAGTATCTTCATTGTTGGAGATAATTCGTTGTTGAGGTTTTACTCCAATGGATGGTAGTCTCGTCATAATGGGAGATAGTTCGTTGTTGAGATATTTTACTTTGATGGATGGTAGTCTCGCCAGTATGGGAGATAGTTTGTTGCTTAGATGTTTTACTTCGATGGATGATAGTCTCTTCATCATGGGAGATAGTTTGTTGTTGAGGTTTTTCTCCGATGGATGGTAGTCTCTTCATTATGGGAGAAAGCTCGGTGTTGAGGATTTACTTCGATGGATGGTAGTCTCATCGTTACGTGAGATAGTTCGTTGTTAAGATGTTTTACTCTAATGGATGGTAGTCTCTTCATTATGGAAGATAGTTTGTTGTTGATTTGTTTTACTCTGATGGAAGGTAATCTCTTCATTATAGGAGACAGTTTATTGTAGAGGTTTTTCTCCGATGGAAGGTAGTCTCGTCATTATGGGAGATAGTTCGTTGTTGAGATGTTTTACACTGATGAATGGTAGTCTCTTCATTATGTGAGATAGCTCGGTGTTGAGGATTTCCTTCAATGGATGGTACTCTCATCATTACGTGAGATAGTTCATTGTTGAGATTTTTTACTCTGATGGATGGTAGTTTCTTTATTATTGGAGTTAGTTTGTTGTTGAGGTCTTACTCCGATGGATGGTAGTCTCTTCATTACGGGAGACAGTTCCTTGTTGAGATGTTTTACTACGATGGATAGTAGTCTTATCATTATGGGAGACAGTTCATTGTCGAGTTGTTTTACTCTGATAGATGGTAGTCTCGTCATTATCAGAGATAGTTCGTTGTTAAGATGTTTTACTCTGATGGATGGTAGCCTCGTCATTATCCGCGATAGTTCGTTGTTGAGATGTTTTATTCTGATGGATTGTAGTCCCTTTATTATGGGAGTTAGTTTGTTATAGAGGTTTTACTCAGTGGACGGTAGTCTCGTCATTATGGGAGATAGTTCGTTGTTGAAATGTTTTACTCTGATGGATGGTAGTCTCTTCTTTACGGGAAATAGTTTATTGTTCAGATTTTACTCTTATGGATGGTAGTCTCGTCATTATAGGATATAAATCATTGTTGAGATGTTTTACTCCGATGGATGGTAGTCACTTCGTTACAGGAGACAAATCGTTGTTTAGGTTTTACTCCGATGGATAATAGTCTTATCATTATGGAAGATAAATCGTTATTGAGATGTTTTACTCTAATGGATGGAAGTCTCTTCATTATGGGAGATAGTTCGTTGTTGAGGTTTAACTCTTATAATTGGTAGTCTCGTCATTATCAGAGATAGTTTGTTGTCGAGATGTTTTACTCTGATGGATGGTAGTCTCTTAATTATGGGAGATAGTTAGTGATTGAGATATATTTCTTTGATGGATGGTAGTCTCGTCATTAGCGGACATAGTTTGTTGTTGATATGTTTTACTCTGATGGATGGTTGTCTCATCATTATAAGAGATAGTTTTTTGCTTGGATGTTTTACTTCGATGGATGATAGTCTCTTCATTATGGGAGATACTTTGTTGTTGAGGTTTTTCTCTGATGGATGGTAGTCTCTTCATTATGGGAGATAGTTAGTGATTGAGATATATGTCTCTGATGGATGGTAGTCTTGTCATTATGGGAGATAGTTTGTTGTTGAGATGTTTTACTCCGATGGAGGGTAGTATCATCATTATAGGAGATAGTTAGTTGATTATATGTTTTACACTGATGGATGGTAGTATCTTCATTGTTGGAGATAATTCGTTGTTGAGGTTTTACTCCAATGGATGGTAGTCTCGTCATAATGGGAGATAGTTGTTGACATATTTTAGTTGGATGGATGGTAGTCTCTCCAGTATGGGAGATAGTTTGTTGCTTAGATGTTTTACTTCGATGGATGATAGTCTCTTCATTATGGGATATAGTTTGTTGTTGAGGTTTTTCTCCGATGGATGGTAGTCTCTTCATTATGGGAGAAAGCTCGGTGTTGAGGATTTACTTCGATGGATGGTAGTGTCATCGTTATGTGAGATAGTTCGTTGTTAAGATGTTTTACTCTGATGGATGGTAGTATCTTCATTATGGAAGATAGTTTGTTGTTGATTTGTTTTACTCTGATGAAAGGTAATCTCTTCATTATAGGAGACAGTTCATTGTAGAGGTTTTACTCCGATGGATGGTAGTCTCGTCATTATTGAAGATAGTTCGTTGTTGAGATGTTTTACTCTGATGGATGGTAGTCTCTTCATTATGTGAGATAGCTCGGTGTTGATGATTTACATCGATGGATGGTACTCTCATCATTACGTGAGATAGTTCGTTGTTGAGGTTTAACTCTTATAATTGGTAGTCTCGTCATTATCAGAGATAGTTTGTTGTCGAGATGTTTTACTCTGATGGATGGTAGTCTCTTAATTATGGGAGATAGTTAGTGATTGAGATATATTTCTTTGATGGATGGTAGTCTCGTCATTAGCGGACATAGTTTGTTGTTGATATGTTTTACTCTGATGGATGGTTGTCTCATCATTATAAGAGATAGTTTTTTGCTTGGATGTTTTACTTCGATGGATGATAGTCTCTTCATTATGGGAGATACTTTGTTGTTGAGGTTTTTCTCTGATGGATGGTAGTCTCTTCATTATGGGAGATAGTTAGTGATTGAGATATATGTCTCTGATGGATGGTAGTCTTGTCATTATGGGAGATAGTTTGTTGTTGAGATGTTTTACTCCGATGGAGGGTAGTATCATCATTATAGGAGATAGTTAGTTGATTATATGTTTTACACTGATGGATGGTAGTATCTTCATTGTTGGAGATAATTCGTTGTTGAGGTTTTACTCCAATGGATGGTAGTCTCGTCATAATGGGAGATAGTTGTTGAGATATTTTAGTTGGATGGATGGTAGTCTCTCCAGTATGGGAGATAGTTTGTTGCTTAGATGTTTTACTTCGATGGATGATAGTCTCTTCATTATGGGATATAGTTTGTTGTTGAGGTTTTTCTCCGATGGATGGTAGTCTCTTCATTATGGGAGAAAGCTCGGTGTTGAGGATTTACTTCGATGGATGGTAGTGTCATCGTTATGTGAGATAGTTCGTTGTTAAGATGTTTTACTCTGATGGATGGTAGTATCTTCATTATGGAAGATAGTTTGTTGTTGATTTGTTTTACTCTAATGAAAGGTAATCTCTTCATTATAGGAGACAGTTCATTGTAGAGGTTTTACTCCGATGGATGGTAGTCTCGTCATTATTGAAGATAGTTCGTTGTTGAGATGTTTTACTCTGATGGATGGTAGTCTCTTCATTATGTGAGATAGCTCGGTGTTGATGATTTACATCGATGGATGGTACTCTCATCATTACGTGAGATAGTTCGTTGTTGAGATGTTTTACTCTGATGGATGGTAGTCTCTTTATTATGGGAGTTAGTTTGTTGTTGAGGTCTTATTCCGATGGATGGTAGTCTCTTAATTACGGGAGATTGTTCCTTGTTGAGATGTTTTACTCTGATGGATAGTAGTCTTATCATTATGGGAGAAAGTTCGTTGTCGAGATGTTTTACTCTGATAGTTGGTAGTCTCGTCATTATCAGAGATAGTTCGTTGTTAAGATGTTTTACTCTGATGGATGGTAGCCTCGTCATTATCGGAGATAGTTCGTTGTTGAGATGTTTTACTATGATGGATTGTAGTCCCTTTATTATGGGAGTTAGTTTGTTATAGAGGTTTTACTCAGTGGACGGTAGTCTCGTCATTATGGGAGATAGTTCGTTGTTGAAATGTTTTACTCTGATGGATGGTAGTCTCTTCTTTACGGGAAATAATTTGTCGTTTAGGTTTTACTCTGATGGATGGTAGTCTCGTCATTATTGGATATAAATCATTGTTGAGATGTTTTACTCCGATGGATGGTAGTCACTTCGTTACCGGAGACAAATCGTTGTTTAGGTTTTACTCCAATGGATATTAGTCTTATCATTATGGAAGACAAATCGTTGTTGAGATGTTTTACTCTAATGGATGGAAGTCTCTTCATTATGGGAGATAGTTCGTTGTTTAGGTTTCACTCTGATAATTGGTAGTCTTGCCATTATGGGATATAGTTTATTGTCGAGATGTTTTACTCTGATGGATGGTAGTCTCTTAATTATGGGAGATAGTTAGTGATTGAGATATATTTCTTTGATGGATGGTAGTCTCGTCATTAGAGGAGATAGTTTGTTGTTGATATGTTTTACTCTGATGGATGGTAGTCTCATCATTATGGGAGATAGTTTTTTGCTTAGATGTTTTACTTCGATGGATGATAGTCTCTTCATTATGAGAGATAGTTCGTTGTTGAGGTTTTTCTCTGATGGAATGTACTCTCTTCATTATGGGAGATAATTAGTGATTGAGATATATGTCTCTGATGGATGGTAGTCTTGTCATTATGGGAGATAGTTTGTTGTTGAGATGTTTTACTCCGATGGATGGTAGTATCATCATTATAGGAGATATTCAGTTGTTTAGATGTTTTACACTTATGATTGGTAGTATCTTCATTGTTGGAGATAATTCTTTGTTGAGGTTTTACTCCAATGGATGGTAGTCTCGTCATAATGGGAGATAGTTCGTTGTTGAGATATTTTACTTTAATGGATGGTAGTCTCGCCAGTATGGGAGATAGTTTGTTGCTTAGATGTTTTACTTCGATGGATGGTAGTCTCTTCATTATGGGAGAAAACTCAGTGTTGAGGATTTACTTCGATGGATGGTAGTCTCATCATTATGTGAGATAGTTCGTTGTTAAGATGTTTTACACTAATGGATGGTAGTCACTTCATTATGGAAGATAGTTTGTTGTTGATTTGTTTTACTCTGATGGAAGGTAATCTCTTCATTATAGGATACAGTTCATTGTAAAGGTTTTTCTCCGATGGATGGTAGTCTCGTCATTATGGGAGATAGTTCGTTGTTGAGATGTTTTACTCTGATGAATGGTAGTCTCTTCATAATGTGAGATAGCTCGGTGTTGAGGATTTACATCGATGGATGGTACTCTCATCATTACGTGAGATAGTTCGTTGTTGAGATGTTTTACTCTGATGGATGGTAGTCTCTTTATTATGGGAGTTAGTTTGTTGTTGAGGTCTTACTGTAACACCCCTTCTAAATACCCAAATTAAAGGTAAAGATTAAAATCAGAGAAATAAAATTGCACGGAAGGGATGCCACAACACACATCACATTCCAAAGTTTTTAAGGAAAAACAGACAGGGTATGTTTGAAATTATAAGCATTCCAACACAAAACAAACATACTATAAATATTTACTTCATTCTCTCGTGCAAACGCAACGGAGTTTCATAATTTCACATCATCTCCATTTATGGAGGAATCAAAACATAATTCAAGGCATCAAGCCATCATAATTCACATAAGCATATGTTATCAAGTATCACATATACAAAACATCATATACACGAATAAGGATTATATACATCATAATCCAAATACAAAATAATCGAGTTCGACACTAAATAAATTCCCCCCCATGTGTTACTACCAGAGCATCGACTCGACTCTAATCAAACAAAACAGATTGCAATCCAATGCATCCGTTAGCTAGCGCCTCGCGCTACCGTCCTCGGTACCTGCACAATGCCATCAAAAGCATTGGCCAACAAAAGGGTAAGAATTCCAATAATCATATAACATATAATTTTAAGTAAATGAAATGGCAATAAATAAAGCAATACATAATGATCATGTTCATTTTATCACCTGTAGCATCCTTACCCAAGGAATCCATTTCAAACACATTAACCATGTAAACCGATTATCCGAATACTCACATCCTTGGCACATAACCATAATTCAAACAACAACAATATTGGCACATAATCAAACACATCAACACACATACATATCATGCACAATTATACTTGTGACTCACAACACGACCCAACGTATGCAAATGCGGTACCGACTCGTGGACCCAAGGTTCCACCACCTATGTTTCCATTCCGGATCAAGGTCACTACGTCTTTTCCCATAATAGGGTCACCGTCTAGATATTGTGGACCCAAAGTCCCACCACCTATGTTTCCCTTCCGGATCAAGGTCACTATGTCTTTTCCCACAATAGGGTCACCGTCTAGATATTGTGGACCCAAAGTTCCACCGTCTCTTTTTCAAGACCACCATGCCATGCAATGTACAATATAACCAATGCATGCAATTAAGACTCACAACAATCTTAACATACACATGCCATCAAATCCAACCAATGGAACATCAACTATTGTACATGCATGCATACATATAATTCATCAATCTCAACATCAAGTAAAATGTATAGAAACGAGATTACTTACTCAACCAAAACATAAACCATCAACTATCAACAATTCCAAATCGGAAAGTATATTTCAACATAAAGTAATTATCAATGAACCGGCATTATTCTCAATGTTCTCATCGCGATCGAGTCACTGGAATGTAACTCGAACGGTTAGATTCAGGATTAAACTCAACTTATTTCATTCGCACTAAAATCGGGTCGATTCTTAAAAGTCGAAATTTCGCAAGACGAACTTCACTACGTCAAGCTACACGTCGGATTACACTAGCACGTCAATTTTCTTTGGATTCGGAGCAACTTGCTCCGTCGACGAATCTACCGAAATCGGAACACAAACGGGTTCTAAAGGAAGTGCGAAAATTAGAATTTTGGAGGCTACAGACGCATCAACACGGGCACCCGTGTGCTGCAACACGGCCCGTGTTGAGAGGCCACCAGAACGAGCCAAGAAATGTCAAGTCAGAACAGCAACACGGGCACCCGTGTGCTGCAACACGGCCCGTGTTGTGAGGCCTACGTGAAAACTCCACTCTTTTGAGTTTTTCTCATTCAACTACCATGGTTTTCTTTCCCATTTCAATACTCTTAATTTCCACAAGCTAGCACTTAATACACCCACAAACCATACTCCTAATCCAACTTTTCTAAACCATTCTAACAATCAACCAACAAAACCCTAAAAAATCAACTATCAATTTTTACCCCTAAATCCAAAATATATCATACAAAAACCTAACAATATGAGATGGAGAATCAAACCCCTTACCTTGGTGTGGGTTTTCTTGAAACAAGATGATGGAGATGTTGCAACTCCAAGCCTAGCTCTCTTTCTCCTCTTCTCCTCTTTTCTTTCTTCTTTTCTCCTCTTTTCTTTCTTCTTTCTCCTCTTTTCTTTTCTCTCTTACTAACTCTCCTTTTCTATTTTATAAAACTCCCCTTCTACTACTAACTTTCCTCCCTCTATCTTTTTAAAATTGCAATTTGGCCCCAACAATTATTTAATTCAAATTATAATATATAACCCTATTAAACAATATTACATTAAATAATATTTATTCTATATAAACCTAATCATGCCAATTAATCAAACAAAGTCAAATATTACTACACACCAAATTAATATTACTCAAAATAGTATTTTATCATTATGAATATTTTTATTTCAAATAACCGAATTAACATTTAATCAAAAACGGGGTGTTACACTTACTCCGATGGATGGTAGTCTTATCATTATGGGAGATAGTTCCTTGTTGAGATGTTTTACTCTGATGGATAGTAGTCTTATCATTATGGGAGATAGTTCGTTGTCGAGATGTTTTACTCTGATAGTTGGTAGTCTCGTCATTATCAGAGATAGTTCGTTGTTAAGATGTTTTACTCTGATGGATGGTAGCCTCGTCATTATCAGAGATAGTTCGTTGTTGAGATGTTTTACTCTGATGGATTGTAGTCCCTTTATTATGGGAGTTAGTTTGTTATAGAGGTTTTACTCAGTGGACGATAGTCTCGTCATTATGGGAGATAGTTCGTTGTTGAAATGTTTTACTCTGATGGATGGTAGTCTCTTCTTTACGGGAAATAGTTTGTTGTTTAGGTTTTACTCCGATGGATGGTAGTCTCGTCATTATTGTATATAAATGATTGTTGAGATGTTTTACTCCGATGGATGGTAGTCACTTCGTTATGGGAGACAAATCGTTGTTTAGGTTCTATTCCAATGGATATTAGTCTTATCATTATGGAAGACAAATTGTTGTTGATATGTTTTACTCTAATGGATGGAAGTCTCTTCATTATGGGAGATAGTTCGTTGTTTAGGTTTCACTCTGATAATTGGTAGTCTTGCCATTATGGGATATAGTTTGTTGTCGAGATGTTTTACTCTGATGGATGGTAGTCTCTTAATTATGGGAGATAGTTAGTGATTGAGATATATTTCTTTGATGGATGGTAGTCTCGTCATTAGAGGAGATAGTTTGTTGTTGATATGTTTTACTCTGATGGATGGTAGTCTCATCATTATGGGAGATAGTTTTTTGCTTAGATGTTTTACCTTGATGGATGATAGTCTCTTCATTATGAGAGATAGTTCGTTGTTGAGGTTTTGCTCTGATGGATGGTAGTCTCTTCATTATGGGAGATAGTTAGTGATTGAGATATATGTCTCTGATGGATGGTAGTCTTGTCATTATGGGAGATAGTTTGTTGTTGAGATGTTTTACTCCGATGGATGGTAGTATCATCATTATAGGAGATAGTCAGTTGTTTAGATGTTTTACACTGATGGATGGTAGTATCTTCATTGTTGGAGATAATTCTTTGTTGAGGTTTTACTCCAATGGATGGTAGTCTCGTCATAATGGGAGATAGTTCGTTGTTGAGATATTTTACTTTAATGGATGGTAGTCTCGCCAGTATGGGAGATAGTTTGTTGCTTAGATGTTTTACTTCGATGGATGATAGTCTCTTCATTATGGGAGATAGTTTGTTGTTGAGGTTTTTCTCCGATGGATGGTAGTCTCTTCATTATGGGAGAAAACTCAGTGTTGAGGATTTACTTCGATGGATGGTAGTCTCATCATTATGTGAGATAGTTCGTTGTTAAGATGTTTTACTCTAATGGATGGTAGTCTCTTCATTATGGAAGATAGTTTGTTGTTGATTTGTTTTACTCTGATGGAAGGTAATCTCTTCATTATAGGACACAGTTCATTGTAGAGGTTTTTCTCCGATGGATGGTAGTCTCGTCATTATGGGAGATAGTTCGTTGTTGAGATGTTTTACTCTGATGAATGGTAGTCTCTTCATTATGTGAGATAGCTCGGTGTTAAGGATTTACTTCGATGGATGATACTCTCATCATTACGTGAGATAGTTCATTGTTGAGATTTTTTACTATGATGGATGGTAGTCTCTTTATTATGGGAGTTAGTTTGTTGTTGAGGTCTTACTCCGATGGATGGTAGTCTCTTCATTACGGGAGGCAGTTCCTTGTTGAGATGTTTTACTCCGATGGATAGTAGTCTTATCATTATGGGAGACAGTTCGTTGTCGAGTTGTTTTACTCTGATAGATGGTAGTCTCGTCATTATCAGAGATAGTTCGTTGTTAAGATGTTTTACTCTGATGGATGGTAGCCTCGTCATTATCCGAGTTAGTTCGTTGTTGAGATGTTTTACTCTGATGGATTGTAGTCCCTTTAGTAGTCCCTTTATTATGGGAGTTAGTTTGTTAAAGAGGTTTTACTCAGTGGACGGTAGTCTCGTCATAATGGGAGATAGTTCGTTGTTTAAATGTTTTACTCTGATGGATGGTAGTCTCTTCTTTACGGGAAATAGTTTATTGTTCAGGTTTTACTCCGATGGATGGTAGTCTCGTCATTATAGGATATAAATCATTGTTGAGATGTTTTACTCCGATGGATGGTAGTCACTTCGTTACGGGAGACAAATCGTTGTTTAGGTTTTACTCCGATGGATAGTAGTCTTATCATTATGGAAGACAAATTGTTATTGAGATGTTTTACTCTAATGGATGGAAGTCTCTTCATTATGGGAGATAGTTCGTTGTTGAGGTTTCACTCTTATAATTGGTAGTCTCGTCATTATCAGAGATAGTTTGTTGTCGAGATGTTTTACTCTGATGGATGGTAGTCTCTTAGTTATGGGAGATAGTTATTGATTGAGATATATTTCTTTGATGTATGGTAGTCTCGTCATTGGAGGAGATAGTTTGTTGTTGATATGTTTTACTCTGATGGATGGTAGTCTCATCATTATAAGAGATAGTTTTTTGCTTAGATGTTTTACTTCGATGGATGATAGTCTCTTCATTATGGGAGATAGTTTGTTGTTGAGGTTTTTCTCTGATGGATGGTAGTCTCTTCATTATGGGAGATAGTTAGTGATTGAGATATATGTCTCTGATGGATGGTAGTCTTGTCATTATGGGAGATAGTTTGTTGTTGAGATGTTTTACTCTGATGGAGGGTAGTATCATCATTATAGGAGATAGTTAGTTAATTATATGTTTTACACTGATGGATGGTAGTATCTTCATTGTTGGAGATAATTCGTTGTTGAGGTTTTACTCCAATGGATGGTAGTCTCGTCATAATGGGAGATAGTTCGTTGTTGAGATATTTTACTTTGATGGATGGTAGTCTCGCCAGTATGGGAGATAGTTTGTTGCTTAGATGTTTTACTTCGATGGATGATAGTCTCTTCATTATGGGAGATAGTTTGTTGTTGAGGTTTTTCTCCGATGGATGGTAGTCTCTTCATTATGGGAGAAAGATCGATGTTCAGGATTTACTTCGATGGATGGTAGTCTCATCGTTATGTGAGATAGTTCGTTGTTAAGATGTTTTACTCTGATGGATGCTAGTATCTTCATTATTGAAGATAGTTTGTTGTTGATTTGTTTTACTCTGAAGACAGTTCATTGTAGAGGTTTTACTCCGATGGATGGTAGTCTCGTCATTATGGAAGACAGTTCGTTGTTAAGATGTTTTACTCTGATGGGTGATAGTCTCTTCATTATGTGAGATAGCTCGGTGTTGAGGATTTACATAGATGGATGGTACTCTCATCATTACGTGAGATAGTTCGTTGTTGAGATGTTTTACTCTGATGGATGGTAGTCTCTTTATTATGGGACTTAGTTTGTTGTTGAGGTCTTACTCCGATGGATGGTAGTCTCTTCATTAAGGGAGACAGTTCCTTGTTGAGATGTTTTACTCCGATGGATAGTAGTCTTATCATTATGGGAGACAGTTCATTGTCGAGATGTTTTACTCTGATAGATGGTAGTCACTTCGTTACGTGAGAGAAATCATTGTTTAGGTTTTACTCTTATGGATAGTAGTCTTATCATTATGGAAGAAAAATCGTTGTTGAGATGTTTTACTCTAATGGATGGAAGTCTCTTCATTATGGGAGATAGTTCGTTGTTAAGGTTTCACTCTGATAATTGGTAGTCTTGTCATTATGGGAGATAGTTTGTTGTCGAGATGTTTTACTATGATGGATGGTAGTCTCTTAATAATGGGAGATAGTTAGTGATTGAGATATATTTCTCAGATGGATGGTAGTCTCGTCACTATAGGAGATATTTTGTTGTTGATATGTTTTACTCTGATGGATGGTAGTCTCATCATTATGGAAGATAGTTTGTTGTTGATTTGTTTTACTCTGATGGAAGGTAATCTCTTCATTATAGGAGACAGTTCATTATAAAGGTTTTACTCTGATGGATGGTAGTCTTGTCATTATGGGAGATAGTTCGTTGTTGAGATGTTTTACTCTAATGGATGGTAGTCTTTTCATTATGTGAGATAGCTCGGTGTTGAGGATTTACTTCGATGGATGGTACTCTCATCATTATGTGAGATAGTTCATTGTTGAGATGTTTTACTCTGATGGATGGTAGTCTCTTTATTATGGGAGTTAGTTTGTTGTTGAGGTCTTACTCTGATGGATGGTAGTCTCTTCTTTACGGGAGACAGTTCTTTGTTGAGATATTTTACTCTGATGGATAGTACACTTATCATCATGGGAGACAGTTTGTTGTTGAGATGGTTTACTCTGATAGATGGAAAACTCGTCATTATCAGAGATAGTTTGTTGTTAAGATGTTTTACTCTGATGGATGGTAGTCTCGTCATTATCGGAGATAGTTCGTTGTTGAGATGTTTTACTCTGATCAAATGTAGTCTCTTTATTATTGGATTTAGTTTGTTATAGAGGTTTTACTCAGTGGACGGTAGTCTCGTCATTATGGGAGATAGTTCGTTGTTGAAATGTTTTACTATGACGGATGGTAGTCTCTTCTTTATGGGAAATAGTTTGTTGTTGAGGTTTTACTCCGATGGATGGTAGTCTCATCATTATAGGATATAAATCCTTGTTGAGATGTTTTACTCCGATGGATGGTAGTCACTTCGTTACGGGAGACAAATCGTTGTTTAGGTTTTACTCCGATGGATAGTAGTCTTATCATTATGGAAGACAAATCGTTGTTGAGATGTTTTACTCTAATGGATGGAAGTCTCTTCATTATGGGAGATAGTTCGTTGTTGAGGTTTCACTCTGATAATTGGTAGTCTTGTCATTATGGGAGATAGTTTGTTGTCGAGATGTTTTACTATGATGGATGGTAGTCTCTTAATTATGGGAGATAGTTAGTGATTGAGATATATTTCTCAGATGGATGGTAGTCTCGTCATTAGAGGAGATAGTTTGTTGTTAATATGTTTTACTCTGATGGATGGTAGTTTCATCATTATGGGATATCATTTTTTGCTTAGATGTGTTACTTCGATGGATGATAGTCTCTTCATTATGGGAGATAGTTATTGATTGAGATATATGTCTCTGATGGATGGTAGTCTTGTCATTACGGGAGATAGTTTGTTGTTGAGATGTTTTACTCTGATGGATGGTAGTATCGTCATTATAGGAGATAGTTAGTTGTTTAGATGTTTTACACTGATGGATGGTAGTATCTTCATTGTTGGAGATAATTCGTTGTTGAGGTTTTACTCCAATGGATGGTAGTCTCGTCATAATGGGAGATAGTTCGTTGTTGAGATATTTTACTTTGATGGATGGTAGTCTCGCCAGTATGGGAGATAGTTTGTTGCTTAGATGTTTTACTTCGATGGATGATAGTCTCTTCATTATGGGAGATAGTTTGTTGTTGAGGTTTTTCTCCGATGGATGGTAGTCTCTTCATTATGGGAGAAAGCTCGGTGTTGAGGATTTACTTCGATGGATGGTAGTCTCATCATTATGTGAGATAATTCGTTGTTAAGATGTTTTACTCTGATGGATGGTAGTATCTTCATTATGGAAGATAGTTTGGTGTTGATTTGTTTTACTCTGATGGAAGGTAATCTCTTCATTATAGGAGACAGTTCATTATAGAGGTTTTACTCCGATGGATGGTAGTCTCGTCATTATGGGAGATAGTTCGTTGTTGAGATGTTTTACTCTGATGGATGGTAGTCTCTTCATTATGTGAGATAACTCGGTGTTGAGGATTTACTTCGATGGATGTTACTCTCATCATTACGTGAGATAGTTCGTTGTTGAGATGTTTTACTCTGATGGATGGTAGTCTCTTTATTATGGGAGTTAGTTTGTTGTTGAGGTCTTACTCCGATGGATGGTAGTCTCTTCGTTAAGGGAGACAGTTCCTTGTTGAGATGTTTTACTCCGTTGGATAGTAGTCTTATCATTATGGGAGACAGTTCATTGTCGAGATGTTTTCCTCTGATAGATGGTAGTCACTTCGTTACGTGAGACAAATCATTGTTTAGGTTTTACTCTTATGGATAGTAGTCTTATCATTATGGAAAACAAATCGTTGTTGAGATGTTTTACTCTAATGGATGGAAGTCTCTTCATTATGGGAGATAGTTCGTTGTTGAGGTTTCACTCTGATAATTGGTAGTCTTTTCATTATGGGAGATAGTTTGTTGTCAGGATGTTTTACTCTGATGGATGGTAGTCTCTTAATTATGGGAGATAGTTAGTGATTGAGATATATTTCTCAGATGGATGGTAGTCTCGTCATTAGAGAAGATAGTTTGTTATTGATATGTTTTACTCTGATGGATGGTAGTCTCGTCATTATAGGAGATAGTTAGTTGTTTAGATGTTTTACACTGATGGATGGTAGTCTCTTCATTCTGGGTGATAGTTCATTGTTGAGGATTTGCTCTGATGGATGGTAGTCTCTTCATTATGGGAGATAGTTATTGATTGAAATATATGTCTCTGATGGATGGCAGTCTTGTCATTATGGGAGATATTTTGTTGTTTAGATGTTTTACTCCAATGGATGGTAGTATCGTCATTATAGGAGATAGTTAGTTGTTTAGATGTTTTACACTGATGGATGGTAGTATCTTCATTGTTGGAGATAATTCGTTGTTGAGGTTTTACTCCAATGGATGGTAGTCTCATCATAATGGGATATAGTTCGTTGTTGAGATATTTTACTTTGATAGATGGTAGTCTCGCCAGTATGGGAGATAGTTTGTTGCTTAGATGTTTTACTTCGATGGATGATAGTCTCTTCATTATGGGAGAGAGTTTGTTTTTGAGGTTTTTCTCCGATGGATGGTAGTCTCTTCATTATGGGAGAAAGCTCGGTGGTGAGGATTTACTTCGATGGATGGTAGTCTCATCATTATGTGAGATAGTTCGTTGTTAAGATGTTTTACTCTGATGGATGGTAGTCTCTTCATTATGGAAGATAGTTTGTTGTTGATTTGTTTTACTCCGATGTAAGTTAATCTCTTCATTATAGGAGATAATTCATTGTAGAGGTTTTACTCTGATGGATGGTAGTCTCTTCATTATGTGAGATAACTAGGTGTTGAGGATTTACTTCGATGGATGGTACTCTCATCATTACGTGAGATAGTTCGTTGTTGAGATGTTTTACTCTGACGGATGGTAGTCTCTTTATTATGGGAGTTAGTTTGTTGTTGAGGTCTTACTCCGATGGATGGTAGTCTCTTCATTACGGGAGACAATTCCTAGTTGAGATGTTTTACTCTGATGGATAGTAGTCTTATCATTATGGGAGACAGTTCGTTGTCGAGATGTTTTACTCTGATAGATGGTAGTCACTTCATTACGGGAGACAAATCATCGTTTAGGTTTTACTCTTATGGATAGTAGTCTTATTATTATGGAAGACAAATCGTTGTTGAGATGTTTTACTCTAATGGATGGAAGTCTCTTCATTATGGGAGATAGTTCGTTATTGAGGTTTCACTCTGATAATTGGTAGTCTTGTCATTATGGGAGATAATTTGTTGTCGAGATGTTTTACTCTGATGGATGGTAGTCTCTTAATTATGGGAGATAGTTAGTGATTGAGATATATTTCTCTGATGGATGATAGTCTCGTCATTAGAGGAGACAGTTTGTAGTTGATATGTTTTACTCTGATGGATGGTAGTCTCATCATTATGGGAGATAGTTTTTTTCTTAGTTGTTTTACTTCGATGGATGATAGTCTCTTCATTCTGGGTGAGAGTTCATTGTTGAGGTTTTGCTCTGATGGATGGTAGTCTCTTCATTATAGGAGATATTTATTGATTGAAATATATGTCTCTGATGGATGATAGTCTTGTCATTATGGGAGATAGTTTGTTGTTGAGATGTTTTACTCCGATGGATGGTAGTATCGTCATTATAAGAGATAGTTCGTCGATGAGATATTTTACTTTGATGGATGTTAGTCTCGCCAGTATGGGAGATAGTTTGTTGCTTAGATGTTTTACTTCGATGGATGATAGTCTCTTCATTATGGGAGAGAGTTTGTTTTTAAGGTTTTTCTCTGATGGATGGTAGTCTCTTCATTATGGGAGAAAGCTCAGTGGTGAGGATTTACTTCGATGGATGGTAGTCTCATCATTATGTGAGATAGTTCGTTATTAAGATGTTTTACTCTGATGGATGGTAGTCTCTTCATTATGGAAGATAGTTTGTTGTTGATTTGTTTTACTCTGATGTAAGGAAATCTCTTCATTATAGGAGATAATTCATTGTAGAGGTTTTACTCCGATGGATGGTAGTCTCGTCATTATGGGAGATAGTTCGTTGTTGATATGTTTTACTCTGATGGATGGTAGTCTCTTCATTATGTGAGATAACTCGGTGTTGAGGATTTACTTCGATGGATGGTACTCTCATCATTACGTGAGATAGTTCGTTGTTGAGATGTTTTACTCTGACGGATGGTAGTCTCTTTATTATGGGAGTTAGTTTGTTGTTGAGGTCTTACTCCAATGGATGGTAGTCTCTTCATTACGGGAGACAATTCCTTGTTGAGATGTTTTACTCCGATGGATAATAGTCTTATCATTATGGGAGACAGTTCGTTGTCGAGATGTTTTACTCTGATAGATGGTAGGCACTTCATTACGGGAGACAAATCATCATTTAGGTTTTACTCTTATGGATAATAGTCTTATTATTATGGAAGACAAATCGTTGTTGAGATGTTTTACTCTAATGGATGGAAGTCTCTTCATTATGGGAGATAGTTCGTTATTGAGGTTTCACTCTGATAATTGGTAGTCTTGTCATTATGGGAGATAGTTTGTTGTCGAGATGTTTTACTCTGATGGATGGTAGTCTCTTAATTATGGGAGATAGTTAGTGATTGAGATATATTTCTCTGATGGATGGTAGTCTCGTCATTAGAGGAGACGGTTTGTTGTTGATATGTTTTACTCTGATGGATGGTAGTCTCATCATTATGGGAGATAGTTTTTTGCTTAGTTGTTTTACTTCGATGGATGATAGTCTCTTCATTATGGGTGATAGTTCATTGTTGAGGTTTTTCTCTGATGGATGGTATTCTCTTCATTATAGGAGATAGTTATTGATTGAAATATATGTCTCTAATGGATGATAGTCTTGTCATTATGGGAGATAGTTTGTTGTTGAGATGTTTTACTCCGATGGATGGTAGTATCGTCATTATAGGAGATAGTTAGTTGTTTAGATGTTTTACATTGATGGATGGTAGTATCTTCATTGTTGGAGATAATACATTGTTGAGGTTTTACTCCAATGGATGGTAGTCTCGTCATAATGGGATATAGTTCGTTGTTGAGATATTTTACTTTGATGGATGGTAGTCTCGCCAGTATGGGAGATAGTTTGTTGCTTAGATGTTTTACTTCGATGGATGATAGTCTCTTCATTATGGGAGAGAGTTTGTTTTTGAGGTTTTTCTCCGATGTATAGTAGTCTCTTCATTATGGGAGAAAGCTCGGTGGTGAGGATTTACTTCAATGGATGGTAGTCTCATCATTATGTGAGATAGTTCGTTGTTAAGATGTTTTACTCTGATGGATGGTAGTCTCTTCATTATGGAAGATAGTTTGTTGTTGATTTGTTTTACTCTGATGTAAGGTAATCTCTTCATTATAGGAGACAATTCATTGTAGAGGTTTTACTCCGATGGATGGTAGTCTCGTCATTATGGGAGATAGTTCGTTGTTGAGATGTTTTACTCTGATGGATGGTAGTCTCTTCATTATGTGAGATAACTCGGTGTTGAAGATTTACTTCGATGGATGGTACTCTCATCATTACGTGAGATAGTTCGTAGTTGAGATGTTTTACTCTGATGGATAGCAGTCTCTTTATTATGGGAGTTAGTTTGTTGTTGAGGTCTTACTCCGATGGATGGTAGTCTCTGGATTACGGGAGACAGTTCCTTGTTGAGATGTTTTACTCCGATGGATAGTAGTCTTATCATTATGGGAGACAGTTCGTTGTCGAGATGTTTTAATCTGATAGATGGTAGTCACTTCGTTACGGGAGACAAATCTTTGTTTAGGTTTTACTCTTATGGATAGTAGTCTTATCATTATGGAAGACAAATCGTTGTTGAGATGTTTTACTCTAATGGAGGGAAGTCTCTTCATTATGGGAGATAGTTCGTTGTTGAGGTTTCACTCTTATAATTGGTAGTCTTGTCATTATGGGAGATAGTTTGTTGTCGAGATGTTTTACTCTGATAGATGGTAGTCTCTTAATTATGGGAGATAGTTAGTGATTGAGATATATTTCTCTGATGGATGGTAGTCTCGTCATTAGAGGAGATATTTTGTTGTTGATATGTTTTACTCTGATGGATGGTAGTCTCATCATTATGGGAGATAGTTTTTTGCTTAGATGTTTTACTTCGATGGATGATAGTCTCTTCATTCTGGGTGATAGTTCATTGTTGAGGTTTTGCTCTGATGGATGGTAGTCTCTTCATTATGGGAGATAGTTATTGATTAAAATATATGTCTCTGATGGATGGTAGTCTTGTCATTATGGGAGATAGTTTGTTGTTGAGATGTTTTACTCCGATGGATGGTAGTATCGTCATTATAAGAGAGAGATAGTTGTTTAGATGTTTTACACTGATGGATGGTAGTATCTTCATTGTTGGAGATAATTCGTTGTTGATGTTTTACTCCAATGGATGGTAGTCTCGTTATAATGGGATATAGTTCGTTGTTGAGATATTTTACTTTGATGGATGGTAGTCACGCCAGTATGGGAGATAGTTTGTTCCTTAGTGGTTTTACTCCGATGGATGAAAGTCTCGTCATTGTGGGAGATAGTTCGTTGTTGAGATGTTTTTCTCCGATGGATGGTAGTCTCTTCATTAGGGGAGAAAGCTCGGTGTTGAGTATTTACTTCGATGGATGGTAGTCTCATCATTATGTGAGATAATTCGTTGTTAAGATGTTTTACTCTGATGGATGGTAGTCTCTTCATTATGGAAGATAGATTGTTGTTGATTTGTTTTACTCTGACGGAAGGTAATCTCTTCATTATAGGAGACAGTTCATTGTAGAGGTTTTACTCCGATGGATGGTAGTCTCGTCATTATGGGAGATAGTTCGTTGTTGAGATGTTTTACTCTGATGGATGGTAGTCTCTTCATTATGTGATATAACTCGGTGTTGAGGATTTACTTCGATGGATGGTACTCTCATCATTACGTGAGATAGTTTGTTGTTGAGATGTTTTACTCTGATGGATGGTAGTCTCTTTATTATGGGAGTTAGTTTGTTGTTGAGGTCTTACTCCGATGGATGGTAGTCTCTTCATTACGGGAGACAGTTCCTTGTTTAGATGTTTAATTCCGATGGATAGTAGTCTTATCATTATGGGAGACAGTTCGTTGTCGAGATGTTTTACTCTGATAGATGGTAGTCACTTCGTTATGGGAGACAAATCATCGTTTAGGTTTTACTCTTATGGATAGTAGTCTTATTATTATGGAAGACAAATCGTTGTTGAGATGTTTTACTCTAATGGATGGAAGTCTCTTCATTATGGGAGATAGTTCGTTGTTGAGGTTTCAGTCTGATAATTGGTAGTCTTGTCATTATGGGAGATAGTTTGTTGTCGAGATGTTTTACTCTGATGGATGGTAGTCTCTTAATTATGGGAGATAGTTAGTGATTGAGATATATTTCTCTGATGGATGGTAGTCTCGTCATTAGAGGAGACGTTTGTTGTTGATATGTTTTACTCTGATGGATGGTAGTCTCATCATTATGGGAGATAGTTTTTTGCTTAGTTGTTTTACTTCGATGGATGATAGTCTCTTCATTCTGGGTGATAGTTCATTGTTGAGGTTTTGCTCTGATGGATGGTAGTCTCTTCATTATGGGAGATAGTTATTGATTAAAATATATGTCTCTGATGGATGGTAGTCTTGTCATTATGGGAGATAGTTTGTTGTTGAGATGTTTTACTCCGATGGATGGTAGTATCGTCCTTATAAGAGAGAGATAGTTGTTTAGATGTTTTACACTGATGGATGGTAGTATCTTCATTGTTGGAGATAATTCGTTGTTGATGTTTTACTCCAATGGATGGTAGTCTCGTTATAATGGGATATAGTTCGTTGTTGAGATATTTTACTTTGATGGATGGTAGTCACGCCAGTATGGGAGATAGTTTGTTCCTTAGTGGTTTTACTCCGATGGATGAAAGTCTCGTCATTGTGGGAGATAGTTCGTTGTTGAGATGTTTTTCTCCGATGGATGGTAGTCTCTTCATTAGGGGAGAAAGCTCGGTGTTGAGTATTTACTTCGATGGATGGTAGTCTCATCATTATGTGAGATAATTCGTTGTTAAGATGTTTTACTCTGATGGATGGTAGTCTCTTCATTATGGAAGATAGATTGTTGTTGATTTGTTTTACTCTGATGGAAGGTAATCTCTTCATTATAGGAGACAGTTCATTGTAGAGATTTTACTCCGATGGATGGTAGTCTCGTCATTATGGGAGATAGTTCGTTGTTGAGATGTTTTACTCTGATGGATGGTAGTCTCTTCATTATGTGAGATAACTCGGTGTTGAGGATTTACTTCGATGGATGGTACTCTCATCATTACGTGAGATAGTTCGTTGTTGAGATGTTTTACTCTGATGGATGGTAGTCTCTTTATTATGGGAGTTAGTTTGTTGTTGAGGTCTTACTCCGATGGATGGTAGTCTCTTCATTACGGGAGACAGTTCCTTGTTTAGATGTTTAATTCCGATGGATAGTAGTCTTATCATTATGGGAGACAGTTCGTTGTCGAGATGTTTTACTCTGATAGATGGTAGTCACTTCGTTATGGGAGACAAATCATCGTTTAGGTTTTACTCTTATGGATAGTAGTCTTATTATTATGGAAGACAAATCGTTGTTGAGATGTTTTACTCTAATGGATGGAAGTCTCTTCATTATGGGAGATAGTTCGTTGTTGAGGTTTCAGTCTGATAATTGGTAGTCTTGTCATTATGGGAGATAGTTTGTTGTCGAGATGTTTTACTCTGATGGATGGTAGTCTCTTAATTATGGGAGATAGTTAGTGATTGAGATATATTTCTCTGATTGATGGTAGTCTCGTCATTAGGGGAGACGTTTGTTGTTGATATGTTTTACTCTGATGGATGGTAGTCTCATCATTATGGGAGATAGTTTTTTGCTTAGTTGTTTTACTTCGATGGATGATAGTCTCTTCATTCTGGGTGATAGTTCATTGTTGAGGTTTTGCTCTGATGGATGGTAGTCTCTTCATTATAGGAGATAGTTATTGATTGAAATATATGTCTCTGATGGATGATAGTCTTGTCATTATGGGAGATAGTTTGTTGTTGAGATGTTTTACTCCAATGGATGGTAGTATCGTCATTATAGGAGATAGTTAGTTGTTTAGATGTTTTAAACTGATGGATGGTAGTATCTTCATTGTTGGAGATAATACATTATTGAGGTTTTACTCCAATGGATGGTAGTCTCGTCATAATGGGATATAGTTCGTTGTTGAGATATTTTACTTTGATGGATGGTAGTCTCGCCAGTATGGGAGACAGTTTGTTGCTTAGATGTTTTACTTCGATGGATGATAGTATCTTCTTTATGGAAGATAGTTTTTTGTTGAGGTTTTTCTCCGATGGATAGTAATCTCTTCATTATGGGAGAAAGCTCGGTGTTTAGGATTTACTTCGATGGATGGTAGTCTCATCATTATGTGAGATAATTCGTTGTTAAGATGTTTTACTCTGATGGATGGTAGTCTCTTCATTATGGAGGATAGTTTGTTGTTGATTTGTTTTACTCTGATGGAAGGTAATCTCTTCATTAAAGGAGACAGTTCATTGTAGAGGTTTTACTCCGATGGATGGTAGTCTCTTCATTATGGGAGATATTTCGTTGTTGAGATGTTTTACTCTGATGGATGGTAGTCTCTTCATTATGTGAGATAACTCGGTGTTGAGGATTTACTTCGATGGATGGTACTCTCATCATTACGAGAGATAGTTCGTTGTTGAGATGTTTTACTTTGATGGATGGTAGTCTCTTTATTATGGGAGTTAGTTTGTTGTTGAGGTCTTACTCAGATGGATGGTAGTCTCTTCATTACGGGAGACAGTTCATTGTCGAGATGTTTTACTCTGATAGATGGTAGTCACTTCGTTTCGGGAGACTAATCATTGTTTAGGTTTTACTCTTATGGATAGTAGTCTTATCATTATGGAAGACAAATCGTTGTTGAGATGTTTTACTCTAATGGATGGAAGTCTCTTCATTATGGGAGATAGTTCGTTGTTGAGGTTTCACTCTTATAATTGGTAGTCTTGTCATTATGGGAGATAGTTTGTTGTCGAGATGTTTTACTCTGATGGATGGTAGTGTCTTAATTATGTGAGATAGTTAGTGATTGAGATATATTTCTCTGATGGATGGTAGTCTCTCATTAGAGGAGATATTTTGTTGTTGATATGTTTTACTCTGATGGATGGTAGTCACATCATTATGGGAGATAGTTTTTCGCTTAGATGTTTTACTTCGATGGATGATAGTCTCTTCATTTTGGGTGATAGTTCATTGTTGAGGTTTTGCTCTGATGGATGGTAGTCTCTTCATTATGGGAGATAGTTATTGATTGAAATATATGTCTCTGATGGATGGTAGTCTTGTCATTATGGGAGATAGTTTGTTGTTGAGATGTTTTACTCCGATGGATGGTAGTATCGTCATTATAGGAGATAGTTAGTTGTTTAGATGTTTTACACTGATGGATGGTAGTATCTTCAATGTTGGAGATAATTCGTTGTTGTGGTTTTACTCCAATGGACGGTAGTCTCGTCATAATGGGATATAGTTCGTTGTTGAGATATTTTACTTTGATGGATGGTAGTCTCGCCAGTATGGGAGATATTTTGTTGCTTAGAGGTTTTACTCCGATGGATGATAGTCTCGTCATTATGGGAGATTGTTCGTTGTTGAGATGTTTTTCTCCGATGGATGGTAGTCTCTTCATTATGGGAGAAAGCTCGGTGTTGAGTATTTACTTCGATGGATGGTAGTCTCATCATTATGTGAGATAATTCGTTATTAAGATGTTTTACTCTGATGGATGGTAGTCTCTTCATTATGGAAGATAGATTGTTGTTGATTTGTTTTACTCTGATGGAAGGTAATCTCTTAATTATACGAGACAGTTCATTGTATATGTTTTACTCCGATGGATGGTAGTCTCGTCATTATGGGAGAGAGTTCGTTGTTGAGATGTTTTACTCTGATGGATGGTAGTCTCTTCACTATGTGAGATAACTCGATGTTAAGGATTTACTTCGATGGATGGTACTCTCATCATTACGTGAGGTAGTTCGTTGTTGAGATGTTTTACTGTGATAGATGGTAGTCTCTTTATTATGGGAGTTAGTTTGTTGTTGAGGTCTTACTCCAATGGATGGTAGTCTCTTCATTACGGGAGACAGTTCCTTGTTGATATGTTTTACTCCGGTGGATAGAAGTCTTATCATTATGGGAGACAGTTCATTGTCGAGATGGTTTACTCTGATAGATGGTAGTCTCGTCATTATCAGAGATAGTTCGTTGTTAAGATGTTTTACTTTGATGGATGGTAGTCTCATCATTATCGGAGATAGTTCGTTGTTGAGATGTTTTACTTTGATGGATTGTAGTCTCTTTATTATGGGAGTTAGTTTTTTATAGAGGTTTTACTCAATGGACGGTTGTCTCGTCATTATAGGAGATAGTTCGTTGTTGAAATGTTTTACTCTGACGGATGGTAGTCTCTTCTTTACGGGAAATAGTTTGTTGTTCCGGTTTTACTCCGATGGATGGTAGTCTCGTAATTATAGGATATAAATCTTTATTGAGATGTTTTACTCCGATGGATGGTAGTCACTTTGTTACGGGAGACAAATCGTTGTTTAGGTTTTACTCCGATGGATAGTATTCTTATCATTATGGAAGACAAATCGTTGTTGAGATGTTTTACTCTAATGGATGGAAGTCTCTTCATTATGGGAGATAGTTCGTTGTTGAGGTTTCATTCTGATAATTGGTAGTCTTGTCATTATGGGAGATAGTTAGTGATTGAGATATATTTCTCTGATGGTTGGTAGTCTCGTCATTAGAGGAGATAGTTTGTTGTTGATATGTTTTACTCTGATGGATGCTAGTCTCATCATTATGGGAGATAGTTTGTTGCTTAGATGTTTTACTTCGATGGATGATAGTCTCTTCTTTATGGGAGATAGTTTGTTGTTGAGGTTTTTCTCCGAAGGATGGTAGTCTCTTCATTATGGGAGAAAGCTCGGTGTTGAGGATTTACTTCGATGGATGGTAGTCTCATCATTATGTGAGATAGTTCGTTGTTAAGATGTTTTACTCTGATGGATGGTAGTCTCTTCATTATGGAAGATAGTTTGTTGTTGATTTGTTTTACTATGATGGAAGGTAATCTCTTCATTATAGGAGACAATTCATTGTAGAGGTTTTACTCCGATGGATGGTAGTCTCGTCATTATGGGAGATAGTTCGTTGTTGAGATGTTTTACTCTTATGGATGGTTTTCTCATCATTATGTGAGATAGCTCAGTGTTGAGGATTTACTTCGATGGATGGTACTCTCATCATTACGTGAGATAGTTCGTTGTTGAGATGTTTTACTCTGATGGATGGTAGTCTCTTTATTATGGGAGTTAGTTTGTTGTTGAGGTCTTACTCCGATAGATGGTAGTTTATTCATTACAGGAGACAGTTCCTTGTTGAGATGTTTTACTCTGATGGATGGTAGTCTTATCATTATGGGAGACAATTCGTTGTCAAGATGGTTTACTCTGATAGATGGTAGTCTCGTCATTATCAGAGATAGTTCATTGTTATGATGTTTTACTCTGATGGATGGTAGTCTCGTCATTATTGAAGATAGTTCGTTGTTGAGATGTTTTACTTTGATGGATTGTAGTCTCTTTATTATGGGAGTTAGTTTTTTATAGAGGTTTTACTCAGTGGACGGCTGTCTCGTCATTATGGGAGATAGTTCGTTGTTCAAATGTTTTACTCTGACGGATGGTAGTCTCTTCTTTACGGGAAATAGTTTGTTGTTCAGGTTTTACTCCGATGGATGGTAGTCTCGTAATTATAGGATATAAATCATTGTTGAGATGTTTTACTCCGATGGATGGTAGTCACTTCATTACGGGAGACAAATCGTTGTTTATGTTTTACTCTGATGGATAGTAGTCTTATCATTATGGAAGACAAATCGTTGTTGAGATGTTTTACTCTAATGGATGGAAGTCTCTTCATTATGGGAGATAGTTTGTTCTTGAGGTTTCACTCTTATAATTGGTAGTCTTGTCATTATGGGAGATAGTTTGTTGTCGAGATGTTTTACTTTGATGGATGGTAGTCTCTTAATTATGGGAGATAGTTAGTGATTGAGATATATTTCTCTGATGGATGGTAGTCTCGTCATTAGAGGAGATAGTTTGTTGTTGATATGTTTTACTCGGATGGATGCTTGTCTCATCATTATGGGAGATATTGTGTTGCTTAGATGTTTTACTTCGATGGATGATAGTCTCTTCTTTATGGGAGATAGTTTGTTGTTGAGGTTTTTCTTCGAAGGATGGTAGTCTCTTCATTATGGGAGAAAGCTCGGTGTTGAGGATTTACTTCGATGGATGGTAGTCTCATCATTATGTGAGATAGTTCGTTGTTAAGATGTTTTATTCTTATGGATGGTAGTCTCTTCATTATGGAAGATAGTTTGTTGTTGATTTGTTTTACTATGATGGAAGGTAATCTCTTCATTATAGGGGACAATTCATTATACAGGTTTTACTCCGATGGATGGTAGTCTCGTCATTATGGGAGATAGTTCGTCGTTGAGATGTTTTACTCTTATGGATGGTAGTCTCTTCATTATGTGAGATAGCTCAGTGTTGAGGATTTACTTCGATGGATGGTACTCTCATCATTACGTGATATAGTTTGTTATTGAGATGTTTTACTCTGATGGATGGTAGTCTCTTTATTATGGGAGTTAGTTTGTTATTGAGGTCTTACTCTGATAAATGGTAGTTTATTCATTACGGGAGACAATTTCTTGTTGAGATGTTTTACTCTGATGGATAGTAGTCTTATCATTATGGGAGACAATTCGTTGTCGAGATGGTTTACTCTGATAGATGGTAGTCTCGTCATTATCAGAGATAGTTCGTTATTAAGATGTTTTACTCTGATGGATGGTAGTCTCGTCATTATCGGAGATAGTTTGTTGTTGAGATGTTTTACTTTGATGGATTATAGTCTCTTTATTATGGGAGTTAGTTTTTTATAGAGGTTTTACTCAGTGGACGGTTGTCTCGTCATTATGGGAGATAGTTCGTTGTTGTAATTTTTTACTATGACGGATGGTAATCTCTTCTTTACGGGAAATAAATCGTTGTTTAGGTTTTACTCCGATGGATAGTAGTCTTATCATTATGGAAGAAAAATCGTTGTTGAGATGTTTTACTCTAATGGATGGAAGTCTCTTCATTATGGGAGAGAGTTCTTTGTTGAGGTTTCACTCTGATAATTAGTAGTCTTGTCATTATGGGAGATTGTTTGTTGTCGAGATGTTTTACTCTGATGGATGGTAGTCTCTTAATTATGGGAGATAGTTAGTGATTGAGATATATTTCTCTGATGGATGTTAGTCTCGTCATTAGAGGAAATAGTTTGTTGTTGATATGTTTTACTCTGATGGATGGTAGTCTCATCATAATGGGAGATAGTTTTTTGCTTAGATGTTTTACTTCGATTGATGGTAGTCTCTTCATTATGGGAGATAGTTCATTGTTCAGGTTTTGCTCTGATGGATGGTAATCTCTTCATTATGGGAGATATTTATTGATTAAGATATATGTCTCTGATGGATGGTAGTCTTGTCATTACGGGAGATAGTTTGTTGTTGAGATGTTTTACTCCGATGGATGGAAGTATCGTCATTATAGGAGATAGTAAGTTGTTTAGATGTTTTACACTGATGGATGGTAGTATCTTCATTGTTGGAGATAATTCGTTGTTGAGTTTTTACTCCGATGGATGGTAGTCTCGTCATAATGGGAGATAGTTCGTTGTTGAGATATTTTACTTTGATGGATGGTAGTCTCGCCAGTATGGGAGATAGTTTGTTGCTTAGATGTTTTACTTCGATGGATGATAGTCTCTTCATTATGGGAGATAGTTTGTTGTTTAGGTTTTTCACCGATGGATGGTAGTCTCTTCATTATGGGAGAAAGCTCGGTGTTGAGGATTTACTTCGATGGATGATAGTCTCATCATTACGTGAGATAGTTCGTTGTTAAGATGTTTTACTCTGATGGATGGTAGTCTCTTCATTATGGAAGATAGTTTGTTGTTGATTTGTTTTACTCTGATGGAAGGAAATCTTTTCAATATAGGAGACAATTCATTATAGAATTTTTACTCCGATGGATGGTAGTCTCGTCATTATGGGAGATACTTCGTTGTTGAGATGTTTTACTCTTATGGATGGTAGTCTCTTGATTATGTGAGATAGCTCGGTGTTGAGGATTTACTTCGATGGATGGTACTCTCATCATTAAGTGAGATAGTTCGTTGTTGAGATGTTTTACTCTGATGGATGGTAGTCTCTTTATTATGGGAGTTAGTTTGTTGTTTAGGTCTTACTCTGATCGATGGTAGTCTCTTCATTATGGAAGACAGTTCCTTGTTGAGATGTTTTACTCTGATGGATAGTATTCTTATCATTTTAGGAGACAGTTTATTGTCGAGATGGTTTACTCTGATAGATGGTAGTCTCGTCATTATCACAGATAGTTCGTCGTTAAGATGTTTTACTCGAATGGATGGTAGTCTCATCATTATCGGAGATAGTTCGTTGTTGAGATGTTTTACTCTGATGGATTGTAGTCTCTTTATTATTGGAGTTAGTTTGTTATATAGGTTTTACTCAGTGGACGATAGTCTCGTCATTATGGGAGATAGTTCGTTGTTGAAATGTTTTACTCTGATGGATGGTTGTCTCTTCTTTACGGGAAATAGTTTGTTGTTGAGGTTTTACTCCGATGGATGGTAGTCTCGTCATTATAAGAAATAAGTCATTGTTGAGATGTTTTACTCCGATGGATGGTAGTCACTTCGTTACGGGAGACAAATCGTTGTTTAGGTTTTACTCCGATGGATAGTAGTCTTATCATTATGGAAGACATATCGTTGTTGATATGTTTTACTCTAATGGATGGAAGTCTCTTCATTATGGGAGATAGTTTGTTGTTGAGGTTTCACTCTTATAATTGGTAGTCTTGTCATTATGGGAGATAGTTTGTTGTCGAGATGTTTTACTCTGATGGATGGTAGTTTCTTAATTATGGGAGATAGTTTGTGATTGAGATATATTTCTCTGATGGATGGTAGTGTCGTCATTTGAGGAGATAGTTTGTTGTTGATATGTTTTTCTCTGATGGATGGTAGTCTCGTCATTATGGGAGATAGTTTTTTTCTTAGATGTTTTACTTCGATGGATGATAGTCTCTTCATTATGGGATATAGTTCGTTGTTGTGGTTTTGCTCTGATGGATGGTAGTCTCATCATTATGGGAGAAAGCTCGGTGTTGAGGATTTACTTTGATGGATGGTAGTCTCATCATTATGTGAGATAGTTCGTTGTTGAGATGTTTTACTCTGATGGATGGTAGTCTTTTCATTATGGAAGATAGTGATAACACCGAATCGAACTATATTTTTGACTCGAATATCACATGTTTTCCTTAGTTTCATTATTGTTTTTCTAGTATTATGCCCTTGTTTCCTTTGTTTTTAGGTCACATGTCCTTTCAGAGCCTTCAGAGAAGAAACAAGCGAAAACGCCAGAAAAATAGGGTTTTTCCAAGAAAATACTCACAGGGCGTCCAACTCCGCGCCATCTACAGGGAACGCGCTGACATGGCACACTTTCACCCAGGGGACAACTTCTATGTTCCCACTATCTCTCCATTTTCACTCACCGCGCCCGCAGTGAGGGTGGCCGCGCCCACGGCCTTCACAAACCATTTCCTGCTCAGAAGGAGTTGAGGGGCATGCTCGTCTTTACATAGTTTCAGGATCTTCTATTATAGCAAGTTCATTTCATTTTTGTTTTCTTCCAAACTTAGATGCAAACTTAGATCCAGTCAAGTTACTTCTTAGGCATATATTACTACTTTGTAAAGTGATAATCTTCTCACATCGGGAAGTTATCACACTTGAGTGTGCGAGTTTGTATTCAAGTTTGGAGCACTTTGGTTGAAGTTTATGCTCTTACCATAGTCTACATGTTTTATAGACTCTAAATGATCTTACCATAGTCTACACGTTTTATAGACTCTAAATTCTCTTACCATAGTCTACATGTTTTATAGACTCTAAATGCTCTTACCATAGTCTACACGTTTTATAGACTTTAAACGCTCTTACCATAGTCTACATGTTTTATAGACTCTAAACGCTCTTACCATAGTCTACACATTTTATAGACTTTAAACGCTCTTATCATAGTCTACATGTTTTATAGACTTTAAATGCTTACCATGTCTAGCTAAATTTATTATGGTTAGAATGTAAGGATCGAATCATAACTATGTTCTGCATGCCATGCTAATAGAAATACCTTTGGGATGTTTTAGTTTTTAATACTGGTTTAAATGTGTTTAAAAGTTTATGGGTAAGACCGAAAGCCATCCATACTTGAGATTAAGCCAGATTACTTCTTGACCAAACGAAAAGAGCGAAAGCAGTTTGTTTGGTTAAGTAGGATTACTTGATATAATTTTTGAAAACGATTTTGAAACTATTTGCGGACGCGTTTGTGGGATTAAAATCTGATTCTTGGTCAAAAGCCAAGGATCTCTTTAAGTTAAGTTTTCCAAATTAAAACACTTTTTCACTAAGTCAAAATAACTTGTTTCTTAAAAATAGGTTTACTTCTTTAACGCGTTAGGCACCCTTTATAAGTGACAATAAAGGAATTTAATTTAAAGAGTAACCTCGGTTCTTAGTATGCGAAAGCTACAAGTTCCTGTTAAACAGTTCTTTGCTATAAATGGAAAATATTGCCCAAAAGTAAATACTATACATGCATGCTAGGACACTGTCTGATCTCGTGATTTACATTCGATCCCATTTGTTTTATCTCTTTAATTTTATTCGCTTTTATTTCCATGTACTGAACTCAATCCCTTACTGATCTACCTTAGATAAACACCTTAACAATAGAGTCGATAGATTGAAAATTGGTCTCCGTGGTTCAATAATCTTATATATTACTTCGATAGGCTGTGCACTTGTAGTTATAATTTAGACTATACAGTAAAAGCCCATCAAGTTTTTGGCTCCGTTGACGGGGACCAACTTTGCCAAATTTCGTACCCTTTTTGTTATCCCGTTTAGACTAAGGCTACTTATTTAGCCGGTAGATGCGTAGAAATCGTAGCACCGGTAACCTAATAGATCCTTTAGTAGAACCTGAACATTTTGCTCGAGACCGTATCTTTATACGAAAGTTGAAGAAAGCTATGGCCGAGGATCGTAATCAAAGACCGCTTAAGGAATTTTCCTAACCATCTAACGAGGAACCTAGTTCTAGTATAGTAAATCCAGCTATAACAACTAACAACTTCGAACTAAAACCCTCGCTATTACAATTAGTTCAACAAAACCAATTCGATGGTCTCGCTACCGAGAACCCGAATCAACACTTGAAGGCATTTATCCAATTAGCCGACACCCTCAAAGCAAATGGTGCCACATCTGAAGCAATACGCCTATGATTGTTTCCATTCTCTCTAAGAGGGAAATCTCACGATTGGTTAGATTCCCTCCCTGCCAATTCGATAACAACTTGGGAGGAACTTAGAAGAGTGTTCCTTGCCAGGTATTTTCCCCCCTAGAAAAACCGCTATTCTTAGAAACCTGATCACTAGCTCCACCCAAAACTAGGGAGAATCTCTATTTTAAGCTTGGGAAAGATATAAAGACCTTTTAAGAGTTTGTCCACACCATGGCCTAGAGCAATGGTTGATCATTCACACCTTCTATAATGGACTCCATTATAATACCAAAATGTCTATCGACACCGCCATGGGTGGTGCACTGATGAACAAACCTTACCCTGAAGCTTGTGCCCTGATCGAAGATATGGCCCAAAACCATTACCAATGGGGGGCAGAACGAGCGGCAGTGGAGAAGAAGGATACCCAAGGAGGGGTGCATTAGATAAGTAGCATGAACATGATGCAAGCTAAAATGGACGCCCTAGCCTTAAGAGTAGATAACATATCCCAAAACCCTGCCACAATAGATGCACTCCACTCGGAATGCGAACTCTATGGAACCCAAGGACATCCAACTTCAGATTGTTACCTGTTGAATGAGTCTAGCTTAGAACAAGTCAATTACACCCAAGGAAACCCATTCTCGAACACCTGTAACCCTGGATGGAGGAATCACCCGAATTTTTCCTATAAAAACAACAATCCAATCCAACATCCTAGAACACCCAGACCGCAAGGTTTTCAACCTCAAAAATCAAACCAACCTATGCAAGCTGTGCCACCAAGACCAAATCTTAGGGAAACCCTAGATACTTTTATCGCAACCCAGGCTCAGCAAAACAAAGAATTTATGAACCAAAACGCCCATACAAACGAACTAGTAACACAACTAGCAACTATGTTTGACCAAATGATGATCCATCATTAGATGCTCGAGACTCAGATCTCGCAAGTAGCTCAAACACAAGCCACACAAACCACACCTGGAGAACAATTCCCTGGACAAAATCAACCTAATCCTAAAGGACAAGCGAATGCTATCACTCTAAGAAGTGGAACCGCTTACGATGGACCGAAACTTCCAACGATGTGTGTACCCGAAAAACCAAAAAAAGATAGCATACCTGAGTACCAAGTAGAGAAACCAGAGGAACCAAGAACCCAACAGAACCAGGTGGAAGAATTGAAAGATAAAACTTATACACCACCTCCACCCTATAAACCTCCAATACCATACCCACAAAGACTTAAACAAACCAAGATAGAAAGCCAATACCAAAAATTCATCAAAGTAATAGAGAAACTCCATGTAGAGATTCCCTTTACCGAAGCGATTACCCAAATACCATCATATGCTAAATTCTTAAAAGACATCCTGTCAAACAAACGCAGACTCGAAGATCCAAAACCCCTAGAATGTCATTCCATCTCTAAAAATAAACTTGCAAAAAAGGACAAAGGTCCTGGAAGTTTTTCTATTCCTTGCATCTTAGGAAATCATATGATCGACAAAGCTTTCTTAGACCTAAGAGCAAGCGTAAGCTTAATGCCTTTGGCAGTCTGCAAGAGGTTAAACTTAGGAGAACTACAACCAACCAAAATGTCTTTACAACTAGCTGATAGATCTGTCAAGTACCTCACAGGGATATTAGAGGATATACCAGTTAGAATAGGTCAGTTGTATATCCCAACCGATTTCGTGGTAATGGATATTAAAGAAGATGACGAAATCCTGATTCTCTTAGGAAGACCATTCTTGTCAACTGCCGGAGCTATAATCGACGTTTAGAAAGGAAAACTTACCTTCGAAGTAGGAGATGAAAAGATAGAATTTATCCTCTCTAAATTCCTTATGGCACATGTGATAGGAGATGCATGTTATGCAATCGACATCATTGATGAATGCGTAAACGAACTTGAGCAAGATGAATCCTTAATTAAACTACCACCAACACCCATTCTAGAGGATGATGGATATAAAGAACCTTACATTGATGACAACCTCTTCGAATGTTTATCTCTTACACCCGATCTTATGTCGTGTCTTAAAAAGCCATCTCTAGAACTCAAAGAACTACCCAAGAATCTAAGATATGAGTTTTTGGATGAAGAGATGAATCATCCAGTTATAACTAAAGCCACTCTAGGCCAAAAGGAAACAAATCAACTCTTAGATACATTGCAAAGATACCCTTCAGCATTAGGATATAAAATCTCTGACTTGAAAGGGATAAGCCCGTCTGTATGCATGCATCAGATCATGCTAGAAGAAAATTCGAAACCCTCTAGAGAGCATCAGAGAAGAATAAATCCTATTATGAGTGATGTAGTTAAGAAACAAGTTCTTAAGTTACTGGAAGCTGGTATAATATATCAGATATCGGATAGTGAGTGGGTAAGTCCTGTACTTGTGGTGCCGAAGAAAGGAGGCATCACGGTTGTTGAAAATGATAAGGGAGACAAAGTAGAAAAACGAACAGAAGGAGGATGGCGTATGTGCATCAATTGCATAAAGCTAAATAAGGAGACTAGGAAAGATCATTTCCCACTTCCATTTATAGATCAGATGCTTGAACGTCTAGCTAGGCATTCGTATTTCTATTATCTAGATGGATATTCCGGATTTTTCAAAATCCCTATTCACCCAGAGGACCAAGAAAAAACTACATTCACCTGTCCTTATGGAACGTTTGCTTATAGGCGGATGCCCTTTGGACTCTGTAATGCACCTGCCACCTTCCAACATTGTATGATGTCCATTTTCGCAGACTATCTCGACGGAATTATGGAAGTATTCATGGATGATTTTTCTGTATGTGGATTCGATTTCAAAAATTGTCTCTCGAACCTTGAGAAAATCTTAGAAAGATGTGTGGAAGTGAACCTTGTGTTGAATTGGGAGAAGTGTCACTTTATGGTCAATGAATGAATAGTTTTAGGGCATATCATCTACGAGAGAGGGATAGAAGTTGACAAAGCCAAAATAGAAGTTATAGAGAACCTCAACCCACCTAAAACCGTTAGGGAAGTACGAAGTTTTCTAGGACATGCTGGATTCTACCGACACTTTATAAAAGACTTCTCCAAAATAACAAAACCCTTAACTAACCTTGTTATGAAAGATTCTGAATTTGACTTTAATGAGAAGTGTCTTGAAGCCTTCAACATTCTAAAACAAGCGCTGATTTCAGCTCCTGTCATTCAACCCACTGACTGGGAGCAACCATTTGAAATCATGTGCGATGCTAGTGACTATGCAGTTGGGGATGTCTTAGGGCAAAGAAAAGACAAGATATTACATGTCATTTACTATGCCAGTAGAAACCTAGATACCGCCCAACTTAACTACACAACTACAGAGAAGGAATTTCTAGTTGTAGTATTCACAATCGATAAGTTCCGATCTTATTTAGAAGGAGCTAAGATTGCAGTTTATACTGATCACGCAGTAATCTGATATCTGTTAAATAAAAAAGACACTAAGCCGAGATTTCTCAGGTGGATTCTCTTACTCCAAGAATTTGACTTAGACATTAAGGCTAGAACATTTGAAACCAGATCTAATATCAATAGACAATCACTTCACTTACGACGGACTGATAGCTAGGATAAACACAATGAGCGAGGATGACTCTGAAACCTATAAATAATTTAAACCGTAAAAAGTCTCAATGATAAGAAACGTACCTTGGTACGCAGACATTGTGAACTATCTAGCTGTTGACATCATACCCCCAGACTTAAGTTTTCAACAAAAGAAAAAGTTCTTCAATGACATCAAAATATTTTATTGGGACGAACCACTCTTGTTCAAAAAAGGAATAGACAACATATTTAGACAATGTGTTCCAGAGGAGGAAGTGGAAAGCGTCATCAACCATTATCATGTCGCTCCTTATGGTGGACACGCAAGCAAATCAAAGACATGTGCCAATATCTTTCAAGCAGGCCTTTACTGGCCAACTTTATGGCGAGATGTCCACACTTACATCACCAAGTGTGACCGGTGTCAACGCACTGTGAACATTTCAATGCGTGACGAAATGCCATTAAGAAATATTCAAGAGGTAGAACTCTTTGACGTATGGGGTATAGATTTCATGGGGCCTTTTCCATCATCAATGGGAAATAAATATATTCTTGCGGCAGTTGACTATGTGTCCAACTGGATAGAAGAAATAGAGGCCCCCATAAACGAGATGAGTGTGGTGATTAAATTGTTCAAGAACATCATATTCCCTAGATTTGGAACACCCTGTCTAGTCATAAGTGATGGAGGATCACACTTTATATCCAAGATATTCAATAAACTTTTAAACAAATACGGAGTCAAACATAGAGTAGCAACACCATATCACCCCAAACCAGTGGCCAAGTGGAGTTATCGAATAGGGAAATCAAGCAAATCCTAGAAAAAACTGTGTCAATATCCAGAAAGGATTGGTCCGGAAAGCTGAAAGATGCACTTTGGGCCTATAGAACCGCTTACAAAACCCCTATTGGAACTACCCCATATCAATTGGTCTATGGAAAATTCTGCCACTTACCTTTCGAGTTAGAACACAAAGCCTATTGGGCTATAAAATCCTTGAATTTAGACTACCTAAGAGCTGGAGAGAAACGAATTCTAGACATACATAAGTTGGAAGAACTCCGCCTAAATGCTTATGAGAATGCCATCATCTATAAAGAAAGAACAAATATATGGCACGACAAGAAAATTACTAAGAAAGAATTCAATGTAGGCGATCCTGTTCTTCTGTTTAATTCCAGATTACGACTTATTCCTGGCAAGCTACGTTCAAGATGGACAGGTCCATTCGAGGTATCAAAAGTGTTAGTATCAGGAGTTGTAGAAATCAAGAATAACTCAAGCGCTCCTTTCGTGGTAAATGGACAACGACTGAAATTTGTATAGAGGAGATGACCTGCCTATTGACTACTCTAGTCAGACTCTGATAGACCCACCAATCCCAACGTGAAAAGTGAGATCTTATCGTCAAGCTATCAACGTTAAACAAAGCGCTGCGTGGGAGGCAACCCACGATCTTTTTTCTTTATTTTTAATTTTTAAATTTTAATTAAATTTGTAATTTTGGACTGACTCATCTATCTTTTTCAGGACCAAGTGCTCTTAAATCACCTTGTTCAGATGGATTTCATTGATGGACTCGATGTCATCTTCAGAGACGACGCTCAGAGGGAGCGATTTGCTACACTGTCTGCTCGACTGATGCTTCCGACTAGATACCCTGATTCTGCTTGCATGGATGCACTAGGCATTGAGGCCAGTATCCGTTATCTGTTCCATCAGGTCAGTTGGGATGCATATGCTGACGAGATCCACGTGACCTACAGGAACCTCACCTTGGAGTTCCTCAGCTCACTAGAGTATGAGCCCTATGTTGGCACCAGAGAGGAACGTGGGCGGATTAGTTTTCGCATGTTCGGAGCAGAGTATGCTTTTACTTTAAGACAGTTTGGGGATCTGCTTGGATTCGAGACTACACTTACTGCCATCCCTGAGCTTCCTCTAGGGTATTTCATGAGCAATGATATAGACAGATTCTGGAGAGCTATTACCAACGGGGGCAGCCTCGACCCATCTGAGCAACTGTCTAAGAGGATTCATAACCCAGCTTTCAGGTACTTTGAGATGATTCTTTGTCATACCTTCTTCGGGAGGAGCTATTGCGATCATTTAGTGACTGCAAAGGAGATACTATTTTTATACTGCGCTAGTCAGTCGCGTCCCATTGCGAGTGGAGCTTTCTTGATAGAAAGTCTAAATATGGCTGCATCATCCTCTGAGGGATACTTGCACGCTGGTGGGAATGTGACGCTGATTGCATCTGCTATGGGCTTGGATAGCCAGTTACTCCGCCTGACACCATACTGTGGTAGTACACGCATCGACATTGACTTCTGCTTAGACCATGGCCTTATGCGCCGAGATTCTTTTCATCCATATCAGTACAGGCTCCTTATTGACGATCAGACTGTCTACTATTTCACCCTGCCTGATCCACGAATGACCTGCGTCTCAAACCGAGAAAACTGGAACTACACTTTAGAGGGTTGGGGCGAGACATTTATAGACATCACTGACCTGCCAGAGCCAGAGTATTCACCAGAGTCAGAGCCAGAGTCAGAAGACCCAATCACTGAGGATCCGGTTACAAAGAATCCTACTCCAGAGTACACGCCTGCACCTGAGGTTGAGCATACAGTTGTTTATACTAATACCTTGACCTTATAGGAGCCCGACATGAGAGCTCAGATGGAAGCCATGAGAGCTGAGATGGCTACACTTCTCCAGGAGGTGGCTGATCTCACCCTACAGGTAGAGTTAGATGGTGCCACATATGCTGGTGAGATCGATGATTTGACACACGAGATTGCTGAGCTCAGACGCCAGGTGGCTGAGCTGCGAGAAGGTGACTTTGTTGATATCTGATCATGAGACGTCCACCATTTCTATTATTTTTATACTATTTTTATTTTATTTCTCATACTTGTTTTTTATGTTTTTCAGTTCAGTTGCACTTCGTACTCACTTACATTTACATATATATTGTGTGTTTATTTTATTTTCTCTTAACTTGTTTTATTTTATTTTGCAAAAATTAGAAAATAAAATGTATGTGTATGATATACACATATATTTTTTTAAAAAATATATATACATATATATATTTTTTCACCTTAAAACGCTAGGTACACCCCAAGTGACAAGAGCAAGCCACCATTTTTGAAGCCCAATTGCCCAAAGAACAAAATCTGGCCCAGCTAGAAATTCAACAGGCCGCGCCCGCGGAGGGAGGGACCGCGCCCGCGGACGTCCAACGGTAATAAACGACTACTTTTCAGAAAACTCACTATTTACTCCATTTTTTCCTATTTAAACCCCATTTTCTTCCTCATTTTACCCATATTTTCATACCTTACCTTCCATAATTTCTCCACTTCAACTAATTCTCTATTATATTTCTTTTCCCACTACAAACCTTCCAAATCTGTAAGAATCACTATTATCTTCTTCCACCATACTATTTTTCTTTCTCCAAATCGTTCAAAACAATCAAAATAGACTTCAATGGGTATGTTCTTTGAAGCAGAAAATCGGGATCCACACAAAGGAAGCTACTCGAAAAGCTACAGTCTACGACAATTTACTCAACCATGTATATTGACGAAGACTGTCTCTACACTTTAGGTATTTATCATAGTGTTTTTCATTTATTAGATAAAATAGGCATGCATAATATTTTCTCTGCAAAAAACCTACCTACCCAAGGTTGACATATGAGTCTTTAAGTTCACTTATTTATAATGTCACACCTAACACTGCTAGTACCATAGGTGGGGTACAATTTAGAATGTTTAACTGTGAATATAGTTACTCCACCGAAGGTTTAGCTGAGTTGTTAGGGATGCCTTTTGGGGAAGGTTCTATTTGTGAAGCACCCTTGGATACAGAATGCACAACCGCTGGCTATGCTTTCTAGCAAAAACATACAAACCAAGAAGCAAATTCTTTTGATGGCCTGCTAGCCTCGAGTGTCCATAATCCGACAATCCGTGTCTTCCGATACCTTTTAGCATCCACCATATTTGCTTGGGAAAACCCGAACAAGGTGAATGTTAAAGAGTTAATTATTATGCAAGCATGCCTCACCGATACCAAAATTAACCCGATGCCCTTTATGATTGCTCACATGAGCTATGTCCAATAAAAGGGGGCACCTATTTCTTTTGGTGGCATGGTTACTACTATCGCTCGTGCCCTTGCCTTGGCCTCCGAGCTTGCTACTTTAGAGCCACTTCCTCCTCGTACTGCAGGACTGAAATTTTTGAAAGATATGCCCATCTGCAAAGAGAGAAGGGAAGATGGCTATTACCTTATGATTGCTAATGCTGTTGTACCAAGTATTGTCCTCCCCTGTGCCTGTCGCACTGACGTTAGATTGGAGCGTAACTGGACCTATTATTTAAGCGCTCCCGCTTTCACTGGTCCGTTACCTCCGAATGTTCCTTTAGAGGAGGGGAACAACACTGATGACGAGTATGACTTTCAAACAGAGTCACCTCCTTGATTTACACCATCACACACTGCACCATCTTCTTCTAACCCTCCTGCAGGTACCGTCCCGAGCTTCCATGTCACTGAGGACATGTGGAGAGAGCATATGGCTAGAGATAAGAGGCATGATGCCCTCCTTTCTACGATCCACCAAAATGTTGCCGACAACATGGCTTTCATGCAGGCGTCTCAAATTCAAAATTCCCGCTCTCTGACTACCATCATGGAAAGTCAATTGGCTTTCCAGAACCAGCAGCACCGTCAGCAGACTAGCTTCTCTACTCACTTCCAATTAATGGAGGCCACACAAACTGCAAATGCTTCTCTCACTGAGCGCATGGAACAGTTTAGCCTCGATAGAGATCACCGCCGCCGTAGTCGTAGCCGTCGTTCCGGACATTCACCTCAGGATGGAGAGGGTACTAGTGGACCTCACTAGTTTTACCAAGTATCTCCTACCTAGACTTGTTTTGGAACATTGGGGACAATGTCCAATTCAAGTGTGGGAGAAGAATTTTATCGCTTTTATTTCCTTTCCGTTATTTCTTTTTCCGTTATTTCCCTTTTCAATACTTTATTTTTCAGTATCTTTTAGTTATTTCCCTTTTAGTAGTTTAGCCGTTAAATAAAATACATGTGATTAACGAGTCATTTTGCGCAGTGTATCTTTAAGTTCTCCACCACTTCCTAGCCTTGAGAAAATTTTTTTTGCTAAAAATGAATACAACATGTTTTTAGTTTTTTGAGCCATAAGTAAATTTTTAGGGTTTAGGATAAAGTGTGATTAGTCTTAGGTACCCTTTTTGAAAAATCAACATCGTCTTTTACACCATAGACCTTGTAAATATTAGAGTTAATTCCGTCTTCTCCCCATGCTATGATTTTAATTTTACAAAACGGGTCCTAAGTAGTTTATTCTCGTAGTCGGCTCTGGCCTAAGCATGCGCTATGTGTAGGATCGATGAAAATAAGTGAATGATCTTTTTGCCTTGAAAATATATATATATATATATATATATATATATATATATATATATATATATATATATATATATATATATATATATATATATATATATATATATATATATATATATATATATATATATATATATATAAGAAAAAATGTATGGTTACGACCATGAATTGGGTGATCCTCACACGATCATTTATTTCCACTGGTCGCGAACATCCATAAATAATAAAAAGTGAAAAATAATAATAAAAGGCATTACCCATTATGGCTGGTTCAGAGGTATCTGGTGCTGAACTCGGTAGGGCAAATTATGATCTGATTCCCCATAACTATAATTGGGTAATAACGGGATTACACCAATTCTAGTACCAGAATCCCATTGCAAAGATTAAAATGACTAACCGGTCACTACACTATGAGTATGTAGGAATAGCGGGCTTAATGTGATTACACCTGAATGAAAAGGACCTTACCTAGAAGAGAAGTCTTAGCATAGTGGGAGTAATAGGAGTTGACTTGTGTAGGAATAAGATTTATGTACGCATTATGCGGTAAAGTGTCACTTCGATGTTCTTAGTTCAAATAGTTGGTACCTGCCAAACACACTTTCACTTGAACCTTACTGCTTTAGCTCGATAACTAGAAAAAACACTTGTATCTGTTTGACTACTTCTGAGAGTTTTGCTTGAGGACAAGCAAAGGTTTAAGTGTGGGAGAATTTGATAACACTGAATCGCACTATGTTTCTAACTCAAATATCACATGTTTTCCTTAGTTTTATTATTGTTTTTCTAGTATTATGCCCTTGTTTCCTTTGTTTTCAGGTCACATGTCCTTTCAGAGCCTTCAAAGAAGAAATGAGCGAAAACGCCAGAAAAATATGGTTTTTCCAAGAAAATACACACATGGCGTCCAACTCCGTGCAGGCTACAGGGAACGCGCTGACATGGCGAACTTTCACCCAGGGGCCAACTGCCACGTTCCCACGATCTCTCCATTTTCACTCACCGCGCCCGCGGCCTTCACAAACCATTTCCCGCTCAGAAAGAGTTAAGGGGCATGCTCGTCTATACATTAAAAGCCCATCAGATAGTTTGTTGTTGATATGTTTTACTCTGATTGAAACGAATCTCTTCATTATAGGAGACAGTTCATTGTAGAGGTTTTACTCCGATGGATGGTAGTCTCGTCATTATGGGAGATAGTTCGTGTTGAGATGTTTTACTCTGATGGATGGTAGTCTCTTCATTTTTGGAGATAGCTCGGTGTTGAGGATTTACTTCGATGGATGGTACTCTCATCATTATGTGAGATAGTTCTTTGTTGAGATGTTTTACTCCGATGGATGGTAGTCTCTTTATTATGGGAGTTAGTTTGTTGTTGAGGTTTACTCTAATGGATAATAGTCTTATCATTATGGGAGACAATTTGTTATTGAGATGTTTTACTCTGATAGATGGTAGTCTCATCATTATGGGAGATAGTTCGTTGTTGAGATGTTTTACTCCAATGGATGGTAATCTCATCATTATCAGAGATAGTTCGTTGTTGAGATGTTTTACTCCGATGGATGGTAGTCTCGTCATTATCAGAGATATTTCGTTGTTGAGATGTTTTACTCTGTTGGATTGTAGTCTCTTTATTATGGGAGTTAGTTTCTTGTAGAGGTTTTACTCAGTGGACGGTAGTCTCGTCATAAAAAGAGATAGTTCATTGTTGAGGTATTTTACTTTGATGGATGGTAGTCTCGCCAGTATGGGAGATAGTTTGTTGCTTAGATGTTTTACTTCGATGGATGATAGTCTCTTCATTATGGGAGATAGTTCTTTGTTCAGGTTTTGCTCTGATGGATGGTAGTCTCTTCATTATGGTAGAAAGATCGGCGTTGAGGATTTACTTCGATGGATGGTAGTCTAATTATTATGTGAGATAGTTCGTTATTGAGATGTTTTACTCTGATGGATTATAGTCTCTTCATTATGGAAGATGAATTGTTGTTGATATGTTTTACTCTGATGGAAGGTAATCTTTTCATTATAGGAGATATTTCATTGTAGAGGTTTTACTCTGAAGGATGGTAGTCTCAACATTATGGGAGATAGTTCGTTGTTGAGATGTTTTACTCTGATGGAATGTAGTCTCTTCATTATGGAAGATAGTTTTTTGTTGATATGTTTTACTCTGATGGAAGGTAATCTCTTCATTATAGGAGACAGTTAATGGTAGAGGTTTTACTTCGATGGATGCCCGTCTCATCATTATGGGAGATAGTTCGTTGTTGAGATGTTTTACTCTAATGGATGGTAGTCTCGTCATTATGGGAGATAGTTCATTGTTGAGATGTTTTACTTTCATGGATGGTAGTCTCTTCATTATGGGAGATATCTCAGTGTTGAGGATTTACTTCGATGGATGGTAGTCTCGTCAGTATTTGAGATAGTTCATTGTTGAGATGTTTTACTCCGATGGATGGTAGGCTCTTTATTATGGGAGTTAGTTTATTGTAGAGGTTTTACTCTGATGATGATAGTCTCATTATTATGGGAGATAGTTCGTTGTTAAGATGGTTTTCTCTGATGGATGGTAATCTCTTCTTTACGGGAAATAGTTTGTTGTTGAGGTTTTATTGTGATAGATGGTAGTCTTATCATTATGGGAGATAGTTTTTTTCTTAGATGTTTTACTTCGATGGATGATAGTCTCTTCATTATGGGAGATACTTCGTTGTTGAGGTTTTGCTCCGATGGATGGTAGTCTCATCATTATGGGAGAAAGCTCGGTGTTGAGGATTTACTTCGATGGATGGTAGTCTCATCATTATGTGAGATAGTTCGTTGTTGAGATGTTTTACTCTGATGGATGGTAATCTCTTCATTATGGAAGATAGTTTGTTGTTGATATGTTTTATTCTGATTGAAGGTAATCTCTTAATTATAGGAGACAGTTTATTGTAGAGGTTTTACTCTGATGGATGGTAGTCTCGTCATTATGGGAGATAGTTCATTGTTGAGATGTTTTACTATGATGGATGGTAGTCTCTTCATTTTGGGAGATAGCTCGGTGTTGAGGATTTACTTAAATGGATGGTACACTCATCATTATGTGAGATATTTCGTTGTTGAGATGTTTTACTCCGATGGATGGTAGTCTCTTTATTATGGGAGTTAGTTTGTTGTTGAGGTTTTACTCTGATGGATAGTAGTCTTATCATTATGGGAGACAGTTAGTTATTTAGATGTTTTACACTGATGGATGGTAGTATCTTCATTGTTGGAGATAATTCGTTGTTGAGGTTTTACTCCAATGGATGGTAGTCTCGCCAGTATGGGAGATAGTTTGTTGCTTAGATGTTTTACTTCGATGGATGATAGTCTCTTCATTATGGGAGATAGTTCTTTGTTGAGGTTTTTCTCCGATGTATGGTAGTCTCTTCTTTATGGGACAATGCTCGGTGTTGAGGATTTACTTCGATGGATGGTAGTCTCATCATTATGTGAGATAGTTCGTTGTTGAGATGTTTTACTATGATGGATGGTAGTCTCTTCAATAGGGAAGATAGTTTGTTGTTGATATGTTTTACTCCGATGGAAGGTAATCTCTTCATTATAGGAGACATTTCATTGTAGAGGTTTTACTCCGATGGATGGTAGTCTCAACATTATGGGAGATAGTTCGTTGTTGAGATGTTTTACTGTGATGGATGGTAGTCTCTTCATTATGGAAGATAGTTTGTTGTTGATATGTTTTACTTTGATGGAAGGTAATGTCTTCATTATAGGAGACCGTTCATTGTAGAGGTTTTACTTCGTTGGATGCTAGTGTCGTCATTATGAGAGATAGTTCATTGTTGAGATGTTTTACTCTAATGGATGGTAGTCTCGTCATTATGGGAGATAGTTCGTTGTTGAGATGTTTTACTTTGATGGATGGTAGTCTCTTCATTATGAGAGATAGCTCGGTGTTGAGGATTTACTTCGATGGATGGTAGTCTCGTCATTATGTGAGATAGTTCGTTGTTGAGATGTTTTACTCCGATGGATGGTAGGCTCTTTATTATGGTAGTTATTTTGTTGTAGAAGTTTTAATCTGATGATGTTAGTCTCGTTATTATGGGAGATAGTTCATTGTTAATATGGTTTTCTCTGATGGACGGTAGTCTCTTTATTATGGGAAATAGTTTGTTTTTGAGGTTTTACTGTGATGGATGGTAGTCTCGTCATTATAAGAGGTATAACATTGTTGAGACATTTTATTCTGATGGAAGGTAGTTTCTTCATTACAGGAGACATATCGTTGTTGAGGTTTTACTCTGATTGATAGTAGTCTTATCTTTATGAGAGACAATTTGATGGGTGGTAGTCTCTTCATATGGGGGATAGTTCGTTATCGAGATGTTTTACCTTGATGGATGGTAGTCTCGTCATTATGGGAGATATTAGTGATTGAAATGTTTTACTTTGATGGATGGTAGTCTCGTCATTATGGGAGATAGTTTGTTGTTGAGATGTTTTACTCCGATGGATGGTTGTCTAGTCATTATGGGATATAGTTAGTTGTTTAGATGTTTTACTCCGATGGATGGTAGTCTCTTCATTACGGGAGACAAATCGTTTTTGAGGTTTTAGTCCGATGGATAGTAGTCTTATCATTATGGGAGACAGTTCGTTGTCGAGATGTTTTACTCTCATAGATGGTATTTTCGTCATTATAGGAGATAGTTTGTTGTTGAGTTGTTTTTGTCCGATGGATGGTAGTCTCATCATTATCGGAGATAGTTCGTTGTTGAGATGTTTTACTCTGATTGATTGTAGTCAATTTATTATGGGAGTTAGTTATTTGTAGAGGTTTTACTCAGTGGATGGTACTCTCGTCATTATGGGAGATAGTTCATTGTTGAATGGTTTTACTCTGATGGATAGTAGTTTCTTCATTACGAGAAATAGTTTGTTGTTGAGGTTTTACTCCGATGGATGGTAGTCTCGTCATTATAGGATATAAATATTTGTTGAGATGTTTTACTCCGATGGATGGTAGTCTCTTCGTTACGGGAGACATATTGTTGTTGAGGTTTTACTCCGATGGATAATAGTCTTATCATTATGGAAGACAGATCGTTGTTGTGATGTTTTACTCTACTGGATGGAAGTCTCTTCATTATGGGAGATAGTTCGTTGTTGAGGTTTCACTCTGATAATTGGTAGTCTTGTCATTATGGAAGATAGTTTATTGTCGAGATGTTTTACTCTGATGGATGGTAGTCTCTTCATTATGGGAGATAGTTAGTGATTGAGATATATATCTCTGATGGATGGTAGTCTCGTCATTACGGGAGATAGTTTGTTGTTGAGATGTTTTACTTCGATGGATGGTAGTATCGTCATTATGGGAGATAGTTAGTTGTTTAGATGTTTTACACTGATTGATGGTAGTATCTTCATTGTTGGAGATAATTTGTTGTTGAGGTTTTACTCCAAGGGATGGTAGTCTCGTCATAATGGGAGATAGTTTGTTGTTGTGATATTTTACTTTAATGGATGGTAGACTCGCCAGTATGGGAGATAGTTTGTTGCTTAGATGTTTTACCTAGTGGATGATAGTCTCTTCATTATGGGAGATAGTATGTTGTTGAGGTTTTGCTCTGATGGATGGTAGTCTCTTCATTATGGGAGAAAGCTCGGTGTTGAGGATTTACTTCGATGGATGGTAGTCTCATCATTATGGGAGATAGTACGTTGTTGAGATGGTTTACTCTGATGGATGGTAGTCTCTTCATTATGGAAGGTAGTTTGTTGTTGATATTTTTTACTCTGATGGAAGGTAATCTCTTCATTATAGGAGACAATTCATTATAGAAGTTTTACTTCGATGGATGCTAGTCTCGTCATTATGGGAGATAGTTCGTTGTTGAGATGTTTTACTCTGATGGATGGTAGTCTCGTCATTATGGGAGATAGTTCGTTGTTGAGATGTTTTACTTTGATGGATGGTAGTCTCTTCATTATGGGAGATAGCGCCGTGTTGAGGATTTACTTTGATGGATGTTAGTCTCGTCATTATGGGAGCTAGTTCGTTGTTGAGATGTTTTACTCTAATGGATGGTAGTCTCGTCATTAATGGAGATAGTTCATTGTTGAGATGTTTTAATTTGATGGATGGTAGTCCCTTCATTATGGGAGATAGCTCGGTGTTGAGGATTTACTTCGATGTATGGTAGTCTCTTCATTATGTGAGATAGTTCATTGTTGAGATGTTTTACTCCAATGGATGGTAGTCTCTTTATTATGGGAGTTAGTTTGTTGTAGATGTTTTACTCTGATGATGATAGTCTCGTTATTATTGGAGATAGTTCGTTGTTGAGATGTTTTTCTCTGATTGATGGTAGTCTCATCATTACGAGAAATAGTTTTTTGTTGAGGTTTTACTGTGATGGATGGTAGTCTCGTCGTTATAAGAGATAAATAATTATTGAGACGTTTTACTCCGATGGAAGGTAGTTTCTTCATTACGGGAGACATATCGTTGTTGAGGTTTTACTCTGATTGATAGTAGTCTTATCTTTATGGGAGACAATTCGTTGTTGACATGTTTTACTCTAATGGGTGGTAGTCTCTTTGTTATGGGGGATAGTTCGTTATTGAGATGTTTTACCTTGATGGATGGTAGTCTCGTCATTATGGGAGATATTAGTGATTGAGATGTTTTACTTTGATGGATGGTAGTCTCGTCATTATGGGAGATAGTTTGTTGTTGAGATGTTTTACTATGATGGATGGTTGTCTAGTCATTATGGGAGATAGTTAGTTGTTTAGATGTTTTACTCCGATGGATGGTAGTCTCTCCATTACGGGAGACAAATCGTTGTTGAGGTTTTACTCCGATGGATAGTAGTCTTATCATTATGGGAGACAGTTTGTTGTCGATATGTTTTACTCTCATAGATGGTAGTCTCGTCATTATGGGAGATAGTTTGTTGTTGATTTGTTTTTCTCCAATGGATGGTAGTCTCATCATTATCGGAGGTAGTTCGTTGTTGAGATGTTTTACTCTGATTGATTGTAGTCAATTTATTATGGGAGTTAGTTTGTTGTAGAGGTTTTACTCATTGGATGGTATTCTCGTCATTATGGGAGATAGTTCGTTGTTGAAATGTTTTACTCTGATGGACAATAGTTTCTTCATTACGGGAAATAGTTCGTTGTTGAGGTTTTACTCCGATGGATGGTAGACTCGTCATTATAGGATATAAATAATAGTTGAGATGTTTTACTCCGATGGATGGTAGTCTCTTCGTTACGGGAGACATATTGTTGTTGAGGTTTTACTCCGATGGATAATAGTCTTATCATTATGGAAGACAGATCGTTGTTGTGATGTTTTACTCTACTGGATGGAAGTCTCTTCATTATGGGAGATAGTTCGTTGTTGAGGTTTCACTCTGATAATTGGTAGTCTTGTCATTATGGAAGATAGTTTGTTGTCAAGATGTTTTACTCTGATGGATGGTAGTCTCTTCATTATGGGAGATAGTTAGTGATTGAGATATATATCTCTGATGGATGGTAGTCTCGTCATTACGGGAGATAGTTTGTTGTTGAGATGTTTTACTCCGATGGATGGTAGTATCATCATTATGGGAGATAGTTAGTTGTTTAGATGTTTTACACTGATGGATGGTAGTATATTCATTGTTGGAGATAATTTGTTGTTGAGGTTTTACTCCAAGGGATGGTAGTCTCGTCATAATGGGAGATAGTTTGTTGTTGTGATATTTTACTTTAATGGATGGTAGACTCGCCAGTATGGGAGATAGTTTGTTGCTTAGATGTTTTACCTGATGGATGATAGTCTCTTCATTATGGGAGATAGTTTGTTGTTTAGGTTTTGCTCTGATGGATGGTAGTCTCTTCATTATGGGAGAAAGCTCGGTGTTGAGGATTTACTTCGATGGATGGTAGTCTCATCATTATGTGAGATAGTACGTTGTTGAGATGGTTTACTCTGATGGATGGTAGTCTCTTCATTATGGAAGGTAGTTTGTTGTTGATATTTTTTACTCTAGTGGAAGGTAATCTCTTCATTATAGGAGACAGTTCATTATAGAAGTTTTACTTCGATGGATGCTAGTCTCGTCATTATGGGAGATACTTCGTTGTTGAGATGTTTTACTCTGATGGATGGTAGTCTTGTCATTATGGGATATAGTTCGTTGTTGAGATGTTTTACTTTGATGGATGGTAGTCTCTTCATTATGGGAGATAGCTCGGTGTTGAGGATTTACTTCGATGGATGTTAGTCTCGTCATTATGGGAGATAGTTCGTTGTTGAGATGTTTTACTCTGATGGATGGTAGTCTCGTCATTATGGGAGATAGTTCGTTGTTGAGATGTTTTAATTTGATTGATCATAGTCCCTTCATTATGGGAGATAGCTCGGTGTTGAGGATTTACTTCGATGTATGGTAGTCTCTTCATTATGTGAGATAGTTCGTGGTTGAGATGTTTTACTCCGATGGATGGTAGTCTCTTTATTATGGGAGTTAGTTTGTTGTAGATGTTTTACTCTGATGATGATAGTCTCGTTATTATTGGAGATAGTTCGTTGTTGAGATGTTTTTCTCTGATTGATGGTAGTCTCATCATTACGAGAAATAGTTTGTTGTTGAGGTTTTGCTGTGATGGATGGTAGTCTCGTCATTATAAGAGATAAATAATTATTGAGACGTTTTACTCCGATGGAAGGTAGTTTCTTCATTACGGGAGACATATCATTGTTGAGGTTTTACTCTGATTGATAGTAGTCTTATCTTTATGGGAGACAATTCGTTGTTGACATGTTTTACTCTGAAGGGTGGTAGTCCCTTTGTTATGGGGGATAGTTCGTTATCGAGATGTTTTACCTTGATGGATGGTAGTCTCGTCATTATGGGAGATATTAGTGATTGAGATGTTTTACTTTGATGGATGGTAGTCTCGTCATTATGGGAGATAGTTTGTTGTTGAGATGTTTTACTCTGATGGATGGTTGTCTAGTCATTATGGGAGATAGTTAGTTGTTTAGATGTTTTACTTTGATGGATGGTAGTCTCTCCATTACGGGAGACAAATCGTTGTTGAGGTTTTATTCCGATGGATAGTAGTCTTATCATTATGGGAGACAGTTTGTTGTCGATATGTTTTACTCTCATAGATGGTAGTCTCGTCATTATGGGAGATAGTTTGTTGTTGATTTGTTTTTCTCTAATGGATGGTAGTCTCATCATTATCATAGATAGTTCGTTGTTGAGATGTTTTACTCTGATTGATTGTAGTCAATTTATTATGGGAGTTAGTTTGTTGTAGAGGTTTTACTCATTGGATGGTACTCTCGTCATTGTGGGAGATAGTTCGTTGTTGAAATGTTTTACTCTGATGGATAATAGTTTCTTCATTACGGGAAATAGTTCGTTGTTGAGGTTTTACTCCGATGGATGGTAGTCTCGTCATTATAGGATATAAAAAATTGTTGAGATGTTTTACTCCGATGGATGGTAGTCTCTTCGTTACGGGAGACATATTGTTGTTGAGGTTTTACTCCGATGGATAATAGTCTTATCATTATGGAAGACAGATCGTTGTTGAGATGTTTTACTCTACTGGATGGAAGTCTCTTCATTATGGGAGATAGTACGTTGTTGAGGTTTCACTCTGATAATTGGTAGTCTTGTCAATATGGAAGATAGTTTATTGTCGAGATGTTTTACTCTGATGGATGGTAGTCTCTTCATTATGGGAGATAGTTAGTGATTGAGATATATATCTCTGATGGATGGTAGTCTCGTCATTACGGGAGATAGTTTGTTGTTGAGATGTTTTACTCCGATGGATGGCAGTATCGTCATTATGGGAGATAGATAGTTGTTTAGATGTTTTACACTGATGGATGGTAGTATCTTCATTGTTGGAGATAATTTGTTGTTGAGGTTTTACTCCAAGGGATGGTAGTCTCGTCATAATGGGAGATAGTTTGTTGTTGTGATATTTTACTTTAATGGATGGTAGACTCGCCAGTATGGGAGATAGTTTGTTGCTTAGATGTTTTACCTGATGGATGATAGTCTCTTCATTATGGGAGATAGTTTGTCGTTGAGGTTTTGCTCTGATGGATGGTAGTCTCTTAATTATGGGAGAAAGGTCGGTGTTGAGGATTTACTTCGATGGATGGTAGTCTCATCATTATGTGTGATAGTTCGTTGTTGAGATGGTTTACTCTGATGGATGGTAGTCTCTTCATTATGGAAGATAGTTTGTTGTAGATGTTTTACTATGATGATGATAGTCTCGTTATTATTCGAGATAGTTCGTTGTTGAGATGTTTTACTCCGATGGATGCTAGTCTCGTCATTATGGGAGATAGTTCTTTGTTGAGATATTTTACTCTGATGGATGGTAGTCTCATCATTATGGGAGATAGTTCGTTGTTGAGATGTTTTACTTTGATGGATGGTAGTCTCTTCATTATGGGAGATAGATCGGTGTTGATGATTTACTTCGATGGATGCTAGTCTCGTCATTATGGGAGATAGTTCGTTGTTGAGATGTTTTACTCTGATGGATGGTAGTCTCGTCATTATGGGAGATAGTTCGTTCTTGAGATGTTTTAATCTGATGGATGGTAGTACCTTCATTATGGGAGATAGCTCAGTGTTGAGGATTTACTTCAATGTATGGTAGTCTCGTCATTATGTGAGATAGTTCGTTGTTGAGATGTTTTACTCCAATGGATGGTAGTCTCTTTATTATGGGAGTTAGTTTGTTGTAGATGTTTTACTCTGATGATGATAGTCTTGTTATTATTAGAGATAGTTCGTTGTTGAGATGTTTTTCTCTGATTGATGGTAGTCTCATCATTACGAGAAATAGTTTGTTGTTGAGGTTTTACTGTGATGGATGGTAGTCTCGTCATTATAAGGGATAAATAATTATTCAGACGTTTTACTCCGATGGAATGTAGTTTCTTCATTACGGGAGACATATCATTTTTGAGGTTTTATTCTGATGGATAGTAGTCTTATCTTTATGGGAGACAATTCGTTGTTGACATGTTTTACTCGTATGGGTTGTAGTCTCTTTGTTATGGGGGATAGTTCGTTATCGAGATGTTTTACCTTGATGGATGGTAGTCTCGTCATTATGGGAAATATTAGTGATTAAGATGTTTTACTTTGATGGATGGTAGTCTCGTCAATATTGGAGATAGTTTATTGTTGAGATGTTTTACTCTGATGGATGGTTGTCTAGTCATTATGGGAGATAGTTAGTTGTTTAGATGTTTTACTCCGATGGATGGTAGTGTCTCCATTACGGGAGACAAATCGTTGTTGAGGTTTTACTCTGATGGATAGTAGTCTTATCATTATGGGAGACAGTTCGTTGTCGAGATGTTTTACTCTCATAGATGGTAGTCTCGTCATTATGGGAGATAGTTTGTTGTTGAGTTGTTTTTCTCCTATGGATGGTAGTCTCATCGTTATCGGAGATAGTTCATTGTTGAGATGTTTTACTCTGATTGATTGTAGTCTCTTTATTATGGGAGATAGTTTGTTGTCGAGATGTTTTACTATGATGGATGGTAGTCTCTTAATTATGTGAGATAGTTAGTGATTGAGATATATTTCTCTGATGGATGGTAGTCTCGTCATTAGAGGAGATAGTTTGTTGTTGATATGTTTTACTCTGATGGATGGTAGTCTCATCATTATGTGAGATAGTTTTTTGCTTAGATGTTTTACTTTGATGGATGATAGTCTCTTCATTATGGGAGAGAGTTTGTTGTTGAGGGTTTGCTCTAATGGATGGTAGTCTCTTCATTATGGGAGATAGTTAGTGATTGAGATATATGTCTCTGATGGATGATAGTCTTGTCATTATGGGAGATAGTTTGTTGTTGAGATGTTTTACTCCGATGGACGGTAGTATCGTCATTATAGGAGATAGTTAGTTATTTAGATGTTTTACACTGATGGATGGTAGTATCTTCATAGTTGGAGATAATTCGTTGTTGAGGTTTTACTCCAATGGATGGTAGTCTCGTCATAATGGGAGATAGTTCGTTGTTGAGATACTTTCCTTAGTGGATGGTAGTCTCGTCAGTATGGGAGATTGTTTGTTGCTTAGTTATTTTACTTCGATGGATGATAGTCTCTTCATTATGGGATATAGTTTGTTGTTGAGGTTTTTCTCCGATGGACGGTAGTCGCTTCATTATGGGAGAAGGCTCGGTGTTGAGGATTTACTTCGATAGATGGCAGTCTCATCATTATGTGAGATAGTTCGTTGTTAAGATGTTTTACTCTGATGGATGGTAGTCTCTTCATTATGGAAGATAGTTTGTTGTTGATTTGTTTTACTCTGATGGAAGGTAATCTCTTCATTATAGGAGTCAATTCATTGTAGAGGTTCTACTCCGATGGATGGTACTCTCATCATTACGTGAGATAGTTCGTAGTTGAGATGTTTTACTCTGATGGATGGTAGTCTCTTTATTATGGGAGTTAGTTTGTTGTTGAGGTCTTACTCCGATGGATGGTAGTCTCTTCATTACGGGAGACAGTTCCTTCTTGAGATGTTTTACTCCGATGGATAGTAGTTTTATCATTATGGGAGACAGTTCGTTGTCGAGATGTTTTACTCTGATAGATGGTAGTCTCGTCATTATCGGAGATAGTTCGTTGTTGAGATATTTTACTCTGATGGATTGTAGTCTCGTCATTATGGGAGTTAGTTTGTTATAGAGGTTTTACTCAGAGGCGGTAGTCTCGTCATTATGGGAGATAGTTCGTTGATGAAATGTTTTACTCTGATGGATGGTAGTCTCTTCTTTACGGGAAATAGTTCGTTTTTGAGGTTTTACTCCGATTGATGTTAGTCTCGTCATTATAGGATATAAATCATTGTTGATATTTTTTACTCCGATGGATGGTAGTCACTTTGTTACGCGAGACAAATCGTTATTTAGGTTTTACTCCGATGGATAGTAGTCTTATCATTATGGAAGACAAATCATTGTTGAGATGTTTTACTCTAATGGATGGAAGTCTCTTCATTATGGGAGATAGTTCGTTGTTGAGGTTTCACTATGATAATTGGTAGTCTTGTCATTATGGGAGATAGTTTGTTGTGGAGATGTTTTACTCTGATGGATGGTAGTCTCTTAATTATGGGAGATAGTTAGTGATTGAGATATATTTCTCTGATGGATGGTAGTCTCGTCATTAGAGGAGATAGTTTGTTGTTGATATGTTTTAGTCTGATGGATGGTAGTCTTATCATTATGGGAGATAGTTTTTTGCTTAGATGTTTTGCTCCGATGGATGGTAGTCTCATCATTATGTGAGAAAGCTCGGTGTTGAGGATTTACTTCGATGGATGGTATTCTTATCATTATGTGAGATAGCTCGTTGTTGAAATGTTTTACTCTGATGGATGCTAGTCTCTTCATTATAGAAGATAGTTTGTTGTTGATATGTTTTACTCTGATGGAAGGTAATCTCTTCATTATAGGCGATAGTTCATTGTAGAGGTTTTACTCCAATGGATGGTAGTCTCGTCATTATGGGATATAGTTCGTTGTTGAGATGTTTTACTCTCATGGATGGTAGTCTCTTCATTTTGGGAGATAGCTCGGTGTTGAGGATTTACTTCGATGGATGGTACTCTCATCATTATGTGAGATAGTTCGTTGTTGAGATGTTTCACTCTGATGGAGGGTAGTGTCTTTATTATGGGAGTTAATTTGTTGTTGAGGTTTTACTCTGATGGATAGTAATCTTATCATTATGGGAGACAATTCCTTGTTGAGAAGTTTTACTTTGATAGATGGTAGTCTTGTCATTATGGGAGATAGTTCGTTGTTGAGATGTTTTACTCCAATGGATGGTAGTCTCGTCATTATCAGAGATAGTTCGTTATTGAGATGTTTTACTTTGATGGATGGTAGTCTCATTAATATGGGAGTTATTTTATTGTAGAGGTTTTACTCTGATGGATGGTAGTCTGGTTATTATTTGAGATAGTTCATTGTTGAGATGTTTTTCTTTGATGGATGGTAGTCTCTTCATTACGGGAAATAGTTTGTTGTAGAGGTTTTACTGTGATGGATGGTAGTCTCATCATTATAGGAGATAAATCGTTGTTGATACGTTTTACTCTAATGGAAGGTAGTCTCTTCATTACGGGAGACATATTGTTGTTGAGGTTTTTCTCTGATGGATAGTAGTCTTATCTTTATGGGAGACAGTTCGTTGTTGAGATGTTTTAGTCTGATGGGTGGTAGTCTCTTCATTATGGGAGATAGTTCTTTATCGAGATGTTTTACTCTGTTGGATGGTAGTCTCGTCGTTATGGGAGACAGTTAGTGATTGAGATGTTTTACTATGATGGATGGTAGTCTCGTCATTATGGGAGATAGTTTATTATTGAGATGTTTTACTCTGATGGATGGTTGTCTAGTCATTATGGGAGATAGTTAGTTGTTTAGATGTCTTACTCCGAAGGATGTTGGTCTCTTCAATACATGAGACAAATCGTTGTTTAGGTTTTACTCCGATGGATAGTAGTCTTATCATTATGGGAGACAGTTCGTTGTCGAGATGTTATACTCTGATAGATGTTAGTCTCGTCATTATGGGAGATAGTTCGTTGTTTAGATGTTTTACTCTAATGGACGGTAGTCTCGTCATTATCGGAGATAGTTCATTGTTGAGATATTTTACTCTGATGGATTGTAGTATCTTTATTTTGGGAGTTAGTTCGTCGTTGAATTGTTTTACTCTGATGGATGGTAGTCTCTTCATTATGGGAAATAGTTCATTTTTGAGTTTTTACTCCGATGGATGGTAGTCTCGTCATTATAGGATATAAACATTGTTGAGATGTTTTACTCTGAAGGATGGTAGTCTCTTTGTTATGGGAAATAAATCGTTGTTGAGGTTTTACTCCGATGGATAGTAGTCTTATCATTATGGAAGACAAGTCGTTGTTGAGATGTTTTACTCTAATGGATGGAAGTCTCTTCATTATGGTAGATAGTTCGTGGTTGAGGTTTACCTCTGATAATTGGTACTCTTGTCATTATGGGAAATAGTTTGTTGTCGAGATTTTTACACTGATTGATGGTAGTCTCTTCATTATGGGAGATAGTTAGTCATTGAGATATATGTCTCTGATGGATGGTAGTCTCGTCATTATGGTAGATAGTTTGTTATTGAGATGTTTTATTCTGATGGATGGTAGTATCGTCATTATAGGAGATAGTTAGTTGTTTAGATGATTTACACTGATGGATGGTATTATCTTTATTGTTGGAGATAATTCTTTGTTGAGGTTTAACTCCAATGGATGGTAGTCTCGTCATAATGGGAGATAGTTCGCTGTTGAGATATTTTACTTTGATGGATGGTAGTCTCGCCAGTATGGGAGATAGTTTCTTGGTTAGGTGTTTTACTTCGATGGATGATAATCTCTTCATTATGGGAGATAGTTTTCTATTGAGGTTTTGCTAGGATGGATAGTAGTCTCTTCATTATGGGATAAAGCTCGGTGTTGAGGATTTACTTTGATGGATGGCAGTCTCATCATTATGTGAGATTGTTCGTTATTGAGATGTTTTATTCTGATGGATGGTAGTCTCTTCATTATTGAAGATAGTTTGTTGTTGATATGTTTTACTCTGATGGAAGGTAATCTCTTCATTATAGGAGACAGTTTATTATAGAGGTTTTACTCAGATGGATGGTAGTCTCGTTATTATGGGGATAGTTCGTTGTTGAGATGTTTTACTCTGATGGATGGTATTTTCTTCATTATGGGAGATAGCTCGGTGTTGAGGATTTACTTTGATGGATGGTACTCTCATTATTATGTGAGATAGTTCGTTGTTGAGATGTTTTACTCTGATGAATGGTAGTCTCTTTATTATGGAAGTTAGTTTGTTGTTGATGTTTTACTCTAATGGATAGTAGACTTATCATTATGAGAGACAATTCGTTGATGAGATGTTTTACTCTGATAGATGGTAGTCTTATCATTATGGGAGACAGTTCGTTGTCCAGATGTTTTACTCCGATGGATGGTAGTCTCGTCATTATCAGAGATAGCTCGTTGTTGAGATGTTTTACTCTGATGGATGGTAGTCTCGTCATTATCAGAGATAGTTCGTTGTTGAAATGTTTTAATCTAATGGCTTATAGTCTCTTTATTATGGGAGTTAGTTTGTTGTAGAAGTTTTACTCAGTGGACGGTAGTATGGTCATTATGGGAGATAGTTCGTTTGTTAGATGTTTTACTCTAATGGATGGTAGTCTCGTCATTATCGGAGATAGTTCGTTGTTGAGATATTTTACTCTGATGGATTGTTGTCTCTTTATTTTGGGAGTTAGTTCGTCGTTGAATTGTTTTACTCTGATGGATGGTAGTCTCTTCATTATGGGAAATCGTTCGTTGTTGAGTTTTTACTCCGATGGATGGTAGTCTCGTCATTATAGGATATAAATCATTGTTGAGATGTTTTACTCCGAAGGATGGTAGTCTCTTTGTTACGGGAGATAAATCGTTGTTGAGGTTTTACTCCGATGGATAGTAGTCTTATCATTATGGAAGACAAGTCGTTGTTGAGATGTTTTACTCTAATGGATGGAAGTATCTTCATTATGGTAGATAGTTTGTGGTTGAGGTGTACCTCTGATAATTGGTAGTCTTGTCATTATGGAAGATAGTTTGTTGTCGAGATGTTTTACACTGATTGATGGTAGTCTCTTCATTATGGGAGATAGTTAATGATTTAGATATATGTCTCTGATGGATGGTAGTCTCGTTATTATGGGAGATAGTTTGTTATTGAGATGTTTTATTCTGATGGATGGTAGTATCGTCATTATAGGAGATAGTTAGTTGTTTAGATGATTTACACTGATGGATGGTATTATCTTTATTGTTGGAGATAATTCTTTGTTGAGGTTTTACTCCAATGGATGGTAGTCTCATCATAATGGGAGATAGTTCGCTGTTGAGATATTTTACTTTGATGGATGGTAGTCTCGCCAGTTGGGAGATAGTTTGTTGGTTAGATGTTTTACTTCGATGGATGATAGTCTCTTCATTATGGGAGATAGTTTGCTGTTGAGGTTTGGCTACGATGGATGGTAGTCTCTTCATTATGGGATAAAGCTCGGTGTTGAGGATTTACTTCGATGGATGGCAGTCTCATCATTATGTGAGATTGTTCGTTATTGAGATGTTTTACTCTGATGGATGGTAATCTATTCATTATGGAAGATAGTTTTTTGTTGATATGTTTTACTCTGATGGAAGGTAATCTCTTCATTATAGGAGACAGTTTATTATAGAGGTTTTACTCAGATGGATGGTAGTCTCGTTATTATGGGGATAGTTCATTGTTGAGATGTTTTACTCTTATGGATGGTATTTTCTTCATTATGGGAGATAGCTCGGTGTTGAGGATTTACTTCGAAGGATGGTACTCTATTTATTATGTGAGATAGTTCATTGTTGAGATGTTTTACTCCGATGGATGGTAGTCTCTTTATTATGGGAGTTAGTTTGTTGTTCAGTTTTACTCTAATGGATAGTAGTCTTATAATTATGGGAGACAATTCGTTGTCCAGATGTTTTACTCCGATGGATGGTAGTCTCGTCATTATCAGAGATAGTTCGTTGTTGAGATGTTTTACTCTGATGGATGGTAGTCTCGTCATTGTCGGAGATAGTTCGTTGTTGAGATGTTTTAATCTAATGGATTGTAGTCTCTTTATTATGGGAGTTAGTTTGTTGTAGAAGTTTTACTCAGTGGACGGTAGTATCGTCATTATGGGAGATAGTTCGTTGTTGAAATGTTTTACTCTGATGGATGGTAGTCTCTTCATTATGGGAAATAGTTCGTTGTTGAGGTTTAACTCCGATGGATGGTAGTCACTTCGTTACGGGAGACAAATCGTTTTTAGGTTTTACTCCGATGGATAGTAGTCTTATCATTATGGTAGACAAATCGTTGTTGAGATGTTTTACTCTAATGGATGGAAGTCTCTTCATTATGGCAGATAGTTCGTTGTTGTGGTTTCACTCTTATAATTGGTAGTCTTGTCATTATGGGAGATAGTTTGTTTTCGAGATGTTTTACTCTTATGGGTGGTAGTCTCTTAATTATTGGAGATAGTTAGTGATTGAGATATATTTCTCTGATGGATGGTATTCTCATCATTACGAGAGATAGTTTGTTGTTGAGATGTTTTACTCTGATGGATGGTAGTCTCGTCATTATGGGAGACAGTTTTTTGCTTAGATGTTTTACTTCGATGGATGATAGTCTCTTCATTATGGGAGATAGTTCATTGTTGAGGTTTTGCTCCGATGGATGGTAGTCTCTTCATTATGGGAGAAAGGTCGGTGTTGAGGATTTACTTCGATGGATGGTAGTCTTATCATTATGTGAGATAGTTCGTTGTTGAGATGTTTTACTCTGATGGATGGTTGTCTCTTCATTATGGAAGATAGTTTGTTGTTGATATGTTATACTCTGATGGAAGGTAAACTCTTCATTATAGGAGACTGTTCATTGTAGAGGTTTTACTCTGATGGATGGTAGACTCGTCATTATTGGAGATAGTTCGTTTTTGAGATGTTTTACTCTGATGGATGGAAGTCTCTTCATTTTGGGAGATAGCTTGGTGATGAGGATTTACTTCGATGGATGGTACTCTCATCATTATGTGAGATAGTTCGTTGTTGAGATGTTTTACTACGATAGATGGTAGTCTCTCTATTATGGGAGTTAGTTTGTTGTTTAGGTTTTACTCCGATGGATAGTAGTCTTATCATTATGGGAGATAGTACGTTATCGAGATGTTTTACTCTGTAGGATGGTAGTATCGTTATTATGGGAGACAGTTAGTGATTGAGATGTTTTACTTTGATGGATGGTAGTCTCGTCATTATGGGAGATAGTTTATTGTTGAGATATTTTACTCCGATGGATGGTTATCTAGTCATTATGGGAGATAGTTAGTTGTTTAGATGTCTTACTCCGATGGATGGTAGTCTCTAAATTATGGGAGACAAATCGTTGTTGAAGTTTTACTCTGATGGATGGTAGTTTTGTCATTATGGGTGACAGTTAGTTGTCAAGATGTTTTACTCTGATAGATGGTAGTCTCGTCATTATGGGAGATAGTTCATTGTTAAGATGTTTTACTCTGATGGATGGTAATCTCTTCATTATCGGAGATAGTTCGTTGTTCAGATGTTTTACTCTGATGGATTGTATTCTCTTTATTATGGGAGTTAGTTTGTTGTAGAGGTTTTACGTAGTGGATGTTAGTCTCGTCATTATAGGAGATAGTTCGTTGTTGAAATGTTTTACTCTGATGGATGGTAGTCTCTTTGTTACGAGAAATAGTTCGTTGTTGAGTTTTTAATCCGATGGATGGTAGTCTAGTCATTATAGTATATAAATCATTGTTAACATGCTTTACTCCGATGGATGGTAGTCTCTACGTTACGAGAGATAAATCGTTGTTTAGGTTTCCTTCTGATAATTGGTAGTCTTGTTATTACGGGAGATAGTTTTTTTTCGAGATGTTGCACTCTGATTAATGGTAGTCTCTTCATTATGGGAGATAGTTAGTGATTGAGATATATGTCTCTGATGGATGGTAGTCTCGTCATTACGGGAGATAGTTTGTTGTTGAGATGTTTTACTCTGATGGATGGTAGTATCGTCATTATAGGAGACATTTAGTTGTTTAGATGATTTACACTGATGGATGGTAGTATCTTCATTGTTGGAGATAATTCATTGTTTAGGTTTTACTCCAATGGATGGTAGTCTCGTCATAATGGGAGATAGTTCGTTGTTGAGATATTTTACTTTGATGGATGGTAGTCTTTCCAGTATGGGAGATAGTTTGTTGCTTAGATGTTTTACTTCAATGGATGATAGTCTCTTCATTATGGGAGATAGTTTGTGGTTGAGGTTTTCCTCAGATGGATGGTAGTCTCTTCATTATGGGAGAAAGCTCGGTATTGAGGATTTACTTTGATGGATGGTAGTCTCATCATTATGTGAGATAGTTCGTTGTTGAGATGTGTAACTTTGATGGATGGTAGTCTCTTTATTAAGGAAGATAGGTTGTTGTTGATATGTTTTACACTGATGGAAGGTAATCTCTTCATTATAGGATACAGTTCATTGCAGAGGTTTTACTCAGATGGATAGTAGTCTCGTTAGTATGGGAGATAGTTCGTTGTTGAGATGTTTTACTCTGATGGATGGTAGTCTCTTCATTATGGGAGATAGCTCGGTGTTGAGGATTTACTTCGACGGACTATACTCTCATCATTATGTGAGATAGTTCGTTGTTGAGATGTTTTACTCTGATGGATGGTAGTCTCTTTATTATGGGAGTTAGTTTGTTGTTGAGGTTTTACTCTAATGGATAGTAGTCTTATTATTATGGGTGACAGTTCGTTGTTGAGATGTTTTACTCTGATAGATGGTAGTCTCATCATTATGGGAGATAGTTCGTTGATGAGATGTTTTACTCCAACTGATGGTAGTCTCGTCATTATGGGAGATAGTTCGTTGTTGAGGTTTTGCTCCGATGGATGGTAGTCTCTTCATTATGGGAGAAAGCTCGGTGTTGAGGATTTACTTCGATGGATGGTAGTCTTATCATTATGTGAAATAGTTCGTTGATGATATGTTTTACTCCGATGGATTGTAGTCTCTTCATTATGGAAGATACTTTGTTGTTATTATGTTTTACTCTGATGGAAGGTAATCTCTTCATTATAGGAGACTGTTCGTTGTTGAGATGTTTTACTATGATGGATGTTAGTCTCTTCGTTTTGGAAGATAGCTCGTTGTTGAGGATTTACTTCGATGGATGGTACTCTCATCATTATGTAAGATAGTTCGTTGGTGAGATGTTTTACTATGATGGATCGTAGTCTCTTTATTATGGGAGTTAGTTTGTTTTTGAGGTTTTACTCCGATGGATAATAGTCTTATCATTATGTGAGATACTACGTTATCGAGATGTTTTACTCTGTTGGATGGTAGTCTCGTCATTAATGGAGACACTTAGTTATTGAGATGTTTTACTTTGATGGATGGTAGTCCCGTCATTATGGGAGATAGTTTATTGTTGAGATATTTTACTCTGATGGATGGTTGTCTAGTCATTATGGGAGATAGTTAGTTCTTTAGATGTCTTACTTCGATGGATGGTAGTCTCTTCATTACGGGAGAAAAATCGTTGTTGAAGTTTTACTCGGATGGATAGTAGTCTTATCATTATGAGAGACAGTTCGTTGTCGAGATGTTTTACTTTGATAGATGGTAGTCTCGTCATTATGGGAGATAGTTCGTTGTTAAGATGTTTTACTCTGATGGATGTTACTCTCGTCATTATCGGAGATAGTTCGTTGTTGAGATGTTTTACTCTGATGGATTGTATTCTCTTTACTATGGGAGTTAGTTTGTTGTAGAGGTTTTACTTAGTGGACGGTAGTCTCGTCATTATGGGAGATAGTTCGTTGTGGAAATGTTTTACTCTGATGGATGGTAGTCTCTTTGTTACGGGAAATAGTTTGTTGTTGAGTTTTTAATCCGATGGATGGTAGTCTAGTCATTATAGTATATAAATCATGTTGAAATGTTTTACTCTGATGGATGGTAGTCTCTTCGTTATGAGAGATAAATCGTTGTTTAGGTTTCCTTCTGATAATTGGTAGTCTTGTTATTATGGGAGATAGTTTGTTTTCGAGATGTTGTACTCTCATTAATGGTAGTCTCTTCATTATGGGAGATAGTTAGTGATTGAGATATATGTCTCTGATGGATGGTAGTCTCGTCATTACGGGAGATAGTTTGTTGTTGAGATGTTTTACTCCGATGGATGGTAGTATCGTCATTATAGGAGACAGTTAGTTGTTTAGAAGATTTACACTGATGGATGGTAGTATCTTCATTGTTGGAGATAATTCATTGTTTAGGTTTTACTCCAATGGATGGTAGTCTCGTCATAATGGGAGATAGTTCGTTGTTGAGATATTTTACTTTGATGGATGGTAGTCTTGCCAGTATGGGAGATAGTTTGTTGCTTAGATGTTTTACTTCAATGGATGATAGTCTCTTCATTATGGGAGATAGTTTGTTGTTGAGGTTTTTCTCGGATGGATGGTAGTCACTTCATTATGGGAGAAAGCTTGGTATTGAGGATTTACTTTGATGGATGGTAGTCTCATCATTATGTGAGATAGTTAGTTGTTGAGATGTGTTACTCTGATGGATGGTAGTCTCTTTATTAAGGAAGATAGGTTGTTGTTGATATGTTTTACTCTGATGGAAGGTAATCTCTTCATTATAGGATACAGTTCATTATAGAGGTTTTACTCAGATGGATAGTAGTCTCGTTATTATGGGAGATAGTTCGTTGTTGAGATGTTTTACTCTGATGGATGGTAGTCTCTTCATTATGGGAGATAGCTCGATGTTGAGCATTTACTTCGACGGACTATACTCTCATCATTATGTGAGATAGTTCGTTGTTGAGATGTTTTACTCTGATGGATGGTAGTCTCTTTATTATGGGAGTTAGTTTGTTGTTGAGGTTTTACTCTAATGGATAGTAGTCTTATTATTATGGGTGACAGTTCGTTGTTGAGATGTTTTACTCTGATAGATGGTAGTCTCATCATTATGGGAGATAGTTCGTTGTTGAGATGTTTTACTCCGATGGATGGTAGTCTCGTCATAATGGGAGATAGTTCGTTGTTGAGGTTTTGCTCCGATGGATGGTAGTCTCTTCATTATGGGAGAATTCTCGGTGTTGAGGATTTACTTCGATGGATGGTAGTCTTATCATTATGTGAAATAGTTCGTTGATGAGATGTTTTACTATGATGGGTTGTAGTCTCTTCATTATGGAAGATAGTTTGTTGTTATTATGTTTTACTCTGACGGAAGGTAATCTCTTCATTATAGGAGACTGTTCGTTGTTGAGATGTTTTACTCTGATGGATGTTAGTCTCTTCGTTTTGGGAGATAGCTCGGTGTTGAGGATTTACTTCGATGGATGGTACTCTCATAATTATGTAAGATAGTTCGTTGTTGAGATGTTTTACTATGATGGATCGTAGTCTCTTTATTATGGGAGTTAGTTTGTTTTTGAGGTTTTACTCCGATGGATAATAGTCTTATCATTATGTGAGATAGTACGTTATCGAGATGTTTTACTCTGTTGGATGGTAGTCTCGTCATTATGGGAGACAATTAGTTATTGAGATGTTTTACTTTGATGGATGGTAGTCCCGTCATTATGGGAGATAGTTTATTGTTGAGATATTTTACTCCGATGGATGGTTGTCTAGTCATTATAGGAGATAGTTAGTTGTTTAGATGTCTTACTCCAATGGATGGTAGTCTCTTCATTACGGGAGACAAATCGTTGTTGAAGTTTTACTCGGATGGATAGTAGTCTTATCATTATGAGAGACAGTTCGTTGTCGAGATATTTTACTTTGATAGATGGTAGTCTCGTCATTATGGGAGATAGTTCGTTGTTAAGATGTTTTACTCTGATGGATGGTACTCTCGTCATTATCGGAGATAGTTCGTTGTTGAGATGTTTTACTCTGATGGATTGTATTCTCTTTATTATGGGAGTTAGTTTGTTGTAGAGGTTTTACTTAGTGGACGGTAGTCTCGTCATTATGGGAGATAGTTCGTTGTTGAAATGTTTTACTCTGATGGATGGTAGTCTCTTTGTTACGGGAAATAGTTCGTTGTTGAGTTTTTAATCTGATGGATGGTAGTCTAGTCATTATAGTATATAAATCATTGTTGAAATGTTTTACTCCGATGGATGGTAGTATCTTCGTTACGAGAGATAAATCATTGTTGAGGTTTCCTTCTGATAATTGGTAGTCTTGTCATTATGGGAGAAAGCTCGGTGTTGAGGATTTACTTCGATGGATGGTAGTCTTATCATTATGTGAAATAGTTCGTTGATGAGATGTTTTACTATGATGGGTTGTAGTCTCTTCATTATGGAAGATAGTTTGTTGTTATTATGTTTTACTCTGACGGAAGGTAATCTCTTCATTATAGGAGACTGTTCGTTGTTGAGATGTTTTACTCTAATGGATGTTAGTCTCTTCGTTTTGGGAGATAGCTCGGTGTTGAGGATTTACTTCGATGGATGGTACTCTCATCATTATGTAAGATAGTTCATTGTTGAGATGTTTTACTATGATGGATCGTAGTCTCTTTATTATGGGAGTTAGTTTGTTTTTGAGGTTTTACTCCGATGGATAATAGTCTTATCATTATGTGAGATAGTACGTTATCGAGATGTTTTACTCTGTTGGATGGTAGTCTCGTCATTATGGGAGACAATTAGTTATTGAAATGTTTTACTTTGATGGATGGTAGTCCCGTCATTATGGGAGATAGTTTATTGTTGAGATATTTTACTCCGATGGATGGTTGTCTAGTCATTATGGGAGATAGTTAGTTGTTTAGATGTCTTACTCTGATGGATGGTAGTCTCTTCATTACGGGAGACAAATCGTTGTTGAAGTTTTACTCGGATGGATAGTAGTCTTATCATTATGAGAGACAGTTCGTTGTCGATATGTTTTACTTTGATAGATGGTAGTCTCGTCATTTTGGGAGATAGTTCATTGTTAAGATGTTTTACTCTGAAGGATGGTACTCTCGTCATTATCGGAGATAGTTCGTTGTTGAGATGTTTTACTCTGATGGATTGTATTCTCTTTATTATGGGAGTTAGTTTGTTGTAGAGGTTTTACTTAGTGGACGGTAGTCTCGTCATTATGGGAGATAGTTCGTTGTTGAAATGTTTTACTCTGATGGATGGTAGTCTCTTTGTTACGGGAAATAGTTCGTTGTTGAGTTTTTAATCCGATGGATGGTAGTCTAGTCATTATAGTATATAAATCATTGTTGAAATGTTTTACCCCGATGGATGGTAGTATCTTTGTTACGAGAGATAAATCATTGTTGAGGTTTCCTTCTGATAAATGGTAGTCTTGTCATTATGGGAGATAATTTGTTGTCGAGATGTTTTACTCTGATTGATGGTAGTCTCTTCATTATGGGAGATAGTTAGTGATTGAGATATATGTCTCTGATGGATGGTAGTCTCGTCATTATGGGAGATAGTTTGTCGTTGGGATGTTTTACTCTGATGGATGGTAGTATCGTCATTATAGGAGATAGTTAGTTGTTTAGATGCTTCACACTGATGGATGGTAGTATCTTCATTGTTGGAGATAATTCATTGTTGAGGTTTTACTCCAATGGATGGTAGTCTCGTCATAATGGGAGATAGTTCGTTGTTGAGATATTTTACTTTGATGGATGGTAGTCTCGCCAGTATGGGAGATAATTTGTTGCTTAGATGTTTTACTTCGACGGATGGTACTCTCATTATTATGTGAGATAGTTCGTTGTTGAGATGTTTTACTTTGATGGATGGTCGTCTCGCCAGTATGGGAGATAATTTGTTGCTTAGGTGTTTTACTTCGACGGATGGTACTCTCATTATTATGTGAGATAGTTCGTTGTTGAGATGTTTTACTCTGATGGATGGAAGTCTCTTCATTTTGGGAGAAAGCTCGGTGTTGAGGATTTACTTCGATGGATGGTACTCTCATCATTATGTGAGATAGTTCGTTGTTGGGATGTTTTACTATGATAGATGGTAGTCTCTTTATTATGGGAGTTAGTTTGTTGTTGAGGGTTTACTCCGATGGATAGTAGTCTTATCATTATGGGAGATAGTACGTTATCGAGATGTTTTACTCTGTTGGATGGTAGTCTCGTTATTATGGGAGACAGTTAGTTATTGAGATGTTTTACTTTGATGGATGGTAGTCTCGTCATTATGGGAGATAGTTTATTGTTGAGATATTTTTCTCCGATGGATGGTTGTCTAGTCATTATTTGAGATAGTTAATTGTTTAGATGTCTTACTCCGATGGATGGTAGTCTCTTCATTACGGGAGACAAATCGTTTTGAAGTTTTACTCCGATGGATAGTAGTCTTATCATTATGGGAGACAGTTCGTTGTCGAGATGTTTTACTTTGATAGATGGTAGTCTCGGCATTATGGGAGATAGTTCGTTGTTAAGATGTTTTACTCTGATGGATGGTACTCTCATCATTATCGGAGATAGTTCGTTGTTGAGATGTTTTACTCTGATGGATTGTATTCTCTTTCTTATGGGAGTTAGTTTGTTGTAGAGGTTTTACTTAGTGGACAGTAGTCTCGTCATTATGGGAGATAGTTCGTTGTTGAAATGTTTTACTCTGATGGATGGTAGTCTCTTTGTTACGGGAAATAGTTCGTTGTTGAGTTTTTAATCTGATGGATGGTAGTCTAGTCATTATAGTATATAAATCATTGTTGAAATGTTTTACTTCGATGGATGGTAGTATCTTCGTTACGAGAGATAAATCATTGTTGAGGTTTCCTTCTGATAATTGGTAGTCTTGTCATTATGGGAGAAAGCTCGGTGTTGAGGATTTACTTCGATGGATGGTAGTCTTATCATTATGTGAAATAGTTCATTGATGAGATGTTTTACTATGATGGATGGTAGTCTCTTCATTATGGAAGATAGTTTGTTGTTATTATGTTTTACTCTGATGGAAGGTAATCTCTTCATTATAGGAGACTGTTCGTTGTTGAGATTTTTTACTCTGATGGATGTTAGTCTCTTTGTTTTGGGAGATAGCTCGGTGTTGAGGATTTACTTCGATGGATGGTACTCTCATCATTATGTAAGATAGTTCATTGTTGAGATGTTTTACTATGATGGATCGTAGTCTCTTTATTATGGGAGTTAGTTTGTTTTTGAGGTTTTACTCCGATGGATAATAGTCTTATCATTATGTGAGATAGTACGTTATCGAGATGTTTTACTCTGTTGGATGGTAGTCTCGTCATTATGGGAGACAATTAGTTATTGAGATGTTTTACTTTGATGGATGGTAGTCCCGTCATTATGGGAGATAGTTTATTGTTGAGATATTTTACTCCAATGGATGGTTTTCTAGTCATTATGGGAGATAGTTAGTTGTTTAGATGTCTTACTCCGATGGATGGTAGTCTCTTCATTACGAGAGACAAATCGTTGTTGAAGTTTTACTCGGATGTATAGTAGTCTTAATATTATGAGAGACAGTTCGTTGTCGAGATGTTTTACTTTGATAGATGGTAGTCTCGTCATTATGGGAGATAGTTCATTGTTAAGATGTTTTACTCTGATGGATGGTACTCTCGTCATTATCGGAGATAGTTCGTTGTTGAGATGTTTTACTCTGATGGATTGTATTCTCTTTATTATGGGAGTTAGTTTGTTGTAGAGGTTTTACATAGTGGACGGTAGTCTCGTCATTATGGGAGATAGTTCGTTGTTGAAATGTTTTACTCTGATGGATGGTAGTCTCTTTGTTACGGGAAATAGTTCGTTGTTGAGTTTTTAATCCGATGGATGGTAGTCTAGTCATTATAGTATATAAATCATTGTTGAAATGTTTTACTCCGATGGATGGTAGTATCTTTGTTACGAGAGATAAATCATTGTTGAGGTTTCCTTCTGATAAATGGTAGTCTTGTCATTATGGGAGATAGTTTGTTGTCGAGATGTTTTACTCTGATTGATGGTAGTATCTTCATTATGGGAGATAGTTAGTGATTGAGATATATGTCTCTAATGGATGGTAGTCTCATCATTATGGGAGATAGTTTGTCGTTGGGATGTTTTACTATGATGGATGGTAGTATCGTCATTATAGGAGATAGTTAGTTGTTTAGATGCTTCACACTGATGGATGGTAGTATCTTCATTGTTGGAGATAATTCATTGTTGAGGTTTTACTCCAATGGATGGTAGTCTCGTCATAATGGGAGATAGTTCGTTGTTGAGATATTTTACTTTGATGGATGGTAGTCTCGCCAGTATGGGAGATAATTTGTTGCTTAGATGTTTTACTTCGACGGATGGTACTCTCATTATTATGTGAGATAGTTCGTTGTTGAGATGTTTTACTCTGATGGATGGAAGTCTCTTCATTTTGGGAGATAGCTCGGTGTTGAGGATTTACTTCGATGGATGGTACTCTCATCATTATGTGAGATAGTTCGTTGTTGAGATGTTTTACTATGATAGATGGTAGTCTCTTTATTATGGGAGTTAGTTTGTTGTTGAGGGTTTACTCCGATGGATAGTAGTCTTATCATTATGGGAGATCGTACGTTATCGAGATGTTTTACTCTGTTGGATGGTAGTCTCGTTATTATGGGAGACAGTTAGTGATTGAGATGTTTTACTTTGATGGATGGTAGTCTCGTCATTATGGGAGATAGTTTATTGTTGAGATATTTTACTCCGATGGATGGTTGTCTATTCATTATGTGAGATAGTTAGTTGTTTAGATGTCTTACTCCGATGGATGGTAGTCTCTTCATTACGGGAGACAAATCGTTGTTGAAGTTTTACTCCGATGGATAGTAGTCTTATCATTATGGGAGACAGTTCGTTGTCAAGATGTTTTACTTTGATAGATGGTAGTCTCGGCATTATGGGAGATAGTTCGTTGTTAAGATGTTTTACTCTGATGGATGGTACTCTCATCATTATCGGAGATAGTTCGTTGTTGAGATGTTTTACTCTGATGGATTGTATTCTCTTTATTATGGGAGTTAGTTTGTTATAGAGGTTTTACTTAGTGGACGGTAGTCTCGTCATTATGGGAGATAGTTCGTTGTTGAAATGTTTTACTCTGATGGATGGTAGTCTCTTTGTTACGGGAAATAGTCCGTTGTTGAGTTTTTAATCCGATGGATGGTAGTCTAGTCATTATAGTATATAAATCATTGTTGAAATGTTTTACCCCGATGGATGGTAGTATCTTTGTTACGAGAGATAAATCATTGTTGAGGTTTCCTTCTGATAAATGGTAGTCTTGTCATTATGGGAGATAATTTGTTGTCGAGATGTTTTACTCTGATTGATGGTAGTCTCTTCATTATGGGAGATAGTTAGTGATTGAGATATATGTCTCTGATGGATGGTAGTCTCGTCATTATGGGAGATAGTTTGTCGTTGGGATGTTTTACTCAGATGGATGGTAGTATCGTCATTATAGGAGATAGTTAGTTGTTTAGATGCTTCACACTGATGGATGGTAGTATCTTCATTGTTGGAGATGATTCATTGTTGAGGTTTTACTCCAATGGATGATAGTCTCGTCATAATGGGAGATAGTTCGTTGTTGAGATATTTTACTTTGATAGATGGTAGTCTTGCCAGTAATGGGAGATAATTTGTTGCTTAGATGTTTTACTTCGACGGATGGTACTCTCATTATTATGTGAGATAGTTCGTCGTTGAGATGTTTTACTTTGATGGATGGTAGTCTCGCCAGTATGGGACATAATTTGTTGCTTAGATGTTTTACTTCGACGGATGGTACTCTCATTATTATGTGAGATAGTTCGTTGTTGAGATGTTTTACCCTGATGGATGAAAGTCTCTTCATTTTGGGAGATAGCTCGGTGTTGAGGATTTACTTCGATGGATGGTACTCTCATCATTATGTGAGATAGTTCGTTGTTGAGATGTTTTACTACGATAGATGGTAGTCTCTTTATTATGGGAGTTAGTTTGTTGTTGAGGGTTTACTCCGATGGATAGTAGTCTTATCATTATGGGAGATAGTACGTTATCGAGATGTTTTACTCTGTTGGATGGTAGTCTCGTTATTATGGGAGACAGTTAGTGATTGAGATGTTTTACTTTGATGGATGGTAGTCTCGTGATTATGGGAGATAGTTTATTGTTGAGATATTTTACTCCGATGGATGGTTGTCTAGTCATTATGGGAGATAGTTAGTTGTTTAGATGTCTTACTCCGATGGATGGTAGTCTCTTCATTACGGGAGATAAATCGTTGTTAAAGTTTTACTCCGATGGATAGTAGTCTTATCATTATGGGAGACAGTTCGTTGTCGAGATGATTTACTTTGATAGATGGTAGTCTCGGCATTATGGGAGATAGTTCGTTGTTAAGATGTTTTACTCTGATGGATGGTACTCTCATCATTATCGGAGATAGTTCGTTGTTGAGATGTTTTACTCTGATGGATTGTATTCTCTTTATTATGGGAGTTAGTTTGTTGTAGAGGTTTTACTTAGTGGACGGTAGTCTCGTCATTATGGGAGATAGTTCGTTGTTGAAATGTTTTACTCTGATGGATGGTATTCTCTTTGTTACGAGAAATAGTTCGTTGTTGAGTTTTTAATCTGATGGATGGTAGTCTAGTCATTATAGTATATAAATCATTGTTGAAATGTTTTACTCCGATGGATGGTAGTCTCTGCGTTACGAGAGATAAATCATTGTTGAGGTTTCCCTCTGATAATTGGTAGTCTTGTCATTATGGGAGATAGTTTGTTGTCGAGATGTTTTACTCAGATTGATGGTAGTCTCTTCATTATGGGAGATAGTTAGTGATTGAGATATATGTCTCTGATGGATGGTAGTCTCGTCATTACGGGAGATAGTTTTTCGTTGGGATGTTTTACTCTGATGGGTGGTAGTATCGTCATTATAGGAGAGAGTTAGTTCTTTAGATGCTTCACACTGATGGATGGTAGTATCTTCATTGTTGGAGATAATTCATTGTTGAGGTTTTACTCCAATGGATTGTAGTCTCGTCATAATGGGAGATAGTTCGTTGTTGAGATATTTTACTTTGAAGGATGGTAGTCTCGCCAGTATTGGAGATAATTTGTTGCTTAGATGTTTTACTTCGACGGATGGTACTCTCATTATTATGTGAGATAGTACGTCGTTGAGATGTTTTACTTTGATGGATGGTAGTCTCGCCAGTATGGGAGATAATTTGTTGCTTAGATGTTTTACTTCGACGGATGGTACTCTCATTATTATGTGAGATAGTTCGTTGTTGAGATGTTTTACTCTGATGGATGGAAGTCTCTTCATTTTGGGAGATAGCTCGGTGTTGAGGATTTACATCGATGGATGGTACTCTCATCATTATGTGAGATAGTTCGTTGCTGAAATGTTTTACTACGATAGATGGTAGTCTCTTTATTATGGGAGTTAGTTTGTTGTTGAGGTTTTACTCCAATGGATAGTAGTCTTATCATTATGGGAGATAGTACGTTATCGAGATGTTTTACTCTGTTGGATGGTAGTCTCGTTATTATGGGAGACAGTTAGTAATTGAGATGTTTTACTTTAATGGATGGTAGTCTCGTCATTATGGGAGATAGTTTATTGTTGAGATATTTTACTCCGATGGATGGTTGTCTAGTCATTATGGGAGATAGTTAGTTGTTTAGATGTCTTACTCCGATGGATGGTAGTCTCTTCATTACGGGAGACAAATCGTTGTTGAAGTTTTACTCTGATGGATAGTAGTTTTGTCATTATGGGAGACAGTTAGTTGTCGAGATGTTTTACTCTGATAGATGCTAGTCTCGTCATTATGGGAGATAGTTCGTTGTTAAGATATTTTACTTTGATGGATGGTAATCTCTTCATTATCGGAGATAGTTCGTTGTTGAGATGGTTTACTATGATGGATTGTATTCTGTTTATTATAGGAGTTAGTTTGTTGTAGAGGTTTTACTTAGTGGACGATAGTCTAGTCATTATGGGAGATAATTCATCGTTGAAATGTTTTACTCTGATGGATGGTAGTCTCTTCATTATGGGAAATAGTTCGTTGTTGAGTTTTTACACCGATGGATGGTAGTCTAGTCATTATAGGATATAAATCATTGTTGACATGTTTTACTCCGATGGATGGTAGTCTCTTCGTTAAGAGAGATAAATTGTTGTTTAGGTTTCCTTCTGATAATTGGTAGTCTTGTCATTATGGGAGATAGTTTGTTGTCGAGATGTTGTACTCTGATTAATGGTAGTCTCTTCATTATGACAGATAGTTAGTGATTGAGATATATGTCTCTAATGGATGGTAGTCTCGTCATTACGGGAGATAGTTTGTTGTTGAGATGTTTTACTCCGATGGATGGTAGTATCGTCATTATAGGAGACAGTTAGTTGTTTAGATGATTTACATTGATGGATGGTAGTATCTTCATTGTTGGAGATAATTCATTGTTGAGGTTTTACTCTAATGGATGGTAGTCTCGTCATAATGGGAGATAGTTCGTTGTTGAGATATTTTACTTTGATGGATGGTAGTCTTGCCAGTATGGGAGATAGTTTGTTGTTTAGATGTTTTACTTTAATGGATGATAGTCTCTTCATTATGGGAGACAGTTTGTTGTTTAGGTTTTCCTCGGATGGATGGTAGTCTCTTCATTATGGGAGAAAGCTTGGTATTGAGGATTTACTTTGATGGATGGTAGTCTCATCATTATGTGAGATAGTTCGTTGTTGAGATGTGTTACTCTGATGGGTGGTAGTCTCGTTATTATGGTAGATAGTTCGTTGTTGAGATGTTTTACTCTAATGGATGGTAGTCTCTTCATTATGGGAGATAGCTCGGTGTTGAGGATTTATTTCGACGGATTGTACTCTCATCATTATGTGAGATAGTTCATTGTTGAGATGTTTTACTCTGATGGATGGTAGTCTCTTTATAACGGGAGTTAGTTTGTTGTTGAGGTTTTACTCTAATGGATAGTAGTCTTATTATTATGGGTGACAGTTCGTTGTTGAGATGTTTTACTATGATAGATGGTAGTCTCATCATTATGGGAGATAGTTCATTGTTGAGATGTTTTACTCCGATGGATGGTAATATCATCATTATGGGAGATAGTTCATTGTTTAGGTTTTGCTCTGATGGATGGTGGTCTCTTCATTATGGTAGAAAGCTCGGTGTTGAGGATTTACTTCGATGGATGGTAGTCTTATCATTATGTGAAATAGTTCGTTGATGAGATGTTTTACTCTAAAGTATGGTAGTCTCTTCATTATGGAAGAGAGTTTGTTGTTATTTTGTTTTACTCTGATGGAAGGTAATCTCTTCATTATGTTGAGATGTTTTACTTCGACGGATGGTACTCTCATTATTATGTGAGATAGCTCGTTGTTGAGATATTTTACTCTATTGGATGGTAGTCTCTTCGTTTTGGGAGATAGCTCGGTGTTGAGGATTTACTTCGATGGATGGTACTCTCATCATTATGTAAGATAGTTCGTTGTTGAGATGTTTTACTATGATGGATTGTAGTCTTTTTATTATGGGAGTTAGTTTGTTGTTGAGGTTTTACTCCGATGGATAATAGTCTTATCATTATGTGAGATAGTACGTTATCGATATGTTTTACTCTGTTGGATGGTAGTCTCGTCATTATGGGAGACAGTTAGTTATTGAGATGTTTTACTTTGATGGATGGTAGTCTCGTCATTATGGGAGATAGTTTATTGTTGAGATATTTTACTCCGATGGATGGTTGTCTAGTCATTATGGGAGATAGTTAGTTGTTTAGATGTCTTACTCCGATGGATGGTAGTCTCTTCATTACGGGAGACAAATCATTGTTGAAGTTTTACTCCGATGGATAGTAGTCTTATCATTCTGGGAGACAGTTCGTTGTCGAGATGTTTTACTTTGATTGATGGTAGTCTCGTCATTATGGGAGATAGTTCGATGTTAAGATGTTTTACTCTGATGGATGGTACTCTCATCATTATCGGAGATAGTTCGTTGTTGAGATGTTTTACTCTGATGGATTGTATTCTCTTTATTATGGGAGTTAGTTTGTTGTAGAGGTTTTACTTAGTGGACGGTAGTCTCGTCATTATGGGAGATAGTTCGTTGTTGAAATGTTTTACTCTGATGGATGGTAGTCTCTTCGTTACTGGAAATAGTTCGTTGTTGAGTTTAAATCCGATGGATGGTAGTCTAGTCATTATAGTATATAAATCATTGTTGAAATGTTTTACTCCGATGGATGGTAGTCTCTTCGTTACGAGAGATAAATCGTTGTTGAGGTTTCCCTCTGATAATTGGTAGTCTTGTCATTATGGGAGATAGTTTGTTGTCGAGATGTTTTACTCTGATTGATGGTAGTCTCTTCATTATGGGAGATAGTTAGTGATTGAGATATATGTCTCTGATGGATGGTAGTCTCGTCATTACGGGAGATAGTTTGTCGTTGGGATGTTTTACTCCGATTGATGGTAGTATCGTCATTATAGGAGATAGTTAGTTGTTTAGATTCTTCACACTGATGGATGGTAGTATCTTCATTGTTCGAGATAATTCATTGTTGAGGTTTTACTCCAATGGATGGTAGTCTCGTCATAATGGGAGATAGTTCGTTGTTGAGATATTTTACTTTGATGGATGGTAGTCTCGCCAGTATGGGAGATAATTTGTTGCTTAGATGTTTTACTTCGACGGATGATACTCTCATTATTATGTGAGATAGTTCGTTGTTGAGATGTTTTACTTTGATGGATGGTAGTCTCGCCAAGATGGGAGATAATTTGTTGCTTAGATGTTTTACTTTGACGGATGGTACTCTCATTATTATGTGAGATAGTTCGTTGTTGAGATGTTTTACTCTGATGGATGGAAGTCTCTTCATTTTGGGAGATAGCTCGGTGTTGAGGATTTACTTCGATGGATGGTACTCTCATCATTATGTGAGATAGTTCGTTGTTGAGATGTTTTACTATGATAAATGGTAGTCTCTTTATTATGGGAGTTAGTTTGCTGTTGAGGTTTTACTCCGATGGATAGTAGTCTTATCATTATGGGAGATAGTACATTATCTAGATGTTTTACTCTATTGGATGGTAGTCTCGTTATTATGGGAGATAGTTAGTAATTGATATGTTTTACTTTTATGGATGGTAGTCTCGTCATTATGAGCGATAGTTTATTGTTGAGATATTTTACTCTGATGGATGGTTTTCTAGTCATTATGGGAGATAATTAGTTGTTTAGATGTCTTACTCCGATGGATGGTAGTCTCTTCATTACGGTAGACAAATTGTTGTTGAAGTTTTACTCCGATGGATAGTAGTTTTGTTATTATGGAAGACAGATAGTTGACGAGATGTTTTACTTTGATAGATGGTAGTCTCGTCATTATGGGAGATAGTTCGTTGTTAAGAGGTTTTACTCTGATGGATGGTAATCTCGTCATTATCGAAGATAGTTCGTTGTTGAGATGGTTTACTATGATGGATTGTATTCTCTTTATTATGAGAGTTAGTTTGTTGTAGAGGTTTTACTTAGTGGACGGTAGTCTCGTCATTATGGGAGATAATTCATTGTTGAAATGTTTTACTCTGATGGATGGTAGTCTCTTCATTATGGGAAATAGTTCGTTGTTGAGTTTTTACACCGATGGATGGTAGTTTAGTCATTATAGGATATAAATCATTGTTGACATGTTTTACTCTGATGGATGGTAGTCTCTTTGTTACGAGAGTTAAATCGTTGTTTAGGTTTCCTTCTGATAATTGGTAGTCTTGTCATTATGGGAGATAGTTTGTTGTCGAGATGTTGTACTCTGATTAATGGTAGTCTCTTCATTATGGGAGATAGTTAGTGATTGAGATATATGTCTTTGATGGATGGTAGTCTCGTCATTACGGGAGATAGTTTGTTGTTGAGATGTTTTACTCCGATGGATGGTAGTATCGTCATTATAGGAGACAGTTAGTTGTTTAGATGATTTACACTGATGGATGGTAGTATCTTCATTGTTGGAGATAATTCATTGTTGAAGTTTTACTCCAATGGATGGTAGTCTCGCCATAATGGGAGATAGTTCATTGTTGAGATATTTTACTTTGATGGATGGTAGTTTTGCCAGTATGGGAGATAGTTTGTTGCTTAGATGTTTTACTTCAATGGATGATAGTGTCTTCATTATGGGAGATAGTTTGTTGTTGAGGTTTTCCTCGGATGGATGGTAGTCTCTTCATTATGGGAGAAAGCTCGGTATTGAGGATTTTCTTTGATGAATGGTAGTCTCATCATTATGTGAGATAGTTCGTTGTTGAGATGTGTTACTCTGATGGAAGGTAATCTCTTCATTATAGGATACAGTTCATTGTAGAGGTTTTACTCAGATGGATAGTAGTCTCATTATTATGGGAGTTAGTTTGTTATTGAGGTTTTACTCTAATGGATATTAGTCTTATTATTATGGGTGACAGTTCATTGTTGAGTTGTTTTACTCTGATAGATGGTAGTCTCATCATTATGGAAGATTGTTCGTTGTTGAGATGTTTTACTCTGATGGATGGTAGTCTCGTCATTACGGGAGATAGTTCATTGTTGAGGATTTACTTCGATGGATGGTAGTCTTATCATTATGTGAAATAGTTCGTTGATGAGATGTTTTACTCTGATGGATGGTAGTCTCTTCATTACGGAAGATAGTTTGTTGTTATTATGTTTTACTCTGATGGAAGGTAATCTCTTCATTATAGGAGACTGTTCGTTGTTGAGATGTTTTACTTCGACGGATGGTACTCTCATTATTATGTGAGATAGTTCGTTGTTGAGATGTTTTACTCTGATGGATGGTAGTCTCTTCGTTTTGGGAGATAGCTCGGTGTTGAGGATTTACTTCGATGGATGGTACTCTCATCATTATGTAAGATAGTTCGTTGTTGAGATGTTTTACTATGATGGATAGTAGTCTCTTTATTATGGGAGTTAGTTTGTTGTTGAAGTTTTACTCTGATGGATAATAGTCTTATCATTATGTGAGATAGTATGTTTTCGATATGTTTTACTCTGTTGGATGGTAGTCTCGTCATTATGGGAGACAGTTAGCTATTGAGATGTTTTACTTTGATGGATGGTAGTCTCGTCATTATGGGAGATAGTTTATTGTTGAGATATTTTACTCCGATGGATGGTTGTCTAGTCATTATGGGTGATAGTTAGTATTTTAGATGTCTTACTCCGATGGATGGTAGTCTCTTCATTACGGGAGACAAATCGTTGTTGAAGTTTTACTCCGATGGATAGTAGTCTTATCATTATGGGAGACAGTTCGTTGTCGAGATGTTTTACTTTGATAGATGGTAGTCTCGTCATTATGGGATATAGTTCATTTTTAAGATGTTTTACTCTAATGGATGGTACTCTCGTCATTATCGGAGATAGTTCATTGGTGAGATGTTTTACTCTGATGGATCGTATTCTCTTTATTATAGGAGTTAGTTTGTTGTAGAGGTTTTACTTAGTGGACGGTAGTCTCGTCATTATGGGAGATAGTTCGTTGTTGAAATGTTTTACTCTGATGGATGGTAGTCTCTTCGTTACGGGAAATAGTTCGTTGTTGAGTTTTTAATCTGATGGATGGAAGTCTAGTCATTATAGTATATAAATCATTGTTGAAATGTTTTACTCCGATGGATGGTAGTCTCTTCGTTATGAGAGATAAATCGTTGTTGAGGTTTCCCTCTGATAATTGGTAGTCTTGTCATTATGGGAGATAGTTTGTTGTCGAGATGTTTTACTCTAATTGATGGTAGTCTCTTCATTATGGGAGATAGTTAGTGATTGAGATATATGTCTCTGATGGATGGTAGTCTCGTCATTACGGGAGATAGTTTGTCGTTGGGATGTTTTACTCCGATGGATGGTAGTATCGTCATTATAGGAGATAGTTAGTTGTTTAGATGCTTCACACTGATGGATGGTAGTATCTTCATTGTTAGAGATAATTCATTGTTGAGGTTTTACTCCAATGGATGGTAGTCTCGTCATAATGGGAGATAGTCTGTTGTTGAGATATTTTACTTTGATGGATGGTAGTCTCGCCAGTATGGGAGATAATTTGTTGCTTAGATGTTTTACTTCGAAGGATGGTACTCTCATCATTATGTGAGATAGTTCGTTATTGAGATGTTTTACTCTGATGGATGGTAGTCTCTTTATTATGGGAGTTAGTTTGTTGTAGAGGTTTTACTCTAATGGATAGTAGTCTTATCAGTATGGGAGACAGTTCGTTGTTGAGTTGTTTTACTCTGATCTATGGTAGTCTCATCATTATGGGAGATAGTTCGTTGTTGAGATGTTTTACTCCGATGGATGGTAGTCTCGTTATTATCGGAGATAGTTCGTTGTTGAGATATTTTACTCTGATGGATTGTAGTCTATTTATTATGGGAGTTAGTTTGTTGTAGAGGTTTTACTCATTGGACGGTAGTCTCGTCATTATGGGAGATAGTTCATTGTTGAAATGTTTTACTATGATGGATGGTAGTCTCTTCATTAAGGGAAATATTTCGTTGTTGACGTTTTACTCCGATGGATGATATTCTTATCATTATAGGATATAAATCATTGTTGAGATGTTTAACTCTGATGGATGGTAGTCACTTCTTTACGGGAGATAAATAGTTGTTTAAGTTTTACTCCGTAGGATAGTAGTCTTATCATTACGGAAGATAAATTGTAGTTGATATGTTTTACTATAATGGATGGAAGTCTCTTCATTATGGGAGATAGTTTGTTGTTGATGTTTCACTCTGATAATTGGTATTCTTGTCATTATGGAAGATAGTTTGTTGTCGATATGTTTTACTATGATGGATGGTAGTCTCTTAATTATGGGAAATAGTTAGTGATTGAGATATATTTCTTTGATGGATCGTAGTCTCCTCATTACGGGAGATAGTTCATTGTTGAGATATTTTACTTTGATGGCTGGTAGTCTCGCCAGTATCGGAGGTAGTTTGTTGCTTATATGTTTTACTTCGATGGATGATAGTCTCTTCATTATGGGAGATAGTTTGTTGTTGAGGTTTTGCTCGGATGGATGGTAGTCTCTTCATTAAGGGAGAAAGCTCGGTGTTAAGGATTTACTTCGATGGATGGTAGTCTCATCATTTTGTGAGATAGTTCGTTGTTGAGATGGTTTACTCTGATGGATGGTAGTCTCTTCATTAAGGAAGATAGTTTGTTGTTGATATGTTTTACTCTGATAGAAGGTAATCTCTTCATTATAGGATACAGTTTATTGTAGAGGTTTTATTCCGATGGATGGTAGTCTCGTCATTATGGGAGATAGTTCGTTGTTGAGATGTTTTACTCTGATGGATGGTAGTCTCTTCATTTTGGGAGATAGCTCGGTATTAAGGATTTACTTCGATGGATGGTACTCTCATCATTATGTGAGATAGATCGTTGTTGAGATGTTTTACTCCGATGGATGGTAGTCTCTTTATTATGGGAGTTAGTTTGTTGTTGAGGTTTTACTCCGATGGATAGTAGTCTGATCATTATGGGAGATAGTTCGTTATCAAGATGTTTTACTCTGTTGGATGGTAGTCTCGTCATTAAGGGAGACAGTTAGTGATTGATATGTTTTTCTTTGATGGATGGTAGTCTCGTCATTATGGGAGATAGTTTATTGTTGACATATTTTACTCCGATGGATGGTTGTCTAGTCATTATGGGAGATAGTTAATTGTTTAGATGTCTTACTCCGATGGATGGTAGTCTCTTCATTACGGGAGACAAATTGTTGTTGAAGTTTTACTTCGATGGATATTAGTCTTATCATTATGGGAGACAGTTCATTGTCGAGATATTTTACTCTGATAGATGGTAGTCTCGTCATTATGGGAGATAGTTCGTTGTTAAGGTGTTTTACTCTGATGGATGGTAGTCTCGTCATTATCGGAGATAGTTCGTTGTTGAGTTGTTTTACTCTGATGAATTTTATTCTCTTTATTATGGGAGTTTGTTTGTTGTAGAGGTTTAACTTAGTGGACGGTAGTCTCGTCATTATGGGAGATAGTTCTTTGTTGAAACGTTTTACTCTGATGGATGGTAGTCTTTTCATTATGGGAAATAGTTCTTTGTTGAGTTTTTAATCCGATGGATGGTAGTCTAGTCATTATAGGATTTAAATAATTAGTGAGATGTTTTACTTCGATGGAAGGTAGTTTCTTCGTTACGAGAGATAAATCGTTGTTGAGGTTTTACTCCGATGGATAGTAGTCTTATCATTACGGAAGATAGATCATTGTTGAGATGTTTTACTCTAATGGATGGAAGTCTCTTCATTATGGGAGATAGTTTGTTGTTGAGGTTTCCCTCTGATAATTGGTAGTCTTGTCATCATGGAAGATAGTTTGTTGTCGAGATGTTTTACTCTGATTGATGGTAGTCTCTGCATTATGGGAGATAGTTAGTGATTGCGATATATGTCTCTGATGGATGGTAGTCTCGTCATTAGGGGATATAGTTTGTTGTTGAGATGTTTTACTCCGATGGATGGTAGTATCGTTATTATAGGAGATAGTTAGTTGTTTAAATGATTTACACTGATGGATGGTAGTATCCTCATTGTTGGAGATAATTCATTATTGGGGTTTTACTCCAATGGATGGTAGTCTCGTCATAATGGGAGATAGTTCATTGTTGAGATATTTTACTTTGATGGATGGTAGTCTCGCCAGTATGGGAGATAGTTTGTTGTTGAGGTTTTGCTCTGATGGATGGTTGTCTCTTCATTAAGGGAGAAAGCTCGGCGTTAAGGATTTACTTCGATGGATGGTAGTCTCATCATTTTGTGAGATAGTTTGTTGTTGAGATGTTTTACTCTGATGGATGGTAGTCTCTTCATTAAGGAATATAGTTTGTTGTTGATATGTTTTACTCTGATAGAAGGTAATCTCTTCATTATAGGATACAATTCATTGCAGAGGTTTTACTCAGATGGATGGTAGTCTCGTTATTATGGGAGATAATTCATTGTTGAGATGTTTTACTCTGATGGATGGTAGTCTCTTCATTATGGGAGATAGCTCGGTGTTGAGGATTTACTTCGAAGGATGGTACTCTCATCATTATGTGAGATAGTTTGTTGTTGACATGTTTTACTCTGATGGATGGTAAACTCTTTATTATGGGAGTTAGTTTGTTGTTGAGGTTTTACTCTAATGGAAAGTACTCTTATCATTATGGGAGACAGTTCTTTCTTGAGATGTTTTACTCTGATAGATGGTAGTCTCATCATTATGAAGGATAGTTCGTTGTTGAGATGTTTTACTCCGATGGATGGTAGTCTCGTCATTATCGCAGATAGTTACTTGTTGAGATGTTTTACTCTGATGGATTATAGTCTCTTTATCATGGGAGTTAGTTTTATATAGACGTGTTACCTAGTGGACGGTAGTCTCGTCATTATGGGAGATTGTTCGTTGTTGAAATGTTTTACTCTGATAGATGGTAGTCTCTTATTTACGGGAAATAGTTTATTGTTGAGGTTTTACTCCGATGGATGATATTCTCATCATTATAGAATATAAATCGTTGTTGAGATGTTTAACTCGGATGGATAGTAGTCACTTTGTTACGGGACACAAATCGTTGTTTAAGTTTTACTCCGATGGATAGTAGTCTTATCATTATGGAAGACAAATCGTTGTTGAGAGGTTTTACTCTAATGGATGGAAGTCTCTTCATTATGGGAGATAGTTCGTTGTTGAGGTTTCACTCTGATAATTGGTTGTCTTGTCATTATGGGAGATAGTTTGTTGTCAAGTTGTTTTACTCTGATGGATGGTAGTCTCTTAATTATGGGAGATAGTTAGTGATTGAGATATATTTCTCTGATGGATGGTAGTCTCCTCATTACGGGAGATAGTTTGTTGTTGAGATGTTTTACTCTGATGGATGGTAGTCTCGTCATTATGGGAGATAGTTTTTTGCTTAGATGTTTTACTTCGATGGATGATAGTCTCTTCATTATGAGAGATAGTTCGTTGTTGAGGCTTTGCTCCGATGGATGGTAGTCTCTTCATTATGGGAGAAAGCTCGATGTTGAAGATTTACTTCAATGGATGGTAGTCTCTTCATTATGTGAGATAGTTCGTTGTTGAGATGTTTTACTCTGATGGATGGTAGTCTCTTCATTATGGATGATAGTTTGTTGTTGATATGTTTTACTCTGATGGAAGGTAATCTCTTCATTATAGGAGACTGTTCATTATAGAGGTTTTACTCCGATGGATGGTAGTCTCGTCATTATGGGAGATAGTTCGTTGTTGAGATATTTTACTCTGATTGATGGTAGTCTCTTCATTTTGGGAGATAGCTCGGTATTGAGGATTTACTTAGATGGATGGTACTCTCATCATTATGTGAGATAGTTCGTTGTTGAAATGTTTTACTCTGATGGATGGAAGTCTCTTTATTATGGGAGTTAGTTTGTTGTTGAGGTTTTACTCTGATGGATAGTAGTCTGATCATTATGGGAGATATTTCATTATCGAGATGTTTAACTTTGATGGATGGTAGTCTCGTCATTATTGGAGATAGTTTATTGTTGAGATATTTTACTCCGATAAATGGTTGTCTATTCATTATGGGAGATAGTTAGTTTTTTAGATGTCTTACTCCGATGGATGGTAGTCTCTTCATTGCGGGAGACAAATTGTTGTTGAGGTTTTACTCCGATGGATAGTAGTCTTATCATTATGAGAGACAGTTCATTGTCGAGATATTTAACTCTGATAGATGGTAGTCTCGTCATTATGGGAGATAGTTCATTGTTAATGTGTTTTACTCTGACGGATGGTAGTCTCGTCATTATCAAAGATAGTTCGTTGTTGACATGTTTTACTCTGATGAATTTTATTCTCTTTATTATGGGAGTTTGTTTGTTGTAGAGGTTTTACTTAGTGGACGGTAGTCTCGTCATTATGGGAGATAGTTCGTTGCTAAAATGTTTTAATCTGATGGATGGTAGTCTCTTCAATACGGGAAATAGTTCTTTGTTGAGTTTTTACTCCGATGGATGGTAGTCTAGTCATTATAGGATATAAATCATTAGTGAGATGTTTTACTCCGATGGATGGTAGTCTCTTCGTTACGAGAGATAAATCGTTGTTGAGGTTTTACTCCGATGGATAGTAGTCTTATCATTACGGAAGACAGATCATTGTTGAGATGTTTTACTCTAATGGATGGAAGTCTCTTCATTATGGGAGATAGTTCGTTGTTGAGGTTTCCCTCTGATAATTGGTAGTCTTGTCATTATGGGAGATAGTTTGTTGTCGAGATGTTTTACTCTGATTGATGGTAGTCTCTGCGTTATGGAAGATAGTTAGTGATTGCGATATATGTCTCTGTTGGATGGTAGTCTCGTCATTATGGGAGATAGTTAGTGATTGATATGTTTTACTTTGATGGATGGTAGTCTCGTCATTATGGGAGATAGTTTATTATTGAGATATTTTACTCCGATGGATGGTTTTCTAGTCATTATGGGAGATAGTTAGTTATTTAGATGTCTTACTCTGATGGATGGTAGTCTCTTCATTACGGGAGACAAATCGTTGTTGAGGTTTTACTCCGATGGATAGTAGTCTTATCAATATGGGAGAAAGTTCATTGTCGAGATATTTTACTCTGATAGATGGTAGTCTCGTCATTATGGGAGATAGTTCGTTGTTAAGGTGTTTTACTCTGATGGATGGTAGTTTCGTCATTATCTAAGATAGTTCATTGTTGAGATGTTTTACTCTGATGAATTGTATTCTCTTTATTATGGGAGTTTGTTTGTTGTAGAGGTTTTACTTAGTGGACGGTAGTCTCGTCATTATGGGAGATAGTTCATTGTTGAAATGTTTTACTATGATGGATGGTAGTCTCTTCATTACGGGAAATAGTTCTTTGTTGAGTTTTTACTCCGATGGATGGTAGTCTAGTCATTATAGGATATAAATCATTAGTGAGATGTTTTACTCTGATGGATGGTAGTCTCTTCGTTACTTGAGATAAATCGTTGTTGAGGTTTTACTCCTATGGATAGTAGTCTTCTCATTATGGAAAACAGATCGTTGTTGAGATGTTTTACTCTAATGGATGGAAGTCTCTTCATTATGGGAGACAGTTCGTTGTTGAGGTTTCCCTCTGATAATTGGTAGTCTTGTCATTATGGGAGATAGTTTGTTGTCGAGATGTTTTACTCTGATTGATGGTAGTCTCTGCATTATGGGAGAAAGTTAGTGATAGAGATATATGTCTCTGATGGATGGTAGTCTCGTCATTAGGGAATATAGTTTGTTGTTGAGATGTTTTACTCTGATGGATGGTAGTATCGTTATTATAGGAGATAGTTAGTTGTTTAAATTATTTACACTGATGGATGGTAGTATCTTCATTGTTGGAGATAATTCATTGTTGAGGTTTTACTTCAATGGATGGTAGTCTCGTCATAATGGGAGATAGTTCATTGTTGAGATATTTTACTTTGATGGATCGTAGTCTCGCCAGTATCGGAGATAGTTTGTTGCTTATATGTTTTACTTCGATGGATGATAGTCTCTTCATTATGGGAGATAGTTTGTTGTTGAGGTTTTGCTCGGATGGATGGTAGTCTCCTCATTAAGGGGGAAAGCTCGGTGTTGAGGATTTACTTCGATGGATGGTAGTCTCATCATTTTGTGAGATAGTTCGTTGTTGAGATGTTTTACTCTGATGGATGGTAGTCTCTTCATTAAGGAAGATAGTTTGTTGTTGATATGTTTTACTCTGATAGAAGGTAATCTCATCATTATAGGATACATTTCATTGTAGAGGTTTTACTCAGATGGATGGTAGTCTCGTTATTATGGGAGATATTTCGTTGTTTAGATGTTTTACTCTGATGGATGGTAGTCTCTTCATTATGGGAGATAGCTCGGTGTTGAGGATTTACTTCGAAGGATGGTACTCTCATCATTATGTGAGATAGTTCGTTGTTGAGATGTTTTACTCTGATGGATGGTAGTCTCTTTAATATGGGAGTTAGTTTGTTGTTGAGGTTTTACTCTAATGGATAGTAGTCTTATCATTATGGGAGACAATTCTTTCTTGAGATGTTTTACTCAGATAGATGGTAGTCTCATCATTATGAAGGATAGTTCTTTGTTGAGATGTTTTACTCCGATGGATGGTAGTCTCGTCATTATCGGAGATAGTTTGTTGTTGAGATGTTTTACTCTGATGGATTATAGTCTCTTTATCATGTGAGTTAGTTTGTTCTAGAGGTTTTACTCAATGGACTGTAGTCTCGTCTTTATGTGAGATAGTTTATTGTTGAAATGTTTTACTCTAATGGATGGTAGTCTCTTATTTACGGGAAATAGTTCGTTGTTGAGGTTTTACTCCGATGGATGATATTCTCATCATTATAGGATATAAATCATTGTTGAGATGTTTAACTCAGATGGATAGTAGTCACTTCGTTACGGGAGACAAATCATTGTTTAAGTTTTACTCCGATGGATAGTAGTCTTATCATTATGGAAGACAAATCGTTGTTCAGAGGTTTTACTCTAATGGATGGAAGTCTCTTCATTATGGGAGATAGTTCGTTCTTGAGGTTTCACTCTGATAATTGGTTGTCTAGTCATTATGGGAGATAGTTTGTTGTCGAGATGTTTTACTCTGACCAATGGTAGTCTCTTAATTATGGGAGATAGTTAGTGATTGAGATATATTTCTCTGATGGATGGTAGTCTCGTTATTACGGGAGATAGTTTGTTGTTGAGATGTTTTACTCTGATGGATGGTAGTCTCGTCATTATCAGAGATAGTTTGTTGTTGAGATGTTTTACTCTGATGGATTGTATTCTCTTTATTATGGGAGTTTGTTTGTTGTAGAGGTTTTACTTAGTGGATGGTAGTGTCGTCATTATGGAAGATAGTTCTTTGTTGAAATGTTTTACTCTGACGGATGGTAGTCTCTTCATTACGGGAAATAGTTCGTTGTTGAGTTTTTACTCTGATGGATGGTAGTCTAGTCATTATAGGATATAAATCATTAGTGAGATGTTTTACTCCGATGGATGGTAGTCTCTTTGTTACGAGAGATAAATCGTTGTCGAGGTTTTACTCCGATGGATACTAGTCTTATCATTATGGAAGACAGATCGTTGTTGATATGTTTTACTCTAATGGATGAAAGTCTCTTCACTATGGGAGATAGTTCGTTGTTGAGGTTTCCCTTTGATAATTGGTAGTCTCGTCATTACGGGAGATAGTTTGTTGTCGAGATGTTTTACTCTAATTGATGGTAGTCTCTTCATTATGGGAGATAGTTAGTGATTGAGATATATGTCTCTGATGGATGGTAGTCTCGTCATTATAGGATATAGTTTGTTGTTGAGATGTTTTACTCCGATGGATGGTAGTATCGTCATTATAGGAGATAGTTAGTTGTTTAGATGATTTACACTGTTGGATGGTAGTATCTTCATTGTTGGAGATAATTCATTGTTGAGGTTTTACTCCAATGGATGGTAGTCTCGTCATAATGGGAGATAGTTCGTTGTTGAGATATTTTACTTTGATGGATGGTAGTCTCGCCAGTATGGGAGATAGTTTGTTTCTTAGATGGTTTACTTCGATGGATGATATTCTCTTCATTATGAGAGATAGTTTGTTGTTGAGGTTTTTCTCGGATGGATGGTAGTCTCTTCATTATGGGAGAAAGCTCGGTGTTGAGGATTTACTTCGATGGATGGTAGTCTCATCGTTATGTGAGATAGTTCGTTGTTGACATGTTTTACTCTGATGGATGGTAGTCTCTTCATTAAAGAAGATAGTTTGTTGTTGATATGTTTTACTCTGATGGAATGTAATCTCTTCATTATAGGATACAGTTCATTGTAGAGGTTTTACTCAGATGGATGGTAGTCTCATCATTATGGGAGATAGTTCGTTGTTGAGATGTTTTACTCCGATGGATGGTAGTCTCATCATTATCAGAGATAGTTCGTTGTTGAGATGTTTTACTCTGATGGATTGTAGTCTCGTTATTATGGGAGTTAGTTTCTTGTAGAGGTTTTACTCAGTGGACGATAGTCTCGTTATTATGGGAGATAGTCCGTTGTTGAAATGTTTTACTCTGATGGATGGTTGTCTCTTCATTACAAGAAATAGTTCGTTGTTGAGGTTTTACTCCGATGGATGATTTTCTCATCATTATAAAATATAAATCATTGTTGAGATGTTTAACTCTGATGGATGGTAGTCACTTTGTTACTGTAGACAAATCGCTGTTTAAGTTTTACTCCGATGGATAGTAGTCTTATCATTATGGAAGAAAACTTGTTGTTGAGATGTTTTACTCTGATGGATGTTAGTCTCGTCATTATGGGAGATATTTTTTTCCTTAGATGTTTTACTTTTATGGATGATAGTCTCTTCATTATGGGAGATACTTAGTTGTTTAGGTTTTGCTCCGATGTATGGTGGTCTCTTCATTATGGTAGAAAGCTCAGTGTTGAGGATTTACTTCGATGGATGGTAGTCTTATCATTTTGTGAGATAGTTCGTTGTTGAGATGTTTTACTCTGATGGATGGTAGTCTTTTCATTATGGAAGATAGTTTGTTGTTGATATGTTTTACTCTGATGGAAGGTAATCTCTTCATTATAGTAGACTGTTCATTGTAGAGGTTTTACTCTGATGGATGGTAGTCTCGTCATTACGGGAGATAGTTTGTTGTTGAGATGTTTTACTCCGAAGAATGGTAGTATCAACATTATAGGAGATAGTTAGTTGTTTAGATGATTTACACTGATGGATGGTAGTATCTTCATTGTTGGAGATAATTCATTGTTGAGGTTTTACTCCAATGCATGGTAGTCTCATCATAATGGGAGATAGTTCAGTGTTGAGATATTTTACTTTGATGGATGGTAGTCTCGCCAGTATGGGAGATAGTTTGTTGCTTAGATGGTTTACTTCGATGGATGATAGTCTCTTCATTATGATAAATAGTTTGTTGTTGAGGTTTTTCTCGGATGGATGGTAGTCTCTTCATTATGGGAGAAAGCTCGGTGTTGAGGATTTACTTCGATGGATGGTAGTCTCATCATTATGTGAGATAGTTCGTAGTTGAGATGTTTTACTCTGATGGATAGTATTCTCTTCATTTTGGGAGATAGCTCGGTGTTGAGGATTTACTCCGATAGATGGTACTCTCATCATTATAGGATATAAATCATTGTTGAGATGTTTAACTCTGATGGATGATAGTCACTTCATTACGGGAGACAAATCGTTGTTTAGGTTTTACTCTGATTGATAGCAGTCTTATCATTATGGAAGACAAATCGTTGTTGAGATGTTTTACTCTAATGGATGGAAGTCTCTTCATTATGGGGGATAGTTCGTTGTTGAGGTTTCACTCTGATAATTGGTAGTCTTGTCATTACAGGACATAGTTTGTTGTTGAGATGTTTTACTCTGATGGATGGTAGTCTCGTCATTATGGGAGATAGTTTTTTGCTTAGATGTTTTACTTCGATGGATGATAGTCTCTTCATTATGGGAGATAGTTCGTTGTTGAGGTTTTGCTCCGATGGATGTAGTGTATTCATTATGGGAGAAAGATCGGTGTTGAGGATTTACTTCGATGGATGGTAGTCTTATCATTATGTGAGATAGTTCGTTGTTGAGATGTTTTACTTTGATGGATGGTAGTCTCTTCATTATGGAAGATAGTTTGTTGTTAATATGTTTTACTCTGATGGAAGGTAATGTCTTCATTATAGGAGACTGTTCATTGTAGAGGTTTTACTCCGATGGATGGTAGTCTCGTCATTATGTGAGATAGTTCGTTGTTCAGATGTTTTACTCTGATGGATGGTAGTCTCTTCATTTTGGGAGATAGCTCGGTGTTGAGGATTTACTTCGATGGATCGTACTCTCATCATTATGTAAGATAGTTCGTTGTTGAGATATTTTACTCCGATGGATGGTAGTCTATTTATTATGGGAGTTAGTTTGTTGTTGAGGTTTTACTGCAATGGATATTAGTCTTATCATTATGGGAGATAGTTCGTTATCGAGATGTTTTACTCTATTGGATGTTAGTCTCGTCATTATGGGAGACAGTTAGTGATTGAGATGTTTTACTTTGATGGATGGTAGTCTCTTCATTATGGGAGATAGTTTATTGTTGAGGTGTTTTACTCGGATGGATGGTTGTCTAGTCATTATGGGAGATAGTTAGTTGTTTAGATGTTTTACTCCGATGGATGGTAGTCTCTTCATTACGGGAGACAAATAGTTGTTGAGGTTTTACCCCGATGGATAGTAGTCTTATCATTATGGGAGACAGTTCGTTGTCGAGATGTTTTACTCTGATAGATGGTAGTCTCGTCATTATGGGAGATAGTTCATTGTTAATATGTTTTAGTCAGATGGATGGTAGTCTCATCATTATCGGAGATAGTTCTTTGTTGATATGTTTTACTCTGATGGATTGTATTCTCTTTATTATAGGAGTTAGTTTGTTGTAGAGATTTTACTTAGTGGACGGTAGTCTCATCATTATGGGAGATAGATCTTTGTTGAAATGTTTTACTCTGATGGATGGTAGTCTCTTCATTACGGGAAATAGTTCGTTGTTGAGTTTTTACTCCGATGGATGATATTCTCATCATAATAGGATATAAATCATTGTTGAGATGTTTAACTCGGATGGATATTAGTCACTTCGTTACGGGAGACAAATCGTTGTTTAAGTTTTACTCCGATGGATAGTAGTCTTATCATTATGGAAGACAAATCATTGTTGAGAGGTTTTACTCTAATGGATGGAAGTGTCTTCATTATGGGAGATATATTGTTGTCGAGATGTTTTACTCTGATGGATGGTAGTCTCTTAATTATGGGAGATAGTTAGTGATTAAGATATATTTCTCTGATGGATGGTACTCTCGTTATTACGGGAGATAGTTTGTTCTTGAGATGTTTTACTCTGATGGATGGTAGTCTCGTCATTATCGGAGATAGTTCGTTGTTAAAATGTTTTACTCTGATAGATTGTATTCTCTTTATTATGGGAGTTTGTTTGTTGTAGAGGTTTTACTTAGTGGATGGTAGTCTTGTCATTATGGGAGATAGTTCGTCATTGAAATGTTTTACTCTGATGGATGGTAGTCTCTTCATTACGGGAAATAGTTTGTTGTTGAGTTTTTACTCCTAGGGATGGTAGTCTAGTCATTATAGGATATAATTCATTAGTGAGATGTTTTACTCCGATGGATGGTAGGCTCTTCGTTACGAGAGATAAATCGTTGTTGAGGTTTTACTCCGATGGATAATAGTCTTATCATTATGGAAGACAAATCGTTGTTGATATGTTTTACTCTAATGGATGGAAGTCTCTTCATTATGGGAGATAGTTCGTTGTTGAGGTTTCCCTCTGATAATTGGTTGTCTTGTCATTATGGGAGATAGTTTGTTATCGAGATGTTTTACTCTGATGGATGGTAGTCTCTTAATTATGGGAGATACTTCGTGATTGAGATATATTTCTCTGATGGATGGTAGTCTCGTTATTACGGGAGATAGTTTGTTGTTGAGATGTTTTACTCTGATTGATGGTAGTCTCTTCATTATGGGAGATAGTTAGTGATTGAGATATATGTCTCTGATGGATGGTAGTCTCGTCATTACGGGATATAGTTTGTTGTTGAGATGTTTTACTCCGATGGATGGTAGTATCGTCATTATAGGAGATAGTTAGTTGTTTAGATGATATACACTGATGGATGGTAGTATCTTCATTGTTGTAAATAATTCATGGTTGAGGTTTTACTCCAATGGATGGTAGTCTCGTCATAATGGGAGATAGTTCGTTGTTGAGATATTTTACTTTGATGGATGGTAGTCTCGCCAGTATGGGAGATAGTTTATTGCATAGATGTTTTACTTCGATGGATGATAGTCTCTTCATTATGGGAGATAGTTTGTTGTTGAGGTTTTGCTCGGATGGATGGTAGTCTCTTCATTATGGGAGAAAGCTCGGTGTTGGGGATTTACTTCGATGGATGGTAGTCTCATCATTATGTGAGATAGTTCGTTGGTTAGATGTTTTACTCTGATGGATGGTAGTCTCTTCATTAAGGAAGATAGTTTGTTGTTGATATGTTTTACTCTGATGGAAGGTAATCTCTTCATTATAGGATACAATTTATTGTAGAGGTTTTACTCAGATGTATGGTAGTCTCGTTACTGTGGGAGATAATTCGTTGTTGAGATGTTTTACTCTAATGGATGGTAGTCTCTTCATTAATGGAGATAGCTCGGTGTTGAGGATTTACTTCGAAGGATGGTACTCTCATCATTATGTGAGATATTTCGTTGTTGAGATGTTTTACTCTGATGGATGGTAGTCTCGTTATTATGGGAGTTAGTTTGTTGTTTAGGTTTTACTCTAATGGATATTATTCTTATCATTATGGGAGACAGTTTGTTGTTGAGATGTTTTACTCTGATAGATGGTAGTCTCATCATTATGGGAGATAGTTCGTTGTTGAGATGTTTTACTCCGATGGATGGTAGTCTCATCATTATCGGAGATAGTTCGTTGTTGAGATGTTTTACTCTGATTGATTGTAGTTTCATTATTATGGGAGTTAGTTTCTTGTAGATTATTTACTCAGTGGACGATAGTCTCCTTATTATGGGAGATAGTTCGTTGTTGAAATGTTTTACTCTGATGGATGGTTGTCTCTTCATTACAGGAAATAGTTTGTTTTTGAGGTTTTACTCCGATGGATGATTTTCTCATCATTATAGAATATAAATCATTGTTGAGATGTTTAACTCTGATGGATGGTAGTCACTTTGTTACGGTAGACAAATCGTTGTTTAAGTTTTACTCCGATGGATAGTAGTCTTATCATTATGGAAGAAAAATTGTTGTTGAGATGTTTTACTCTGATGGATGTTAGTCTCGTCATTATGGGAGATAGTTTTTTGCTTAGATGTTTTACTTTTATGGATGATAGTCTCTTCATTATGGGAGCTACTTAGTTATTTAGGTTTTGCTCCGATGGATGGTAGTCTCTTCATTATGGTAGAAAGCTCAGTGTTGAGGATTTACTTCGATGGATAGTAGTCTTATCATTTTGTGAGATAGTTCGTTGTTGAGATGTTTTACTCTGATGGATGGTAGTCTTTTCATTATGGAAGATAGTTTGTTGTTGATATGTATTACTCTGATGGAAGGTAATCTCTTCATTATAGTAGACTGTTCATTGTAGAGGTTTTACTGTGATGGATGGTAGTCTCGTCATTACGGGAGATAGTTTATTGTTGAGATGTTTTACTCCGATGAATGGTAGTATCATCGTTATAGGAGATAGTTAGTTGTTTAGATGATTTACACTGATGGATGGTAGTATCTTCATTGTTGGAGATAATTCATTGTTGAGGTTTTACTCCAATGGATGGTAGTCTCATCATAATGGGAGATAGTTCATTGTTGAGATATTTTACTTTGATGGATGGTAGTCTCGCCAGTATGGGAGATAGTTTATTGCTTAGATGGTTTACTTCGATGGATGATAGTCTCTTCATTATGATAGATAGTTTGTTGTGGAGGTTTTTCTCGGATGGATGGTAGTCTCTTCATTATGGGAGAAAGCTCGGTGTTGAGGATTTACTTCGATGGATGGTAGTCTCATCATTATGTGAGATAGTTCGTTATTAAAATGTTTTACTCTGATGGATGGTAGTCTCTTCATTAAAGAAGATAGTTTGTTGTTGATATGTTTTACTCTGATGGAATGTAATCTCTTCATTATAGGATACAGTTCATTGTAGAGGTTTTACTCAGATGGATGGTAGTCTCATCATTATGGGAGATAGTTCGTTGTTGAGATGTTTTACTCCGATGGATGGTAGTCTCATCATTATCAGAGATAGCTCGTTGTTGAGATGTTTTACTCTGATGGATTGTAGTCTCGTTATTATGGAAGTTAGTTTCTTGTAGAGGTTTTACTCAATGGACGATAGTCTCGTTATTATGGGAGATAGTTCGTTGTTGAAATGTTTTACTCTGATGGATGGTTGTCTCTTCATTACAAGAAATAGTTCGTTGTTGAGGTTTTACTCCGATGGATGATTTTCTCATCATTATAGAATATAAATCATTGTTGAGATGTTTAACTCTGATGGATGGTAGTCACTTTGTTACGGTAGACAAATCGCTGTTTAAGTTTTACTCCGATGGATAGTAGTCTTATCATTATGGAAGATAGTTAGTTGTTGAGATGTTTTACTCTGATGGATGTTAGTCTCGTCATTATGGGAGATATTTTTTTGCTTAGATGTTTTACTTTTATGGATGATAGTCTCTTCATTATGGGAGATACTTAGTTGTTTAGGTTTTGCTCCGATGTATGGTAGTCTCTTCATTATGGTAGAAAGCTCAGTGTTGAGGATTTACTTCGATGGATGGTAGTCTTATCATTTTGTGAGATAGTTCGTTGTTGAGATGTTTTACTCTGATGGATGGTAGTCTTTTCATTATGGAAGATAGTTTGTTGTTGATATGTTTTACTCTGATGGAAGGTAATCTCTTCATTATAGTAGACTGTTCATTGTAGAGGTTTTACTGTGATGGATGGTAGTCTCGTCATTACGGGAGATAGTTTGTTGTTGAGATGTTTTACTCCGATGAATGGTAGTATCAACATTATAGGAGATAGTTATTTGTTTAGATGATTTACACTGATGGATGGTAGTATCTTCATTGTTGGAGATAATTCATTGTTGAGGTTTTACTCCAATGCATGGTAGTCTCATCATAATGGGAGATAGTTCATTGTTGAGATATTTTACTTTGATGGATGGTAGTCTCGCCAGTATGGGAGATAGTTTGTTGCTTAGATGGTTTACTTCGATGGGTGATAGTCTCTTCATTATGATAGATAGTTTGTTGTTGAGGTTTTTCTCAGATGGATGGTAGTCTCTTCATTATGGGAGAAAGCTCGGTGTTGAGGATTTACTTCGATGGATGGCAGTCTCATCATTATGTGAGATAGTTCGTTGTTGAGATGTTTTACTCTGATGGATAGTATTCTCTTCATTTTGGGAGATAGCTCGGTGTTGAGGATTTACTCCGATGGATGGTACTCTCATCATTATAGGATATAAATCATTGTTGAGATGTTTAACTCTGATGGATGGTAGTCACTTCGTTACGGGAGACAAATCGTTGTTTAGGTTTTACTCTGATTGATAGAAGTCTTATCATTATGGAAGACAAATCGTTGTTGAGATGTTTTAATCTAATGGATGGAAGTCTCTTCATTATGGGGGATAGTTCGTTGTTGAGGTTTCACTCTGATAATTGGTAGTCTTGTCATTACAGGAGATAGTTTGTTGTTGAGATGTTTTACTCTGATGGGTGGTAGTCTCGTCATTATGGGAGATAGTTTTTTGCTTAGATGTTTTACTTCGATGGATGATAGTCTCTTCATTATGGGAGATAGTTCATTGTTGAGGTTTTTCTCCGATGGATGTAGTGTATTCATTATGGGAGAAAGATCGGTGTTGAGGATTTACTTCGATGGATGGTAGTCTTATCATTATGTGAGATAGTTCGTTGTTGAGATGTTTTACTCTGATGGATGGTAGTCTCTTCATTATGGAAGATAGTTTGTTGTTAATATGTTTTACTCTGATGGAAGGTAATGTCTTCATTATAGGAGACTGTTCATTGTAGAGGTTTTACTGCGATGGATGGTAGTCTCGTCATTATGTGAGATAGTTCGTTGTTCAGATGTTTTACTCTGATGGATGGTAGTCTCTTCATTTTGGGAGATAGCTCGGTGTTGAGGATTTACTTCGATGGATCGTACTCTCATCATTATGTAAGATAGTTCGTTGTTGAGATATTTTACTCCGATGGATGGTAGTCTATTTATTATGGGAGTTAGTTTGTTGTTGAGGTTTTACTGCAATGGATATTAGTCTTATCATTATGGGAGATAGTGCGTTATCGAGATGTTTTACTCTGTTGGATGTTAGTCTCGTCATTATGGGACACAGTTAGTGATTGAGATGTTTTACTTTGATGGATGGTAGTCTCTTCATTATGGGAGATTGTTTATTTTTGAGATGTTTTACTCGGATGGATGGTTGTCTAGTCATTATGGGAGATAGTTAGTTGTTTAGATGTCTTACTCCGATGGATGGTAGTCTCTTCATTACGGGAGACAAATCGTTGTTGAGGTTTTACTCCGATGGATAGTAGTCTTATCATTATGGGAGACAGTTCGTTGTCGAGATGTTTTACTCTGATAGATGGTAGTCTCGTCATTATGGGAGATAGTTCGTTGTTAATATGTTTTAGTCAGATGGATGGTAGTCTCATCATTATCGGAGATAGTTCTTTGTTGATATGTTTTACTCTGATGGATTGTATTCTCTTTATTATAGGAGTTAGTTTGTTGTAGAGATTTTACTTAGTGGACGGTAGTCTCGTCATTATGGGAGATAGATCTTTGTTGAAATCTTTTACTCTGATGGATGGTAGTCTCTTCATTACGGGAAATAGTTCATTGTTGAGTTTTTACTCCGATGGATGGTTGTCTAGTAATTATAGGATATAAATCATTGTTGAGATGTTTTACTCGGATGGATGGTAGTCTCTTTGTTACGAGAGATAAATCGTTGTTGAGGTTTTACTCCAATGGATAGTAGTCTTATCATTATGGAAGACATATCGTTGTTGAGAGGTTTTACTCAAATGGATAGAAGTCTCTTCATTATGGGAGATAGTTCGTTGTTGAGGTTTCCATTATATAATTGGTAGTCTTGTCATTTTGAGAGATAGTTTATTGTCGATATGTTTTACTCTGATTGATGGTAGTCTCTTCATTATGGGAGATATTTAGTGATTGGGATATATGTCTCTGATGGATGGTAGTCTCGTCATTACGGGAGATAGTTTGTTGTTGAGATGTTTTACTCCGATGGATGGTAGTATCGTCATTATAGGAGATAGTTAGTTGTTTAAATGATTTACACTAATGGATGGTAGTATCTTCATTGTTGGAGATAATTCATTGTTGAGGTTTTACTCCAATGGATGGTAGTCTCGTCATAATGGGAGATAGTTCCTTGTTGAGATATTTTACTTTGATGGATGGTAGTCTCTCCAGTATGGGATATAGTTTGTTGCTTAGATGTTTTACTTCCATAGATGATAGTATCTTTATTATGGGAGATAGTTTGTTGTTGAGGTTTTTCTCGTATGGATGGTAGTCTCTTCATTATGGGAGAAAGCTCGGCGTTGAGGATTTACTTCGATGGATGGTACTCTCATCATTATGTGAGATAGTTTGTTGTTGAGATGTTTTACTCCGATGGATGGTAGTCTCCTTATTATGGGAGATAGTTTGTTATTTAGTTTTTGCTCGGATGGATGGTAGTCTCTTCATTATGGGAGAATTCTCGGTGTTGAGGATTTACTTCGATGGATGATAGTCTCATCATTTTTTGAGATAGTTCATTGTTAAGATGTTTTACTCTGATGCATGGTAGTCTCTTCATTAAGGAAGATAGTTTGTTGTTGATATGTTTTACTCTAATAGAGATTTTACTCAGATGGATGGTAGTCTCGTTATTATGGGAGATAGTTCGTTGTTGAGATGTTTTACTGTGATGGATGGTAGTCTTTTCATTATGGGAGATAGCTCGGTGTTGAGGATTTACTTCGATGGATGGTACTCTCATCATTATAGGATATAAATCATGTTAGAACATAGTTTGATTCTACAACCCTCAGTTAGAGTTTTGATGATAACAAAGTACAAGATTAAATGAATTATGAGTTTTATATTTGACATAGCTGCTACTTAAAATTATGCTGCTTATTTACAGGAAACTCTGATGGAATCAGCATCAGAATATCAACATCAGCATCAGAAGATGTCAACCAGAAGATCAATACATATGTTACGCTGAAGTCTGATGAACATAATTTGCGCTCAACATACTCTGACTCTGATCAAGATCTTAACTTTGTCATCAGCACTCAGAAGCAATTAGAATAAGCTAAAGCCAAGAATGCTTAGATCTTCACTACGCAGAACATTCTGAAGTGTCAACGGTACTGCATTCAAGGCAGATTAATTACCAACGACGTTATTCCAAGACAAAGATCTTCTCAATATGGAAAGAAAGTAATGAGCATTGAAATGGAATAATTGGCATCAACGTATCTATTCCTAGAAGTATTTAAACAAATCAGTGAGAAGTGAAATGGCTAATGCTCTACAATACTCTACACGCCTAAATCAAATCATCTTCATCCTCACTCATACAGTTTTCTAAAGCTCTCAAATTTCTCACTCTATAGTTCTAGCATTCTAGTTTCACATAAGCTTCATTTGTGTATTATCACAGTTGTGATATATAGTTTTTCCAGAAAACATTCAACACACATATTGTTCATTTATCTGTAAGAAAGAATTTCCTTGAGAAACCGGTCTGTGGTTTGGACTCAAGAAGGATTTAGAAGTTATTAAAGCAGTTGTAATATTCAGTTGAATATAGTGGATTAAGACTTCGTTGGAGAGAGGCGAAATCACCTTGACGAGTGGACTGGAGTAGTTTGAGATCAAACGAACCAGGATAAAAATAACGTGTTGTCTGCATTTGATTTCAAGTTTCAACAATTCAACCCCCCTTCTTATGTTTTTCACTTCTTCAATTGGCATCAGAGCACCTGGTTCTGAGTTCATAACACTTAACCGTGTCAGTATAAGATCCAGCATTGAAAAACACTATGGCAGGAACACATCACAACATCAGCAATGACAACAACGAAGAAAGAGACAGATTCAATGGCAAACCTCCAGTCTTTGATGGAGAGAATTTTGATGACTGGAAAGACATAATTGAAATCTTCTTTCTAGCCCATGATGCTGATCTGTGGGATATGGTGACAGATGGATACACGCACCCAGTAAATGCAAATGGTCAGAAGATTGACAGGAAAGCAATGTCTGATCAACAGAAGCGTGATTTCAAGAATCATCACAAGGCCAGAACTATTCTTCTCAGTGCTATCTCTTACTCTGAATATGAAAAAATATCAAACAGAGACACTTCTAAGAACATGTTTGATTCCCTCAGAATGACGCATGAAGGCAACCTTCAAGTTAAAGAAACTAAAGCTCTTGCGCTCATCCAGAAGTATGAGTCCTTCAAGATGGAAGAAAGTGAATCTATTGAAACAATGTTCTCAAGATTTCAGATTCTGGTTGCTGGTCTCAAAGTTCTGGACAAAGGGTATTCTACTGCTGATCATGTCAAGAAGATCATCAGAAGCTTGCCAAAACAGTGGAGGCCTATGGTCACAGCACTGAAGCTAGCTAAGGATCTCAATACAATCTCTCTGGAGGAACTTGTCAGCTCCCTCAGAAGTCACGAGATAGAGCTAGAAGCTGATGAACCTCTGAAGCAAGGTAAGCCTTTAGCTCTAAAATCTAACAGAAAATCTGATTCTAAGGTTTTGCAGGCTGTTGAAGAAACCTCTGATGGGTCCTCATCAGAAGAAGATGAATTGTCCCTCCTCTCCAGAAGGGTGAACCAACTGTGGAAGCAGAGGCAAAGAAAGTTTAGGACTCCCAGAAGATCTGAGAACCAGAACGATTCCTCCTCCAGATACAAAAGATCTGAAGGCTCGTCAGGAAGCAGAAATCCAAACAACAAGGATATCATCTGCTATGAATGCAACGAGCAAGGACACTACAAGAGTGATTGTCCAAAGCTTCAGAAGGAAAAGCCTAGAAGAAAGTTTGGCAAGGAAAAGAAGAAAAGTGTCATGGCCACATGGGATGACTCTAACACATCTGAAGCTGACTTAGAATCAGATGATGAGAGAACAAACATAGCTCTCATGGCGAACATATCAAAAGACAGTGAAGCTTCTGAATCAGACACAGAAGAGGTATTTCCTGACTTTGCTATTAATTTTACTAAGGCTGAACTTGCTGAAACCCTTAATGAGATTCTGGAACGATATCAGCAGATCAGAGTCAAGTTCAGAAACCTGAAAAGGGATCTTGCTTCTGACTCTGATAAAACTGAGAGTCTTAAGTTGGAAAACTCTGAGTTGAAAAATAAAGTTTCAAAATTAGAAAATCTTTTACAAAACTCTCAGAAGGAAACAATTTTTGAAACTCCCAGTAGTGCTGATGAGATCATCAAGGAGTATGATCACAGCTTTCAGAAGTTTCTTGCTAAAAGCATAGATAGAAGCAAGATGGCTTCAATGATCTATGGAGTTAGCAGAAATGGAAGAAAAGGAATAGGATACCAAGGTAAGGTACCTACACCAAAGAATGCCATGGATTTAATTATTAAACGAACTCCTCTTAAGTCACACTTTGTATATGGGCACGCACACAACATCAAATATACCAGTAGCAATTATTCTGTCAAACCAAAATTCAACCAGAGTTTTGGTAAAACTAACAAATCAGGACCAAAGAAAATATGGTTACCTAAGGATAAAATAATACATGTTGTAGATATCTTTAGCAGCAAAGAAGAAACACCAGTCATGGTACCTGGACTCTGGCTGCTCGCGACACATGACGGGAAGAAGGCATATGTTCTAAAGCCTGGAACTTAAGCCTGGGGGCCATGTAGACTTTGGAGGCAATCAGAGGGGAAAGATCATTGGCTCTGGAACAGTAGGTAATGGAAATCTTCCCTCTATCAGTAATGTTTTATTAGTAGATGGATTAATGCATAACCTGTTATCCATAAGTCAATTAAGTGATAACGGTTATGAAATAATCTTTAATCAAAATTCATGTAAAGCTGTTAGTCAGAAATATGGGACTATCTTGTTTAATGGAAAGAGGAGAAACAACATTTACAAAATCAAACTTTCTGAACTGAAAAGTTAGAATGTAAAGTGTCTTCTGTCTGTTAACAACGAGCAATGGATCTGGCACGGAAGATTGGGGCATGTTAGTATGAGAAGAATATCTCAGATTAACAAACTCAATCTGGTGAGAGGACTTCCTAATCTGAAGTTCAATTCAGATGCTCTTTGTGAAGCATGTCAGAAAGGCAAGTTTGCAAAACCTGCTTTTAAATCTAAAAACGTTGTTTCCACCTCTAAGCCACTAGAACTTCTGCACATTGACTTATTTGGACCAGTTAAAACTGCTTCAGTCAGTGGCAAGAAGTATGGGTTAGTAATCGTAGATGACTATAGCAGATGGACATGGGTAAAGTTCTTAAGACACAAGGATGAGTCACACTTTGTGTTTGTCACCTTCTGTAACCAAGTTCAGAATGAAAAGGATCTTAGAATCGTTAAAGTCAGAAGTGATCATGGTGGAGAGTTTGAAAACAAAGATTTTGAGTCATTCTTTAATGACAGAGGCATTCTGCATGATTTCTCTTGTTCTAGAACTCCCCAACAAAATGGAGTTGTAGAACGAAAGAACAGAACATTGCAAGAAATGGCCAAAACCATGATCAATGAGACAAACGTTGCTAAGATCTTCTGGGCAGAGGCAATAAACACAGCGTGCTACATTCAGAATAGAATCTCAATAAGACCTATTCTGGAAAAGACTCCATATGAATTACGGAAGAACAGAAAGCCCAACATTTCATATTTTCATCCATTTGGATGTACTTGTTTTATGTTAAATACAAAAATTATTTGAACAAGTTTGACTTTAAAGCACAGAAGTGTATTATGTTAGGATACTCTGAACGCTCAAGAGTGTACAGAGTATACAATACAGAAACACAGATTGTGGAAGAATCAATCAGTGTTCGTTTTGATGACAAGCTTGACTCTCAAAAGTCAAAGCAGAATGAATTACTTGCAGGTATGGAAGTTGAATTCTTAGGCTCTGAAGACAAGTCATCAGAAGCTCTTAACAGAGACACTCCCTCAACAGCAGAAAGAGGCACTACAAGCAATCCAACATCTTCTGTTGATCAACCTCAGAAAAGACCATCCAGAAGCAACATGGATCACCCAGAAGAAACTATCTTAGGAAGAAAGGAAGATCCAATCAGAACAAGAGCCAGCTTCAGAAACTCTGAAGAATCCTTCATGGGACTTGTCTCTCTGATTGAACCATCTTCAATTGATGAAGCACTTTTGGACAATGACTGGATTCTAGCAATGCAAGAGGAGCTGAATCCATTCACAAGGAATGACGTGTGGGATTTGGTTCCTAAACCAAAAGGATTCAACATCATTGGAACAAAATGGGTGTTCAGAAACAAGCTGAATGAACAAGGTGAAGTTGTCATAAACAAGGCACGATTGGTAGCACAAAGTTATAGTTAGCAAGAGGGGATAGACTATACAGAAACCTTTGCTCCAATCGCCAGGTTAGAATCTATCAGACTTTTAATTTCTTTTGTTGTTAATAAAGGCATCACTTTGTATCAGATGGATGTCAAGAGTGCATTCTTAAATGGCTATATAGAAGAAGAGGTATATGTGCACCAACCCCCTGGTTTTGAAAGTTCAAAAAATCCAGAATATGTTTTCAAACTGAAGAAGTCACTGTATGGTCTGAAACAAGCTCCCAGAGCTTGGTATGAAAGACTAAGTAACTTCCTGTTAGAAAAGGAATTCACCAGAGGGAAGGTGGATACAACCTTATTCTGTAAGATAGTTAAGAATGACATTTTAGTCTGCCAAATTTATGTTGATGATATAATATTTGGATATACTAATCCTTCTCTGGGAAGAAAATTTGCTAAGTGTATGCAGGCAGAATTTGAGATTAGCCTAATGGGAGAACTGAAATTCTTTCTGGGAATTCAGATCAATCAAACCCTAGAAGGAACTTACATTCATCAGAGCAAATATGTCAGAGAACTTCTGAAGAAATTTGATCTCTCAAAATGTAAGTCATCAAAGATTCCAATGCATCCCACGTGCATTCTGGAAAGAGAAGAGGTAAGCAAAAAGGTTGAACAGAAAGTCTACAGAGGTATGATTGGTTCTCATCTTTATCTGACAGCCTCAAGGCCTGATATTTTATTAAGTGTATGCATTTGTGCAAGATTCCAATCAGATCCTAGAGAATCTCACTTAACAACTGTTAAGCGAATTTTCAAGTATCTGAAAGGTACTACTAATCTGGGTTTGTTTTATAGAAAATCTAGTGATTATAGCTTAGTAGGTTACTGTGATGCTGACTTTGCTGGAGACAGAGTTGAACGCAAAAGCACTTCTAGAAGCTGCCAGTTTCTGGGAGAAAATCTGATATCGTGGTCCAGCAAAAGACAATCCACCATTGCTCTATCAACAGCAGAAGCTGAATACATAGCAGCAGCTGGATGCAACACACAAATGCTCTGGATGAAAAGTCAACTTGAGGACTTCCAGATTTATGAGAGTAACATTCCTATACTCTGTGATAATACTTCTGCCATTTGCTTAAGTAGAAATCCAATTTTGCATTCTAGGGCTAAGCATATAGAAATAAAACATCATTTTATTAGGGACTATATTCAGAAAGGAATCTTAAACTTAAAATTTATTGATACAGACCATCAATGGGCTGATATCTTTATAAAACCACTTTCTGAAGATAGGTTCAACTTCATTCTGAATCATCTCAACATGAAGCTCTATCCAGAATAAAACTGTTTTAATTTTATATATTAACCTTCAGAATTATGTTTATTACTCTGTGAACTTCTGATCAATCTTCCTTCAGAGTATTTATAAATGTAGATTGTATCAGATATATCCATGAAGCTCTGAGCTCTTCAGTTCAAGGATAGAAGTGATGTTCACTCAAAGCAAACAAGTGCCATCCAGTCATCAGCTGGTTCCTGAGGCTGAACACGCGTTCACGCTTTTGAAAAGGCAACGCGCTGATTGGTTGCATTGAGACACATGTCACTGGTAACTGTTTAAGTATCTTTCCTAAATCCCCTAAAATCAACAATAAATTAATGCTATAATCTTTATTTATTTCTCTCTCTTAAGCGTTTATGTTTTCAAAAACTTTTTCAAAATCTATTTAAACACCATTCACATTATTCACAACGTTTACCCTTAATTTCATTTTCAATCAATTTCTCTGATATCTGTGTTTGTGTTCTTACTGCTAAAGAAAACCCTTTCAATTTTTTTTCCTCTCAAAACCTCGTGTGAACAATGGCGTCTTCCAGCAATATCTCTTCAAGTTCACAGAAAGACACATCAGCTGAGAAATATGAGGTTCCTCTCAGAATGCTACTCACTCCAGTCAAGACTCTTGAAGTTCTGTCAACAGTTTGAAGGAAAATGGTTTTGATTTATCAGAAGAGATTCAAGCTCAAGGATGGGAGAGATACTTTGACAGGTTGGTGGGTCCAACTTTCCCTATTTTGGTTAAGGAATTCTGGATTCATGCGTCTTCCTCAACTCACCAAGTCACTTCGTATATAATGGGGAAGAAAATTGTGATTACTGAAGACCTTATTGGAAAACTGATTGGATACAATGGTGATGGCATTCGCTGTATAGACATGGCTGAAAGGTGCTCAGATGTTACTGTTATAGCAAGGAAGATTTTCACGCTGGGGCTTCCCTCCAGCAAGATAAGGGATCTGAAAGATAAGCACAAAATTTGGGCAAATATTATTCTGGGCTGTCTCAATCACAGGAAGCCCACAAGCTCTCCTGATTACATAAACATAGATCAGCAGTTTTTGATCTATTTTATTAATCAGAAGGTATAGATTAATCTAGCTCATCTTCTGTTCAACCATTTGAGAACCAGCGTCAAGGAGACTAGAGAAGAAGAACGCACTAAAAGGGATTGGATACCCATGGGCATATTGATATCAGATATTCTGACTGAGAATAGGCTGATTGAGAACTTGACAGAGGCACAGGAGATCAGCACCCTAGAACCATCTGTTGGCAAGCAGCTGAATGCCAAGAATCTCAAGAAGATGAAGCTGATAGAGAACATTAAGAAGGAGCCCAACATTACTCCTTTTGCTGAAATCTCCAGTAGAAGAATTCCTCTGGACGACTTCCCTCTGTTCTCAGAGATTGACTCCAAGCCTCAAATAGTTCTGAGATACTTGGATGCGTGCAAAGCTGATGGTACAACACCCAACCTAAACATTCAAGATCTTCAGCAGAAGGCACCAAAGGTTGCGCTGAAGAAGACTAAGAAGAGAAAAGCTGCTCCAGAAGGATCATCACAACAGACTCCAAAGAAAAGAGGTAATCTTGTTTCTGTATCTGTTTTAAGTTTAAGTGTTGTTTCCACATCCATTCCTACTCCAACTCCAATTCCATATGATATTCCAACACCCCAAACCTTTGAAGATTTTGAAGACTTTGACCCTTCTGAGTCATTAACTCTCAGAAGATCCCGCTCCAAACCACAAATCCAAACACTACAACCATTCCAGAACCAGAACTGGCACAAGTTCTGTCTGATATAGAACAACATTCTTCTGCTCCCCATACAGTAAATCAAAATACACAACCAGAAATTCCCATTTCTACACAACCTAACATTCCACTTTCACCCATTCCAGAAACTCCACCCACTCTAATACCAGAACCAGAAATTCCACAACCTTCCTCTCCCCAACCAAAAAATAATCCACCATCTCCTCCACATGCACAAACTCCACAACCTGAGACACAAAACTCTGAGGCTCAAACCTCTGAGTCTCCTGAACCACAACCCTTGGCCATTCAATTGCCTTGTGGTACAACTGTGAACATGTCTCAACTACCATCCTCACCAGAAACAACTCCTCCAAACACCCCACATAGTCCAATCGTTATTTCTGATTCTCCTACTCCCTCACCCAAGAAAACTACAGAAAACCACAGAAAGACAGTCATTGACTTAACAGTCCTTGAACGCCTTGCTGCAATAAACCAGAAAACTGCCATCCTCAAACCTAAACAACCAGATGTTGGTAGCAGCATTTTGAATTTTGAAAAAGATATGCAGAAATTGATATCTTCTTTGAAACAAGCAACTCTGGAAGTTGTTGATCCTGCTGTATCAGATCATCTCTGGACTCAATTCAGAAGATGGGTATGCGCTGAAACTTCCAAGCTACAAGACCAAAGCTATGGACAGGTTCAGTAGAACTTCAGCAATCTACTGATGGAAATGGAAGGTCTAGTTCTGAGCAAAGTGCTGAAGGAAGAAGTTCTGCATCTGGACAGTGAGCCTTGGTCTGAAAAGCGTCCAGCATCTACAATTCAAGCTGCAGAAGAATAGGCTATTCAAGATGAAGACTTGGGTCAAGCAGGAGAAGCAACAGAAAGCTCTGAGAAGCAGTCTGTATCTGAAGATCCTCAAGCTTCCTCTGTTGACAGGCAAGCTCTAGAGGATTTGAAGAGATAAGATATGCTGATGAATGAACGGATGGACAAGCAGGATATCAAGATTGATTCTATAGCAAGCATGGTAGCCAAGCAGAACGAAACCAGTGAACAAATCAAGAGCATGTTGGAAGTTCTGTTCACACGACTTCCTCCTTCTTCTTAGATTTTTCTTGTGTTTTCCTTGTTTTCTTATGTTTGTCTGTAATAATTCTACTTGTTCTAAACTATCATTGCTTCTGTTTCAATACAAACGTGTTTTTCTCTAATTCTTTTTTTAACTCTGATTATATATGCTTTTTGATAGCTGACAAAAAGGGGGAGAAAGAACGATATTTTTCAATAACCGTTTACTGAGACAACAGTCTCAAACATTCTAACATTCATAAATATTTGCTGTTCTGAAAAGCTTACAGGTACAAGAATCTGAAGAACTCTGATGAAGAAAAATTCTGATGCTCAAAGAAAGGTTCAATAAAGGTCTACAGTTCTGATACTCAAGGTCTCAACGAATCAAAGGCAAATAATTAACTCAGGGGGAGTTTTTCTCATCATTACTCTGATACTTTTTATTACTTACTCTCTTAGCTCTGATATTTTTTTCTCGTTAATGGATTATCTCTGATATTGTTTCCTTTTTATCCTTAAACTCTGATACTTTCATCATTTTATTTAAATTGAAAAATCTAGTTTTTGTCATCATAAAAAAGGGGGAGATTGTTAGAACATAGTTTGATTCTACAACCCCCAGTTAGAGTTTTGATGATAACAAAGTACAAGATTAAATGAATTATGAGTTTTATATTTGACATAGATGCTACTTAAAATTATGTTGTTTATTTACAGGAAACTCTGATGGAATCAGCATGAGAATATCAACATCAGCATCAGAAGATGTCAACCAGAAGATCAATACATATGTTACGCTGAAGTCTGATGAACAGAATCTGCGCTCAACATACTCTGACTCTAATCAAGATCTTAACTATGTTATCAGCACTCAGAAGCAATCAGAATAAGCTAAAGCCAAGAACGCTCAGATCTTCACTACGCAGAACATTCTGAAGTGTCAACGGTACTGCATTCAAGGCAGATTAATTACCAAAGGAATTATTCCAAGACAAAGATCTTCTCAATATGGAAATAACGTAATGAGCATTGAAATGGAATAATTGGCATCAACGTATCTATTCCAAGAAGTATTTAAACAAATCAGTGAGAAGTGAAATGGCTAATGCTCTACAATACTCTACACGCCTAAATCAAATCATCTTCATCCTCACTCATACAGTTTTCTAAAGCTCTCAAATTGCTCACTCTATAGTTCTAGCATTCTAGTTTCACATAAGCTTCATTTGTGTATTATCACAGTTGTGATATATAGTTTTTCCAGAAAACATTCAACACACATATTGTTCATTTAACTATAAGAAAGAATTTCCTTGAGAAACCGGTATGTGGTTTGGACTCAAGAAGGCTTTAGCAGTTGTTAAAGCAGTTGTAATATTCAGTTGAATATAGTGGATTAAGACCTCGTTGGAGAGAGGCGAAATCACCTTGACGGGTGGACTGGAGTAGTTTGAGATCAAACGAACCAGGATAAAAATAACGTGTTTTCTGCATTTGATTTCAATTTTCAACAATTCAACCCCCCTTCTTGTGTTTTTCACTTCTTCAAATCATTGTTGAGATGTTTAACTCTGATGGATGGTAGTCACTTTGTTACGGGAGACAAATCGTTGTTTAGGTTTTACTCTGATGGATAGTAGTATTATCATTACGGAAGACAAATCGTTGTTGAGATGTTTTACTCTAATGGATGGAAGTCTCTTCATTATGGGAGATAGTTCGTTGTTGAGGTTTCACACTGATAATTGGTAGTCTTGTCATTATGGGAGATAGTTTGTTGTCGAGATGTTTTACTCTGATGGATGGAAGTTTCTTAATTATGGGAGATAGATAGTGATTGAGACATATTTCTCTGATGGATGGTAGTCTCGTCATTACGGGAGATAGTTTGTTGTTGAGATGTTTTACTCTGATGGATGGTAGTCTCGTCATTATGGGAGATAGTTTTTTGCTTAGATGTTTTACTTCGATGGATGATAGTCTCTTCATTATGGGAGATAGTTCGTTGTTGAGATTTTGCTCCGATGGATGGTAGTCTATTCATTATGGGAGAAAGCTCGGTGTTGAGCATTTACTTCGATGGATGGTAGTCTTATCATTATGTGAGATAATTCGTTGTTGAGATGTTTTACTCTGATGGATGGTAGTCTCTTCATTATGGAAGATAGTTTGTTGTTAATATGTTTTACTCTGATGGAAGGTAATCTCTTCATTATAGGAGAGTGTTCATTGTAGAGGTTTTACTCCTATGGATGGTAGTCTCGTCATTATGGGAGATAGTTCGTTGTTCAGATGTTTTACTCTGATGGATGGTAGTCTCTTCATTTTGGGAGATAGCTCGGTGTTGAGGATTTACTTCGATGGATGGTACTCTCATCATTATGTGAGATAGTTCGGTGTTGAGATGTTTTACTCCGATGGATGGTGTTGCCCCCCAAAATTTTCCCTCTCATGTTTTCCAAAGTCTTCCCCCTGCATGGTTGATCACAAACCCTTGCCTAAGGAAACCGAATTTTTTTTGAGTGGTGCTTTAAGTACCTTTCGATTGGCATTATGGACAAGCACTTCGATTGGCATTCTGAAGGAGCCTTTCGATTTGCATGGACAAGCCCTTCGATTGGCATTATGGACAAGAACTTAGATTGGCATTCTGAAAGACCCTTCGATTGGTATTCTGAAGGAGCACTTCGATTGGCATTCTGAAAGACCCTTCGATTGGTATTCTGAAGGAGCACTTCGATTGGCATTCTGAAAGACCCTTCGATTGGTATTCTGAAGGAGCCTTTCGATTGGCATTATGGATGAGAAGTTCGATTGGCATTATGTCAAGGCCTTCGATTGGCATGCCAAGTGATCCTTCGATTTAGCATTGTGTCAAGTCAGCTTCGACAGGCATGTTAACCATGTCCTTCGATTAGCATGAACAACACCTTTCGATTGGCCTGTTAACAAAGCCTTTCGATTGGAATTTTAATTAGTACCCTCCGATTGATATTTGGACCAGGGCCATTTGAAGAACTCCATCCAGGTCATTTGAAAGAGGCCATCAAGAGGGAACTCAAAAAACACGTCCAGGTACAGTGAACATGAGAAAATGGTATGTTTCCCTTGCAAATATTGAAATAATTAAATGTTGTTTGTGGATTTAATTCCTGAGTTAAAGGCCAGATTCTTGCATTTTCTGTTCCTAAAGAGCTGATTTGACCAGAGGGATTCTTTTCAAATCAGGACCAATCGAAGAGCAGGGCCTGAATGCATTCGAAAGCCAAAAGTTTCTAGATTCATTCCAGATTCCAAAGAGACATAAATGTTTCAAAAAAGGAAATGTTTTAATGTGTCTGATTCTTGTCTAATGGCTTTAATGGCCTGGTTAAATGGCTGTCCCTTGCCATTTCCATGCACCCTCACACTCCTATAAATACGAGGCCAGCGACACATTACCAAGGACGGAAAAAAAACATTACAAAAATTATAGTGAAAAAAAGAAAACTCTGCAGAAACAAAAAGACACATAAACTCTGCAGAAACAAAAAAAAAGGAACGGAGACAAAACGAAAAAGAAAAAAAGAACAGAACCGAACAAAAAAAGGAGAAACAGGGAGGATTTGGAGATACGCTGCCAAAGGTCATCAGCATTTTCATAAGTAATCCAAGCCAAAGCAGCCATTATGCAAACATCTCCAAGCCCAGAAATCCCAGATCGAAGGTACTCACATCCAGAAAGTGCTAAATCGAAGGTTCCAACTACTGGTAAGAGAGGGTAAAATGTAAAATCTTGTGTTTACGTAACATATCCATATTTGTTGTTTCATTCGGTTGTCGTTCTATACAGAATCAAAGGGCTTGGGTTTGGCACCAGGTCATGTTTTTGTTGCTAACACTTGCTACAGATATAGCCTGAAAAGACCCATCGCGCACAGGATCGAAGGACCTGGGTTTCGACACCCAGGTCATGCGTTTTATTTTGCTAACGTATTTTTGCAGATGCAGTGCCTCCACAGGTGACCCTTCAGGCCTTTCCAGCAACACCCTTCATAGAATCGAAAAGTAGCCTTCTTCCTCTGAATCGAAGCCCCCCTTCTCCCCGCAATCGAAGCTTTCCCTGTCAATTCCCAAACACAAAATTCAGGCCCAGCACCCCCCCCTGATTTTCTTTATTTTATTTTTTTCTTTTCACTACTTTCTATTTTATTTTTTAATTTATTTTGTTATTGTTAACTAATTAACTTTTCATAAAATCAGAAAACCCCAAAAAAATAATATTTTTTAATTTCATTATTTTATTATTTTTGTAAATAAATTGCAGCAAATTAACTTAGTTTATAATTAGGTTTAATCTTAACATATTTTGCAATAATTTAAAATTCACTTAGAATTAGGTTTTTTTTTAATATTTCCTTAATTAAAATAAAACTCAAAAATATTTTCTTTTTAATTAATTAATCATTAGTTAGGCTTGATTCTTAAATCAAAAATGACAAAAAATATGCTATATTCAATAAAAGGGTCAAAACCCTAAAGGACATTTCGATTCAATTTTCGCGTGCGTTGATTTTATTGTAACTGCCTACTGGGATGCAATAGCTTAACTAAGACTTTTACACTTTACTACTTTATTTCCCCCAATTTTGGACATGTAAATAATCCCCCTCCCCGAAGCCTTGTAATAGCGTAGGATTTACAGTTCTCGCACTTTAAATTCCTGTACATATATTAACTATTTAGATGTATGCTAACTAGGATTGCATGACAAGATCTATCCTGACTTAAAATCAACAGTAGCTCAGCATGACATGTAAAGATAATATATACTGAAAATTTACACACTCGCATATGCCACTCTTAGGTTACACCTCACTTGGTTGCCTCGAACGTGGTCATTGAGTATAGGACGTTTTAGAGGTCATCCTTTTGTCCAAAGATCATAAGTCGCCTCGAAACGGTTGCCTCATATAAAATGATCTAAGACATTAGGATTACCACTAAGGCGTCCTAACATTGCTTTAGTGGCCACACGTCCCTTAAATCGAATTGACCCGAAAACTCCAACGACGATGCTACCTACTCCTCAATAGTGGGATAGCATTGTCTAAAGGACATTAGCACAGTTTAATTCCTTTTTGAGTAGGTAGATGTTCTTAAGTACTTGCTCCTTTTAAAATAAAAACTGAACTTTTCGCACTTACACTCTCTTCAAAAACAAAACTCTTTTCAAAACCCACAAACACAAAGAAAAGCAAACTTTTGAAAACATAGTGAGCAAGTACATAAGAGCCTGTGGATAACCACGGATAGAAAGGGAGCTAACACCTTCCCTTTCAATAATCTACCTCCCGAACCCGAGAAACATCTCGAAAAGGAATTTTTCTGTGCTTTTGTCCTTTCCATTTGGAGAAAATAAAAGACGGTGGCGACTCTTGCTTACCGCGACATTTCGCGAACCAGCGTTAAACAGTCAGTTCCAGATCCACCGATCACAGAACTGGCGACTCTGCTGGGGACTTAACTTATAAAGTGAGGTGTACCTTAGGATTAAGATCACTGTGTTTTCAATTGTCTTCTTTGCTTGCTTTACTATTGTGGGTTGCATCGGAGTTACATAGATCCTAACCCGGATCTAGGGATACCCTGTTTAGGTAGCATAAGCTGTGAGGGACCTGTCCGGCGTAGACCGACACGGGTGAAACAGTGGCTACGTTGGTGTGGCACCTTGGTCTGTACCGATATCCCTTGTGTCGCAACGAGGAGAATATGGGTCTTCTAAGGAGTCATTAAGCACCAACAACCTTAGAACCTTAATTGACACAACTTGGCCTTTAGAATTGTAGCAGTATGTTACGCCCATTGAGGCTAAACTCTCGTGATGGTTCTGGCCGCAAGAAAAGATTGCGATGCTGGAGTTATGACCGATTGAGGGTAGTCAATGATATTGAGATCCTCTAAGAACCCGGTTACTTTGATTAGGACAGGTATGAACCAACAAACTGAAAGAGGGTAGTACCCAGACCCCATGCTGGCCTAAACTCTAAGGGTTTCTCTTGTGTGACTTGTGTGCCTTCCAACTTGACTACTTGCATGCTTGTTATCTGACACTTGAGTTTCCTTGCAGGTTCTGTTTATAGCCCTTAATTGGGACTCATAACAGGGTTACTAAATTCTTGCAGGTTTTGTTTGTGGTCCTTAATTGGGACTTATAACAGGGTATACTGAGTTTCTTGCAGGTTTTGCCTATAGTCCTTAGTGGGGACTCAAAACAGGGTTCACCTACATTACCCCATGCATACCATAACATCATACCATTGCATACATCCTAACCCATTTCAAGGATCTCAAGGGCTTGTGATGTAGGTCATGGTGAATCAACTATCTCATCAAGGGGCAAAGAGGATTTATTTTCCTCTAGCCAAGGCTGTCAGGGGCTATGACCCACTGGATATGGTGAGCCTTTGACCCTTGAAAAAGGACTCTCAACAAATATGAAGTTCCTTCAATCAAGCTACCGGATCCCAGCTCTAACAAATTTCTTGTTTACCCCGCGAGATCCTTGAAAACATTGCATGCACATCATTACATAACAGGTATCTTTGTTGCAGGTCACTTACCTTTCTCGCTGTTTATTTCAGCAATGGCCTTCCAACCAAATAACCAGGACCTTCTCGCTCAAGAGACCCAGTTCAGGGAAATCCTCCTGAATCTATCCAAGGGGCAGGAGGAGCTAAGGACACTTCTCAGGGAGACTTTTGTCAGGAACAGTGCTGAGGATGAAAGGCTGAAACACCTACAAGCTGAGATGGATGCAATGAAAACCCAAATGCTGGGGCAGAGGAATGCCATTCAAGGTTTAGCTCAAAGACAAGATGAGCTCCGGTTTCTCGTCAACCAACTGCTTCAGAGTAACCAACTGGGGCAAACGTCTAAGGGTAAAAAGCCAGTCATTGTTCGACCATCTTTGAGACAAAGAGGCAAGGAGAAAGCTCCTCATATGGCTTCAGTATCACCAATTCAGTATCAACCTCACCAGCTTCAGCCAGCCAAGCCCAAAAGGCAATTCACCGAGCTCAACGTGTCGCTGCCTCAAGCCTTACAACAACTGCTGAGGTTGAATTTGGTAACTCTAAAGGATCCTCCTAAGAATCCCAACAGGACACCTTCAAGGTATAACCCCAACGCTCACTGCGCTTATCATTCCGACAGCCCGGGGCATGCTACAGAGGATTGTTGGACTCTGAAAAATAAGATCTAGGATCTGATTGAGGAAGGAGCTGTGGAATTCACCCAAGATGGCCAGGCTGAGTGTTTCTACCATCCCTACAGGAGGCACCATGTGAAGTAACAAGCCCTGAGATTAGGAAATTTTTGTTCATTCGAATGTTCAAGTTGCAATTTTCTTCTGTTCAAACATTTATTCATGTTAAACATTGTTATCACATTAATGCATCGCTTATGTCTATTTTGAAACAATATATTCGTATTCACTATATGCAAACTGTTTTCATATTTTTCTGATGATCAACTCTTAATTAATAATTCTAAGCCTCTTGAGGGAGGATGACGAAAACGATACCACAATCTTTACAGTATGCTTTTGAACAGACCCCTCTGATGAGGTACAGGCATTGTTTCAATCCCTAAACACTGGAGTTATAAGGAAGATAATCCCTCGTCAACCCCTCTGAGCCAAAGAAGTAGGAGTTTTTCTTTTCGAAAATTAAAACCCTTTATCATAACCTGGGGCAGGGTAGTTCTCTAAGTTGATCCAAGTGCATAACGAATGGCACCAAAGAGGTCCTTACAAAACAAAGAAAGACAATGATGGTTCTGAACAATCATACAGACAGGCAGTCATTACTTCTCAAAAAATAAAAAGCCCATTAAGTCAAAACCTACAAAGGGGACTTACGAAACTGGGGCATCCCGCTGACTGTAAATTCAAAAATAAGCAGTCAGGCAAAAAATAGGGATAACAAAATCAAAAAAAAAAGAGGTCATACAAACCCTCAATAAAAAGGAATGACTGCCTATTCGAAATAAGTTATCAACATCCGAACCATCATTGGAACATCAGAACAAAGATTCGAACAAGGTCTAGCGTATGATCAACTGAGTTTAGGTTTGAAGAACATCACGAAGAACGGGTGGGTACAAAAAATTTGAGCCTTTATCCTTTGTTTCTTAAACCATGAACCCGGCCACGTTATAACCCTTAAAAGTCCTAGCTGAAGCATGGGTTAGTTCGAAAGCATACTGTTACAAAAGGTATCCTGACTCCTTAAGGCCTACAATAAATACGGAGTTGACATCATGTTTTACAAACATTCACTTGTTTTATGGAAAAACGCATTTACAAAATTTTCAAGACAGACATAGGCTTTGCATTTTTAACATAACTTTGTTTGCATATGAATGTTTGTTTGAACAGCAGGGAAATTCGCATGATGAATACCTAGTAGACAAAAGCATTTCCAACCAAGGGGCACGACATGATCTTGGTCTATCATCCGGGGCAGTTAAGTCAAGATTCAGAGAATCTCTCAACAATGCAAAACAGTCTGGGGCAAATCTCCGCCTGAGTCACTTGGGGCATTCCAACAACAAATCTTGCCTGATCAAATACCTTCTGGTGGCATGACAAAACACTGTTAACAAGGGCAAATCCCTACATTCTGAGAGCATGGACATAGTCGAAAAGATACTACGCAAAATCAAAGACCCGCTAGGTTGACATACCTAGGCAAAAATAAGGGCTTCCCGGCGAACCAAAAGGGTTCGGGCAAAAATAAGGGATGAAATAAAAAAATATGTACACCCGGCAAGTCGAAAACCTGAAAAGGCGGCTTGGGCAAAAATGGGTATCCCGGTGGACTGAAAACCCGAAAGGGCGGTCCAAGCAAAAGTTAGGGATCAAAGCGTACGACTATGTCCTGTCATCTTGTCACCTGTCTACAAGAAGAAGGTTTGTCCATCAACAACCATCAGTACCTCATAGGTACTCCTCTCCCACCTTAGAAACAGGGGCAATAACGGTTGGTCTAAAGCGATCTAATTGCTCTGTCCACAAGATATAAGGGAGGTTCAGTTAAAAAACATCACCAGTACATCTCAACTCCCCAAAGAGTAAGCAGTCAATACACTCTTCTCCAAGCAAAATTATCAAATCTTAAGGAAATTGGGTATCCTCCAGCAGATCCCAACATTCCCCAGCAATATACATATATTCTTAGCAAGCATCCCCGACAGTCTTGGCCTAAAGATTGTTCCCCGGCGGCATACCAGACATTCAAAGGAATCACTTCCCTACATATCAAAACTTCCCCAGGAAAATCCAATCTAGTTCCCCAGGAAAGTTGGAATCCACCTCTCCCCAAGCAGTAAGCTTATCCCCAGTAAATTCTGGAAGCTTATCCCTCGCAGAGCACGAACGCGTCTCCCGGATTTATTCAAAGAGTTATTTCCTTAACAGGATATAACTGGGTTATCCTCAGCCAAAAGCCACGGAAAGAGCGTCCTCGACGAAGTCTTCTTACCCCAGCGAAGTCTATCAGCACTTCCAACACAACAAGAATATCCCCAGCAAATTATTATCAACACTCAGCAAGGCATCCCTCTTCCCACAGAGTATTATTTCCCAGCATGGTCGCTAGAGTATCTTTTCTCCCCGCAGAACCCTCCATTTGCCAAGTTTATTCCGCAACAGAGTCATCTTCTCCTACCGGTATTCTTGCAGTTATCATCCCCAGCGGAAGCAAAATCTATTCTTCAATATCAGCCCAGGATATGACTTCCCGGCACCCGTCAAGGATCTATTTCCTAGACGAAAACATACATTCCTAAACATCACGTACATCATTATAGCATGCATAGACGCATCATATCTTACAAATCTCATTTATGTTGAGAACATCATTTCTTGATCCATATCATGCATTGCATATGACTGACCTTTACCTTTCAGGAAAGATGCAGTTGAAATTCTCAATCATATTTCAAGACCTAGACCGGTTCAGTTAATCGACTCCAAAGATTTCTTATCCAGTCCCGGGCCTTCTCTAGTCCAGCTAAATCGACTCCCAACAGATTTTTCTGATAAAGACTCAGTAGAAGTTATCCCAGGTTATAATTTCTTATTGGTTCTCTCTCCGACGGTGCATGAGATTTCCATTATTATGCTTTCCTATGGTTCCCTCTCCAACGGTGAGTGAGGTGATAATTCCTTTTCAGATGGTTCCCTCTCCGACGGTGAGTGAGGTGATAATTCCTTTTCAGATGGTTCCCTCTCCGACGGTGAGTGAGGTGATAATTCCTTTTCAGATGGTTCCCTCTCCGACGGTGAGTGAGGTGATAATTCCTTTTCAGATGGTTCCCTCTCCGACGGTGAGTGAGGTGATAATTCCTTTTCAGATGGTTCCCTCTCCGACGGTGAGTGAGGTGATAATTCCTTTTCAGATGGTTCCCTCTCCGACGGTGAGTGAGGTGATAATTCCTTTTCAGATGGTTCCCTCTCCGACGGTGAGTGAGGTGATAATTCCTTTCAGATTATAATGGTTCCCTCTCCGACGGTGAGTGAGGTGATAATTCCTTTTCAGATGGTTCCCTCTCCGACGGTGAGTGAGGTGATAATTCCTTTTCAGATGGTTCCCTCTCCGACGGTGAGTGAGGTGATAATTCCTTTCAGATTATAATGGTTCCCTCTCCGACGGTGAGTGAGGTGATAATTCCTTTTCAGATGGTTCCCTCTCCGACGGTGAGTGAGGTGATAATTCCTTTCAGATTATAATGGTTCCCTCTCCGATGGTGAGTGAGGCGATAATTCCTTTCATATTATAATTTCCTATGGTTCCCTCTCCGACGGTGAGTGAGGTGATAATTCCTTTTCAGATTATAATTTCCTATGGTGAGTGAGGCGATGATTCCTTTTCAGATTATAATTTCCTTTGGTTCTCTTCCCGATACTGCGAAGATGGTAATTCCCACCAAGATTTTCTCAACGAGCGTTGTTGAAGTTAAAGTCACCCTAGGTTCTCTTACCATTCATGCTAAGGTAGCAACCATCCCGGGTTCATTCATCACCATTTGAAGTTCCAGACCCAGCTCCTGTAACCAGACAGGACATATCTATACCAAGCATCTGAAAACCTGCTCCTGCAACGTGTCAGGTACTCATTTTTCTTTTGCAGGTATGCAGGTTCTCGCTAAGGAATCTCTTATGCGATCAATATCCAGATGGCATCTATAAGCCCATCATCCTATTCATCAACCTCTAAATGGCATCTGTAAGCCCATTTCCACCGTCACTGCTACTATGTGAGCGCAAATTTCTGGGCACTCTAGTGTTCAATCATCTTCCACCTTCGGATTACGAAAGGCACGTCAGCCAATCTGCATCCTCAGGTCTAAGAAGATTGAACAGGGGCAACTGTTGTACCCCAAAATTTTCCCTCCCATATTCTTCAAGAAATTGCCAAATCAAGTCTCAAGATTCCCCAAGGGTTGCACAGTGCAAAGGTCTCCTATACAGTCAAGATTAGGGTTTGTGTTCTGATCAAGAAAATGAAGTTTTCAAAGGCCCAATCAAGTATCACATGCCTACAAATATGGTCAAGCATCCTCATATCAAGTTTCAAGGCATTCAGCTCAAAATTGTACAGTCAAAACCCTAAATTGCACTACAATCAACTGTAGGGGCAAAATGGTCATTTGGCAGTCAAAAGTTCAAAATTTTGGTCAACATATCATTTTGAAGCCACAAACATCATTTGATCAATGCTTGATCATGATTCTCAAAGTTGGGCTCAAAAATCATCAAGATGCAAAAGTTTCCTTATTTGGACAGTTGAAAAAGTCAACTGAAATTGACCAGAGCATAACTTTCACATGGATTATCAGAAAAATTCCATCCAAAGCTCATTTTGAAGAGAAAGACATTTCCTACAACTCATCTCCATACTTCAAGTCCAAGAAATGCTCTCACAAAAAGTTATCAATTTCAACATTATAGGTCATTTTCAAAAGTCAACAAAAAGGGACTTTAAGTTAAAGGCCATAACTTGAGATTGATAAATCAAAATGACATGGGACCAAAGGAATTGGTTAGAGGACTCAAAGAACTTTCCACAATGTCCAAGAACATGAGGAAAGCTTAAAAATTGAGCAAGTTATGCCTTGTAGAAGTTGGGAAATTTTTGGATATTTTGAAAAGTCAATATTGATTCAAATGACCTAAAATTGCTAATGGACCCATTTTTCTTCCATAATTCATCATCCATGACATGTGCACGACCACTTGGCCCAAAGGGAAGTATTTTTTTCACTTTTTATTTATTTATTTGAATTTTTATTTATAATAATTCACTTAAATCAATTAAATATGTGAAAAATATTTAACTTAACCTAACAAATCTTTTTGTACATGTTGTATTCTCAATAATTCGTGCATATCCCAATATAGAAAGATTTGGAGAGATTGGAGTTGATTTGTATCAAAAACACATGGAAAATATTTGAAAAAATAAAGCTTGGAAATCAAATCTCAAAATCATGAATACAAGAGATTCTGATCAAATTTGTTAACCTAATTGATCCATTACATAAGCATAAACATAAACCTAATCATGCTAACCACACTGAGCTGCGCAAAAAGGCATCAAAAAGAACTTGAAATTTTCTCTAAAAAACTCAAGACTGAAAACCATATTCTAGGGCGATTCAAGGCATAATTCTTATTCCATTAGCTTGCTGGAGGTTCACTGGGCATATTCCAATCAAAGACGACCATCAAAACTCAAGGAATCGGTATACAGAATTCAAGATATTTCATGAAAAATTCCTAATCGTACTTTGAAATCTATGCATTTTTATGGCATTTCAATTATTGATTCTTATTCCTTGAATGATTCTGAAGCTAACCAACATATTTAATTGTATTTTTATGCACCCTACGTGAATCCACCATTATCGTTTTTTAGGGTTTGAAGAACTTGGAATTGGGGTTTTCCAGTTTAGAAAAAATTAGAGTCCCATGGTACCATAACTGAATTCAGCATGTTGGGACGAATCAAAATCAACCATCGCGCTTAATTTATGTGGCCTTATGGCCTATTCGTTATTTTCTCTAATGGTATATTACAGAACGGTTCAAAAACCGTTGTCCATTGTCTTTGTATTTTCAGGAAAATAAAACCAACGAAGAAGACGCTTATGTGGCGAAGGCTTACTGGTCCATTTGAATTCTGGCGCGGAAAAAAGCACTAACTCATGTTTTCCTTTATATTAATTGTTGATAATTATATATACAAACGCGTGGTAGTGGTTCAGTGGCAAGTGTATGTATTGGCAATCCTCATGACCTGGGTTCGAGACCCAGGTCCTCACTTTCTTTCATATTTTTCTTCATATAACGCTCCTATGTAGCCTCAACGTTGAGGACCATCATACAACCCTCTATCCAGCCATCCACGCGTCCACTTTCATCCATCCAAGGGCCAAGATTTGGAGATCATGGTAGGCTCTAGTCAACGTTCTGCACGTGAGTAAAAAAGTCCACAAGGCCAGAAATTCAAATGGGCCAGGATTGCTTGGATTTAACCTCCACTTTGGAGACTACCACCCCCCTAGGTTTGCATATTTTTCACTTTCTTTGTTTTTTTATTTATTTAACTCTATTTCTTTTAATTATTGTTTGTTTAAATTAATTACTTATTTTCATAAATACAAAAAATACATAAAAATCAGAAAAGATAAAAAATATTTTTATTTTAATATTTTCATAAATAAATTTGCATGTAATTGAATGTAGTTTTAAATTAGGTTTTCAATTTTAATTCTTTTAATAAAAAATATAAAAAACATAGAATTAGGTTTAATTAATGTTTTTCTTTTTTCTTTTTTTATAATAATGTTAATTAAATACTTATTTTTATAATTAAATTGTATATAAAAATTAGGTTTAATTTAGGTTAAATTCTAATGTTTTTCTTAATAAATTAAAATAATTAGAATTAGGGTTTGCGTATTGTTTTGATTAATTCTTTTTCTATTAAATCCTAAAATACTAAAAAACACAAAAAACAAATTCTTGCCCTCTTTTAATTTTAATTCCTCATTAATTTTAATTTTGCAAAAGGGTCCAACGCCCTCGTTTCGTTCTTAATTTCTTATTAATTTGCATTTTTATTTTATTTCGCTTAAATAATTATGTATCTCTCCCGAAGCCATGTAGTTACTTTTCTCGCACTATTTTCTTTATTTTATGTCAAATCGGGTCCTGGTTAATTTTGGCGATGTGGACCCGCGCCTTTGTAATAGCTTTAGATCTTTACTTTCCCGCAAATATTTTAACTGTTAACAAATGAAAACCAATAACATGATAAGATAAATGCAAATGAAAACGACACACAATTCGCACACACCACCCCTAGGGTACGCCTCACTGTTGCCTTGCCTTCGAATGGTGATCGTCGAGTAGAGGATGTCTTAGTAAGTCCTCATGATCCGGGAACCTGGCATGAGGGTAGCTTCTAAGGTGTCTTCCCATTGCTCTGGTGATCACCATGTCCCGAACCTCGAATTGACCCGAACACCTCCAACGGTGGTGCTACCTACCTCTCAATGGTGGGATGGCACTACTTTAAAGGACATTTATACAGACGAATTCCTTAGGGTAGGTAGACGACTCTAGATACTTGCTCTAAATTCAAAACAAATTCAAAAATACTTTTCACACCAACACATTTTCAAAAAGCTTTCGAAAGCATTTTTTCAAACACTCTTGAGGACCGATACAAGAGTCGAACTGGAATTTTCAAAGAAACTTTTTTAAAACCCACAATTGAAAAGCAAACAAACCATTTTTGAAAACACAAATGAGCAAGTATCTAAGAGCCCATGGATAACCATGGATAGAAAGGGTGCTTATACCTCCCCTTTCTATAATCTACCTCCCGAACCGAGAGCAATCTCTATAAGGAATTTTTTTGTGCTTTTGTCCTTTCCATTTGGAGAAAATAAAAGACGGTGGCGACTCTTGCTTACCGCGACATTTCGCGAACCAGCGTTAAACAGTCAGTTCCAGATCCACCGATCACAGATGGTAGTCTCGTCATTACGGGAGATAGTTTGTTGTTGAGATGTGTTACTCTGATGGATAGTAGTCTCGTAATTATGGGAGATAGTTTTTTGCTTAGATGTTTTACTTCGATGGATGATAGTCTCTTCATTATGGGAGATAGTTCGTTGTTGAGGTTTTGCTCTGATGGATTGTAGTCTCTTGATTATAGGAGAAAGCTCGGTGTTGAGGATTTAATTCGATGAAGGGTAGTCTCATCATTATGTGAGATAGTTTGTTATTGAGATGTTTTACTATGATGGATGGTAGTCTCTTCATTAGGGAAGATAGTTTATTGTAGATATGTTTTACTCTGATGGAAGGTAGACTCTTCATTATAGGAGACAGTTCATTGTAAAGGTTTTACTCCGATGGATGCTAGTCTCGTCATTATGGGAGATAGTTCGTTGTTGAAATGTTTTACTTTGATGGATGATAGTCTCTTCATTATGGGAGATAGGATGGTGTTGAGGATTTACTTCGATGGATGGTACTCTCATCATTATGTGAGATAGTTCGTTTCTGAGATATTTTACTCCGATGGATGGTAGTTTCTTTATTATGGGAGTTAGTTTGTTGTAGTCTTTTTACTCTGATGGATGGTACTCTCGTTATTATGGGAGATAGTTCGTTGTTGAGATGTTTTTCTCTGATGGATGGTAGTCTCGTCATTATGGGAGATAGTTTTTTGCTTTGATGTTTTACTTCGATGGATGGTAGTCTCGTCATTACGGGAGATAGTTTGTTGTTGAGATGTTTTACTCAGATGGATGGTAGTCTCGTCATTATGGGAGATAGTTTTTTGCTTTGATGTTTTACTTCGATGGATGATAGTCTCTTCATTATGGGAGATAGTTCGTTGTTGAGGTTTTGCTCCGATGGATTGTAATCTCTTGATTATGGGAGAAAGCTCGGTGTTGAGGATTTACTTCGATGGAGGGTAGTCTTACCATTATGTGTGATAGTTCGTTGTTGAGATGTTTTACTATGATGGATGGTAGTCTCTTCATTATGGAAGATAGTTTGTTGTTGGTATGTTTTACTCTGATGGAAGGTAGACTCTTCATTATAGGAGACAGTTCATTGTATAGGTTTTACTCCGATGGATTTTAGTCTCGTCATTATGGGAGATAGTTCGTTGTTGAGATGTTTTACTTTGATGGATGATAGTCTCTTCATTATGGGAGATAGCATGGTGTTGAGGATTTACTTTGATGGATGGTACTCTCATCATTATGTGAGATAGTTCATTTTTGAGATATTTTACTCCGATGGATGGTATTCTCGTTATTATGGGAGATAGTTCGTTGTTGAGATATTTTTCTCTGATGGATGGTAGTCTCTTCATTACGGGAAATAGTTCGTTGTTGAGGTTTTACTGCGATGGATGGTAATCTTTTCATTATATGAGATAAATCGTTGTTTAGACGTTTTACTCCGATGGAAGGTAGTCTCTTCAGTACGGTAGAAATATTGTTGTTGAGGTTTTACTCTAATGGATAATAGTCTTATCTTTATGGGAGACAGTTTGTTGTTGAGATGTTTTACTTTGATGGGTGGTAGTATCTTCATCATGGGAGATAGTTCATTTCAAGATGTTTTACTCTGATGGATGGTAATGTCGTCATTATGGGAGATAATTAGTGATTGAGATGGTTTACTTTGATGGATGGTAGTCTCGTCATTATGGGAGACAATTCGTTGTCGAGATGTTTTACTCAGATGGATGGTAGTCTCGTTATTATGGGAGATAGTTCGTTGTTGAGATGTTTTACTCTGATGGATGGTAGTCTCTTCATTATGGGAGAAAGCTTGGTGTTAAGGATTTACTTCGATGGATGGTACTCTCATCATTATGTGAGATAGTTCGTTGTTGAGATGTTTTACTCTGATGGATGGTAGTCTCTTTATTATGGGAGATAGTTTTTTGTTGAGGTTTTGCTCAGATGGATGATAGTCTCTTCAATATGGGAGATATCTCGGTGGTGAGGGTTTACTTCGATGGATGGCAGTCTCATCATTTTGTGAGATAGTTCGTTGTTGAGATGTTTTACCCTGATGGATGGTAGTCTCTTTATTAAGGAAGATAGTTTGTTGTTGATATGTCTTACTCTGATAGAGGTTTTACTCAGATTGATGGTAGTCTCGTTATTATGGGAGATACTTCGTTGTTGAGATGTTTTACTCTGATGGATGGTAGTCTCTTCATTATGTGAGATAGCTCGGTGTTGAGGATTTACTTTGATGGATGGTACTCTCATCATTATATGAGATAGTTCGTTGTTGAGATGTTTTACTCTGATTGATAGTAGTCTCTTTATTATGGGAGTTAGTTTGTTGTTGAGGTTTTACTCTAATGGATAATAGTCTTATCATTATGGGAACCAGTTAGTTGTTGAGATGTTTTACTCTGATAGATGGTAGTCTCATCATTATGGGAGATAGTTCGTTGTTGAGATGTTTTACTCTGATGGATGGTAGTCTCATCATTATCAGAGATAGTTCGTTGTTGAGATGTTTTACTCCGATGGATGGTAGTCTAGTCATTATCGGAGATAGTTCGTTCTTGAGATGTTTTACTCTGATTGATTGTAGTCTCTTTATTATGGGAGTTAGTTTGTTGTAGAGGTTTTACTCAGTGGACGATAGTCTCGTCATTATGGGATATAGTTCGTTGTTGAAATGTTTTACTCTGATGGATGATAGTCTCTTCATTATGGGAAATAGTTCGTTGATGAGGTTTTACATCGATGGATGGTATTCTCGTCATTATAAGATATAAAGCATTGTTGAGATGTTTAACTCTGATGGATGGTAGTCACTTCGTTACGGGAGACAAATCATTGTTTAGGTTTTACTCCGATGGATAGTAGTCCTATCATTATGGAAGACAGATCGTTGTTGAGATGTTTTACTCTAATGGATGGAAGTCTCATCATTATGGGAGATAGTTCGTTGTTGAGGTTTCACTTGGATAATTGGTAGTCTTGTCAATATGGGAGATAGTTTTTGGTCAAGATGTTTTACTCTCATGGATGGTAGCCTCTTAATTATGGGAGATAGTTAGTGATTGAGATATATTTCTCTGATGGATGGTAGTCTCGTCATTACGGGAGATAGTTTGTTGTTCAGATGTTTTACTCTGATGGATGGTAGTCTCGTAATTATGGGAGATAGTTTTTTTCTTAGATGTTTTACTTCGATGGATGATAGTCTCTTCAATATGGGAGATAGTTCGTTGTTGAGGTTTTGCTCCGATGGATTGTAGTCTCTTGATTATAGGAGACAACTCGGTGTTAAGGATTTAATTCGATGAAGGGTAGTCTCATCATTATGTGAGATAGTTCGTTATTGAGATGTTTTACAATGATGGATGGTAGTCTCTTCATTAGGAAAGATAGTTTGTTGTAGATATGTTTTACTCTGATGGAAGGTAGACTCTTCATTATAGGAGACAGTTCATTGTAGAGGTTTTACTCCGATGGATGTTAGTCTCGTCATTATGGGAGATAGTTCGTTGTTGAAATGTTTTACTTTGATGGATGATAGTCTCTTCATTATGGGAGATAGGATGGTGTTGAGGATTTACTTCGATGGATGGTACTCTCATTATTATGTGAGATAGTTCGTTTTTGAGATATTTTACTTCGATGGATGGTAGTTTCTTTATTATGGGAGTTAGTTTGTTGTAGAGTTTTTACTCTGATGGATGGTATTCTCGTTATTATGGGAGATAGTTCGTTGTTGAGATGTTTTTCTCTGATGGATGGTAGTCTCGTCATTATGGGAGATAGTTTTTTGCTTTGATGTTTTACTTCGATGGATGGTAGTTTCGTCATTACGGGAGATAGTTTGTTGTTGAGATGTTTTACTCTGATGGAAGGTAGACTCTTCATTATAGGAGACAGTTCATTGTATAGGTTTTACTCCGATGGATGTTAGTCTCGTCATTATGGGAGATAGTTCGTTGTTGAGATGTTTTACTTTGATGGATGATAGTCTCTTCATTATGGGAGATAGCATGGTGTTGAGGATTTACTTTGATGGATGGTACTCTCATCATTATGTGAGATAGTTCATTTTTGAGATATTTTACTCCGATGGATGGTATTCTCGTTATTATGGGAGATAGTTCGTTGTTGAGATGTTTTTCTCTGATGGATGGTAGTCTCTTCATTACGGGAAATAGTTCGTTGTTGAGGTTTTACTGCGATGGATGGTAATCTTTTCATTATGTGAGATAAATCGTTGTTTAGACGTTTTACTCCGATGGAAGGTAGTCTCTTCAGTACGGTAGACATATTGTTGTTGAGGTTTTACTCTAATGGATAATAGTCTTATCTTTATGGGAGACAGTTTGTTGTTGAGATGTTTTACTTTGATGGGTGGTAGTATCTTCATCATGGGAGATAGTTCATTTCAAGATGTTTTACTCTGATTGATGGTAATGTCGTCATTATGGGAGATAATTAGTGATTGAGATGGTTTACTTTGATGGATGGTAGTCTCGTCATTATGGGAGACAATTCGTTGTCGAGATGTTTTACTCAGATGGATGGTAGTCTCATTATTTTGGGAGATAGTTCGTTGTTGAGATGTTTTACTCTGATGGATGGTAGTCTCTTCATTATGGGAGAAAGTTTGGTGTTAAGGATTTACTTCGATGGATGGTACTCTCATCATTATGTGAGATAGTTCATTGTTGAGATGTTTTACTCTGATGGATGGTAGTCTCTTTATTATGGGAGATAGTTTTTTGTTGAGGTTTTGCTCAGATGGATGGTAGTCTCTTCAATATGGGAGATATCTCGGTGGTGAGGATTTACTTCGATGGATGGCAGTCTCATCATTTTGTGAGATAGTTCGTTGTTGAGATGTTTTACCCTGATGGATGGTAGTCTCTTTATTAAGGAAGATAGTTTGTTGTTGATATGTCTTACTCTGATAGAGGTTTTACTCAGATTGATGGTAGTCTCGTTATTATGGGAGATACTTCGTTGTTGAGATGTTTTACTCTGATGGATGGTAGTCTCTTCATTATGTGAGATAGCTCGGTGTTGAGGATTTACTTTGATGGATGGTACTCTCATCATTATATGAGATAGTTCGTTGTTGAGATGTTTTACTCTGATTGATAGTAGTCTCTTTATTATGGGAGTTAGTTTGTTGTTGAGGTTTTACTCTAATGGATAATAGTCTTATCATTATGGGAAACAGTTTGTTGTTGAGATGTTTTACTCTGATAGATGGTAGTCTCATCATTATGGGAGATAGTTCGTTGTTGAGATGTTTTACTCTGATGGATGGTAGTCTCATCATTATCAGAGATAGTTCGTTGTTGAGATGTTTTACTCCGATGGATGGTAGTCTAGTCATTATCGGAGATAGTTCGTTCTTGAGATGTTTTACTCTGATTGATTGTAGTCTCTTTATTATGGGAGTTAGTTTGTTGTAGAGGTTTTACTCAGTGGACGATAGTCTCGTCATTATGGGATATAGTTCGTTGTTGAATTGTTTTACTCTGATGGATGGTAGTCTCTTCATTATGGGAAATAGTTCGTTGATGAGGTTTTACATTGATGGATGGTATTCTCGTCATTATAAGATATAAAGCATTGTTGAGATGTTTAACTCTGATGGATGGTAGTCACTTCGTTATGGGAGACAAATCATTGTTTAGGTTTTACTCCGATAGATAGTAGTCCTATCATTATGGAAGACAGATCGTTGTTGAGATGTTTTACTCTAATGGATGGAAGTCTCATCATTATGGGAGATAGTTCGTTGTTGAGGTTTCACTTGGATAATTGGTAGTCTTGTCAATATGGGAGATAGTTTTTGGTCAAGATGTTTTACTCTCATGGATGGTAGCCTCTTAATTATGGGAGATAGTTAGTGATTGAGATATATTTCTCTGATGGATGGTAGTCTCGTCATTACGGGAGATAGTCTGTTGTTCAGATGTTTTACTCTGATGGATGGTAGTCTCGTAATTATGGGAGATAGTTTTTTGCTTAGATGTTTTACTTCGATGGATGATAGTCTCTTCAATATGGGAGATAATTCATTGTTGAGGTTTTGCTCCGATGGATTGTAGTCTCTTGATTATAGGAGAAAGCTCGGTGTTGAGGATTTAATTCGATGAAGGGTAGTCACATCATTATGTGAGATAGTTCGTTATTGAGATGTTTTACAATGATGGATGGTAGTCTCTTCATTAGGAAAGATAGTTTGTTGTAGATATGTTTTACTCTGATGGAAGGTAGACTCTTCATTATAGGAGACAGTTCATTGTAGAGGTTTTACTCCGATGGATGTTAGTCTCGTCATTATGGGAGATAGTTCGTTGTTGAAATGTTTTACTTTGATGGATGATAGTCTCTTCATTATGGGAGATAGGATGGTGTTGAGGATTTACTTCGATGGATGGTACTCTCATCATTATGTGAGATAGTTCGTTTTTGAGATATTTTACTCCGATGGATGGTAGTTTCTTTATTATGGGAGTTAGTTTGTTGTAGAGTTTTTACTCTGATGGATGGTATTCTCGTTATTATGGGAGATAGTTCGTTGTTGAGATGTTTTTCTCTGATGGATGGTAGTCTCGTCATTATGGGAGATAGTTTTTTGCTTTGATGTTTTACTTCGATGGATGGTAGTTTCGTCATTACGGGAGATAGTTTGTTGTTGAGATGTTTTACTCTGATGGATTGTAGTCTCTTTATTATGGGATTTAGTTTGTTGTAGAGGTTTTACACTAATGGATAGTAGTCTCGTCATTATCGGAAACAGTTTGTTGTTGAAATTTATAACTCTCATGGATGGTAGTCTCTTCATTACGGGAAATAGTTCGTTATTGAGATGTTTTACTCCGATGGACGGTAGTCTCACCATTATCAGAGATAGTTCATTGTTGAGATGTTTTACTTCGATGGATGGTAGTCTCATCATTATCGGAGATAGTTTGTTGTTGAGATGTTCTACTCTGATAGATTGAGGTCTCTTTATTATGGGAGTTAGTTTGTTGTAGAGGTTTTACTCAGTTGACGATAGTCTCGTCATTATCGGAGATAGTTCGTTGTTGAAATGTTTTACTCTGATGGAAGGTAGTCTCTTCATTATGGGAAATAGTTCATTGTTGAGAATTTACTCCGATGGATGGCATTCTCGTCATTATAGGATATAAATCATTGTTGAGATGTTTAACTCTGATGGATGGTAGTCACTTTGTTACGGGAGACAAATCGTTGTTTAGGTTTTACTCTGATGGATAGTAGTCTTATCATTATGCAAGACAGATCCTTGTTGAGATGTTGTAGTCTAATGGATGGAAGTCTCTTCATTATGGGAGATAGTTCGTTGTTGAGGTTTCACTCTGATAATTGGTAGTCTTGTCATTATGGGAGATAGTTTTTTATCAAAATGTTTTACTCTGATGGATGGTAGTATCATAGTTATGGGAGATAGTTAGTCATTGAGATATATTTCTCTGATGGATGGTAGTCTCGTTATTATGGGAGATAGTTCGTTGTTGAGATGTTTTTCTCTGATGGATGGTAGTCTCTTCATTATGGAAAATAGTTTGTTGTTGAGGTTTTACTGGGATGAATGGTAGTCTCGTCATTATAGGAGATAAATTGTTGTTGAGACGTTTTACTACGATGGAAGGTAGTCTCTTCATAACGGGGGACATATCGTTGTTGAGGTTTTACTCTGATGGATAGTAGTCTTATCTTTATAGGAGACAGTTTGTTGTTGAGATGTTTTACTCTGATGGGTGGTAGTCTCTTCATTATGGGAGATAGTTTGTTGTCGAGATGTTTTACTCTGATTGATGGTAGTCTCATCATTATGGGTGATAGTTAGTGATTGAGATGTTTTACTTTGATGGATGGTAGTCTCTTCATTACGGGAGACAAATCGTTGTTGAGGATTTACTCCGATGGATAACAATCTTATTATTATGGGAGATAGTTTGTTGTTGAGATGTTTTACTCTGATGGATGCTAGTCTCGTCATTATCGGACATAGTTCGTTGTTGAGATGTTTTACTCTGATGGATTGTAGTCTCTTTATTATGGGAGTTAGTTTGTTGTAGAGGTTTTACTCAGTGGATGGTAGTCTCGTCATTATGGGAGATAGTTCGTTGTTGAAATGTTTTACTCTGATGGAATGTAGTCTCTTCATTATGGAAAATAGTTCGTTGTTGAGGTTTTACTCCGATGGATGGTAGTATCGTGATTATAGGATATACATCATTATTGAGATGTTTTACTCCGGTGGATGGTAGTCTATTTTTTACGGGAAACAAAACATTGTTTAGGTTTTACTCCGATGGATAATATTCTTATCATTATGGAAGATATGGAAGACAGGTCATTGTTGAGATGTTTTACCGTAATGGATGGTAGTCTCTTCATTATGGGAGTTCGTTGTTGAGGTTTCACTCTGATAATTGGTAGTCTTGTTATTATAGGAGACAGTTTGTTGTCGAGATGTTTTACTCTGATGGATTGTAGTCTCTTCATTATGGGAGATAGTTAGTGATTGAGATATATTTCTCTAATGGATGGTAGTCTTGTCATTACGGGAGATAGTTTGTGTTGAGATGTTTTACTCCGATGGATGGTAGTCTCGTCATTATGTGAGATAGTTAGTTGTTTAGATGTTTTACACTGATGGATGGTAGTATCTTCATTGGTTGAGATAATTTGTTGTTGAGATTTTACTTAAATGGATTGTAGTCTCGTCATAATGCGAGATAATTCGTTGTTGAGATATTTTAATTTGATGGGTGGTAGTCTCGACAGTATGGGAGATAGTTTGTTGCTTAGATGTTTTACTTCGATGGATGATAGTGTCTTCATTATGGGAGATAGTTTGTTGTTGAGGTTTTGCTCCGTTGGATGGTTGTCTCTTCATTATGGGAGATAGCTCGGCGTTGAGGGTTTACTTCGATGGATGGTAGTATCATCATTATGTGAGATAGTTTGTTGTTGAGATGTTTTACTCTGATGGATGGTAGTCTCTTAATTATGCAAGATAGTTCGTTGTTGATATGTTTTACTCTGATGGATGGTAGTCTCGTCATTATGGAAGATAGTTTGTTGTTGAGATGTTTTACTCTGATGTATGGTATTTTCTTCATTATGGGAGATAGTTCATTGTTGAGATGTTTTACTCCGATGGATGGTAGTCTCTTTATTATGGGAGTTGGTTTGTTTTAGAGGTTTTACTCTGATGGATGGTAGTCTCGTTATTATGGGAGATAGGTCATTGTTAAGATGTTTTTCTCTGATGGATGGTAGTCTCTTCATTATGGGAGATATTTTGTTATTGAGTTTTTACTGCGATGAATGGTAGTCTCGTCATGATAGGAGATAAATTGTTGTTGAGATGTTTTACTCCGATGGAAGGTAGTCTCTTCATTACGGGAGACATATCATTGTTGAGGTTTTACTCTGATGGATATTAGTCTTATCTTTATCGGAGACAGTTCGTTGTTGAGATGTTTTACTCAGATGGGTGGTAGTCTCTTCGTTATGGGAGATAGTTTGTTGTCGAGATGTTTTACTCTGATTGATGGTAGTCTCGTCATTATGGGCGATAGTTAGTGATTGAGATGTTTTACTTTGATGGATTGTAGTCGTCATTATGGGAGATAGTTTGTTGTTGAGATGTTTTACTCCGATGAATGGTTGTCTAGTCATTATGGGAAATAGTTAGTTATTTAGATGTTTTACTGCGATGGATGGTAGTCTCTTCATTATGGGAGACAGATCGTTGTTGAGGTTTTACTCCGATGGATAATAGTCTTATCATTTTGGGAGATAGTTCCTTGTTGAGATGTTTTACTCAGAAGGATGGTAGTCTCGTCATTATCGGACATAATTCATTTTTGAGATGTTTTACTCTGATGGATTGTAGTCTCTTTATTACGAGAGTTAGTTTGTTGTAGAGGTTTTACTCAGTGGATAGTAGTCTCGTCATTATGGGAGACAGTTCGTTGTTGAAATGTTTTACTCTGCAGGATTGTAGTCTCTTCATTATGGAAAATATTTCGTTGTTGAGGTTTTACTTCGATGGATGGTAGTACCGTGATTATAGGATATAAATCATTATTGAGATGTTTTACTCCGATGGATAATAGTCTTATCATTATGGAAGACATGTCGTTGTTGAGATGTTTTACACTAATGGATGGTAGTCTCTTCATTATGGGAGATAGTTCGTTGTTGAGGTTTCACTCTGATAGTTGGTAGTCTTGTTATTATGGGAGATAGTTTGTTGTCGAGATGTTTTACTCAGATGGATTGTAGTCTCTTCATTTTGGGAGATAATTAGTGATTGAGATATATTTCTCTAATGGATGGTACTCTTGTCATTACAGGAGATAGTTTGTGTTGAGATGTTTTACTCCGATGGATGGTAGTCTCGTCATTATGGGAGATAGTTAGTTGTTTAGATGTTTTACACTGATGGATGGTAGTATCTTCATTGGTTGAGAGAATTTGTTGTTGAGATTTTACTCCAATGGATTGTAGTCTCGTCATAATGGGAGATAGTTTGTTGTTGAGATATTTTACTTTGATGGATGATAGTCTCGGCAGTATGGGAGATAGTTTGTTGCTTAGATGTTTTACTTCGATGGATGATAGTCTCTTCATTATGGGAGATAGTTCGTTGGTGAGGTTTTTCTCCGTTGGATGGTTGTCTCTTCATTATGGGAGATAGCTCGGCATTGAGGATTTACTTCGATGGATGGTAGTCTCATCATTATGTGAGATAGTTCGTTGTTAAGATGTTTTACTCTGATGGATGGTAGTCTCTTCATTATGGAAGATAGTTCGTTGTTGATATGTTTTACTCTAATGGAAGGTAGTCTCTTCATTATAGGAGACAGTTAATTGTAGAGGTTTTACTCTGATGGATGGTAGTCTCGTCATTATGGAAGTTAGTTTGTTGTTGAGATGCTTTACTCTGATGGATGGTGTTTTCTTCATTATGGGAGATAGTTCGTTGTTGATATGTTTTACTCTGATGGATGGTAGTCTCTTTATTATGGGAGTAGGTTAGTTGTAGAGGTTATACTCTGATGGATGGTAGTCTCGTTATTATGGGAGATAGCTCGTTGTTGATATGTTTTTCTCTTATGGATGGTAGTCTATTCATTATGGGAAATAGTTTGTTGTTGAGGTTTTAATGCGATGAATGGTAGTCTCGTCATTATAGGAAATAAATTGTTATTGAGAAGTTTTACTCGGATGGAAGGTAGTCTCTTAATTACGGGAGACATATCGTTGTTGAGGTTTTACTCTGATGGATAGTAGTCTTATCTTTATGGGAGATAGTTTGTTGTTGAGATGTTTTACTCTGATGGGTGGTAGTCTCTTCATTATGGGAGATAGTTTGTTGTCGAGATGTTTTACTCTGATTGATGGTAGTCTCGTCATTATGGGTGATAGTTAGTGATTGAGATGTTTTACTTTGATGGATTGTAGTCTCGTCATTATGGGAGATAGTTTGTTGTTGAGATGTTTTACACCGATGAATGGTTGTCTAGTCATTATGGGAAATAGTTAGTTATTTAGATGTTTTACTGCGATGGATGGTAGTCTCTTCATTACGGGAGACAGATCGTTGTTGAGGTTTTACTCCGATGGATAGTAGTCCTATCATTATGGGAGATAGTTCGTTGTTGAAATGTTTTACTACGATGGATGGTAGTCTCGTCATTATCGGACATAGTTCGTTGTTGAGATGTTTTACTCTGATGGATTGTAGTCTCTTTATTACTGGAGTTAGTTTGTTGTAGAGGTTTTACTCAGTGGATGGTAGTCTCGTCATTATGGGAGACAATTCGTTGTTGAAATGTTTTACTCTGATGGATTGTAGTCTCTTCATTATGGAAAATATTTCGTTGTTGAGGTTATACTCCGATGGATGGTAGTAACGTGATTATAGGATATAAATCATTATTGAGATGTTTTACTCCAGTGGATGGTAGTCTCTTTGTTACGGGAAACAAATCGTTGTTTAGGTTTTACTCTGATGGATAATAGTCTTATCATTATGGAAGACAGGTCATTGTTGAGATTTTTTACTCTAATGGATGGTAGTCTCTTCATTATGGGAGATAATTCGTTGTTGAGGTTTCACTCTGATAGTTGGTAGTCTTTTTATTATGGGAGATAGTTTGTTGTCGAGATGTTTTACTCTGATGGATTGTAGTCTCTTCATTATGGGAGATAGTTAGTGATTGAGATATATTTCTCTAATGGATGGTACTCTTTTCATTACAGGAGATAGTTTGTGTTGAGATGTTTTACTCCGATGGATGGTAGTCTCGTCATTATGGGAGATAGTTAGTTGTTTAGATGTTTTACACTGATGGATGGTAGTATCTTCATTGGTTGAGAGAATTTGTTGTTGAGATTTTACTCCAATGGATTGTAGTCTCGTCATAATGGGAGATAGTTTGTTGTTGAGATATTTTACTTTGATGGATGGTAGTCTCGGCAGTATGGGAGATAGTTTGTTGCTTAGATGTTTTACTTCGATGGATGATAGTCTCTTCATTATGGGAGATAGTTCGTTGGTGAGGTTTTTCTCCGTTGGATGGTTGTCTCTTCATTATGGGAGATAGCTCGGCGTTGAGGATTTACTTCGATGGATGGTAGTCTTATCATTATGTGAGATATTTCGTTGTTGAGATGTTTTACTCTGATGGATGGTAGTCTCTTCATTATGGAAGATAGTTCGTTATTGATATGTTTTACTCTGATGGAAGGTAGTCTCTTCATTATAGGAGACAGTTCATTGTAGAGGTTTTACTTTGATGGATGGTGGTTTCGTCATTATGGGAGATAGTTCGTTGTTGAGATGTTTTACTCTCATGGATGGTATTCTCGTTATTATGGGAGATAGTTCATTGTTGAGATGTTTTACTCTGATGGATGGTAGTCTCTTTATTATGGGAGTAGGTTTGTTGTAGAGGTTTTACTCCGACGGATAGTAGTCTTATCATTATGGGAGATAGTTCGTTGTTGAGATGTTTTTCCCGGATGGATGGTGGTCTCTTCATTCTGGGAAATAGTTTGTTGTTGAGGTTTTACTGCGATGAATGGTGGGCTCGTCATTATAGGAGATAAATCGTTGTTGAGACGATTTACTCCAATGGAATGTAGTCTCTTCATTAAAGGAGACATATTGTTGTTAAGGTTTTACTCTGATGGATAGTAGTCTTATCTTTATGGGAGACAGTTCATTGTTGAAATGTTTTACTCTGATGGGTGGTAGTCTCTTCATTTTGGGAGATAGTTCATTGTCGAGATGTTTTACTCTGATTGATTGTAGTCTTTTCATTATGGGAGATAGTTAGTGATTGAGATCTTTTACTTTGATGGATTGTAGTCTCGTCATTATGGGAGATAGTTTGTTGTTGAGATGTTTTACTCTGATGGATGTTTGTCTAGTCATTATGGGAAATAGTTAGTTATTTAGATGTTTTACTCCGATGGACGGTAGTCTCTTCATTACGGGAGATAAATTATTGTTGAGGTTTTACTCTGATGGATAGTAGTCTCGTCATTATCGTACATAGTTCGTTGTTGAGATGTTTTACTCTGATGGATTGTAGTCTCTTTATTATGGGAGTTAGTTTGTTGTAGAGGTTTTACTCAATGGATGGTAGTCTCATCATTACGGGAGATAGTTCGTTGTTGAAATGATTTACTCTGATGGAAGTTAGTCTCTTCATTATGGGAAATAGTTCGTTGTTGAGGTTTTAATCCGATGGATGATAGTCTCTTTATTATGGGAGATATCTCCATGTTGAGGATTTATTTCGATGGATGGTAGGCTCATCATTATGTGAGATAGTTTGTTGTTGAGATGTTTTACTCTGATGGATGGTAGTCTCTTCATTATGGAAGATATTTCGTTATTAATATTTTTTACTCTGATGGAAGGTAGTCTATTCATTATACGAGACAATTCATTGTAGAGGTTTTACTCCGATGGATGGTAGTCTCGTAATTATGGAAGATAGTTTATTGTTGAGATGTTTTACTCTGATGGATAGTATTTTCTTCATTATGGGAGATAGTTCGTTGTTGAGATGTTTTACTCCGATGGATGGTAGCCTCTTTATTATGGGAGTAGTTCGTTGTTGAGATGTTTTTCTCTGATGGATGGTAGTCTCTTCATTATGGAAAATAGTTTGTTGTTGTGGTTTTACTGCGATGAATGGTAGTCTCGTCATTATAGGAGATAAATTGTTGTTGAGACGTTTTACTCTGATGGAAGGTAGTCTCTTCATAACGGTAGACATATCATTGTTGAGGTTTTACTCTGATGGATAGTAGTCTTATCTTTATGGGAGACAGTTCATTGTTGAGATGTTTTGCTCTGATTGATGGTAGTCTCTTCATTATGGGTGATAGTTAGTGATTGAGATGTTTTACTTTGATGGATTGTAGTATCGTCATTATGGGAGATAGTTTGTTGTTGAGATGTTTTACTCCGATGAATGGTTGTCTAGCCATTATGGGAAATAGTTAGTTATTTAGATGTTTTACTCTGATGGATGGTAGTCTCTTCATTACGGGAGACAGATCGTTGTTGAGGATTTACTCCGACGGATAGTAGTCTTATCATTATGGGAGATAGTTTGTTGTTGAGATGTTTTACTCTGATGGATGCTAGTCTCGTCATTATCGGACATAGTTCGTTGTTGAGATGTTTTACTCTGATGGATTGTAGTCTCTTTATTATGGGAGTTAGTTTGTTGTAGAGGTTTTACTCAATGGATGGTAGTCTCGTCATTACGGGAGATAGTTCGTTGTTGAAATGTTTTACTCTGATGGATGGTAGTCTCTTCATTATGGGAAATAGTTCGTTGTTGAGGTTTTACTCCGATGGATGATAGTCTCTACATTATGGGAGATAGTTCATTGTTAAAGTTTTTCTCTGATGGATGGTAGTCTCTTTATTATGGGAGATATCTCGATGTTGAGGATTTATTTCGATGGATGGTAGGCTCATCATTATGTTAGAGAGTTCGTTGTTGAGATGTTTTACTCTGATGGATGGTAGTCTCTTCATTATGGAAGATAGTTCGTTATTGATATGTTTTACTCTGATGGAAGGTAGTCTCTTCATTATACGAGACAATTAATTGTAGAGGTTTTACTCCGATGGATGGTAGTCTCGTAATTATGGAAGTTAGTTTATTGTTGAGATGTTTTACTCTGATGGATGGTATTTTCTTCATTATGGGAGATAGTTCATTGTTGAGATGTTTTACTCCGATGGATGGTAGTCTCTTTATTATGGGAGTAGGTTTGTTGTAGAGGTTTTAATCTGATGGATGGTAGTCTCGTTATTATGGGAGATAGTTCGTTGTTGAGATGTTTTTCTCTGATGGATGGTAGTCTCTTCATTATGGAAAATAGTTTTTTGTTGTGGTTTTACTGCGATGAATGGTAGTCTCGTCATTATAGGAGATAAATTGTTGTTGAGACGTTTTACTCTGATGGAAGGTAGTCTCTTCATAACGGTAGACATATCATTGTTGAGGTTTTACTCTGATGGATAGTAGTCTTATCTTTATGGGAGACAGTTCATTGTTGAGATGTTTTGCTCTGATTGATGGTAGTCTCTTCATTATGGGTGATAGTTAGTGTTTGAGATGTTTTACTTTGATGGATTGTAGTATCGTCATTATGGGAGATAGTTTGTTGTTGAGATGTTTTACTCCGATGAATGGTTGTCTAGCCATTATGGGAAATAGTTAGTTATTTAGATGTTTTACTCTGATGGATGGTAGTCTCTTCATTATGGGAGACAGATCGTTGTTGAGGATTTACTCCGACGGATAGTAGTCTTATCATTATGGGAGATAGTTTGTTGTTGAGATGTTTTACTCTGATGGATGCTAGGCTCGTCATTATCGGACATAGTTCGTTGTTGAGATGTTTTACTCTGATGGATTGTAGTCTCTTTATTATGGGAGTTAGTTTGTTGTAGAGGTTTTACTCAATGGATGGTAGTCTCGTCATTACGGGAGATAGTTCGTTGTTGAAATGTTTTACTCTGATGGATGGTAGTCTCTTCGTTATGGGAAATAGTTCGTTGTTGAGGTTTTACACCGATGGATGATAGTCTCTACATTATGGGAGATAGTTCATTGTTAAAGTTTTTCTCCGATGGATGGTAGTCTCTTTATTATGGGAGATATCTCGATGTTGAGGATTTATTTCGATGGATGGTAGGCTCATCATTATGTTAGAGAGTTCGTTGTTGAGATGTTTTACTCTGATGGATGGTAGTCTCTTCATTATGGAAGATAGTTCGTTATTGATATGTTTTACTCTGATGGAAGGTAGTCTCTTCATTATACGAGACAATTAATTGTAGAGGTTTTACTCCGATGGATGGTAGTCTCGTAATTATGGAAGTTAGTTTATTGTTGAGATGTTTTACTCTGATGGATGGTATTTTCTTCATTATGGGAGATAGTTCATTGTTGAGATGTTTTACTCCGATGGATGGTAGTCTCTTTATTATGGGAGTAGGTTTGTTGTAGAGGTTTTAATCTGATGGATGGTAGTCTCGTTATTATGGGAGATAGTTCGTTGTTGAGATGTTTTTCTCTGATGGATGGTAGTCTCTTCATTATGGAAAATAGTTTGTTGTTGTGGTTTTACTGCGATGAATGGTAGTCTCGTCATTATAGGAGATAAATTGTTGTTGAGACGTTTTACTCTGATGGAAGGTAGTCTCTTCATAACGGTAGACATATCATTGTTGAGGTTTTACTCTGATGGATAGTAGTCTTATCTTTATGGGAGACAGTTCATTGTTGAGATGTTTTGCTCTGATTGATGGTAGTCTCTTCATTATGGGTGATAGTTAGTGATTGAGATGTTTTACTTTGATGGATTGTAGTATCGTCATTATGGGAGATAGTTTGTTGTTGAGATGTTTTACTCCGATGAATGGTTGTCTAGCCATTATGGGAAATAGTTAGTTATTTAGATGTTTTACTCTGATGGATGGTAGTCTCTTCATTACGGGAGACAGATCGTTGTTGAGGATTTACTCCGACGGATAGTAGTCTTATCATTATGGGAGATAGTTTGTTGTTGAGATGTTTTACTCTGATGGATGCTAGTCTCGTCATTATCGGACATAGTTCGTTGTTGAGATGTTTTACTCTGATGGATTGTAGTCTCTTTATTATGGGAGTTAGTTTGTTGTAGAGGTTTTACTCAATGGATGGTAGTCTCGTCATTACGGGAGATAGTTCGTTGTTGAAATGTTTTACTCTGATGGATGGTAGTCTCTTCATTATGGGAAATAGTTCGTTGTTGAGGTTTTACTCCGATGGATGATAGTCTCTACATTATGGGAGATAGTTCATTGTTAAAGTTTTTCTCTGATGGATGGTAGTCTCTTTATTATGGGAGATATCTCGATGTTGAGGATTTATTTCGATGGATGGTAGGCTCATCATTATGTTAGAGAGTTCGTTGTTGAGATGTTTTACTCTGATGGATGGTAGTCTCTTCATTATGGAAGATAGTTCGTTATTGATATGTTTTACTCTGATGGAAGGTAGTCTCTTCATTATACGAGACAATTAATTGTAGAGGTTTTACTCCGATGGATGGTAGTCTCGTAATTATGGAAGTTAGTTTATTGTCGAGATGTTTTACTCTGATGGATGGTATTTTCTTCATTATGGGAGATAGTTCATTGTTGAGATGTTTTACTCCGATGGATGGTAGTCTCTTTATTATAGGAGTAGGTTTGTTGTAGAGGTTTTAATCTGATGGATGGTAGTCTCGTTATTATGGGAGATAGTTCGTTGTTGAGATGTTTTTCTCTGATGGATGGTAGTCTCTTCATTATGGAAAATAGTTTGTTGTTGTGGTTTTACTGCGATGAATGGTAGTCTCGTCATTATAGGAGATAAATTGATGTTGAGACGTTTTACTCTGATGGAAGGTAGTCTCTTCATAACGGTAGACATATCATTGTTGAGGTTTTACTCTGATGGATAGTAGTCTTATCTTTATGGGAGACAGTTCATTGTTGAGATGTTTTGCTCTGATTGATGGTAGTCTCTTCATTATGGGTGATAGTTAGTGTTTGAGATGTTTTACTTTGATGGATTGTAGTATCGTCATTATGGGAGATAGTTTGTTGTTGAGATGTTTTACTCCGATGAATGGTTGTCTAGCCATTATGGGAAATAGTTAGTTATTTAGATGTTTTACTCTGATGGATGGTAGTCTCTTCATTATGGGAGACAGATCGTTGTTGAGGATTTACTCCGACGGATAGTAGTCTTATCATTATGGGAGATAGTTTGTTGTTGAGATGTTTTACTCTGATGGATGCTAGTCTCGTCATTATCGGACATAGTTCGTTGTTGAGATGTTTTACTCTGATGGATTGTAGTCTCTTTATTATGGGAGTTAGTTTGTTGTAGAGGTTTTACTCAATGGATGGTAGTCTCGTCATTACGGGAGATAGTTCGTTGTTGAAATGTTTTACTCTGATGGATGGTAGTCTCTTCATTATGGGAAATAGTTCGTTGTTGAGGTTTTACACCGATGGATGATAGTCTCTACATTATGGGAGATAGTTCATTGTTAAAGTTTTTCTCCGATGGATGGTAGTCTCTTTATTATGGGAGATATCTCGATGTTGAGGATTTATTTCGATGGATGGTAGGCTCATCATTATGTTAGAGAGTTCGTTGTTGAGATGTTTTACTCTGATGGATGGTAGTCTCTTCATTATGGAAGATAGTTCGTTATTGATATGTTTTACTCTGATGGAAGGTAGTCTCTTCATTATACGAGACAATTAATTGTAGAGGTTTTACTCCGATGGATGGTAGTCTCGTAATTATGGAAGTTAGTTTATTGTTGAGATGTTTTACTCTGATGGATGGTATTTTCTTCATTATGGGAGATAGTTCATTGTTGAGATGTTTTACTCCGATGGATGGTAGTCTCTTTATTATGGGAGTAGGTTTGTTGTAGAGGTTTTAATCTGATGGATGGTAGTCTCGTTATTATGGGAGATAGTTCGTTGTTGAGATGTTTTTCTCTGATGGATGGTATTCTCTTCATTATGGAAAATAGTTTGTTGTTGTGGTTTTACTGCGATGAATGGTAGTCTCGTCATTATAGGAGATAAATTGTTGTTGAGACGTTTTACTCTGATGGAAGGTAGTCTCTTCCTAATGGGAGACATATCATTGTTGAGGTTTTACTCTGATGGATAGTAGTCTTATCTTTATGGGAGACAGTTCGTTATTGAGATGTTTTACTTTGATTGGTGGTAGTCTCTTTATTATGGGAGATAGTTTTTTGTCGAGATGATTTACTTTGATTGATGTTAGTCTCTTCATTATGGGTGATAGTTAGTGATTTAGATGTTTTACTTTGATGGATTGTAGTATCGTCATTATGGGAGATAGTTTGTTGTTGAGATGTTTTACTCCGATGAATGGTTGTCTAGCCATTATGGGAAATAGTTAGTTATTTAGATGTTTTACTCTGATGGATAGTAGTCTCTTCATTACGGCAGACAGATCGTTGTTGAGGATTTACTCCGACGCATAGTAGTCTTATCATTATGGGAGATAGTTTGTTGTTGAGATGTTTTACTCTGATGGATGCTAGTCTCGTCATTATCGGACATAGTTCGTTGTTGAGATGTTTTACTCTGATGGATGGTAGTCTCTTCATTATGGGAAATAGTTCGTTGTTGGGGTTTTACTCCGATGGATGATAGTCTCTTCATTATGGGAGATAGTTCATTGTTAAGGTTTTGCTCCGATGGATGGTAGTCTCTTTATTATGGGAGATATCTCGACGTTGAGGATTTATTTCGATGGATGGTAGGCTCATCATTATGTTAGATAGTTCGTTGTTGAGATGTTTTACTCTGATGGATGGTAGTCTCTTCATTATGGAAGATAGTTCGTTATTGATATGTTTTACTCTGATGGAAGGTAGTCTCTTCATTATACGAGACAATTCATTGTAGAGGTTTTACTCTGATGGATGGTAGTCTCGTAATTATGGAAGATAGTTTATTGTTGAGATGTTTTACTCTGATGGATGGTATTTTCTTCATTATGGGAGATATTTCGTTGTTGAGATGTTTTACTCCAATGGATGGTAGTCTTTTTATTATGGGAGTTGGTTTGTTGAAGAGGTTTTACTTTGATGGATGGTAGTCTCGTTATTATGGGAGATAGTTCGTTGTTGAGATGTTTTTCTCTGATCGATGGTAGTCTCTTCATTATGGGAAATAGTTTGTTCTTGAGGTTTTACTACGATGAATGGTAGTCTCGTCATTATAGGAGATAAATTGTTGTTGAGACGTTTTACTCCGATGGAAGGTAGTCTCTTCATTACGGGAGACATATCGTTGTTGAGGTTTTACTCTGATGGATAGTAGTCTTATCTTTATTGGAGACAGTTCGTTGTTGAGATGTTTTACTCTGACGGGTGGTAGTCTCTTCATTATGGGAGATAGTTTGTTGTCGAGATGTTTTACTCTGATTGATGGTAGTCTCGTCATTATTGGTGATAGTTAGTGATTGAGATGTTTTACTTTGATGGATTGTAGTATCGTCATTATGGGAGATAGTTTGTTGTTGAGATGTTTTACTCCGATGAATGGTTGTCTAGCCATTATGGGAAATAGTTAGTTATTTAGATGTTTTACTCTGATGGATGGTAGTCTCTTCATTATGGGAGACAGATCGTTGTTGAGGATTTACTCCGACGGATAGTAGTCTTATCATTATGGGAGATAGTTTGTTGTTGAGATGTTTTACTCTGATGGATGCTAGGCTCGTCATTATCGGACATAGTTCGTTGTTGAGATGTTTTACTCTGATGGATTGTAGTCTCTTTATTATGGGAGTTAGTTTGTTGTAGAGGTTTTACTCAATGGATGGTAGTCTCGTCATTACGGGAGATAGTTCGTTGTTGAAATGTTTTACTCTGATGGATGGTAGTCTCTTCGTTATGGGAAATAGTTCGTTGTTGAGGTTTTACACCGATGGATGATAGTCTCTACATTATGGGAGATAGTTCATTGTTAAAGTTTTTCTCCGATGGATGGTAGTCTCTTTATTATGGGAGATATCTCGATGTTGAGGATTTATTTCGATGGATGGTAGGCTCATCATTATGTTAGAGAGTTCGTTGTTGAGATGTTTTACTCTGATGGATGGTAGTCTCTTCATTATGGAAGATAGTTCGTTATTGATATGTTTTACTCTGATGGAAGGTAGTCTCTTCATTATACGAGACAATTAATTGTAGAGGTTTTACTCCGATGGATGGTAGTCTCGTAATTATGGAAGTTAGTTTATTGTTGAGATGTTTTACTCTGATGGATGGTATTTTCTTCATTATGGGAGATAGTTCATTGTTGAGATGTTTTACTCCGATGGATGGTAGTCTCTTTATTATGGGAGTAGGTTTGTTGTAGAGGTTTTAATCTGATGGATGGTAGTCTCGTTATTATGGGAGATAGTTCGTTGTTGAGATGTTTTTCTCTGATGGATGGTAGTCTCTTCATTATGGAAAATAGTTTGTTGTTGTGGTTTTACTGCGATGAATGGTAGTCTCGTCATTATAGGAGATAAATTGTTGTTGAGACGTTTTACTCTGATGGAAGGTAGTCTCTTCATAACGGTAGACATATCATTGTTGAGGTTTTACTCTGATGGATAGTAGTCTTATCTTTATGGGAGACAGTTCATTGTTGAGATGTTTTGCTCTGATTGATGGTAGTCTCTTCATTATGGGTGATAGTTAGTGATTGAGATGTTTTACTTTGATGGATTGTAGTATCGTCATTATGGGAGATAGTTTGTTGTTGAGATGTTTTACTCCGATGAATGGTTGTCTAGCCATTATGGGAAATAGTTAGTTATTTAGTAGTTTTACTCTGATGGATGGTAGTCTCTTCATTACGGGAGACAGATCGTTGTTGAGGATTTACTCCGACGGATAGTAGTCTTATCATTATGGGAGATAGTTTGTTGTTGAGATGTTTTACTCTGATGGATGCTAGTCTCGTCATTATCGGACATAGTTCGTTGTTGAGATGTTTTACTCTGATGGATTGTAGTCTCTTTATTATGGGAGTTAGTTTGTTGTAGAGGTTTTACTCAATGGATGGTAGTCTCGTCATTACGGGAGATAGTTCGTTGTTGAAATGTTTTACTCTGATGGATGGTAGTCTCTTCATTATGGGAAATAGTTCGTTGTTGAGGTTTTACTCCGATGGATGATAGTCTCTACATTATGGGAGATAGTTCATTGTTAAAGTTTTTCTCTGATGGATGGTAGTCTCTTTATTATGGGAGATATCTCGATGTTGAGGATTTATTTCGATGGATGGTAGGCTCATCATTATGTTAGAGAGTTCGTTGTTGAGATGTTTTACTCTGATGGATGGTAGTCTCTTCATTATGGAAGATAGTTCGTTATTGATATGTTTTACTCTGATGGAAGGTAGTCTCTTCATTATACGAGACAATTAATTGTAGAGGTTTTACTCCGATGGATGGTAGTCTCGTAATTATGGAAGTTAGTTTATTGTCGAGATGTTTTACTCTGATGGATGGTATTTTCTTCATTATGGGAGATAGTTCATTGTTGAGATGTTTTACTCCGATGGATGGTAGTCTCTTTATTATAGGAGTAGGTTTGTTGTAGAGGTTTTAATCTGATGGATGGTAGTCTCGTTATTATGGGAGATAGTTCGTTGTTGAGATGTTTTTCTCTGATGGATGGTAGTCTCTTCATTATGGAAAATAGTTTGTTGTTGTGGTTTTACTGCGATGAATGGTAGTCTCGTCATTATAGGAGATAAATTGATGTTGAGACGTTTTACTCTGATGGAAGGTAGTCTCTTCATAACGGTAGACATATCATTGTTGAGGTTTTACTCTGATGGATAGTAGTCTTATCTTTATGGGAGACAGTTCATTGTTGAGATGTTTTGCTCTGATTGATGGTAGTCTCTTCATTATGGGTGATAGTTAGTGTTTGAGATGTTTTACTTTGATGGATTGTAGTATCGTCATTATGGGAGATAGTTTGTTGTTGAGATGTTTTACTCCGATGAATGGTTGTCTAGCCATTATGGGAAATAGTTAGTTATTTAGATGTTTTACTCTGATGGATGGTAGTCTCTTCATTATGGGAGACAGATCGTTGTTGAGGATTTACTCCGACGGATAGTAGTCTTATCATTATGGGAGATAGTTTGTTGTTGAGATGTTTTACTCTGATGGATGCTAGTCTCGTCATTATCGGACATAGTTCGTTGTTGAGATGTTTTACTCTGATGGATTGTAGTCTCTTTATTATGGGAGTTAGTTTGTTGTAGAGGTTTTACTCAATGGATGGTAGTCTCGTCATTACGGGAGATAGTTCGTTGTTGAAATGTTTTACTCTGATGGATGGTAGTCTCTTCATTATGGGAAATAGTTCGTTGTTGAGGTTTTACACCGATGGATGATAGTCTCTACATTATGGGAGATAGTTCATTGTTAAAGTTTTTCTCCGATGGATGGTAGTCTCTTTATTATGGGAGATATCTCGATGTTGAGGATTTATTTCGATGGATGGTAGGCTCATCATTATGTTAGAGAGTTCGTTGTTGAGATGTTTTACTCTGATGGATGGTAGTCTCTTCATTATGGAAGATAGTTCGTTATTGATATGTTTTACTCTGATGGAAGGTAGTCTCTTCATTATACGAGACAATTAATTGTAGAGGTTTTACTCCGATGGATGGTAGTCTCGTAATTATGGAAGTTAGTTTATTGTTGAGATGTTTTACTCTGATGGATGGTATTTTCTTCATTATGGGAGATAGTTCATTGTTGAGATGTTTTACTCCGATGGATGGTAGTCTCTTTATTATGGGAGTAGGTTTGTTGTAGAGGTTTTAATCTGATGGATGGTAGTCTCGTTATTATGGGAGATAGTTCGTTGTTGAGATGTTTTTCTCTGATGGATGGTATTCTCTTCATTATGGAAAATAGTTTGTTGTTGTGGTTTTACTGCGATGAATGGTAGTCTCGTCATTATAGGAGATAAATTGTTGTTGAGACGTTTTACTCTGATGGAAGGTAGTCTCTTCCTAATGGGAGACATATCATTGTTGAGGTTTTACTCTGATGGATAGTAGTCTTATCTTTATGGGAGACAGTTCGTTATTGAGATGTTTTACTTTGATTGGTGGTAGTCTCTTTATTATGGGAGATAGTTTTTTGTCGAGATGATTTACTTTGATTGATGTTAGTCTCTTCATTATGGGTGATAGTTAGTGATTTAGATGTTTTACTTTGATGGATTGTAGTATCGTCATTATGGGAGATAGTTTGTTGTTGAGATGTTTTACTCCGATGAATGGTTGTCTAGCCATTATGGGAAATAGTTAGTTATTTAGATGTTTTACTCTGATGGATAGTAGTCTCTTCATTACGGCAGACAGATCGTTGTTGAGGATTTACTCCGACGCATAGTAGTCTTATCATTATGGGAGATAGTTTGTTGTTGAGATGTTTTACTCTGATGGATGCTAGTCTCGTCATTATCGGACATAGTTCGTTGTTGAGATGTTTTACTCTGATGGATGGTAGTCTCTTCATTATGGGAAATAGTTCGTTGTTGGGGTTTTACTCCGATGGATGATAGTCTCTTCATTATGGGAGATAGTTCATTGTTAAGGTTTTGCTCCGATGGATGGTAGTCTCTTTATTATGGGAGATATCTCGACGTTGAGGATTTATTTCGATGGATGGTAGGCTCATCATTATGTTAGATAGTTCGTTGTTGAGATGTTTTACTCTGATGGATGGTAGTCTCTTCATTATGGAAGATAGTTCGTTATTGATATGTTTTACTCTGATGGAAGGTAGTCTCTTCATTATACGAGACAATTCATTGTAGAGGTTTTACTCTGATGGATGGTAGTCTCGTAATTATGGAAGATAGTTTATTGTTGAGATGTTTTACTCTGATGGATGGTATTTTCTTCATTATGGGAGATATTTCGTTGTTGAGATGTTTTACTCCAATGGATGGTAGTCTTTTTATTATGGGAGTTGGTTTGTTGAAGAGGTTTTACTTTGATGGATGGTAGTCTCGTTATTATGGGAGATAGTTCGTTGTTGAGATGTTTTTCTCTGATCGATGGTAGTCTCTTCATTATGGGAAATAGTTTGTTCTTGAGGTTTTACTACGATGAATGGTAGTCTCGTCATTATAGGAGATAAATTGTTGTTGAGACGTTTTACTCCGATGGAAGGTAGTCTCTTCATTACGGGAGACATATCGTTGTTGAGGTTTTACTCTGATGGATAGTAGTCTTATCTTTATTGGAGACAGTTCGTTGTTGAGATGTTTTACTCTGACGGGTGGTAGTCTCTTCATTATGGGAGATAGTTTGTTGTCGAGATGTTTTACTCTGATTGATGGTAGTCTCGTCATTATTGGTGATAGTTAGTGATTGAGATGTTTTACTTTGATGGATTGTAGTATCGTCATTATGGGAGATAGTTTGTTGTTGAGATGTTTTACTCCGATGAATGGTTGTCTAGCCATTATGGGAAATAGTTAGTTATTTAGATGTTTTACTCTGATGGATGGTAGTCTCTTCATTACGGGAGACATATCGTTGTTGAGGATTTACTCCGACGGATAGTAGTCTTATCATTATGGGAGATAGTTTGTTGTTGAGATGTTTTACTCTTTTGGATGCTAGTCTCGTCATTATCGGACATAGTTCGTTGTTGATATGTTTTACTCTGACGGATTACAGTCTCTTTATTATGGGAGTTAGTTTGTTGTAGAGGTTTTACTCAGTGGATGGTAGTCTCGTCATTATGGGAGATAGTTCATTGTTGAACTGTTTTACTCTGATGGATTGTAGTCTCTTCATTATGGAAAATATTTCGTTGTTGAGGTTTTACTCCGATGGATGGTATTATCGTGATTATAGGATATAAATCTTTATTGAGATGTTTTACTCCGGTGGATGGTAGTCTCTTTGTTACGGGAAACAAATCGTTGTTTAGGTTTTACTCCGATGGATAATAGTATTATCATTATGGAAGACAGGTCGTTGTTGAGATGTTTTACTGTAATGGATGGTAGTCTCTTCATTATTGGAGATAGTTCGTTGTTGAGGTTTCACTCTGATAATTGGTAGTATTGTTATTATGGGAGACAGTTTGTTTTCGAGATGGTTTACTCTGATGTATTGTAGTCTCTTCATTATGGGAGATATTTAGTGATTGAGATATATTTCTCTAATGGATGGTAGTCTTGTCATTACGGGAGATAGTTTGTGATGAGATGTTTTACTCTGATGGATGGTAGTCTCGTCATTTTGGGAGATAGTTAGTTGTTTAGATGTTTTACACTGATGGATGGTAGTATCTTCATTGGTTGAGATAATTTGTTGTTGAGGTTTTACTTAAATGGATTGTAGTCTCATCATAATGCGAGATAATTTGTTGTTGAGATATTTTACTTTGATGGGTGGTAGTCTCGGCAGTATGGGAGATAGTTTGGTGCTTAGATGTTTTACTTCGATGGATTATAGTCTCTTCATTATGGGAGATAGTTCGTTGTTGAGGTTTTGCTCCGTTGGATGGTTGTCTCTTCATTATGGGAGATAGCTCGGCGCTGAGGGTTGAAGGGGTGAAAAACACAAGAAGGGGGGGTTGAATTGTAAAACTGGAATCTTAAAGCAAATGACAAGGTATTTTTATCCTGGTTCGTTTGATCTCAAACTACTCCAGTCCACCCGTTCAAGGTGATTTCGCCTCTCTCCAACGAGGTCTTAATTCACTATATTCAACTGAATACAAATCTGCTTTAGCAACTGCTAAAACCTTCTTGATTCAAACCACAATCCGGTTTGTCAAGGCAACACTTTCTTACAAGGGAATAAACAAGTGTGTATGAATGTTTCTACAAAACTATATCACAACTGTGATGTTTACACAAATGAAGCTTAGAATACTAAGTTGCTAAACGCTAATAAGGTATCAGAGTTTGTTGGTTTAGCAAGACTTGTAGAGTGAAGATTACTGTTCAGCTTTGTGCGTGTAGAGAGTTTGGAAGCATTAGCCGTGATAATCTTCAAAGCTTGGTTTATATAGCACTTTGAGAAGATGAACGTTGAAGCAAATATTCTTGATTCAATGCTATTAACAAGCTTTCCTTTTTGAGCAGATCTTGTCTAGAATGATGCCGTTGGTATTGATTAGCTTTTAATGCACAGTACCGTTGCTTCTTCAATGCACGTTCTGGCTTGGCTCATTCTGATTCTGCTTCGCTGCTGATGAACTAATTTGATTCTGTATCAGAGTGTTTTACGCGCAGTTCTGTTCATCAAGCTTCAGCATGTGCAAGCGTTGATCTTCTGATCTTGACGTTCTGATTCAGCAACTTCTGATGCTGGTGTATGAAATCATATTCTGATGCTGAGAACGTGATCTTGCTTATTTTAATCAGCATATCTGCAAGTCAGAGCATAGTAATTTTTAGGCAGCATATAATTCAATCATGAAATATTTAACTACTATATCTTTTCACTTTGTTATCATCAAAACTTAATTATAGGGTACTAGATTCAAACATTGTTCTAACAATCTCCCCCTTTTTGATGATGACAAAAACTAGATATTTTAAATAAAAAATAACGTGAAAAGTTATCAGAGCTATGTATCAGAATAAGAAGTACGGAGAAGTCAGAGTTAAGAGATACTCCCCCTGAGTTTGTTACTTCCCTTTGATATGCGTGTTCTTCAGAGTCAGATCTTTTTCTATCTTTGAGCATCAGATTATAAGTCTTTGACTTGTCAGAGAGCAGAGCTTCAGAGCTTTTCCTGTCAGAGCTTTGCTTCGGATCAGAGTGTTAGGTTGATCAGAGCTTCATATATCAGAACTTCATATTTGATCAGAGCAACATGAGCTTCTAGTCTTCATTGTGTTCAAGAGCTTCCTTGTGCCTGTAGACTTAAAAACAAAACAGAAAAACATTTCAAGTAATAGAGTTAGAATGTTTGAGAGTTTCTGTCTAGTTAGCCGTTATTGATTTTAAATATCATTCTTGTTCTCCCCCTTTTTGTCAGCAATCAAAAAGTGCTGGTGATGTGCTAAAATGATTTAGATCAGAAAAACTAATAATATTAAAATAGTTCAGAATCAGAGCAAAATAGCATTACAAACCATAGTCAAAACATAGTCAAAAGTACATCAGAAAAATAAAGAAAATATAGAGAATGTCATGCATGAAAAAAAATTTCAGGGTTGTGGGGGCATGCGTGAGAACAGGCTTTCCAGCATTGCCTGAATCTTTTCAGAAGTTTCATTCTGCTTCTGAACCATGGTGACAACAGTATCAATCTTGCTGTCCTGGACACTCATTCTTGCTTCCATCTTCTGATCACTCTCTTCCATCCGCTGCTGTAGACGCAAGTCATTCAGCCTTAATTCTTCCAGAGCCTGCCTGTCCAAGGCAGCTTGAGAACTTTCAGCAGGAGGAAGCTTCTCAGAACTTTCAGCTACATCTTCTGCTGGAGTTTCTTCCTGAAGAGTCTTGTCTTCTTCTGAAGGTTGCACCTGTGCAGCTTGCTCTTTTTCAGACCACGATTCAGAGTCCAGAGGGAGCACAACTTCTTGAGGCAGCTGACTCTCAACTTCCTTCAGCAGCTTGCTAAAGTTCTGTTGAGCCTGCTCATAGTTGACGTCCTGCAGCTTGAGTGCTTCAGCACGAACCCATACTCTGAACTGTGACCAGAGCTGATCAGAAGCAGCTGGGTCGATCATCCCGGGACAGACTTGCTTCAACGAAGCAATCCACTGCAGCATACCTGTTTCAAAGTCCAAAATACCAGAGCCAACATCTAGTTGCTTTGGTTTGGGAATGGCCAATTTGTGTTTCAAATCAGCAAGACGTTCAAGACTTGTTAGGTCAATGAAAGTTTTGCTGGGGTTTTCAGAGGATTGGTTTTCAGAGTCAGAGGATATATCAATTGGAGTGGTTGGAGTTTTTGGAGGTGTTGATTCCTCTGATGATGGTAACTGGGATCTAACAATGGTGGTTCCACATGGCAACTGTATTGCCAGCGGTGAAGGTTGAGGTGAGTGGGGATCAGAATGATGAGGAGATGGGGTTTCATAGCGATGAAACTCTGTTGGAGGTGAGGGAGGATTATTTTCTGGTTGAGGAGGTGGAACTTCTGATTGCTCAGGAATCAGAGGTTCTTCTGTGATAGGTTGTTGTTGTTGTGGTTCTGATTCTTGTTCTGGTTCTGGTTGTGGTTCTGATTGTGGTTCTGGTTGTGGTTGTATTTCTGGTTCAGGTTGAATTTCTGGTTCAGGTTGTGGAGGAGGAATATTTTCTGGTTCAGAGTGAGGTTGAACAGAAGCATGTTCACGCTCAATGTCAGCTAGCACTCTATCAAGTGCTGGTGTTGTTGAAACAGTTGGTTGTTGTTTGGTAATTTTAATGGGAATTTTAATTCTGGTTCTTCTGAGTTGTAAGGCCTCAGAAGGGTCTTCTGGTATGTTTTCATCAATAGTGGGGATTGGAATGGATATTCTGTGAGAGGTTGGAGGAGGAGCAACAGATGTTGGAATAGTAGAGGAAATTGAAATAGGAGCAGCAGATGAATTACCTCGTTTCTTTGGAGTCTGGTGAGATGATCCTTCTGCTTTCCTCTTCTTTGACTTCTTCTGAATCACTTCAGGTTGAACTTGACTCAGATCTTTGATCTTCAGCTTTGAACCTGCATCTTCTTCCTTGTGAGAATCTGGATATTTGAGAAACATATCAGGTTCAGTTTCAGAAAATCTTGGGAAATCACTCAGAGGCACTCTTCTTCTGGAGATGTCAGCAATTGAAGAAGCTCTGGGTTCCTTCCTGATATTTTCTATCAGCTTCATCTTTTTCAGGTTCTTGGCATTCAGCGGTTTTCCAACAGTTGGTTCAAAATTGCCCAGTACTTTAGCTTCGCTCAGATAGTCTATCAGCTTATTCTCTGTCAGAATATCTGATATGAGCCTCCCAAATGGTATCCAGTCTCTTTTCGTCCTTTCTTCTTCTCTAGTCTCTTTCACACTTGTCTTCAGATGATTGAACAGGAAGTGTGCCAGATTGATCTTCACCCTCTGATCAATAAAGTAGATCAGAAATTGCTGATCCACGTTTATATAGTCAGGAGAGCTTGTTGGCTTCCTGTGATTGAAACAGCCTAGAACAATCTTGGCCCACACTCTGCAGTGATCCTTCAGATCCTTGATTTTGCTGCTGGGAAAACCAAGAGTGAAAATGCAGTTGGCTACCACACCAATATCAGGGCATCTATCAGCCATGTCCACACAACGGACTCCACCACCACTTTGACCAATTAACCTAGCAATGAGGTCTTCAGAAATTATTATCTTCTTTCCCATAACAGAAGAGACGACTAGATGTTTATCAATCTTGGCATGAATCCAAAATTCTTTGACAAGCTCTGGGAAGGTTGGTCCAACCAGTCTATCAAAGTACCTCTCCCACTTCTGAGCTTTGATTTCAGCAGATAGGTCAAATCCATTATCCTTCAAACTTTCGAAATCCACGATTAACTCAGAGAGAACCTCAAGATTCTTTACTGGTGTGAGAAGAGTTCTGGTAGGCGCTTGGTATTGCTCAGAGGTTTCTTTCTTCTGATTTCCTGCAGAAATGCTGGAGGATGCCATTGTTCTCACACAAAAAGCTTGAGAGTGATTTGAGAAAAGCTAGGGTTTTTGAAGGAGATATGCAGAAAAATTCTTAAGAGATTATGAGTAAGCGTAAAGAATAAACATGAAGAGTAATGTGTTTAAATAGTATTTTTCAAAAACAAAAATTATTTTGAAAAATAAAACGTTTTTAAGAGAGAGAAAAAAAATAATGATTGCAATTAACAAGCGTGATTACTTTTGCATTTAATGCTTGCTGATTTTGGGGGATTTGAGAAAGATACTTAAAAACGGTTACCAGACATGTGTTTCAATGCACCCAATCAGCGCTTTGCCTTCTCAGAAACGTGCACGCGTTCTGCTTCAGGGATTTGCTGATGATTGGATGACACTTGTTTGATGTAGTGATCAGCACGTTTGTATTTGAGATTAGACTCTCAGATCTTTAGACTTGCCTCTAATACAATCTGCATGTTCTAACTTTCTGAAAGAAGATTGATCAGAAGTTCACAGTAATATAAATACATTCTGAAAGATAAAAATATGGAATTAAAACATTTTCATTCTGGGCATACTTTCATGCTGAGATGTTTCAGAATGAAATTAAACCTATCTTCTGAAAGGGGTTTAGTAAAGATATCAGCCCATTGATGGTCTGTATCTATAAATTTCAAGTTTAAAATTCCTTTCTGAATATAGTCCCTAATGAAATGATGTTTTATTTCTATATGCTTAGCTCTAGAATGTAAAATAGGATTCTTACTTAAGCAAATAGCAGAAGTATTATCACAAAGAATAGGAATGTTACTCTCAAAAATCTGGAAGTCTTCAAGCTGACTTTTCATCCAGAGCATCTGTGTGCTACATCCAGCTGCTGCTATGTACTCAGCTTCTGCTGTTGACAGAGCAATAGTTGATTGCCTTTTGCTGGACCATGAGATCAGATTTTCTCCCAGAAACTGGCAGCTTCCAGAAGTACTTTTTCGTTCCACTCTGTCTCCAGCAAAGTCAGCGTCACAGTAGCCTACTAAACTGTAATCACTAGATTTTCTATAAAACAAACCCAGATTAGTAGTACCTTTCAGATACTTGAAAATTCGCTTAACTGCTGTTAAGTGAGATTCTCTAGGATCTGATTGGAATCTAGCACAAATACATACACTGAATAGAATATCAGGTCTTGAAGCAGTCAGATAAAGGAGAGAACCAATCATACCTCTGTAGACTTTCTGTTCTACGCTTTTGCTTACCTCTTCTCTTTCCAGAATGCACGTGGGATGCATTGGAATCTTTGATGGCTTACATTCTGAGAGGTCAAATTTCTTCAGAAGATCTCTGATGTATTTGCTCTGATGAATGTAAGTTCCCTCTGGAGTTTGATTGATCTGAATTCCTAGAAAGAACTTCAGTTCCCCCATGAGGCTCATCTCAAATTCTGCCTGCATACACTTAGCAAATTTTCTTCCAAGAGAAGGATTAGTAGAACCAAAGATTATATCATCAACATAAATCTGACAGACTAAAATGTCACTCTTAACTGTTTTACAGAATAGAGTGGTGTCCACTTTCCCTCTGGTGAACTCATTTTTAAGCAGAAAGTTACTTAGCCTTTCATACCAAGCTCTGGGAGCTTGTTTCAGACCATACAGTGACTTTTTCAGTTTGAAAACATGTTCTGGATGTTTTGTATTTTCAAAACCTGGGGGTTGGTGAACATACACTTCTTCTTCTATATAACCATTTAAGAATGCACTTTTGACATCCATCTGATACAGAGTGATGCCTCTATTAACAGCAAATGAAATTAAAAGTCTGATAGATTCTAACCTGGCGACTGGAGCAAAGGTTTCTGTATAGTCTATCCCCTCTTGCTGACTATAACCTTGTGCAACCAGTCGTGCCTTGTTTCTGACGACTTCACCTTGTTCATTGAGCTTGTTTCTGAACACCCATCTTGTTCCAATGACGTTGAATCCTTTTGGTCTTGGAACGAGATCCCAAACGTCGTTTCTGGTGAATTGATTCAGCTCTTCTTGCATTGCCAGAATCCAGTCATTGTCCAGAAGTGCTTCATCAATAGAAGAGGGTTCAATCAGAGACACAAGTCCCATCAGAGTTTCTTCAGAGTTTCTGAAGCTTGCTCTTGTTCTGATTGGATCTTCCTTTCTTCCTAGAATAGTTTCTTCTGGGTGATCCACACTGCTTCTGGGTAATCTCTTCTGAGGTTGATCAGCAGTTGTAGGATTTCTAGCATTGCTTCTTTCAGACGTTGAAGGAATGTCTGTGTTGAGAGCTTCTGATGACTTGCCTTCAGAACCTGCAAATTCAATTTCTATACCTGCAAGATTTTCATTCTGCTTTGACTTTTCAGAGTCAAGCTTGTCATCAAAACGAACACTGATTGATTCTTCCACAATCTGTGTTTCTGTATTGTATACTCTGTACCCTCTTGAGCGTTCAGAGTATCCTAACATAATACACTTCTGTGCCTTAGAATCAAACTTGTTCAAATAATTCTTAGTATTTAACATATAGCAAGTACATCCAAATGGATGAAAATACGAAATGTTGGGCTTTCTGTTCTTCCACAATTCATATGGAGTCTTTTCCAGAATAGGTCTTATTGAGATTCTGTTCTGAATGTAGCACGCTGTGTTTATTGCCTCTGCCCAGAAAGTCTTAGCAACGTTTGTCTCGTTGATCATGGTTCTGGCCATTTCTTGCAATGTTCTGTTCTTTCGTTCTACAACTCCATTTTGTTGGGGAGTTCTAGGACAAGAGAAATCATGCAGAATGCCTTTGTCATTAAAGAATGACTCAAAATCTTTATTTTCAAATTCTCCACCATGATCACTTCTGACTTTAACGATTCTAAGATCTTTTTCATTCTGAACTTGGTTACAGAAGGTAACAAACACAGAGTGTGACTCGTCCTTGTGTCTTAAGAACTTTACCCATGTCCATCTGCTATAGTCATCTACGATTACTAACCCATACTTCTTGCCACTGACAGAAGCAGTTTTAACTGGTCCAAATAAGTCAATGTGCAGAAGTTCTAATGGCTTAGAGGTAGAAACAACATTTTTGGATTTAAAAGAGGGTTTTGCAAATTTGCCTTTCTGACATGCTTCACACAGAGCATCTGAATTGAACTTCAAATTTGGAAGTCCTCTGACCAGATTGAGTTTGTTAATCTGAGATATTCTTCTCATGCTAACATGTCCCAATCTTCTGTGCCAGATCCATTGCTCATTGTTAACAGACAGAAGACATTTTACGTTCTGACTCTTAAGTTCAGAAAGTTTGATTTTGTAAATGTTGTTTTTTCTCTTGCCATTAAATAGGATAGTCCCATCTTTCTGACTAACAGCTTTACATGATTTTTGATTAAAGATTATATCATAACCGTTATCACTTAATTGACTTATGGATAACAGGTTATGCATCAATCCATCAACAAGCAGAACATTATTAATAGAGGGAAGATTTCCGTTACCTACAGTTCCAGAGCCAATAATCTTTCCCCTCTGATTGCCTCCAAAGCCAACGTGGCCTCCAGGCTTAAGTTCCAGGCTTTGGAACATATGCCTTCTTCCCGTCATGTGACGTGAGCAGCCAGAGTCCAGGTACCATGACTGGTGTTTCTGACTTGCTGCTAAAGATATCTGCAACATGTATTATTTTATCCTTAGGTACCCAGATCTTCTTGGGTCCTGATTTGTTAGTCTTACCAAAACTCTGGTTGAATTTTGGTTTCACAAAGTGATTACTACTAGTATATTTGATGTCATGTGTGTGACCATACACAAAGTGTGAATTTAGAGGAGTGTGTTTAATGGTTACATCCATGATATTTTTAGGTGTAGGAACCTTACCTAGGTATCCTATTCCTTTCCTGCCGTTTCTGCTAACTCCATAGATCATTGAAGCCATTCTGCTTCTATCTATGCTTTTAGCAAGGAACTTCTGGAAACTATGATCATACTCCTTGATGATCTCATCAGCGTTGCTGGGAGTTTCAGCAATTGGTTCCTTCTGAGAGTTTTGTAAAGAGTTTTCTAATTTTAAAATTTTATCTCTCAGCTCAGAGTTTTCCAATTTGAGACTCTCAGACTTATTAGAGTCAGATTCAAGAGTCCTTTTCAGGTCTCTGAATTTAGCTCTAATCTGCTGATAACGTTCCAGAATTTCATTTAGGCTTTCAGCAAGTTCAGCCTTTGTAAAATTAACAGCGAAGTTAGGGAATACCTCTTCTGTGTCTGATTCTGAGTCTGAGTCAGAAGCTTCACTGTCATCTGGAATCTTAGCCATAAGCGCTATGTTCGCCCTTTCATCATCTAATTCTGAGTCAGCTTCAGACGAGTCAGAGTCATCCCATGTGGCCATGAGACTTTTCTTCTTCTCTCTTCCAAACTTCCTTTTTGGCTTTTCCCTCTGAAGCTTTGGACAGTCACTCTTGTAGTGTCCTTGCTCATTGCACTTGTAGCAGATGATGTCTTTTGTATTTGGCTTCTTGCTACCTGAGGAGCCTTCAGATCTTCTGTATCCAGAGGAAGAATCTGTCCTTCTGTATCTGGAAGAAGACTCGTTCTGATCAGATCTTCTGGGATTCCTGAACTTCTTTTGTCTTTGCTTCCACAGTTGATTTACTCTTCTGGAGAGAAGAGAAAGCTCGTCTTCTTCTGATGAGGATCCATCAGATGTTTCTTCAACTGCCTGCAAAACTTTAGATTCAGATTTTTTGTTAGATTTTAAAGCTATAGGCTTACCTTGCTTCTGAGGCTCGTCATCTTCCAGCTCTATCTCATGACTTCTGAGGGAGCTTATAAGTTCCTCCAGAGTGATTTTGTTGAGATCTTTCGCCAGCTTCAGAGCAGTAACCATAGGCCTCCACTGCTTGGGTAAACTTCTGATTATCTTCTTGACATGGTCAGCAGTAGAGTATCCTTTGTCCAGAACTTTGAGACCAGCTACCAGAATCTGGAATCTGGAGAACATAGTTTCAATGGATTCAGATTCTTCCATTTTAAACGCCTTATACTTCTGAATGAGCGCCAGAGCCTTTGTTTCCTTGACTTGAACGTTGCCCTCATGCGTCATTCTGAGAGAATCAAAGATGTTCTTAGCTGTGTCTCTGTTGGAGATCTTCTCATACTCAGTATAGGAGATAGCACTGAGTAGGATGGTTCTGGCCTTATGGTGATTCTTGAAATCACGCTTTTGTTGATCAGTCATTGATTTTCTATCAATCTTCTGACCAGTTGCATTAACAGGGTGCGTGTATCCATCTGTCACCATATCCCACAGATCAGCATCATGAGCTAGAAAGAAGCTTTCAATTCTATCTTTCCAGTAGTCAAAGTTTTCTCCATCAAAGACTGGAGGTTTGCCGCTGAATCTGTCTCTATCCTCATTGGTGTCATTGCTGAAATGAGAGTTGTTTCCTGCCATAGTGTTTTTCTGACGCTGGATCTTTTACTGACACGGTTAAGTGTTTTAGCTCAGAACCAGGCGCTCTGATGCCAATTGAAGGGGTGAAAAACACAAGAAGGGGGGGTTGAATTGTAAAACTGGAATCTTAAAGCAAATGACAAGGTATTTTTATCCTGGTTCGTTTGATCTCAAACTACTCCAGTCCACCCGTTCAAGGTGATTTCGCCTCTCTCCAACGAGGTCTTAATTCACTATATTCAACTGAATACAAATCTGCTTTAGCAACTGCTAAAACCTTCTTGATTCAAACCACAATCCGGTTTGTCAAGGCAACACTTTCTTACAAGGGAATAAACAAGTGTGTATGAATGTTTCTACAAAACTATATCACAACTGTGATGTTTACACAAATGAAGCTTAGAATACTAAGTTGCTAAACGCTAATAAGGTATCAGAGTTTGTTGGTTTAGCAAGACTTGTAGAGTGAAGATTACTGTTCAGCTTTGTGCGTGTAGAGAGTTTGGAAGCATTAGCCGTGATAATCTTCAAAGCTTGGTTTATATAGCACTTTGAGAAGATGAACGTTGAAGCAAATATTCTTGATTCAATGCTATTAACAAGCTTTCCTTTTTGAGCAGATCTTGTCTAGAATGATGCCGTTGGTATTGATTAGCTTTTAATGCACAGTACCGTTGCTTCTTCAATGCACGTTCTGGCTTGGCTCATTCTGATTCTGCTTCGCTGCTGATGAACTAATTTGATTCTGTATCAGAGTGTTTTACGCGCAGTTCTGTTCATCAAGCTTCAGCATGTGCAAGCGTTGATCTTCTGATCTTGACGTTCTGATTCAGCAACTTCTGATGCTGGTGTATGAAATCATATTCTGATGCTGAGAACGTGATCTTGCTTATTTTAATCAGCATATCTGCAAGTCAGAGCATAGTAATTTTTAGGCAGCATATAATTCAATCATGAAATATTTAACTACTATATCTTTTCACTTTGTTATCATCAAAACTTAATTATAGGGTACTAGATTCAAACATTGTTCTAACAAGGGTTTACTTCGATGGATGGTAGTCTCATCATTATGTGAGATAGTTCGTTGTTGAGATGTTTTACTCTGATAGATGGTAGTCTCTTCATTATGGAAGATTGTTCGTTTTTGATATGTTTTACTCTGATGGAAGGTAGTCTCTTCATTATAGGAGATAGTTCATTGTAGAGGTTTTACTCCGATGGATGGTAGTCTCCTCATTATGGAAGATAGTTTGTTGTTGAGATGTTTTACTCTGATGGATGGTATTTTCTTCATTATGGGAGATATTTCGTTGTTGAGATGTTTTACTCCGATGGATGGTAGTCTCTTTATTATGGGAGTTGGTTTGTTGTATAGGTTTTACTCTGATGGATGGTAGTCTCGTTATTATGGGAGATAGTTCGTTGTTGAGATGTTTTTCTCTGATGGATGGTAGTCTCTTCATTATGGGAAATAGTTTGTTTTTGAGGTTTTACTACGATGAATGGTAGTCTCGTCATTATAGGAGATAAATTGTTGTTGAGACGTTTTACTCCGATGGAAGGTAGTCTCTTCATTACGGGAGACATATCGTTGTTGAGGTTTTACTCTGATGGATAGTAGTCTTATCTTTATCAGAGACAGTTCGTTGTTGAGATGTTTTACTGTGATGGGTGGTAGTCTCTTCATTATGGGAGATAGTTTGTTGTCGAGATGTTTTACTCTGATTGATGGTAGGCTCGTCATTATGGGTGATAGTTAGTGATTGAGAAGTTTTACTTTGATGGATTGTAGTCTCGTCATTATGGGAGATAGTTTGTTGTTGAGATGTTTTACTCCGATGAATGGTTGTCTAGTCATTATGGGAAATAGTTAGTTATTTAGATGTTTTACTCCGATGGATGGTAGTCTCTTCATTACGGGAAACAAGTCGTTGTTGAGGTTTTACTCCGATGGATAGTAGTCTTAAGATTATGGGAGATAGTTTGTTGTTGAGATGTTTTACTCAGATGGAAGGTAGTCTCGTAATTATCGGACATAGTTCGTTGTTGAGATGTTTTACTCTGATGGATTATAGTCTCTTTATTACGGGAGTTAGTTTGTTGTAGAGGTTTTACTCAGTGGATGGTAGTCTCGTCATTATGGGAGACAGTTCATTGTTGAAATGTTTTACTCTGATGGATTGTAGTCTCTTCATTATGGAAAATAATTCGTTGTTGAGGTTTTACTCCGATGGATGGTAGTACCGTGATTATAGGATATAAATCATTATTGAGATGTTTTACTCCGGTGGATGGTAGTCTCTTTGTTACGGGAAACAAATCGTTGTTTAGGTTTTACTCCGATGGATTATAGTCTCTTCCTTATGGGAGATAGTTCGTTGTTGAGGTTTCACTCTGATAATTGTTAGTATTGTTATTATGGGAGACAGTTTGTTGTCGAGATGTTTTACTCTGATGGGTTGTAGTCTCTTCATTATGGGAGATAGTTAGTGATTGTGATATATTTTTCTAATGGATGGTAGTCTTGTCATTACGGGAGATAGTTTGTGTTGAGATGTTTTACTCCGATGGATGGTAGTCTCGTCATTATGGGAGATAGTTAGTTGTTTAGATGTTTTACACTGATGGATGGTAGTATCTTTATTGGTTGAGATAATTTGTTGTTGAGATTTTACTCCAATGGATTGTAGTCTCGTCATTATGGGAGATAGTTAGTTGTTTAGTTGTTTTACACTGATGGATGGTAGTATCTTCATTGGTTGAGATAATTTGTTGTTGAGATTTTACTCCAATGGATTGTAGTCATGTCATAATGGGAGATAGTTCGTTGTTTACTTTGATGGATGGTAGTCCCTCCAGTATGGGAAATAGTTTGTTGCTTATATGTTTTACTTCAATGGATGATAGTCTCTTCATTATGGGAGATAGTTCGTTGGTGAGGTTTTTCTCCGTTGGATGGTTGTCTCTTCATTATGGGAGATAACTCGGCGTTGAGGATTTAATTTGATGGATGGTAGTCTCATCATTATGTGAGATAGTTCGTTGTTGAGATGTTTTACTCTGATGGATGGTAGTCTCTTCATTATGGAAGATAGTTCGTTCTTGATATGTTTTACTCTGATGGAAGGTAGTCTCTTCATTATAGGAGACAGTTCATTGTAGAGGTTTTACTCTGATGGATGATATTCTCGCCATTATGGGAGATAGTTTGTTGTTGAGATGTTTTACTCCGATGGATGGTAGTCTCTTTATTATGGGAGTAGGTTTATTGTAGAGGTTTTACTCTGATGGATGGTAGTCTTGTTATTATAGGAGATAGTTCGTTATTGAGATGTTTTTCCCTGATGGATGGTAGTCTCTTCATTATGGGAAATAGTTTGTTGTTGAGGTTTTACTGCGATGAATGGTAGTCTCGTCATTATAGGAGATAAATCATTGTTGAGACGATTTACTCCGATGGAAGGTAGTCTCTTCATTAAAGGAGACATATTGTTGTTGAGGTTTTACTCTGATGGGTGGTAGTCTCTTCATTATGGGAGATAGTTCATTGTCAAGATGTTTTACTCTGATCGATGGTAGTCTTTTCATTATGGGAGATAGTTAGTGATTGAGATCTTTTACTTTGATGGATTGTAGTCTCGTCATTATGGGTGATAGTCTGTTGTTGAGATGTTTTACTCTGATGGATGGTTGTCTAGTCATTATGGGTAATAGTTAGTTATTTAGATGTTTTACTCCGATTGACGGTAGTCTCTTCATTACGGGAGACAAATTGTTGTTGAGGTTTTACTTCGATGGATAGTAGTCTCGTCATTATCGGACATAGTTCGTTGTTGAGATGTTTTAATCTGATGCATTGTAGTCTCTTTATTATGGGAGTTAGTTTGGTATAGAGGTTTTACTCAGTGGATGGTAGTCTCGTCTTTATGGGAGATAGTTCGTTGTTGAAATGTTTTACTCTGATGGATGGTAGTCTCTTCAGTATGGGAAATAGTTCTTTGTTGAGGATTTACTCTGATGGATGGTAGTCTCGTCATTATAGGATATAAATAATCGTTGAGATGTTTTACTCCGGTGGATGGTGGTCTCTTTGTTACAGGAGACAAATTGTTGTTTAGGTTTTATTCCGATGGACAGTAGTCTTATCATTATGGAAGACAAGTCGTTTTTGAGATGTTTTACTCTAATAGATGGTAGTCTCTTCATTATGGGAGATAGTTTGTTGTTGAGGATTCACTCTATTAATTTTTGTAGTCTTGTCATTATGGGAGATAGTTTGTTGTCGAGATGTTTTAGTCTGATGGATGGTAGTATCTTCATTATGAAAGACAGTTTGTGATTGAGATATATTTCTCTGATGGATGATAGGCTCGTCATTATGGGAGATAGTTAGTTGTTTAGATGTTTTACACTGATGGATGGCAGTATCTTCATTGTTGGAGATGATTCGTTGTTGAAGTTTTACTCTAATGGATGGTAGTCTCGTCATAATGGGAGATAGTTTATTGTTGAGATATTTTACTTTGATGGATGGTAGTTTCGCCAGTATGGCAGATAGTTCGTTGTTGAGATGTTTTACTCTGATGGATAGTAGTCTCGTCATTATGGGAGATAGTTCCTTGTTGAGATGTTTTACTCTGATGGATGGTATTCTCGTCATTAAGGGAGATAGTTCGTTGTTGAGATGTTTTACTCCGATGGATGGTAGTCTCTTTATTATGGGAGTAGGTTAGTTGTAGAGGTTTTACTCTAATGGATTGTAGTCTTGTTATTATTGGAGATAGTTCGTTGTTGAGATGTTTTTCCCTTATGGATGGTAGTCTCTTCATTATGGGAAATAGTTTGTTGTTGAGGTTTTACTGCGATGAATGGTAGTCTCGTCATTATAGGAGATAAATCGTTGTTGAGACGATTTACGCCGATGGAAGGTAGTCTCTTCATTAAAGGAGACATATTGTTGTTGAGGTTTTACTCTGATGGATAGTAGTCTTATCTTTATGGGAGACAGTTCGTTGTTGAAATGTTTTACTCTGATGGGTGGTAGTCTCTTCATTATGGGAGATAGTTCGTTGTCGAGATGTTTTACTCTGATTGATGGTAGTCTTTTCATTATGGGAGATAGTTAGTGATGGAGATCTTTTACTTTGATGGATTATAGTCTCGTCAATATGGGAGATAGTTTGTTGTTGAGATGTTTTACTCTGATGGATGGTTCTCTAGTCATTATGGGAAATAGTTAGTTATTTAGATGTTTTACTCCGTTGGATGGTAGTCTCTTCATTACGAGAGATAGATCGTTGTTGAGGTTTTACTTCGATTGATAGTAGTCTCGTCATTATCGAACATAGTTCGTTGTTGAGATGTTTTACTCTGATGGATTGTAGTCTCTTTATTATGGGAGTTAGTTTGTTGTAGAGGTTTTACTCAGTGGATGGTAGTCTCGTCATTATGGGAGATAGTTCGTTGTTGAAATGTTTTACTCTGATGGATGGTAGTCTCTTCATTATGGGAAATAGTTCGTTGTTGAGGTTTTACGCCGATGGATGGTAGTCTCGTCATTATAGGATATAAATAATCGTTGATATGTTTTACTCCGGTGGATGGTAGTCTCTTTGTTACAGGAGACAAATCGTTGTTTAGGTTTTACTCTGATGGACAGTAGTCTTATCATTATTGAAGACAGATCGTTGTTGAGATGTTTTACTCTAATAGATGGTAGTCTCTTCATTATGGGAGATAGTTCGTTGTTGAGGTTTTACTCCATTAATTTTTGTAGTCTTGTCATTATGGGAGATAGTTTGTTGTCGAGATGTTTTACTCTGATGGATGGTAGTATCTTCATTATGGAAGATAGTTTGTGATTGAGATATATTTCTCTGACGGATGGTAGTCTCGTCATTATGGGAGATAGTTAGTTGTTTAGATGTTTTATACTGAAGGATGGTAGTATCTTCATTGTTGGAGATAATTCGTTGTTGAGGTTTTACTCCAATGGATGTTAGTCTTGTCATTATCAGAGATAGTTTGTTGTTGAGATGTTTTACTCTGATGGATGGTTGTCTAGTCATTATGGGAAATAATTAGTTATTTAGATGTTTTACTCCGGTGGACGGTAGTCTCTTCATTTCGGGAGATAGATCGTTGTTGAGGTTTTACTCCGGTGGATAGTAGTCTCGTCATTATCGGACATAGTTCGTTGTTGAGATGTTTTACTCTGATGGATTATAGTCTCTTTATTATAGGAGTTAGTTTATTGTAGAGATTTTACTCAGTGGATGGTAGACTCGTCATTATGGGAGATAGTTCGTTGTTGAAATGTTTTACTCTGATGGATGGTAGTCTCTTCATTATGGGAAATAGTTTGTTGTTTAGGTTTTACTCTGATGGATGGTAGTCTCATCATTATTGGATATAAATCATCGTTGAGATTTTTTACTCCGGTGGATGGTAGTCTCTTTGTTACAGGAGACATATCGTTGTTTAGGTTTTACTCCTATGGAGTAGTCTTATCATTATGGAAGACAGATCGTTGTTGAGATGTTTTACTCTAATAGATGGTAGTCTCTTCATTATGGGAGATAGTTCGTTGTTGAGGATTCACTCTATTAATTTTTGTAGTCTTGTCATTATGGGAGATAGTTTGTTGTCGAGATGTTTTACTCTGATGGATGGTAGTATCTTCATTATGGAAGATAGTTTGTGATTGAGATATATTTCTCTGACGGATGGTAGTCTCGTCATTATGGGAGATAGTTAGTTGTTTAGATGTTTTATACTGAAGGATGGTAGTATCTTCATTGTTGGAGATAATTCGTTGTTGAGGTTTTACTCCAATGGATGTTAGTCTTGTCATTATCAGAGATAGTTTGTTGTTGAGATGTTTTACTCTGATGGATGGTTGTCTAGTCATTATGGGAAATAATTAGTTATTTAGATGTTTTACTCCGGTGGACGGTAGTCTCTTCATTTCGGGAGATAGATCGTTGTTGAGGTTTTACTCCGGTGGATAGTAGTCTCGTCATTATCGGACATAGTTCGTTGTTGAGATGTTTTACTCTGATGGATTATAGTCTCTTTATTATGGGAGTTAGTTTATTGTAGAGATTTTACTCAGTGGATGGTAGACTCGTCATTATGGGAGATAGTTCGTTGTTGAAATGTTTTACTCTGATGGATGGTAGTCTCTTCATTATGGGAAATAGTTTGTTGTTTAGGTTTTACTCTGATGGATGGTAGTCTCATCATTATTGGATATAAATCATCGTTGAGATTTTTTACTCCGGTGGATGGTAGTCTCTTTGTTACAGGAGACATATCGTTGTTTAGGTTTTACTCCTATGGAGTAGTCTTATCATTATGGAAGACAGATCGTTGTTGAGATGTTTTACTCTAATAGATGGTAGTCTCTTCATTATGGGAGATAGTTCGTTGTTGAGGATTCACTCTATTAATTTTTGTAGTCTTGTCATTATGGGAGATAGTTTGTTGTCGAGATGTTTTACTCTGATGGATGGTAGAATTTTCATTATGGAAGATAGTTAGTGATTGAGATATATTTCTCTGATGGATGGTAGTCTCGTCATTACGGGAGATAGTCAGTTGTTTAGATGTTTTACACTGATGGATGGTAGTATCTTCATTGTTGGAGATAATTCGTTGTTGAGGTTTTACTCCAATGGATGGTAGTCTCGTCATAATGGGAGATAATTCGTTGTTGAGATGTTTTACTTTGATGGATGGTAGTTTCGCCTGTATGGCAGATAGTTCGTTGTTGAGATGTTATACTCCGATGGATAGTAGTCTCGTCATTATGAGAGATAGTTCGTTGTTGAGATGTTTTACTCTGATGGATGGTATTCTCGTCATTGTGGAAGATAGTTCGCTGTTGAGATGTTTTACTCCGTTGGATGGTAGTCTCTTTATTATGGGAGTAGGTTTGTTGTAGAGGTTTTACTCTGATGGATGGTATTCTTGTTATTATAGGAGATAGTTCGTTGTTGAGATGTTTTTCCGTGATGGATGGTAGTCTCTTCATTATGGGAAATAGTTTGTTGTTGAGGTTTTACTGCGATGAATGGTAGTCTCGTCATTATATGAGATAAATTGTTGTTGAGACGATTTACTCCGATGGATGGTAGTATCTTCATTAAAGGAGACATATTGTTGTTGAGGTTTTACTCTGATGGATAGTAGTCTTATCTTTATGGGAGACAGTTCATTGTTGAAATATTTTACTCTGATGGGTGGTAGTCTCTTCATTATGGGAGATAGTTCGTTGTTGAGATGTTTTACTCTGATTGATGGTAGTCTTTAGTGATTGAGATCTTTTACTTTGATGGATTGTAGTCTCGTCAATATGGGTGATAGTTTGTTGTTGAGATGTTTTACTCTGATGGATGGTTGTCTAGTCATTATGGGAAATAGTTAGTTATTTAGATGTTTTACTCCGATGGATGGTAGTCTCTTCATTACGGGAGACAAATCATTGTTGAGGTTTTACTCCGATGGATAATAGTCTCGTCATTATCGAACATAGTTCGTTGTTGAGATGTTTTACTCTGATGGATTGTAGTCTCTTTATTATGGGAGTTAGTTTGTTGTAGAGGTTTTACTCAGTGGATGGTAGTCTCGTCATTATGGGAGATAGTTCGTTGTTGAAATGTTTTACTCTGATGGATGGTAGTCTCTTCATTATGGGAAATAGTTCGTTGTTGAGGTTTTACGCCGATGGATGGTAGTCTCTTCATTATAGGATATAAATAATCGTTGATATGTTTTACTCCTGTGGATGGTAGTATCTTTGTTACAGGAGACAAATCGTTGTTTAGGTTTTACTCTGATGGACGGTAGTCTTATCATTATTGAAGACAGATCGTTGTTGAGATGTTTTACTCTAATAGATGGTAGTCTCTTCATTATGGGAGATAGTTCATTGTTGAGGTTTTAGTCTATTAATTTTTGAAGTCTTGTCATTATGGGAGATAGTTCGTTGTCGAGATGTTTTACTCTGATGGATGGTAGTATCTTCATTATGGAAGATAGTTTGTGATTGAGATATATTTTTCTGATGGATGGTAGTCTCGTCATTATCGGAGATAGTTAGTTGTTTAGATGTTTTATACTGAAGGATGGTAGTATCTTCATTGTTGGAGATAATTCATTGTTGAGGTTTTACTCCAATGGATGGTAGTCTTATCATTATCGGAGATAATTTGTTGTTGAGATGTTTTACTCTGATGGATGGTATTCTCGTCATTGTGGGAGATAGTTCGTTGTTGAGATGTTTTACTCCGATGGATGGTAGTCTCTTTCTTATGGGAGTAGGTTTGTTGTAGAGGTTTTACTCTGATGGATGGTATTCTTGTTATTATAGGAGATAGTTCGTTGTTGAGATGTTTTTCCGTGATGGATGGTAGTCTCTTCATTATGGGAAATAGTTTGTTGTTGAGGTTTTACTGCGATGAATGGTAGTCTCGTCATTATATGAGATAAATTGTTGTTGAGACGATTTACTCCGATGGATGGTAGTATCTTCATTAAAGGAGACATATTGTTGTTGAGGTTTTACTCTGATGGATAGTAGTCTTATCTTTATGGGAGACAGTTCATTGTTGAAATATTTTACTCTGATGGGTGGTAGTCTCTTCATTATGGGAGATAGTTCGTTGTTGAGATGTTTTACTCTGATTGATGGTAGTCTTTAGTGATTGAGATCTTTTACTTTGATGGATTGTAGTCTCGTCAATATGGGTGATAGTTTGTTGTTGAGATGTTTTACTCTGATGGATGGTTGTCTAGTCATTATGGGAAATAGTTAGTTATTTAGATGTTTTACTCCGATGGATGGTAGTCTCTTCATTACGGGAGACAAATCATTGTTGAGGTTTTACTCCGATGGATAATAGTCTCGTCATTATCGAACATAGTTCGTTGTTGAGATGTTATACTCTGTTGGATTGTAGTCTCTTTATTATGGGAGTTAGTTTGTTGTAGAGGTTTTACTCAGTGGATGGTAGTCTCGTCATTATGGGAGATAGTTCGTTGTTGAAATGTTTTACTCTGATGGATGGTAGTCTCTTCATTATGGGAAATAGTTCGTTGTTGAGGTTTTACGCCGATGGATGGTAGTCTCTTCATTATAGGATATAAATAATCGTTGATATGTTTTACTCCTGTGGATGGTAGTATCTTTGTTACAGGAGACAAATCGTTGTTTAGGTTTTACTCTGATGGACAGTAGTCTTATCATTATTGAAGACAGATCGTTGTTGAGATGTTTTACTCTAATAGATGGTAGTCTCTTCATTATGGGAGATAGTTCGTTGTTGAGGTTTTAGTCTATTAATTTTTGAAGTCTTGTCATTTTGGGAGATAGTTCGTTGTCGAGATGTTTTACTCTGATGGATGGTAGTATCTTCATTATGGAAGATAGTTTGTGATTGAGATATATTTCTCTGATGGATGGTAGTCTCGTCATTATCAGAGATAGTTAGTTGTTTAGATGTTTTATACTGAAGGATGGTAGTATCTTCATTGTTGGAGATAATTCATTGTTGAGGTTTTACTCCAATGGATGGTAGTCTTGTCATTATCGGAGATAATTTGTTGTTGAGATGTTTTACTCTGATGGATGGTATTCTCGTCATTGTGGGAGATAGTTCGCTGTTGAGATGTTTTACTCTGATGGATGGTAGTCTCTTTCTTATGGGAGTAGGTTTGTTGTAGAGGTTTTACTCTGATGGATGGTATTCTTGTTATTATAGGAGATAGTTCGTTGTTGAGATGTTTTTCCCTGATGGATGGTAGTCTCTTCATTATGGGAAATAGTTTGTTGTTGAGGTTTTACTACGATGAATGGTAGTCTCGTCATTATATGAGATAAATCGTTGTTGAGACGATTTACTCCGATGGATGGTAGTATCTTCATTAAAGGAGACATATAGTTGTTGAGGTTTTACTCTGATGGATAGTAGTCTTATCTTTATGGGAGACAGTTCATTGTTGAAATGTTTTACTCTGATGGGTGGTAGTCTCTTCATTATGGGAGATAGTTCGTTGTTGAGATGTTTTACTCTGATTGATGGTAGTCTTTAGTGATTGAGATCTTTTACTTTGATGGATTGTAGTCTCGTCAATATGGGTGATAGTTAGTTGTTGAGATGTTTTACTCTGATGGATGGTTGTCTAGTCATTATGGGAAATAGTTAGTTATTTAGATGTTTTACTCCGATGGATGGTAGTCTCTTCATTACGGGAGACAAATCATTGTTGAGGTTTTACTCCGATGGATAATAGTCTCGTCATTATCGAACATAGTTCGTTGTTGAGATGTTTTACTCTGATGGATTGTAGTCTCTTTATTATGGGAGTTAGTTTGTTGTAGAGGTTTTACTCAGAGGATGGTAGTCTCGTCATTATGGGAGATAGTTCATTGTTGAAATGTTTTACTCTGATGGATGGTAGTCTCTTCATTATGGGAAATAGTTCGTTGTTGAGGTTTTACGCCGATGGATGGTAGTCTCGTCATTATAGGATATAAATAATCATTGAGATGTTTTACTCCGGTGGTTGGTAGTCTCTTTGTTACAGGAGACAAATCATTGTTTAGGTTTTACTCCGATGGACATAGTCTTATCATTATTGAAGACAAATTGTTGTTGAGATGGTTTGCTCTAATAGATGGTAGTCTCTTCATTATGGGAGATAGTTCGTTGTTGAGGTTTTACTCTATTAATTTTTGTAGTCTTGTCATTGTGGGAGATAGTTTGTTGTCGAGATGTTTGACTCTGATGGATTGTAGTATCTTCATTATGGAAGATAGTTTGTGATTGAGATATATTTCTCTAATGGATGGTAATCTCGTCATTATGGGAGATAGTTATTTGTTTAGATGTTTTACACTTATGGATGGTAGTATCTTCATTGTTGGAGATAATTCATTGTTGAGGTTTTACTCCAATGGATGGTAGTCTCGTCATTATCGGAGATAGTTTGTTGTTGAGATGTTTTACTCTGATGGATGGTATTCTCGTCATTGTGGGAGATAGTTCGTTGTTGAGATGTTTTACTCCGATGGATGGTAGTCTCTTTATTATGGGAGTAGGTTTGTTGTAGAGGTTTTACTCTGATGGATGGTATTCTTGTTATTATAGGAGATAGTTCGTTGTTGAGATGTTTTTCCCTGATGGATGGTAGTCTCTTCGTTATGGGTGATAGTTCGTTGTTGAGGATTCACTCTAATAATTTTTGTAGTCTTGTCATTATGGGAGATAGTTTGTTGTCGAGATGTTTTACTCTGATGGATGGTAGTATCTTCATTATGGAAAATAGTTAGTGATTGAGATATATTTCTCTGATGGATGGTAGTCTCGTCATTACGGGAGATAGTCAGTTGTTTAGATGTTTTACACTGATGCATGGTAGTATCTTCATTGTTGGAGATAATTCGTGGTTGAGGTTTTACTCCAATGGATGGTAGTCTCGTCATAATGGGAGATAATTCGTTGTTGAGATATTTTACTTTGATGGATGGTAGTTTCGCCAGTATGGCAGATAGTTCGTTGTTGAGATGTTTTACTCCGATGGATAGTAGCCTCGTCATTATGGGAGATAGTTCGTTGTTGAGATGTTTTACTCTGATGGATGGTATTCTCGTCATTGTGGGAGATAGTTCACTGTTGAGATGTTTTACTCTGATGGATGGTAGTCTCTTTATTATGGGAGTAGGTTTGTTGTAGAGGTTTTACTCTGATGGATGGTATTCTTGTTATTGTAGGAGATAGTTCGTTGTTGAGATGTTTTTCCCTGATGGATGGTAGTCTCTTCATTATGGGAAATAGTTTGTTGTTGAGGTTTTACTGCGATGAATGGTAGTCTCGTCATTATGGGAAATAGTTCGTTGTTGAGGTTTTACGCCGATGGATGGTAGTCTCTTCATTATAGGATATAAATAATCGTTGATATGTTTTACTCCTGTGGATGGTAGTATCTTTGTTACAGGAGACAAATCGTTGTTTAGGTTTTACTCTGATGGACAGTAGTCTTATCATTATTGAAGACAGATCGTTGTTGAGATGTTTTACTCTAATAGATGGTAGTCTCTTCATTATGGGAGATAGTTCGTTGTTGAGGTTTTAGTCTATTAATTTTTGAAGTCTTGTCATTTTGGGAGATAGTTCGTTGTCGAGATGTTTTACTCTGATGGATGGTAGTATCTTCATTATGGAAGATAGTTTGTGATTGAGATATATTTCTCTGATGGATGGTAGTCTCGTCATTATCAGAGATAGTTAGTTGTTTAGATGTTTTATACTGAAGGATGGTAGTATCTTCATTGTTGGAGATAATTCATTGTTGAGGTTTTACTCCAATGGATGGTAGTCTTGTCATTATCGGAGATAATTTGTTGTTGAGATGTTTTACTCTGATGGATGGTATTCTCGTCATTGTGGGAGATAGTTCGCTGTTGAGATGTTTTACTCTGATGGATGGTAGTCTCTTTCTTATGGGAGTAGGTTTGTTGTAGAGGTTTTACTCTGATGGATGGTATTCTTGTTATTATAGGAGATAGTTCGTTGTTGAGATGTTTTTCCCTGATGGATGGTAGTCTCTTCATTATGGGAAATAGTTTGTTGTTGAGGTTTTACTACGATGAATGGTAGTCTCGTCATTATATGAGATAAATCGTTGTTGAGACGATTTACTCCGATGGATGGTAGTATCTTCATTAAAGGAGACATATAGTTGTTGAGGTTTTACTCTGATGGATAGTAGTCTTATCTTTATGGGAGACAGTTCATTGTTGAAATGTTTTACTCTGATGGGTGGTAGTCTCTTCATTATGGGAGATAGTTCGTTGTTGAGATGTTTTACTCTGATTGATGGTAGTCTTTAGTGATTGAGATCTTTTACTTTGATGGATTGTAGTCTCGTCAATATGGGTGATAGTTAGTTGTTGAGATGTTTTACTCTGATGGATGGTTGTCTAGTCATTATGGGAAATAGTTAGTTATTTAGATGTTTTACTCCGATGGATGGTAGTCTCTTCATTACGGGAGACAAATCATTGTTGAGGTTTTACTCCGATGGATAATAGTCTCGTCATTATCGAACATAGTTCGTTGTTGAGATGTTTTACTCTGATGGATTGTAGTCTCTTTATTATGGGAGTTAGTTTGTTGTAGAGGTTTTACTCAGAGGATGGTAGTCTCGTCATTATGGGAGATAGTTCATTGTTGAAATGTTTTACTCTGATGGATGGTAGTCTCTTCATTATGGGAAATAGTTCGTTGTTGAGGTTTTACGCCGATGGATGGTAGTCTCGTCATTATAGGATATAAATAATCATTGAGATGTTTTACTCCGGTGGTTGGTAGTCTCTTTGTTACAGGAGACAAATCATTGTTTAGGTTTTACTCCGATGGACATAGTCTTATCATTATTGAAGACAAATTGTTGTTGAGATGGTTTGCTCTAATAGATGGTAGTCTCTTCATTATGGGAGATAGTTCGTTGTTGAGGTTTTACTCTATTAATTTTTGTAGTCTTGTCATTGTGGGAGATAGTTTGTTGTCGAGATGTTTGACTCTGATGGATTGTAGTATCTTCATTATGGAAGATAGTTTGTGATTGAGATATATTTCTCTAATGGATGGTAATCTCGTCATTATGGGAGATAGTTATTTGTTTAGATGTTTTACACTTATGGATGGTAGTATCTTCATTGTTGGAGATAATTCATTGTTGAGGTTTTACTCCAATGGATGGTAGTCTCGTCATTATCGGAGATAGTTTGTTGTTGAGATGTTTTACTCTGATGGATGGTATTCTCGTCATTGTGGGAGATAGTTCGTTGTTGAGATGTTTTACTCCGATGGATGGTAGTCTCTTTATTATGGGAGTAGGTTTGTTGTAGAGGTTTTACTCTGATGGATGGTATTCTTGTTATTATAGGAGATAGTTCGTTGTTGAGATGTTTTTCCCTGATGGATGGTAGTCTCTTCGTTATGGGTGATAGTTCGTTGTTGAGGATTCACTCTAATAATTTTTGTAGTCTTGTCATTATGGGAGATAGTTTGTTGTCGAGATGTTTTACTCTGATGGATGGTAGTATCTTCATTATGGAAAATAGTTAGTGATTGAGATATATTTCTCTGATGGATGGTAGTCTCGTCATTACGGGAGATAGTCAGTTGTTTAGATGTTTTACACTGATGCATGGTAGTATCTTCATTGTTGGAGATAATTCGTGGTTGAGGTTTTACTCCAATGGATGGTAGTCTCGTCATAATGGGAGATAATTCGTTGTTGAGATATTTTACTTTGATGGATGGTAGTTTCGCCAGTATGGCAGATAGTTCGTTGTTGAGATGTTTTACTCCGATGGATAGTAGCCTCGTCATTATGGGAGATAGTTCGTTGTTGAGATGTTTTACTCTGATGGATGGTATTCTCGTCATTGTGGGAGATAGTTCACTGTTGAGATGTTTTACTCTGATGGATGGTAGTCTCTTTATTATGGGAGTAGGTTTGTTGTAGAGGTTTTACTCTGATGGATGGTATTCTTGTTATTGTAGGAGATAGTTCGTTGTTGAGATGTTTTTCCCTGATGGATGGTAGTCTCTTCATTATGGGAAATAGTTTGTTGTTGAGGTTTTACTGCGATGAATGGTAGTCTCGTCATTATATGAGATAAATCGTTGTTGAGACGATTTACTCCGATGGATGGTAGTATCTTCATTAAAGGAGACATATTGTTGTTGAGGTTTTACTCTGATGGATAGTAGTCTTATCTTTATGGGAGACAGTTCATTGTTGAAATGTTTTACTCTGATGGGTGGTAGTCTCTTCATTATGGGAGATAGTTCGTTGTTGAGATGTTTTACTCTGATTGATGGTAGTCTTTAGTGATTGAGATCTTTTACTTTGATGGATTGTAGTCTCGTCAATATGGGTGATAGTTTGTTGTTGAGATGTTTTACTCTGATGGATGGTTGTCTAGTCATTATGGGAAATAGTTAGTTATTTAGATGTTTTACTCCAATGGATGGTAGTCTCTTCATTACGGGAGACAAATCATTGTTGAGGTTTTACTCCGATGGATAATAGTCTCGTCATTATCGAACATAGTTCGTTGTTGAGATGTTTTACTCTGATGGATTGTAGTCTCTTTATTATGGGAGTTAGTTTGTTGTAGAGGTTTTACTCAATGGATGGTAGTCTCGTCATTATGGGAGATAGTTCGTTGTTGAAATGTTTTACTCTAATGGATGGTAGTCTCTTCATTATGGGAAATAGTTCGTTGTTGAGGTTTTACGCCGATGGATGGTAGTCTCGTTATTATAGGATATAAATAATCGTTGATATGTTTTACTCCGGTGGATGGTAGTCTCTTTGTTACAGGAGACAAATCGTTGTTTAGGTTTTACTCTGATGGACACTAGTCTTATCATTATTGAAGACAGATCGTTGTTGAGATGTTTTACTCTAATAGATGGTAGTCTCTTCATTATGGGAGATAGTTCGTTGTTGAGGTTTTACTCTATTAATTTTTGAAGTCTTGTCATTATGGGAGATAGTTTGTTGTCGAGATGTTTTACTCTGATGGATGGTAGTATCTTCATTATGTAAGATAGTTTGTGATTGAGATATATTTCTCTGATGGATGGTAGTCTCGTCATTATGGGAGATAGTTAGTTGTTTAGATGTTTTATACTGAAGGATGGTAGTATCTTCATTGTTGGAGATAATTCGTTGTTGAGGTTTTACTCCAATGGATGGTAGTCTCGTCATTATCGGAGATAGTTTGTTGTTGAGATGTTTTACTCTGATGGATGGTATTCTCGTCATTGTGGGAGATAGTTCGCTGTTGAGATGTTTTACTCCAATGGATGGTAGTCTCTTTCTTATGGGAGTAGGTTTGTTGTAGAGGTTTTACTCTGATGGATGGTATTCTTGTTATTATAGGAGATAGTTCGTTGTTGAGATGTTTTTCTCTGATGGATGGTAGTCTCTTCATTATGGGAAATAGTTTGTTGTTGAGGTTTTACTGCGATGAATGGTAGTCTCGTCATTATATGAGATAAATCGTTGTTGAGACGATTTACTCCGATGGATGGTAGTATCTTCATTAAAGGAGACATAATTTTGTTGAGGTTTTACTCTGATGGATAGTAGTCTTATCTTTATGGGAGACAGTTCATTGTTGAAATGTTTTACTCTGATGGGTGGTAGTCTCTTCATTATGGGAGATAGTTCGTTGTTGAGATGTTTTACTCTGATTGATGGTAGTATTTAGTGATTGAGATCTTTTACTTTGATGGATTGTAGTCTCGTTAATATGGGTGATAGTTTGTTGTTGAGATGTTTTACTCTGATGGATGGTTGTCTAGTCATTATGGGAAATAGTTAGTTATTTAGATGTTTTACTCCGATGGATGGTAGTCTCTTCATTACGGGAGACAAATCATTGTTGAGGTTTTACTCCGATGGATAATAGTCTCGTCATTATCGAACATAGTTCGTTGTTGAGATGTTTTAATCTGATGGATTGTAGTCTCTTTATTATGGGAGTTAGTTTGTTGTAGAGGTTACACTCAGTGGATGGTAGTCTCATCATTATGGGAGATAGTTCGTTGTTGAAATGTTTTACTCTGATGGATGGTAGTCTCTTCATTATGGGAAATAGTTCGTTGTTGAGGTTTTACGCCGATGGATGGTAGTCTCGTCATTATAGGATATAAATAATCGTTGAGATGTTTTACTCCGGTGGTTGGTAGTCTCTTTGTTACAGGAGACAAATCATTGTTTAGGTTTTACTCCGATGGACATAGTCTTATCATTATTGAAGACAAATTGTTGTTGAGATGTTTTACTCTAATAGATGGTAGTCTCTTCATTATGGGAGATAGTTTGTTGTCGAGATGTTTTACTCTGATGGATTGTAGTATCTTCATTATGGAAGATAGTTTGTGATTGAGATATATTTCTCTAATGGATGGTAGTCTCGTCATTATGGGAGATAGTTAGTTGTTTAGATGTTTTACACTTATGGATGGTAGTATCTTCATTGTTGGAGATAATTCGTTGTTGAGGTTTTACTCCAATGGATGGTAGTCTCGTCATTATGGGAGATAGTTTGTTGTTGAGATGTTTTACTCTGATGGATGGTTGTCTAGTCATTATGGGAAATAGTTAGTTATTTAGATGTTTTATTCTGATTGACGGTAGTCTCTTCATTACGGGAGACAAATCGTTGTTGAGGTTTTACTCTGATGGATAGTAGTCTCGTCATTATCGGACATAGTTCGTTGTTGAGATGTTTTACTCTAATGGATTATAGTCTCTTTATTATGGGAGTTAGTTTGTTGTAGAGGTTTTACCCAGTGGATGGTAGTATCGTCATTATGGGATATACTTCGTTGTTGAAATGTTTTACTCTGATGGATGGTAGTCTCTTCATTATGGGAAATAGTTCGTTGTTGAGGTTTTACTCGGATGGATGGTAGTCTCGTCATTATAGGATATAACTAATCGTTGAGATGTTTTACTCCGGTGAATGGTAGTCTCTTTGTTACAGGAGACAAATCATTGTTTAGGTTTTACTCCGATGGACAGTAGTCTTATCATTATGGAAGACAGATCGTTGTTGAGATGTTTTACTCTAATAGATGGTAGTCTCTTCATTATGGGAGATAGTTCGTTGTTGAGGTTTCACTCTATTAATTTTTGTAGTCTTGTCATTATGGGAGATAGTTTGTTGTCGAGATGTTTTAGTCCGATGGATGGTAGTATCTTCATTATGGAAGATAGTTTGTGATTGAGATATATTTCTCAGATGGATGGTAGTCTCGTCATTACGGGAGATAGATAGTTGTTTAGATGTTTTACACTGATTGATGGTAGTATCTTCATTGTTGGAGATAATTCGTTGTTGAGGTTTTACTCCAATGGATGGTAGTCTCGTCATTATGGGAGATAGTTTGTTGTTGAGATGTTTTACTCTGATGGATGGTTGTCTAGTCATTATGGGAAATAGTTAGTTATTTAGATGTTTTACTCCGATGGACGGTAGTCTCTTTATTACGGGAGACAGATCGTTGTTGATGTTTTACTCCGATGGATAGTAGTCTCGTCATTATCGGACATAGTTCATTATTGAGATGTTTTACTCTGTTGGATTATAGTCTCTTTATTATTGGAGTTAGTTTGTTATAGAGGTTTTACTCAGTGGATGGTAGTCTCGTCATTATGGGTGATAGTTCGTTGTTGAAATCTTTTACTCTGATGGATGGTAGTCTCTTCATTATGGGAAATAGTTCGTTCTTGAGGTTTTACTTTGATGGATGGTAGTCTCTTCATTATAGGATATAAATCATCGTTGAGATGTTTTACTCCGGTGGATGGTAGTCTCTTTGTTACAGGAGACAAAGCGTTGTTTAGGTTTTACTCTGATGGACAGTAGTCTTATCATTATGGAAGACAAATCGTTGTTGAGATGTTTTACTCTAATAGATTGTAGTCTCTTCATTGTAGGAGATAGTTCGTTGTTGAGGTTTCACTCTATTATTTTTTGTGTTCTTGTCATTATGGGAGATAGTTTGTTGTCGAGATGTTTTACTCTTATGGATGGTAGTATCTTCATTATGGAAGATAGTTAGTGATTGAGATATATATCTCTGATGGATGGTAGTCTCGTCATTACGGGAGATAGTTAGTTGTTTAGATGTTTTATTCCAATGGATGGTAGTCTCGTCAAAATGAGAGATAGTTCGTTGTTGAGATATTTTACTTTGATGGATGGTAGTTTCGCCAGTATGGCAGATAGTTCGTTGTTGAGATGTTTTACTCTGATGGATAGTAGTCTCGTCATTATGGGAGATAGCTCGTTGTTGAGATGTTTTACTCTGATGGATGGTATTCTCGTCATTATGGGAGATAGTTCATGGTTGAGATGTTTTACTGCGATGGATGGTAGTCTCTTTATTATGGGAGTAGGTTTGTTGTAGAGATTTTACTCTGATGGATGGTAGTCTTGTTATTATAGGAGATAGTTCGTTGTTGGGATGTTTTTCCCTGATGGATGGTAGTCTCTTCATTATGGGAAATAGTTTGTTGTTGAGGTTTTACTGCGATGAATGGTAGTCTCGTCATTATAGGAGATAAATCGTTGTTGAGACGATTTACTCCGATGGAAGGTAGTCTATTCATTAAAGGAGACATATTGTTATTGAGGTTTTACTCTGATGGATAGTAGTCTTATCTTTATGAGAGACAGTTTGTTGTTGAAATGTTTTACTTTGATTGGTGGTAGTCTCTTCATTATGGGAGATAGTTTGTTGTCGAGATGTTTTACTCTGATTGATGGTAGTTTTTTCATTATGGGAGATAGTTAGTGATTTAGATCTTTTACTTTGATGGGTTGTAGTCTCGTCAATATGGGAGATAGTTTGTTGTTGAGATGTTTTACTCTGATGGATGGTTGTCTAGTCATTATGGGAAATAGTTAGTTGTTTAGATGTTTTACTCCGATGGACGGTAGTCTCTTCATTACAGGCGACAGATCGTTGTTGAGGTTTTACTCCGATGGATAGTAGTCTCGTCATTATCGGACATAGTTCGTTGTTGAGATGTTTTACTCTGATGGATTGTAGTCTGTTTATTATGGGAGTTAGTTTGTTGTAGAGGTTTTACTCCGTGGATGGTAGTCTCATCATTATGGGAGATAGTTCATTGTTGAAATGTTTTACTCTGATGGATGGTAGTCTCTTCATGATGGGAAATAGTTCGTTGTTGAGGTTTTACGCCGATAGATGGTAGTCTCGTCATTATAGGATATAAATAATCGTTGAGATGTTTTACTCCGGTGGATAGTAGTCTCTTTGTTATAGGAGACAAATCGTTGTTTAGGTTTTACTCCAATGGACAGTAGTCTTATCATTTGAAGACAAATCGTTGTTGAGATGTTTTACTCTAATAGATGGTAGTCTCTTCATTATGGGAGATAGTTCGTTGTTGAGGTTTTACTCTATTAATTTTTGTAGTCTTGTCATTATGGGAGATAGTTTGTTGTCGAGATGTTTTACTCTGATGGATGGTAGTATCTTCATTATGAAAGATAGTTTGTAATTGAGATATATTTCTCAGATGGATGGTAGTCTCATCATTATGGGAGATAGTTAGTTGTTTAGATGTTTTACACTGATGGATGGTAGTATCTTCATTGTTGGAGATAATTCGTTGTTGAGGTTTTACTCCAATGGATGGTAGTCTCGTCATTATGGGAGATAGTTTGTTGTTGAGATGTTTTACTCTGATGGATGGTTGTCTAGTCATTATGGGAAATAGTTAGTTATTTAGATGTTTTACTCCGATGGACGGTAGTCTCTTCATTACGGGAGACAGATCCTTGTTGAGGTTTTACTCCGATGGATGGTAGTCACGTCATTATCGGACATAGTTCGTTGTTGAGATGTTTTACTCTGATGGATTGTAGTATCTCTATTATGGGAGTTAGTTTGTTGTAGAGGTTTTACTCAGTGGATGGTAGTCTCGTCATTATGGGAGATAGTTCGTTGTTGAAATGTTTTACTCTGATGGATGGTAGTCTCTTCATTATGGGAAATAGTTTGTTGTTGTGGTTTTGCTCTGATGGATGGTAGTCTCGTCATTATAGGATATAAATCATCATTGAGATGTTTTACTCAGGTGGATGGTAGTCTCTTTGTTACAGGAGACAAATCGTTGTTTAGGTTTTACTCCGATGGACAGTAGTCTTATCATTATGGAAGATAGATCGTTGTTGAGATGTTTTACTCTAATAGATGGTAGTCTCTTCATTATGGGAGATAGTTCGTTGTTGAGGTTTTACTCTATTAATTTATGTAGTCTTGTCATTATGGGATATAGTTTGTTGTCGAGATGTTTTACTCTGATCGATGGTAGCATCTTCATTATGGAAGATAGTTAGTGATTGAGATATATTTCTCTGATTGATGGTAGTCTCGTCATTACGGGAGATAGTTAGTTGTTTAGATGTTTTACACTGATGGATGGTAGTATCTTCATTGTTGGAGATAATTCGTTGTTGAGGTTTTACTCCAATGGATGGTAGTCTCGTCATAATGGGAGATAGTTCGTTGTTGAGATATTTTACTTTGATGGATGGTAGTTTCGCCAATATGGCAGATAGTTCGTTGTTGAGATGTTTTACTCCGATGGATAGTAGTCTCGTCATTATAGGAGATAGTTCGTTGTTGAGATGTTCTACTCCGATGGATAGTAGTCTCATCATTATCGGACATAGTTCGTTGTTGAGATGTTTTACTCTGATGGATTGTAGTCTCTTTATTATGGGAGTTAGTTTGTTGTAGAGGTTTTACTCAGTGGATTGTAGTCTCGGTATTATGGGAGATAGTTCGTTGTTGAAATGTTTTACTCTGATGGATGGTAGTCTCTTCATTATGGGAAATAGTTTGTTGTTGAGGTTTTACTCCGATGGATGGTAGTCTCGTCATTATAGGATATAAATCATCGTTGAGATGTTTTACTCCGGTGGATTGTAGTCTCTTCTTTACAGGAGACAAATTGTTATTTAGGTTTTACTCCGATGGGCAGTAGTCTTATAATTATGGAAGATAGATCGTTGTTGAGATGTTTTAATCTGATGGATGGTAGTCTCCTCATTATGGGATTTAGTTAGTGATTGAGATATATTTCTCTGAATGATGGTAGTCTTGTCATTACAGGAGATAGTTTGTGTCGAGATGTTTTACTCCGATGGATGGTAGTCTCGTCATTATGGGAGATAGTTAGTTGTTTAGATGTTTTACACTGATGGATGGTAGTATCTTCATTGGTTGAGATAATTTGTTGTTTAGATTTTACTCCAGTGGATTGTAGTCTCGTCATAATGGGAGATAGTTCATTGTTGAGATATTTTAATTTAATGGATGGTAGTCTCGGCAGTATGGGAGATAGTTTGTTGCTTAGATGTTTTACTTCGATGGATGATAGTCTCTTCATTATGGGAGATAGTGCGTTGGTGAGGTTTTTCTCCGTTGGATGGATGTCTCTTCATTATGGGAGATAGCTCGACATTGAGGATTTACTTCGATGGATGGTAGTCTCATCATTATGTGAGATAGTTCGTTGTTGAGATGTTTTACTCTGATGGATGGTAGTCTCTTCATTATGGAAGATAGTTCGTTGTTGATATGTTTTACTCTGATGGAAGGTAGTCTCTTCATTATAGGAGACAATTCATTGTAGAATTTTTACTCCGATAGATGGTATTCTCGTCATTATGGAAGATAGTTTTTGGTTGAGATGTTTTAATCTGATGGATGGTATTTTCTTCATTATGGGAGATAGTTCGTTGTTGAGATGTTTTTCTCTGATGGATGGTAGTCTCTTCATTATGGGAAATAGTTTGTTATTGAGGTTTTACTGCGATGAATGGTAGTCTCGTCATTATAGGAGATAAATTGTTGTTGAGACGTTTTACTCCGATGGAAGGTAGTCTCTTCATTACGGGAGACATATCGTTGTTGAGGTTTTACTCTGATGGATAGTAGTCTTATCTTTATCGGAGACAGTTCGTTGTCGAGATGTTTTACTCTGATTGATGGTAGTCTCGTCATTATGGGTGATAGTTAGTGATTGAGATGTTTTACTTTGATGGATTGTAGTCTCATCATTATGGGAGATAGTTTGTTGTTGAGATGTTTTACCCTGATGAATGGTTATCTATTTATTATGGGAAATAGTTAGTTATTTAGATGTTTTACTCGGATGGATGGTAGTCTCTTCATTACGGGAGACAGATCGTTGTTGAGGTTTTACTGCGATGGATAGTAGTCTTATCATTATGGGAGATAGTTCATTGTTGAGATGTTTTACTCTGATGGATTGTAGTCTATTTATTACGGGAGTTAGTTTGTTGTAGAGGTTTTACTCAGTGGATGGTAGTCTCGTCATTATGGGAGACAGTTCGTTGTTGAAATGTTTTACTGTGATGGTTTGTAGTCTCTTCATTATGGAAAATATTTCGTTGTTGAGATTTTACTCTGATGGATGGTAGTACCGTGATTATAGGATATAAATCAATATTGAGATGTTTTACTCCGGTGGATGGTAGTCTCTTTATTACAGGAAACAAATTGTTGCTTAGTTTTTATCATTATGGATAATAGTCTTATCATTATGGAAGATAGTTCGTTATTAAGGTTTCACTCTGATAGTTCGTAGTCTTGTTATTATGGGAGATAGTTTGTTGTCAAGTGTTTTACTCTGATGGATTATAGTCTCTTCATTATGGGAGATAGTTAGTGATTGAGATATATTTCTCTAATGGATGGTAGTCTTGTCATTACGGGAGATAGTTTGTGTTGAGATATTTTACTACGATGGATGGTAGTCTCGTCATTATGGGAGATAGTTAGTTGTTTAGATGTTTTAAACTGATGGATGGTAGTATCTTCATTGGTTGAGATAATTTGTTGATGAGATTTTACTCCAATGGATTGTAGTCTCGTCATAATGGGAGATTGTTCGTTGTTTAGATATTTTACTTTGATGGATGGTAGTCTCGGCAGTATGGGAGATAGTTTGTTGCTTAGATGTTTTACTTCGATGGATGATAGTCTCTTCATTATGGGAGATAGTTCGTTGGTGAGGATTTTCTCTGTTGGATGGTTGTCTCTTCATTATTGGAGATAGCTCGGAATTGAGGATTTACTTCGATGGATCTTAGTCTCATCATTATGTGAGATAGTTCGTTGTTGAGATGTTTTACTCTGATAGATGGTAGTCTCTTCATTATGGAAGATAGTTCGTTGTTGATATGTTTTACTCTGATGGAAGGTAGTCTCTTCATTATAGGAGACAGTTCATTGTAGAATTTTTACACCGATGGATGGTAGTCTCGTCATTATGGAAGATAGTTTTTTGTTGAGATGTTTTAATCTGATGGATGGTATTTTCTTCATTATGGGAGATAGTTCGTTGTTGAGATGTTTTACTCCGATGGATGGTAGTATCTTTATTATGGGAGTAGGTTAGTTGTAGAGGTTTTACTCTCATGGAAGGTAGTCTCATTATTATGGGAGATAGTTCGTTGTTGAGATGTTTTTCTCTGATGGATGGTAGTCTCTTCATTATGGGAAATAGTTTGTTGTTGAGGTTTTACTGCGATGAATGGTAGTCTCGTCATTATAGGAGATAAATTGTTGTTGAGACACTTTACTCCGATGGAAGGTAGTCTCTTCATTACGGGAGACATATCGTTGTTGAGGTTTTACTCTGATGGATAGTAGTCTTATCTTTATCGGAGACAGTTCGTTGTTGAGATGTTTTACTCTGATGGGTGGTAGTCTCCTTATTATGGGAGATAGTTTGTTGTCAAGATGTTTTACTCTGATTGATGGTAGTCTCGTCATTATGGGTGATAGTTAGTGATTGAGATGTTTTACTTTGATGGATTGTAGTCTCGTCATTATGGGAGATAGTTTGTTGTTGAGATGTTTTACCCTGATGAATGGCTATCTAGTTATTATGGGAAATAGTTAGTTATTTAGATGTTTTACTCGGATGGATGGTAGTCTCTTCATTACGGGAGACAGATCGTTGTTGAGGTCTTACTCCGATGGATAGTAGTCTTATCATTATGGGAGATAGTTAATTGTTGAGATGTTTTACTCAGATGGATGGTAGTCTCGTCATTATCGTACATAGTTCATTGTTGAGATGTTTTACTCTGATGGATTGTAGTCTCTTTATTACGGGAGTTAGTTTGTTGTAGAGGTTTTACTCAGTGGATGGTAGTCTCGTCATTATGGGAGACAGTTCGTTGTTGAAATGTTTTACTCTGATGGATTGTAGTCTCTTCATTATGGAAAATATTTCGTTTTTGAGGTTTTACTCTGATGGATTGTAGTACCGTGATTATAGGATATAAATCAATATTGAGATATTTTACTCTGGTGGATGGTAGTCTCTTTGTTACAGGAAACAAATTGTTGCTTAGGTTTTACTCCGATGGATAATAGTCTTATCATTATGGAAGACAACTCGCTGTTGAGATGTTTTACTCTAATGGATGGTAGTCTCTTCATTATGGGATATAGTTCATTGTTGAGGTTTCACTCTGATAGTTGGTAGTCTTGTTATTATGGGAGATAGTTTGTTGTCAAGTGTTTTACTCTGATGGATTGTAGTCTCTTCATTATGGGAGATAGTTAGTGATTGAGATATATTTCTCTAATGGATGATAGTCTTGTCATTACGGGAGATAGTTTGTGTTGAGATCTTTTACTCCGATGGATGGTAGTCTCGTCATTATGGGAGATAGTTAGTTGTTTAGATGTTTTACACTGATGGATGGTAGTATCTTCATTGGCTGAGATAATTTGTTGTTGAGATTTTACTCCAATGGATTGTAGTTTCGTCATAATGGGAGATAGTTCGTTGTTGAGATATTTTACTTTGATGAATGGTAGTCTCATCAGTATGGGAGATATTTTGTTGCTTAGATGTTTTACTTCGATGGTTGATAGTCTCTTCATTATGGGAGATAGCTCGGAATTAAGTATTTACTTCGATGGATGGTAGTCTCATCATTATGTGAGATAGTTCGTTGTTGAGATGTTTTACTTTGATGGATGGTAGTCTCTTCATTATGGAAGATAATTCGTTGTTGATATGTTTTACTCTGACGGATGGTAGTCTCGTCATTATCGGACATAGTTCGTTGTTGAGATGTTTTACTCTGATGGATTGTAGTCTCTTTAATACGGGAGTTAGTTTGTTGTAGAGGTTTTACTCAGTGGATGGTAGTCTCGTCATTATGGGAGACAATTCATTGTTGAAATGTTTTACATTGATGGATTGAAGTCTGTTCATTGTGGAAAATATTTCGTTGTTGAGGTTTTACTCTGATGGATGGTAGTATCGTGATTATAGGATATAAATCATTATTGAGATGTTTTACTCCGGTGGATGGTAGTCTCTTTGTTACGGGAAACAAAACGTTGTTTAGGTTTTACTCCGATGGATAATAGTGTTATCATTATGGAAGGCAAGTCGTTATTGAGATGTTTTACTCTAATGGATGATAGTCTCTTCATTATGGGAGATAGTTCGTTGTTGAGATTTCACTCTGATAGTTGGTAGTCTTCTTATTATGGGAGATAGTTTGTTATCGAGATGTTTTACTCTGATGGATTGTAGTCTCTTCATTATGGGAGATAGTTAGTGATTGAGATATATTTCTCTAATGGATGGTAGTCTCGTCATAATGGGAGATAGTTTGTTGTTGAGATATTTTACTTTGATGGATGGTAGTCTTGCCAGTATGGGAGATACTTTGTTGCTTATATGTTTTACTTCGATGGATGATAGTCTCTTAATTATGGGAGATAGTTTGTTGTTGAGGTTTTTCTCCGTTGGATGGTTGTCTCTTCATTATGGGAGTTAGATCGGCGTTGAGGATTTACTTTGATGGATGGTAGTCTCATCATTATGAGAGATAGTTCGTTGTTGAGATGTTTTACTCTGATGGATGGTAGTATCTTCATTATGGAAGATAGTTCGTTGTTGATATGTTTTACTCTGATGGAAGATAGTCTCTTCATTATAGGAGATAGTTCATTGTAGGGGTTTTACTCTGATGGATGGTAGTCTCGTCATTATGGTAGATAGTTTGCTGTTGAGATGTTTTACTCCGATGGATGATATTCTCTTCATTATGGGAGTAGGTTTGTTGTAGAGGTTTTACTATGACGGATGGTAGTCTTGTTATTATATGAGATAGTTCGTTGTTGAGATGTTTTTCCCTGATGGATGGAAGTCTCTTCATTATGGGAAATAATTTGTTGGTGAGGTTTTACTGTGATGAATGGTAGTCTCGTCATTATAGGAGATAAATCATTGTTGAGACGATTTACTCCGATGGAAGGTAGTCTCTTCATTAAAGGAGACATATTGTTGTTGAGGTTTTACTCAGATGGATAGTAGTCTTATCTTTATGGGAGACAGTTCGTTGTTCATACGTTTTACTCTGATGGGTGGTAGTCTCTTCATTATAGGAGATAGTTCATTGTCGAGATGGTTTACTCTAATTGATGGTAGTCTTTTCATTATGGGAGATAGTTAGTGATTGAGATCTTTTACTTTGATGGATTGTAGTCTCGTCATTATGGGAGATAGTTTGTTGTTGAGATGTTTTACTTTGCTGGATGGTTGTCTAGTCATTATGGGAAATAGTTAGTTATTTAGATGTTTTACTCCGATGGATGGTAGTCTCTTCATTACGGGAGACATATCGTTGTTGAGGTTTTACTCTGATGGATAATAGTCTCGTCATTATGGGAGATAGTTCGTTGTTGAGTTATTTTACTCTGATGGATTGTAGTCTCTTTATTATGGGAGTTAATTTGTTGTAGAGGTTTTACTCAGTGGATGGTAGTCTCGTCAGTATGGGAGATAGTTCGTTGTTAAAATGTTTTACTCTGATGGATGGTAGTCTCTTCAATATGGGAAATAGTTTGTTGTTGAGGTTTTACTCGGATGGATGGTAGTCTCGTCATTATAGGATATAAATCATCGTTGAGATGTTTTACTCCGGTGGATGGTAGTCTCTTTGTTACGGGAAACAAAACATTGTTTAGATTTTACTCCGATGGATAATAGTCTTATCATTATGAAAGACAAGTCGTTGTTGAGATGTTTTACTCTAATGGATGGTAGTGTCTTCATTATGGGAGATAGTTCGTTGTTGAGGTTTCACTATGATAGTTGATAGTCTTCTTATTATGGGAGATAGTTTGTTGTCGAGATGTTTTACTCCGATGGATTGTAGTCTCTTCATTATGGGAGATAGTTAGTGATTGAGACATATTTCTCTAATGGATGGTACTCTTGTCATTATGGGAGATAGTTTGTGTTGAGATGTTTTACTCCGATGGATGGTAGTCTAGTCATTATGGGAGATAGTTAGTTGTTTAGATGTTTTACACTGATGGATGGTAGTATCTTCATTGGTTGAGATTTTTCTCCGTTGGATGGTTGACTCTTCATTATGGGAGATAGCTCGGAATTAAGTATTTACTTCGATGGATGGTAGTCTCATCATTATGTGAGATAGTTCGTTGTTGAGATGTTTTACTTTGATGGATGGTAGTCTCTTCATTATGGAAGATAATTCGTTGTTGATATGTTTTACTCTGATGGATGGTAGTCTCGTCATTATCGGACATAGTTCGTTGTTGAGATGTTTTACTCTGATGGATTGTAGTCTCTTTAATACGGGAGTTAGTTTGTTGTAGAGGTTTTACTCAGTGGATGGTAGTCTCGTCATTATGGGAGACAATTCATTGTTGAAATGTTTTACATTGATGGATTGAAGTCTGTTCATTGTGGAAAATATTTCGTTGTTGAGGTTTTACTCTGATGGATGGTAGTATCGTGATTATAGGATATAAATCATTATTGAGATGTTTTACTCCGGTGGATGGTAGTCTCTTTGTTACGGGAAACAAAACGTTGTTTAGGTTTTACTCCGATGGATAATAGTGTTATCATTATGGAAGGCAAGTCGTTATTGAGATGTTTTACTCTAATGGATGATAGTCTCTTCATTATGGGAGATAGTTCGTTGATGAGATTTCACTCTGATAGTTGGTAGTCTTCTTATTATGGGAGATAGTTTGTTATCGAGATGTTTTACTCTGATGGATTGTAGTCTCTTCATTATGGGAGATAGTTAGTGATTGAGATATATTTCTCTAATGGATCGGTAGTCTCGTCATAATGGGAGATAGTTTGTTGTTGAGATATTTTACTTTGATGGATGGTAGTCTTGCCAGTATGGGAGATAGTTTGTTGCTTATATGTTTTACTTCGATGGATGATAGTCTCTTAATTATGGGAGATAGTTTGTTGTTGAGGTTTTTCTCCGTTGGATGGTTGTCTCTTCATTATGGGAGTTAGATCGGCGTTGAGGATTTACTTCGATGGATGGTAGTCTCATCATTATGAGAGATAGTTCGTTGTTGAGATGTTTTACTCTGATGGATGGTAGTATCTTCATTATGGAAGATAGTTCGTTGTTGATATGTTTTACTCTGATGGATGGTAGTCTCTTCATTATAGGAGATAGTTCATTGTAGGGGTTTTACTCTGATGGATGGTAGTCTCGTCATTATGGTAGATAGTTTGCTGTTGAGATGTTTTACTCCGATGGATGATATTCTCTTCATTATGGGAGTAGGTTTGTTGTAGAGGTTTTACTCTGACGGATGGTAGTCTTGTTATTATATGAGATAGTTCGTTGTTGAGATGTTTTTCCCTGATGGATGGAAGTCTCTTCATTATGGGAAATAATTTGTTGTTGAGGTTTTACTGTGATGAATGGTAGTCTCGTCATTATAGGAGATAAATCATTGTTGAGACGATTTACTCCGATGGAAGGTAGTCTCTTCATTAAAGGAGACATATTGTTGTTGAGGTTTTACTCAGATGGATAGTAGTCTTATCTTTATGGGAGACAGTTCGTTGTTCATACGTTTTACTCTGATGGGTGGTAGTCTCTTCATTATAGGAGATAGTTCGTTGTCGAGATGGTTTACTCTAATTGATGGTAGTCTTTTCATTATGGGAGATAGTTAGTGATTGAGATCTTTTACTTTGATGGATTGTAGTCTCGTCATTATGGGAGATAGTTTGTTGTTGAGATGTTTTACTCTGCTGGATGGTTGTCTAGTCATTATGGGAAATAGTTAGTTATTTAGATGTTTTACTCCGATGGATGGTAGTCTCTTCATTACGGGAGACATATCGTTGTTGAGGTTTTACTCTGATGGATAATAGTCTCGTCATTATGGGAGATAGTTCGTTGTTGAGTTATTTTACTCTGATGGATTGTAGTCTCTTTATTATGGGAGTTAATTTGTTGTAGAGGTTTTACTCAGTGGATGGTAGTCTCGTCAGTATGGGAGATAGTTCGCTGTTAAAATGTTTTACTCTGATGGATGGTAGTCTCTTCAATATGGGAAATAGTTTGTTGTTGAGGTTTTACTCGGATGGATGGTAGTCTCGTCATTATAGGATATAAATCATCGTTGAGATGTTTTACTCCGGTGGATGGTAGTCTCTTTGTTACAGGAGACAAATCGTTGTTTAGGTTTTACTCCGATGGACAGTAGTCTTATCATTATGGAAGACAGATCGTTGTTGAGATGTTTTACTCTAATAGATGGTAGTCTCTTCATTATGGGAGATAGTACGTTGTTGAGGTTTCACTCTATTAATTTTTGTAGTCTTGTCATTATGGGAAATAGTTTGTTATCGAGATGTTTTACTCTGATGGATGGTAGTCTCTTCATTATGGAAGATAGTTAGTGATTGAGATATATTTCTCTGATGGATGGTAGTCTCATCATTACGGGAGATAGTTAGTTGTTTAGATGTTTTACACTGATGAATGGTAGTATCTTCATTGTTGGAGATAATTCGTTGTTGAGGTTTTACTCCAATGGATGGTAGTCTCGTCATAATGGGAGACAGTTCGTTGTTGAGATATTTTACTTTGATGGATGGTAGTCTCGCCAGTATGGCAGATAGTTCGTTGTTGAGATGTTTTACTCTGATGGATGGTATTTTCTTCATTATGGGAGATAGTTCGTTGTTGAGATGTTTTACTCCGATGGATGGTAGTCTCTTTATTATGGGAGTAGGTTTGTTGTAGAGGTTTTACTCTGATGGATCATAGTCTCATTATTATGGGAGATAGTTCGTTGTTGAGATGTTTTTCTCTGATGGATGGTAGTCTCTTCATAATAGGAAATAGTTTGTTGTTGAGGTTTTACTGCGATGAATGGTAGTCTCGTAATTATAGGAGATAAATTGTTGTTGAGTCGTTTTACTCCGATGGAAGGTAGTCTCTTCATTACTGGAGACATATCGTTGTTGAGGTTTTACTCTGATGGATAGTAGTCTTATCTTTATCAGAGACAGGTTGTTGTTGAGACGTTTTACTCTTACGGGTAGTAGTCTCTTCATTATGGGAGATAGTTTGTTTCGAGATGTTTTACTCTGATTGATGGTAGTCTCGTCATTATGGGTGATAGTTAGTGATTGAGATGTTTTACTTTGATGGATTGTAGTCTCGTGATTATGGGAGATAGTTTGTTGTTGAGATGTTTTACTCCGATGAATGGTTGTCTAATCATTATGGGAAATAGTTAGTTATTTAGATGTTTTACTCCAATGGATGGTAGTCTCTTCATTACGAGAGACAGATCGTTGTTGAGGTTTTACTTCGATGGATAGTAGTCTTATCATTATGGGAGATAGTTCGTTGTTGAGATGTTTTACTCTGATGGATGGTAGTCTCGTCATTATCGGACATAGTTCGTTGTTGAGATGTTTTACTCTTATGGATTGTAGTCTCTTTATTACGGGAGTTAGTTTGTTGTAGAAGTTTTACTCAGTGGATGGTAGTCTCCATTATGGGAGACAGTTCGTTGTTGAAATGTTTTACTCTGATGGATTGTAGTCTCTTCATTATGGAAAATATTTCGTTGTTGAGGTTTTACTCCGATGGATGGTAGTACCGTAATTATAGGATATAAATCATTATTGAGATGTTTTACTCTGGTGGATGGTAGTCTCTTTGTTACGGGAAACAAATCGTTGTTTAGGTTTTACTCCGATGGATAATAGTCTTATCATTATGGAAGACAGGTCGTTTTTGAGATGTTTTACTCTAATGGATGGTAGTCTCTTCATTATGGGAGATAGATCGTTGTTGAGGTTTCACTATGATAGTTGGTAGTCTTGTTATTATAGGAGATAGTTTGTTGTCGATATGTTTTACTCTGATGGATTGTAGTCTCTTCATTATGGGAGATAGTTAGTGATTGAGATATATTTCTCTAATGGATGGTAGTCTTGTCATTACGGGAGATAGTTTGTGTTGAGATGTTTTACTCTGACGGATGGTAGTCTCGTCATTATGGGAGATAGTTAGTTGTTTAGATGTTTTACACTGATGGATGGTAGTATCTTCATTGGTTGAGATAATTTGTTGTTGAGATTTTACTCCAATGGATTGTAGTCTCGTCATAATGGGAGATAGTTCGTTGTTGAGATATTTTACTTTGATGGATGGCAGTCTCGGCAGTATGGGAGATAGTTTGTTGCTTAGATGTTTTACTTCGATGGATGATAGTCTCTTCATTATGGGAGATAGTTCGTTGGTGAGGTTTTTCTCCGTTGGATGGTTGTCTCTTCATTATGGGAGATAGCTCGGCATTGAGGGTTTACTTCGATGGATGGTAGTCTCATCATTATGTGAGATAGTTCGTTGTTGAGATGTTTTACTCTGATGGATGGTAGTCTCTTAATTATGGAAGATAGTTCGTTGTTGATATGTTTTACTCTAATGGAAGGTAGTCTCTTCATTATAGGAGATAGTTCATTGTAGAATTTTTACTCCGATAGATGGTAGTCTCGTCATTATGGAAGATAGTTTGTTGTTGAGATGTTTTAATCTGATGGATGGTATTTTATTCATTATGGAAGATAGTTCGTTGTTGAGATCTTTTACTCCGATGGATGGTAGTCTCTTTAATATGGGAGTAGGTTAGTGTAGAGGTTTTACTCTGATGGATGGTAGTCTCGTTATTATGGGAGATAGTTCGTTGTTGAGATGTTTTTCTCTGATGGATGGTAGTCTCTTCATTATGGGAAATAGTTCATTGTTGAGGTTTTACTGCGATGAATGGTAGTCTCGTCATTATAGGAGATAAATTGTTGTGAGACGTTTTACTCGGATGGAAGGTAGTCTCTTCATTACGGGAGACATATCGTTGTTGAGGTTTTACTCTGATGGATAGTAGTCTTATCTTTATCAGAGACAGTTCATTGTTGAGACATTTTACTCTTATGGGTAGTAGTCTCTTCATTATGGGAGATAGTTTGTTGTCGAGATGTTTTACTCTGATTGATGGTAGTCTCGTCATTATGGGTGATAGTTAGTGATTGAGATGTTTTACTTTGATGGATTGTAGTCTCGTGATTATGGGAGATAGTTTGTTGTTGAGATGTTTTACTCCGATGAATGGTTGTCTAATCATTATGGGAAATAGTTAGTTATTTAGATGTTTTACTCCAATGGATGGTAGTCTCTTCATTACGAGAGACAGATCGTTGTTGAGGTTTTACTCCGATGGATAGTAGTCTTATCATTATGGGAGATAGTTCGTTGTTGAGATGTTTTACTCTGATGGATGGTAGTCTCGTCATTATCGGACATAGTTCGTTGTTAAGATGTTTTACTCTTATGGATTGTAGTCTCTTTATTACGGGAGTTAGTTTGTTGTAGAAGTTTTACTCAGTGGATGGTAGTCTCCATTATGGGAGACAGTTCGTTGTTGAAATGTTTTACTCTGATGGATTGTAGTCTCTTCATTATGGAAAATATTTCGTTGTTGAGGTTTTACTCCGATGGATGGTAGTACCGTAATTATAGAATATAAATCATTATTGAGATGTTTTACTCTGGTGGATGGTAGTCTCTTTGTTACGGGAAACAAATCGTTGTTTAGGTTTTACTCCGATGGATAATAGTCTTATCATTATGGAAGCAAGTCGTTTTTGAGATGTTTTACTCTAATGGATGGTAGTCTCTTCATTATGGGAGATAGTTCGTTGTTGAGGTTTCACTATGATAGTTGGTAGTCTTGTTATTATAGGAGATAGTTTGTTGTCGATATGTTTTACTCTGATGGATTGTAGTCTCTTCATTATGGGAGATAGTTAGTGATTGAGATATATTTCTCTAATGGATGGTAGTCTTGTCATTACGGGAGATAGTTTGTGTTGAGATGTTTTACTCTGACGGATGGTAGTCTCGTCATTATGGGAGATAGTTAGTTGTTTAGATGTTTTACACTGATGGATGGTAGTATCTTCATTGGTTGAGATAATTTGTTGTTGAGATTTTACTCCAATGGGTTGTAGTCTCGTCATAATGGGAGATAGTTCGTTGTTGAGATATTTTACTTTGATGGATGGCAGTCTCGGCAGTATGGGAGATAGTTTGTTGCTTAGATGTTTTACTTCGATGGATGATAGTCTCTTCATTATGGGAGATAGTTCGTTGGTGAGGTTTTTCTCCGTTGGATGGTTGTCTCTTCATTATGGGAGATAGCTCGGCATTGAGGATTTACTTCGATGGATGGTAGTCTCATCATTATGTGAGATAGTTCGTTGTTGAGATGTTTTACTCTGATGGATGGTAGTCTCTTAATTATGGAAGATAGTTCGTTGTTGATATGTTTTACTCTAATGGAAGGTAGTCTCTTCATTATAGGAGATAGTTCATTGTAGAATTTTTACTCCGATGGATGGTAGTCTCGTCATTATGGAAGATAGTTTGTTGTTGAGATGTTTTAATCTGATGGATGGTATTTTATTCATTATGGGAGATAGTTCGTTGTTGAGATCTTTTACTCCGATGGATGGTAGTCTCTTTAATATGGGAGTAGGTTAGTGTAGAGGTTTTACTCTGATGGATGGTAGTCTCGTTATTATGGGAGATAGTTCGTTGTTGAGATGTTTTTCTCTGATGGATGGTAGTCTCTTCATTATGGGAAATAGTTCATTGTTGAGGTTTTACTGCGATGAATGGTAGTCTCGTCATTATAGGAGATAAATTGTTGTGAGACGTTTTACTCGGATGGAAGGTAGTCTCTTCATTACGAGAGACATATCGTTGTTGAGGTTTTACTCCGATGGATAGTAGTCTTATCATTATGGGAGATAGTTCGTTGTTGAGATGTTTTACTCTGATGGATGGTAGTCTCGTCATTATCGGACATAGTTCGTTGTTAAGATGTTTTACTCTTATGGATTGTAGTCTCTTTATTATGGGAGTTAGTTTGTTGTAGAAGTTTTACTCAGTGGATGGTAGTCTCCATTATGGGAGACAGTTCGTTGTTGAAATGTTTTACTCTGATGGATTGTAGTCTCTTCATTATGGAAAATATTTCGTTGTTGAGGTTTTACTCCGATGGATGGTAGTACCGTAATTATAGAATATAAATCATTATTGAGATGTTTTACTCTGGTGGATGGTAGTCTCTTTGTTACGGGAAACAAATCGTTGTTTAGGTTTTACTCCGATGGATAATAGTCTTATCATTATGGAAGCAAGTCGTTTTTGAGATGTTTTACTCTAATGGATGGTAGTCTCTTCATTATGGGAGATAGTTCGTTGTTGAGGTTTCACTATGATAGTTGGTAGTCTTGTTATTATAGGAGATAGTTTGTTGTCGATATGTTTTACTCTGATGGATTGTAGTCTCTTCATTATGGGAGATAGTTAGTGATTGAGATATATTTCTCTAATGGATGGTAGTCTTGTCATTACGGGAGATAGTTTGTGTTGAGATGTTTTACTCCAACGGATGGTAGTCTCGTCATTATGGGAGATAGTTAGTTGTTTAGATGTTTTACACTGATGGATGGTAGTATCTTCATTGGTTGAGATAATTTGTTGTTGAGATTTTACTCCAATGGATTGTAGTCTCGTCATAATGGGAGATAGTTCGTTGTTGAGATATTTTACTTTGATGGATGGTAGTCTCGGCAGTATGGGAGATAGTTTGTTGCTTAGATGTTTTGCTTCGATGGATGATAGTCTCTTCATTATGGGAGATAGTTCGTTGGTGAGGTTTTTCTCCGTTGGATGGTTGTCTTTTCATTATGGGAGATAGCTCGGCATTGAGGATTTACTTCGATGGATGGTAGTCTCATCATTATGTGAGATAGTTCGTTGTTGAGATGTTTTACTCTGATGGATGGTAGTCTCTTCATTATGGAAGATAGTTCGTTGTTGATATGTTTTACTCTGATGGAAGGTAGTCTCTTCATTATAGGAGACAGTTCATTGTAGAATTTTTACTCCGATGGATGGTAGTCTCGTCATTATGGAAGATAGTTTGTTGTTGAGATGTTTTAATCTGATGGATGGTATTTTATTCATTATGGGAGATAGTTCGTTTGTGAGATTTTTTACTCCGATGGATGGTAGTCTCTTTATTATGGGAGTAGGTTTGTTGTAGAGGTTTTACTATGATGGATGGTAGTCTCGTTATTATGGGAGATAGTTCGTTGTTGAGATGTTTTTCTCTGATGCATGGTAGTCTCTTCATTATGGGAAATAGTTTATTGTTGAGGTTTTACTGCGATGAATGGTAGTCTCGTCATTATAGGAGATAAATTGTTGTGAGACGTTTTACTCGGATGGAAGGTAGTCTCTTCATTACGGGAGACATATCGTTGTTGAGGTTTTACTCTAATGGATAGTAGTCTTATCTTTATGGGAGACAGTTCGTTGTTGAGATGTTTTACTCTGATGGGTGTTAGTCTCTTCATTATGGGAGATAGTTTGTTGTCGAGATATTTTACTCTGATTGATGGTAGTCAGGTCATTATGGGTGATAGTTAGTGATTGAGATGTTTTACTTTAATGGATTGTAGTCTCGTCATTATGGGAGATAGTTTTTTGTTGAGATGTTTTACTCCGATGAATGGTTGTCTTGTCATTATGGGAAATAGTTAGTTATTTAGATGTTTTACTCCGATGGATGGTAGTCTCTTTATTACAGGAGACAGATCGTTGTTGAGGTTTTACTCCGATGGATAATAGTCTTATCATTATGGGAGATAGTTCGTTGTTGAAATTTTTTACTCCAATGGATGGTAGTCTCGTCATTATCGGACATAGTTCGTTGTTGAGATGTTTTACTCTGATGGATTGTAGTCTCTTTAATACGGGAGTTAGTTTGTTGTAGAGGTTTTACTCAGTGGATGGTAGTCTCGTCATTATGGGAGACAGTTCATTATTGAAATGTTTTACTCTGATGGATTGAAGTCTCTTCATTATGGAAAATATTTCGTTATTGAGGTTTTACTCTGATGGATGGTAGTATCTTGATTATAGGATATATATCATTATTGAGATGTTTTACTCTGGTGGATGGTAGTCTCTTTGTTACGGGAAACAAAACTTGTTTTAGATTTTACTCCGATGGATAATAGTCTTATCATTATGAAAGACAAGTCGTTGTTGAGATGTTTTACTCTAATGGATGGCAGTGTCTTCATTATGGGAGATAGTTCATTGTTGAGGTTTCACTATGATAGTTGATAGTCTTCTTATTATGGGAGATAGTTTGTTATCGAGATGGTTTACTCTGATGGTTTGTAGTCTCTTCATTATGGGAGATAGTTAGTGATTGAGATATATTTCTCTAATGGATGGTAGTCTCGTCATAATGGGAGATAGTTTGTTGTTGAGATATTTTACTTTGATGGATGGTAGTCTTGCCAGTATGGGAGATAGTTTGTTGCTTATATGTTTTACTTCGATGGATGATAGTCTCTTAATTATGGGAGATAGTTTGTTGTTGAGGTTTTTCTCCGTTGGATGGTTGTCTCTTCATTATGGGAGATAGCTCGGCGTTGAGGATTTACTTCGATGGATGGTAGTCTCATCATTATGTGAGATAGTTCTTTATTGAGATGTTTTACTCTGATGGATGGTAGTATCTTCATTATGGAAGATAGTTCGTTGTTGATATGTTTTGCTCTGATGGAAGGTTGTCTCTTCATTATAGGAGATAGTTCATTGTAGAGGTTTTACTCTGATGGATGGTAGTCTCGTCATTATGGTAGATAGTTTGTTGTTGAGATGTTTTACTCCGATGGATGGTATTCTCTTCATTATGGGAGATAGTTCGTTGTTGAGATGTTTTACTTCGATGGATGATAGTCTCTTTATTATGGGAGTAGGTTTGTTGTAGAGGTTTTACTCTGATGGATGGTAGTCTTGTTATTATAGGAGATAGTTCGTTGTTGAGATGTTTTTCCCTGATGGATGGTAGTCTCTTCATTATGGGATATAATTTGTTGTTGAGGTTTTACTGCGATGAATGGTAGTCTCGTCATTATAGAAGATAAATCGTTGTTGAGACGATTTACTCCGATGGAAGGTAGTCTCTTCATTAAAGGAGACATATTGTTGTTGAGGTTTTACTCAGATGGCTAGTAGTCTTATCTTTATGGGAGACAGTTCGTTGTTTAAATGTTTTACACTGATGGGTGGTAGTCTCTTTTTTATAGGAGATAGTTCGTTGTCGAGATATTTTACTCTGATTGATGGTAGTCTTTTCATTATGGGAGATAGTTAGTGATTGAGATCTTTTACTTTGATGGATTGTAGTCTCGTCATTATGGGAGATAGTTTGTTGTTGAGATGTTTTACTCTGATGGATGGTTGTCTAGTCATTATGGGAAATAGTTAGTTATTTAGATGTTTTACTCCGATGGATGGTAGTCTCTTCATTACGGGAGACATATCATTGTTGAGGTTTTACTCTGATGGATAGTAGTCTCGTCATTATGGGAGATAGTTCGTTGTTGAGATATTTTACTCTGATGGATTGTAGTCTCTATATTATGGGAGTTAATTTGTTGTAGAGGTTTTACTCAGTGGATGGTAGTCTCGTCAGTATGGGAGATAGTTCGTTGTTAAAATGTTTTACTCTGATGGATGGTAGTCTCTTCAATATGGGAAATAGTTCGTTGTTGAGGTTTTACTCGGATGGATGGTAGTCTCGTCATTATAGGATATAAATCAGCGTTGAGATGTTTTACTCCGGTGGATGGTAGTCTCTTTGTTACAGGAGACAAATCGTTGTTTAGGTTTTACTCCGATGGACAGTAGTCTTATCATTATGGAAGACAGATCGTTGTTGAGATGTTTTACTCTAATAGATGGTAGTCTCTTCATTATGGGAGATAGTTCGTTGTTGAGGTTTCACTCTATTAATTTTTGTAGTCTTGTCATTATTGGAGATAGTTTGTTATTGAGATGTTTTACTCTGATGGATGGTAGTCTCTTCATTATGGAAGATAGTTAGTGATTGAGATATATTTCTCTGACGGATGGTAGTCTCATCATTACGGGAGTGAGTAAGTTGTTTAGATGTTTTACACTGATGAATGGTAGTATCTTCATTGTTGGAGATAATTCGTTGTTGAGGTTTTACTTATATGGATGGTAGTCTCGTCATAATGGGAGACAGTTCGTTGTTGAGATATTTTACTTTGATGGATGGTAGTCTCGCCAGTATGGCAGATAGTTCGTTGTTGAGATGTTTTACTCTGATGGATGGTATTTTCTTCATTATGGGAGATAGTTCGTTGTTGAGATGTTTTACTCCGATGGATGGTAGTCTCTTTATTATGGGAGTAGGTTTGTTGTAGAGGTTTTACTCTGATGGATCGTAGTCTCATTATTATGGGAGATAGTTCGTTGTTGAGATGTTTTTCTCTGATGGATGGTAGTCTCTTCATTATAGGAAATAGTTTGTTGTTGAAGTATTACTGCGATTAATGGTAGTCTCGTAATTATAGGAGATAAATTGTTGTTGACACGTTTTACTCCGATGGAAGGTAGTCTCTTCATTACTGGAGACATATCGTTGTTGAGGTTTTACTCTGATGGATAGTAGTCTTATCTTTATCTGAGACAGTTCGTTGTTGAGACATTTTACTCTTATGGGTAGTAGTCTCTTCATTATGGGAGATAGTTTGTTGTCGAGATGTTTTACTCTGATTGATGGTAGTCTCGTCATTATGGGTGATAGTTAGTGATTGAGATGTTTTACTTTGATGGATTGTAGTCTCGTGATTATGGGAGATAGTTTGTTGTTGAGATGTTTTACTCCGATGAATGGCTGTCTAGTCATTATGGGAAATAGTTAGTTATTTAGATGTTTTACTCCAATGGATGGTAGTCTCTTCATTACGAGAGACAGATTGTTGTTGAGGTTTTACTCTGATGGATGGTAGTCTCGTCATTATCAGACATAGTTTGTTGTTGAGATGTTTTACTCTGATGGATTGTAGTCTCTTTATTACGGGAGTTAGTTTGTTGTAGAAGTTTTACTCAGTGGATGGTAGTCTCCATTATGGGAGACAGTTCGTTGTTGAAATGTTTTACTCTGATGGATTGTAGTCTCTTCATTATGGAAAATATTTCGTTGTTGAGGTTTTACTCCGATGGATGGTAGTACCGTAATTATAGGATATAAATCATTATTGATATGTTTTACTCTGGTGGATGGTAGTCTCTTTGTTACGGGAAACAAATCGTTGTTTAGGTTTTACTCCGATGGATAATAGTCTTATCATTATGGAAGACATGTCGTTTTTGAGATGTTTTACTCTAATGGATGGTAGTCTCTTCATTATGGGAGATAGTTCGTTGTTGAGGTTTCACTCTGATAGTTGGTAGTCTTGTTATTATAGGAGATAGTTTGTTGTCGAGATGTTTTACTCTGATGGATTGTAGTCTCCTCATTATGGGAAATAGTTAGTGATTGAGATATATTTCTCTAATGGATGGTAGTCTTGTCATTACGGGAGATAGTTTGTGTTGAGATGTTTTACTCCGACGGATGGTAGTCTCGTCATTATAGGAGATAGTTAGTTGTTTAGATGTTTTACACTGATGGATGGTAGTATCTTCATTGGTTGAGATAATTTGTTGTTGAGATTTTACTCCAATGGATTGTAGTCTCGTCATAATGGGAGATAGTTCGTTGTTGAGATATTTTACTTTGATGGATGGTAGTCTCGGCAGTATGGGTGATAATTTGTTTCTTAGATGTTTTACTTCGATGGATGATAGTCTCTTCATTATGGGAGATAGTTCGTTGGTGAGGTTTTTCTCCGTTGGATGGTTGTCTCTTTATTATGGGAGATAGCTCGGCATTGAGGATTTACTTCGATGGATGGTAGTCTCATCATTATGTGAGATAGTTCGTTGTTGAGATGTTTTACTCTGATGGATGGTAGTCTCTTCATTATGGAAGATAGTTCGTTGTTGATATGTTTTACTCTGATGGAAGGTAGTCTCTTCATTATAGGAGACAGTTCATTGTAGAATTTTTACTCCGATGGATGGTAGTCTCGTCATTATGGAAGATAGTTTGTTGTTGAGATGTTTTAATCTGATGGATGGTATTTTATTCATTATGGGAGATAGTTCGTTTGTGAGATTTTTTACTCCGATGGATGGTAGTCTCTTTATTATGGGAGTAGGTTTGTTGTAGAGGTTTTACTATGATGGATGGTAGTCTCGTTATTATGGGAGATAGTTCGTTGTTGAGATGTTTTTCTCTGATGCATGGTAGTCTCTTCATTATGGGAAATAGTTTATTGTTGAGGTTTTACTGCGATGAATGGTAGTCTCGTCATTATAGGAGATAAATTGTTGTGAGACGTTTTACTCGGATGGAAGGTAGTCTCTTCATTACGGGAGACATATCGTTGTTGAGGTTTTACTCTAATGGATAGTAGTCTTATCTTTATGGGAGACAGTTCGTTGTTGAGATGTTTTACTCTGATGGGTGTTAGTCTCTTCATTATGGGAGATAGTTTGTTGTCGAGATATTTTACTCTGATTGATGGTAGTCAGGTCATTATGGGTGATAGTTAGTGATTGAGATGTTTTACTTTAATGGATTGTAGTCTCGTCATTATGGGAGATAGTTTTTTGTTGAGATGTTTTACTCCGATGAATGGTTGTCTTGTCATTATGGGAAATAGTTAGTTATTTAGATGTTTTACTCCGATGGATGGTAGTCTCTTTATTACAGGAGACAGATCGTTGTTGAGGTTTTACTCCGATGGATAATAGTCTTATCATTATGGGAGATAGTTCGTTGTTGAAATTTTTTACTCCAATGGATGGTAGTCTCGTCATTATCGGACATAGTTCGTTGTTGAGATGTTTTACTCTGATGGATTGTAGTCTCTTTAATACGGGAGTTAGTTTGTTGTAGAGGTTTTACTCTGTGGATGGTAGTCTCGTCATTATGGGAGACAGTTCATTATTGAAATGTTTTACTCTGATGGATTGAAGTCTCTTCATTATGGAAAATATTTCGTTATTGAGGTTTTACTCTGATGGATGGTAGTATCGTGATTATAGGATATATATCATTATTGAGATGTTTTACTCTGGTGGATGGTAGTCTCTTTGTTAGGGAAACAAAACTTGTTTTAGATTTTACTCCGATGGATAATAGTCTTATCATTATGAAAGACAAGTCGTTGTTGAGATGTTTTACTCTAATGGATGGCAGTGTCTTCATTATGGGAGATAGTTCATTGTTGAGGTTTCACTATGATAGTTGATAGTCTTCTTATTATGGGAGATAGTTTGTTATCGAGATGGTTTACTCCGATGGTTTGTAGTCTCTTCATTATGGGAGATAGTTAGTGATTGAGACATATTTCTCTAATGGATGGTAGTCTCGTCATAATGGGAGATAGTTTGTGTTGAGATGTTTTACTCCTATGGATGGTAGTCTCGTCATTATGGGAGATAGTTAGTTGTTTAGATGTTTTACACTGATGGATGGTAGTATCTTCATTGGTTGAGATAATTTGTTGTTGAGATTTTACTCCAATGGATTGTAGTCTCGTCATAATGGGAGATAGTTTGTTTTTGAGATATTTTACTTTGATGGATGGTAGTCTTGCCAGTATGGGAGATAGTTTGTTGCTTATATGTTTTACTTCGATGCATGATAGTCTCTTCATTACGGGAGATAGTTCGTTGGTGAGGTTTTTCTCCGTTGGATGGTTGTCTCTTCATTTTGGGAGATAGCTCGGCGTTGAGGATTTACTTCGATGGATGGTAGTCTCATCATTATGTGAGATAGTTCGTTGTTGAGATGTTTTACTCTGATGGATTATAGTATCTTCATTATGGAAGATAGTTCGTTGTTGATATGTTTTACTCTGATGGAAGGTAGTCTCTTCATTATAGGAGATAGTTCATTGTGGAGGTTTTACTCTGATGGATGGTAGTCTCGTCATTATGGGAGATAGTTTGTTGTTGAGATGTTTTACTCCGATGGATGGTATTTTCGTCATTATGGGAGATAGTTCGTTGTTGAGATGTTTTACTCCGATGGATGGTAGTCTCTTTATTATGGGAGTATTTTTGTTGTAGAGGTTTTACTATGATGGATGGTAGTCTTGTTATTATAGGAGATAGTTCGTTGTTGAGATGTTTTTCCCTGATGGATGGTAGTCTCTTCATTTTGGGAAATAGTTTGTTGTTGAGGTTTTACTGCGATGAATGGTAGTCTCGTCATTATAGGAGATAAATCGTTGTTGAGACGATTTACTCTGATAGAGGGTAGTCTCTTCATTAAAGGAGACATATTGTTGTTGAGGTTTTACTCAGATGGATAGTAGTCTTATCTTTATGGGAGACAGTTCGTTTTTGAGATGTTTTACTCTGATGGGTGTTAGTCTCTTCATTATAGGAGATAGTTTGTTGTCGAGATATTTTACTCTGATTGATGGTAGTCACGTCATTATGGGTGATACTTTGATGGATTGTAGTCTCGTCATTATGGGAGATAGTTTTTTGTTGAGATGTTTTACTCCGATGAATGGTTGTCTAGTCATTATGGGAAATAGTTAGTTATTTAGATGTTTTACTCTGATGGATGGTAGTCTCTTCATTATGGGAGACAGATCGTTGTTGAGGTTTTACTCTGATGGATAATAGTCTCGTCATTATGGGAGATAGTTCGTTGTTGAGATATTTTACTCTGATGGATTGTAGTCTCTTTATTATTGGAGTTAATTTGTTGTAGAGGTTTTACTCAGTGGATGGTAGTCTCGTCAGTATAGGAGATAGTTCGTTGTTGAAATGTTTTACTCTGATGGATGGTTGTCTCTTCATTATGGGAAATAGTTCGTTGTTGAGGCTTTACTCGGATGGATGGTAGTCTCGTCATTATAGGATATAAATCATCATTGAGATGTTTTACTCCGGTGGATGGTAGTCTCTTTGTTCCAGGAGACAAATCGTTGTTTAGGTTTTACTCTGATGGACAGTAGTCTTATCATTATGGAAGACAGGCCATTGTTGAGATGTTTTACTATAATAGATGGTAGTCTCTTCATTATGGGAGATAGTTCGTTGTTGAAGTTTCACTCTATTAATTTTTGTAGTATTGTCATTATGGGAGATAGTTTGTTGTCGAGATGTTTTACTCTGATGGATGGTAATCTCTTCATTATGGAAGATAGTTAGTGATTGAGATATATTTCTATGATGGATGGTAGTCTCATCATTATGTGAGATAGTTCGTTGTTGAGATGGTTTACTCTGATGGATGGTAGTCTCTTCATTATAGGAGACAGTTCATTGTAGAATTTTTACTCCGATGGATGGTAGTCTCGTCATTATGGAAGATAGTTTGTTGTTGAGATGTTTTAATCTGATGGATGGTATTTTCTTCATTATGGGAGATAGTTCGTGGTTGAGATGTTTTACTCCGATGGATGGTAGTCTCTTTATTATGGGAGTAGGTTAGTTGTAGAGGTTTTACTCTGATGGATGGTAGTCTCGTTATTATAGGAGATAGTTCGTTGTTGAGATGTTTTTCTCTGATGGATGGTAGTCTCTTCATTATGGGAAATAGTTTATTGTTGAGGTTTTACTGCGATGAATGGTAGTCTCGCCATTATAGGAGATGAATTGTTGTGAGACGTTTTACTCCGATGTAAGGTAGTCTCTTATTTACGGGAGACATATCGTTGTTGAGGTTTTACTCTGATGGATAGTAGTCTTATCTTTATCGGAGACAGTTCGTTGTTGAGATGTTATACTCTGATGGGTGGTAGTCTCTTCATTATGGGAGATAGTTCATTGTCGAGATGTTTTACTCTGATTGATGGTAGTCTTTTCATTATGGGAGATAGTTAGTGATTGAGATCTTTTACTTTGATGGATTGTAGTCTCGTCATTATGGGAGATAGTTTGTTGTTGAGATGTTTTACTCTGATGGATGGTTGTCTAGTCATTATGGGAAATAGTTAGTTATTTAGATGTTTTACTCCGATGGATGGTAGTCTCTTCATTAAGGGAGACAAATCGTTGTTGAGGTTTTACTCTGATGGATAGTAGTCTCGTCATTATGGGAGATAGTTTGTTGTTGAGATATTTTACTCTTATGGATTGTAGTCTCCTTATTATGGGAGTTAATTTGTTGTAGAAGTTTTACTCAGTGGATGGTAGTCTCGTCAGTATGGGAGATAGTTCGTTGTTGAAATGTTTTACTCTGATGGATGGTAGTCTCTTCATTATGGGAAATAGTTCATTGTTGAGGTTTTACTCGGATGGATGGTAGTCTCGTCATTATAGGATATAAATCATCGTTGAGATGTTTTACTCTGGTGGTTGGTAGTCTCTTTGTTCCAGGAGACAAATCATTGTTTAGGTTTTACTCCGATGGACAGTAGTCTTATCATTATGGAAGACAAATCGTTGTTGAGATGTTTTACTCTAATAGATGGTAGTCTCTTCATTATGGCAGATAGTTCATTGTTGAGGTTTCACTCTATTAATTTTTGTAGTCTTGTCATTATGGGAGATAGTTTGTTGTCGAGATGTTTTACTCTGATGGATGGTAGTCTCTTCATTATGGAAGATAGTTAGTGATTGATATATATTTCTCTGATGGATGGTAGTCTCGTCATTACGAGAGATAGTTAGTTGTTTAGATGTTTTACACTGATGGATGGTAGTATCTTCATTGTTGGAGATAATTCATTGTTGATGTTTTACTCCAATGGTTGGTAGTCTCGTCATAATGGGAGACAATTCGTTGTTGATATATTTTACTTTGATGGATGGTAGTCTCGCCAGTATGGCAGATAGTTCATTGTTGAGATGTTTTACTCTGATGGATGGTATTTTCTTCATAATGGGAGATAGTTCGTTGTTGAGATGTTTTACTCCGATGGATGGTAGTCTCTTTATTATGGGAGTAGGTTTGTTGTAGAGGTTTTACTCTGATGGATGGTAGTCTCGTTATTTTGGGAGATAGTTCGTTGTTGAGATGTTTTTCTCTGATGGATGGTAGTCTCTTCATTATGGGAAATAGTTTGTTGTTTAGGTTTTACTGCGATGAATGGTAGTCTCTTAATTATAGGAGATAAATTGTTGTTGAGACGTTTTACTCCAATGGAAGGTAGTCTCTTCATTACGGGAGACATATCATTGTTGAGGTTTTACTCTGATGGATAGTAGTCTTATCTTTATCGGAGACAGTTTGTTGTTGAGATGTTTTACTCTGATGGGTGGTAGTCTCTTCATTATGGTAGATAGTTTGTTGTCGAGATGTTTTACTCTTATTGATGGCAGTGTCGTCATTATGGGTGATAGTTAGTGATTGAGATGTTTTACTTTGATGGATTGTAGTCTCGTCATTATGGGAGATAGTTTGTTGTTGAGATGTTTTACTCCGATGAATGCTTGTCTAGTCATTATGGGAAATAGTTAGTTATTTAGATGTTTTACTCCAATGGATGGTAGTCTCTTCATTACGGGAGACAGATCATTGTTGAGGTTTTACTCGGATCTGTAGTAGTCTGATCATTATGGGAGATAGTTCGTTGTTGAGATGTTTTACTCCGATGGATAGTAGTCTCGTCATTATCGGACATAGTTCGTTGTTGAGATGTTTTACTCTGATGGATTGTAGTCTCTTTATTACGGGAGTTAGTTTGTTGTAGAGGTTTTACTCAGTGGATGGTAGTCTCATTATTATGGGAGACAGTTCGTTGTTGAAATGTTTTACTCTGATGGATTGTAGTCTCTTCATTATGGAAAATATTTCGTTGTTGAGGTTTTACTCCGATGGATGGTAGTACCGTGATTATAGGATATAAATCATTATTGAGATGTTTTACTCCGGTGAATGGTAGTCTCTTTGTTACGGGAAACAAATCGTTGTTCGGTTTTACTCCGATGGATAATAGTCTTATCATTATGGAAGACAGGTCGTTGTTGAGATGTTTTACTCTAATGGATGGTAGTCTCTTCATTATGGGAGATAGTTTGTTGTTGAGGTTTCACTCTGATAGTTGGTAGTCTTTTTATTATGGGAGATAGTTTGTTGTCGAGATGTTTTACTCTGATGGATTGTAGTCTCTTCATTATGGGAGATAGTTAGTGATTGAGATATATTTCTCTAATGGATGGTAGTCTTGTCATTACGGGAGATAGTTTGTGTTGAGATGTTTTACTCCGATGGATGGTAGTATCGTCATTATGGGAGATAGTAAGTTGTTTAGATGCTTTATAATGATGGATGGTAGTATCTTCATTGGTTGAGATAATTTGTTGTGAGATTTTACTCCAATGGATTGTAGTCTCGTCATAATGGGAAATAGTTCGTTGTTGAGATATTTTACTTTGATGGATGATAGTCTCGGCAGTATGGGAGATAGTTTGTTGCTTATATGTTTTAGTTCGATGGAAGATAGTCTCCTTATTATGGGAGATAGTTCATTGGTGAGGCTTTTCTCCGTTGGATGGTTGTCTCTTCATTATGGGAGATAGCTCGGCGTTAAGGATTTACTACGATGGATGGTAGTCTCATCATTATGTGAGATAGTTCGTTATTGAGATGTTTTCCTCTGATGGATGGTAGTCTCTTCATTATGGAAGATAGTTCGTTGTTGATATATTTTACTCTGATGGAAGGTAGTCTCTTCATTATAGGAGACAGTTCATTGTAGAGGTTTTACTCCGATGGATGGTAGTTTCATCATTGTGGAAGATAGTTTGTAGTTGAGATGTTTTACTCTGATGGATGGTATTTTCTTCATTATGGGAGATAGTTCGTTCTTGAAATGTTTTACTTCGATGGGTGGTAGTATCTTTATTATGGGAGTAAGTTAGTTGTAGAGGTTTTAGTCTGATGGATGGTAGTCTCGTTATTATGGGAGATAGTTCGTTGTTGAGATGTTTTTCTCTGATTGATGGTAGTCTCTTCATTATGGGAAATAGTTTGTTGTTATGGTTTTACTGCAATGAATGGTAGTCTCATCATTATAGGAGATAAATTGTTGTTGAGACCGTTTACTCGGATGGAAGGTAGTCTCTTTATTACGGGAGACATATCGTTATTGAGGTTTTACTCTGATGGATAGTAGTCTTATCTTTATGGGAGACAGTTCTTTGTTGAAATGTTTTACTCTGATGGGTGGTAGTCTCTTCATTATGGGAGATAGTTCGTTGTCAAGATGTTTTACTTTGATCGATGGTAGTCTTTTCATTATGGGAGATAGTTAGTGATTGAGATATTTTACTTTCATGGATTGTAGTCTCGTCATTATGGGAGATAGTTTGTTATTGAGATGTTTTACTCTGATGGATGGATGTCTAGTCATTATGGGAAATAGTTAGTTATAGATGTTTTACTCCGATGGACGGTAGTCTCTTCATTACGGGAGACAAATTGTTGTTAAGCTTTTACTCCGATGGATAGTAGTCTCGTCATTATCGGACATAGTTCTTTGTTGAGATGTTTTACTCTGATGGATTGTAGTCTCTTTATTATGGGAGTTAGTTTGTTGTAGAGGTTTTACTCAGTGGATGTAGTCTCGTCATTATGGGAGATAGTTCGTTGTTGAAATGTTTTATTGTGATAGATGCTAGTCTCTTCATTATGGGAAATAGTTCGTTGTTGAGGTTTTACTCCAATGGATGGTAGTCTCGTCATTATAGGATATAAATCATCGTTGAGATGTTTTACTCCGGTGGATGGTAGTCTCTTTGTTACAGGAGACAAATCGTTGTTTAGATTTTACTCCGATGGACAGTAGTCTTATCATTATAGAAGACATATCGTTGTTGAGATGTTTTACCCTAATAGATGGTAGTCTCTTCATTATGGGAGATAGTTTGTTGTTTAGGTTTCACTCTATTAATTTTTGTATTCTTGTCATTATGGGAGATAGTTTGTTGTCGAGATGTTTTACTCTGATGGATGGTAGTCTCTTCAGTATGGAAGATAGTTAGTGATTGAGATATATTTCTCTGATGGATGGTAGTCTCATCATTACGGGAGATAGTTAGTTGTTTAGATGTTTTACACTGATGGATGGTAGTATCTTCATTGTTGGAGATAATTCGTTGTTGAGGTTTTACTCCAATGGATGGTAGTCTCGTCAGTATGGAAGATAGTTCGTTGTTGAGATGCTTTACTCCGATGGATAGTAGTCTCGTCATTATGGGAGATAGTTCGTTATTGAGATGTTTTACTCCGATGGATAGTATTCTCGTCATTATCGGACAAAGTTCGTTGTTGAGATGTTTTACTCTGATGGATTGTAGTCTCTTTATTATGAGAGTTAGTTTGTTGTAGAGGTTTTACTCAGTGGATAGTAGTCTCGTAATTGTGTGAGATAGTTCGTTGTTGAAATGTTTTACTCTGATGGATGGTAGTCTCTTTATTATGTGAAATAGTTCATTGTTGAGGTTTTACTCCGATGGATGGTAGTCTCGTCATTATTGGATATAAATCATCGTTGAGATGTTTTACTCCGGTGGATTGTAGTCTCTTCGTTACAGGAGACAAATCGTTATTTAGGTTTTACTCTGATGGACAGTAGTCTTATCATTATGGAAGACAGATCGTTGTTGAGATGTTTTACTCTAATAGATGGTAGTCTCTTCATTATGGGAGATAGTTCGTTGTTGAAATTTCACTCTATTAATTTTTTTATTCCTGTCATTATGGGATATAGTTTGTTGTCGAGATGTTTTACTCTGATGGATGGTAGTCTCTTCATTATGGGAGATAGTTAGTGATTGAGATATATTTCTCTGATGGATGGTAGTCTCATCATTACGGGAGATAGTTAGTTGTTTAGATGTTTTACACTGATGGATGGTAGTATCTTCATTGTTGGAGATAATTCATTGTTGAGGTTTTACTCCAATGGATGGTAGTCTCGTCAGTATGGCAAATAGTTCATTGTTGAGAAGCTTTACTCCGATTCATAGTAGTCTCGTCATTATGGGAGATAGTTCGTTATTGAGATGTTTTACTCTGATGGATAGTATTCTCGTCATTATCGGACAAAGTTCGTTGTTGAGATGTTTTACTCTGATGGATTGTTGTCTCTTTATTATGGGAGTTAGTTTGTTGTAGAGGTTTTACTCAGTGGATGGTAGTCTCGTAATTGTGGGAGATAGTTCGTTGTGGAAATTTTTTATTCTGATGGATGGTAGTCTCTTTATTATGTGAAATAGTTCGTTGTTGAGGTTTTACTCCGATGGATGGTAGTCTCGTCATTATTGGATATAAATCATCGTTGAGATGTTTTACTCCGGTGGATTGTAGTCTCTTCGTTACAGGAGACAAATCGTTATTTAGGTTTTACTCTGATGGACAGTAGTCTTATCATTATGGAAGACAGATCGTTGTTGAGATGTTTTACTCTAATAGATGGTAGTATCTTCATTATTGGAGATAATTCATTGGTGAGGTTTTACTCCAATGGATGATAGTCTCGTCATAATGGGAGATACTTCGTTGTTTAGATATTTTACTTTGATGGATGGTAGTCTCGCCAGTATGGAAGATAGTTTGTTGCTGAGATGCTTTACTTCGATGGATTATAGTCTATTCATTATGGGAGATAGTTCGTTGGTGAGGTTTTGCTTCGATGGATGGTAGTCTCATCATTATGTGAGATAGTCCGTTGTTGATATGTTTTTCTCTGATGGAAGGTAGTCTCTTCAGTATAGGACACCGTTCATTGTGGAGGTTTTACTCCGATGGATGGTAGTCTCGTCATTATGGAAGATAGTTCATTATTGAGGTGTTTTACTTTGATGGAAGGTAGTCTCTTCATTACGGGAGACAGGTCGTTATTGAGGTTTTACTCGGATGGATAATAGTCTCATCATTATGTGAGATAGATCGTTGTTGAGATGTTTTACTCCGATGGATGGTAGTCTCGTCATTATGGGAGATAGTTCGTTGTTGAGATGTTTTACTCCAATGGATAGTAGTCTCTTTATTATGGGGGTAGGTTTATTGTAGAGGTTTTACTCTGATAGATGGTAGTCTCGTTATTATGGGAGATAGTTCATTGTTGAGATATTTTTCTCTAATGGATGGTAGTCTCTTCATTATGGGAAATAGTTTGTTGTTGAGGTTTTACTACGATGAATGGTAGTCTCGTCATTATAGGAGATAAATCGTTGTTGATACGTTTTACTCCATTGGAAGGTAGATTCTACATTATGGGAGACATATAGTTGTTTAGGTTTTACTCTGATGGATAGTAGTCTTATCTTTATGGGAGACAGTTCGTTGTTTAGGTGTTTTACTCTGTGGGTGGTAGTCTCTTCATCATGGGAGATAGTTCGTTGTTGAGATGTTTTACTCTAGTTGATGGTAGTCTCGTCATTATGGGAGATAGTTAGTGATTGAGATGTTTTACTTTGACAAATTGTAGTCTCGTCATTATGGGAAATAGTTAATTATTTAGAGGTTTTACCCCAATGTATAGTAGTCTTATCATTATGGGAGACATTTCATTGTCGAGATGTTTTACTCTGATGGATGGTAGTGTCGTCATTATGGGAGATAGTTTATTGTTGAGATGTTCTACTCCGACGGATGTTAGTCTCGTCATTATCGGAGATAGTTCATTGTTGAGACATTTTACTCTGATATATTATAGTCTCTTTATTATGGGAGTTAGTTTGTTGTAAAGGTTATTCTTCAGTGGATGGTATTCACGTCATTATGGGAGATAGTTCGTTGTTTAAATGTTTTACTCTGATGGATGGTAGTCTCTTCATTTCGGGAAATAGTTTGTTGTTGAGGTTTTACTCCGATGGATAGTAGTCTCGTCAATATAGGATATAAATCATTGTTGAGATGTTTTAGTCCGATGGATGGAAGTCCCTTCGTTACGAGAGACAAATCATTGTTGAGGTTTTACTCCGATGGATAGTAGTCTTATCATTATGGAAGACAGATCACTGTTCATATGTTTTACTCTGATGGATGGTAGTCTCTTCATTATGGGAGATAGTTCGTTATTGAGGTTTCACTCTGATAAATGGTAGTCTTGTCATTATGGGAGATAGTTTGTTGTCAAGATGTTTAACTCGGATGGATGGTAGTCTCTTCTTTATGGGAGATAGTTAGTGATTGAGATATATTTCTATGATGGATGGTAGTCTCGTCATTACGGGAGATAGTTTGTTGTTGAGATGTTTTACTCCGATGGATGGTAGTCTCGTCATTATTGGAGATAGTTAGTTGTTTAGATGTTTTACACTAATGGCTGGTAGTATCTTCTTTGTTGGAGATAATTTGTTGTTGAGGTTTTACTCCAATGGATGGTAGTCTCGTCATAATGGGAGATAGTTCGTTGTTGAGGTATTTTACTTTGATTGGATGGCAGTCTCGCCAGTATTGGAGATAGTTTGTTGTTGAGATGTTTTACTTTGATGGATGATAGTCTCTTTATTATGGGAGATAGTTCGTTGGTGAGGTTTTGCTCCGATGGATGGTAGTCTCTTCATTATAGGAGATAGCTTGGTGTTGAGGATTTACTTCGATGGATGGCAGTCTCATCATTATGTGAGATAGTTCGTTGCTGAGATGTTTCTCTCTGATGGATGGTAGTCTCTTCATTATGGAAGATAGTTCATTGTATATATGTTTTAATCTGATGGAAGGTAGTCTCTTCATTATAGGAAACCATTCATTGTAGAGGTTTTACTCCGATGGATGGTAGACTCGTCATTATGGGAAATATTTCGTTATTGAGATGTTTTACTCTGATGAATGCTTGTCTCTTCATTATGGGAGATAACTCGGTGTTGAGGATTTACTTAGATGGATGGTAGTCTCATTATTAGGTGAGATAGTTCGTTGTTGATATGTTTTACTCTGATGGATGGTAGTCTCGTCATTACAGGAGATAGTTCGTTTTTGAGATGTTTCACTCTGATGGATGGTAGTCTCTTCATTATGGAAGATAGTTCGTTATATATATGTTTTAATCTGATGGAAGGTAGTCTCTTCATTATAGGAAACCGTTCATTGTAGAGGTTTTACTCCGATGGATGGTAGACTCGTCATTATGGGAGATAGTTCTTTATTGATATGTTTTACTCTGATGAATGGTAGTCTCTTCATTATGGGAGATAGCTCGGTGTTGAGGATTTACCTAGATGGATGGTAGTCTCATCATTAGGTGATATAGTTTGTTGTTGAGATGTTTTACTCTGATGGATGATAGTCTCGTCATTATGGGAGATAGTTCGTTTTTGAGATGTTTTACTTCGATGGATGGTTGTCTAGTCATTATGGGAAATAGTTAGTCATTTAGATGTTTTACTCTGATGGATTGTAGTCTCTTCATTACGGGAGACAAATCGTTGTTGAGGTTTTACTCTGATGGATATTAGTTTTATCATTATGGGAAATAGTTCGTTGTCGAGATGTTTTACTCCGTTGGATGGTTGTCTCGTCATTATTAGAGATAGTTTGTTGTTGAGATGTTTTACTCTGATGTATTGTAGTCTCTTTATTATGAGAGTTAGTTTGTTGTAGAGGTTTTACTCAGTGGATGGTAGTCTCATCATTATGGCAGATAGTTAGTTGTTTAGATGTTTTACACTGATGGCTGGAAGTATCTTTCATTGTTGGAGATAATTTGTTGGTTATGTTTTACTCCAATGGATGGTAGTCTCGTCATAATGGGAGATTGTTCATTGTTGAGATATTTTGATTTGATTGGATGGTAGTCTCACCAGTATGGGAGATAGTTTATTGCTGAGATGTTTTACTTCGATGGATGATAGTCTCTTTATTATGGGAGATAGTTCGTTGTGAGGTTTTGCTCCGATGGATGCTTGTCTCTTCATTAGGGAATATAGCTCGGTGTTGAGAATTTACTTCGATTGATGGTAGTCTCATCATTATGTGAGATAGTTCGTTGTTGAGATGTTTTACTCTGATGGATGGTGGTCTCTTCATTATGTAAGATAGTTCGTTGTTGATATGTTTTACTCTGATTGAAGGTAATTTGTTCATCATAAGAGACTGTTCATTGTAGAGGTTTTACTACGATGGATGGTAGACTCGTCATATGGGAGATAGTTTGTTATTGAGATGTTTTACTATGATGAATGGTAGTCTCTTCGTTATGGGTGATAGCTCGGTGTTGAGGATTTAATTAGTTGGACGGTAGTCTCGTCATTATGGGAGATAGTTCATTATCAAGATGTTTTACTCTGATTGATGGTAGTCTCGCCATTATGGGAGATAGTTAGTAATTGAGATGTTTTACTTTGATGGATGGAAGTCTCGTCATTATGGGAGATAGTTTGTTATTAAGATGTTTTACTCCGATGGATGGTTGTCTAGTCATTATGGGAAATAGTTAGTTATTTAGATGTTTTACTCCGATGAATGGTAGTCTGTTAATTACGGGAGACAGATCATTGTTGAGGTTTTACTCCAATGGATAGTAGTCTTATCATTATGGGATACAATTCGTTGTCGAGATGTTTTACTAAGATGGATGTTACTGTCGTCATTATGGGTGATAGTTCGTTGTTGAGATGTTTTACTCTGATGGATGGTAGTCTAGTCATTATCAGAGATAGTTTGTTGTTGAAATGTTTTACTATGATGGATGGTAGTCTCGTCGTTATAGGATATAAATCATTGTTGAGATGTTTTACTCCGATGGATGGTAGTCTCTTCGTTACGGGAGTCAAATCGTTGTTGAGGGTTATTCCGATGGATATTAGTCTTACCATTATGGAAGACAGATCGTTGTTGAGATGCTTCACTCTGATGGATGGTAGTCTCTTCATTATGGGAGATAGTTCGTTGTTGGGGTTTCACTTTGATAGTTGGTAGTCTTATCATTATGAGAGATAGTTTGTTGTCAAGATGTTTTACTCTGATGGATGGTAGTCTCTTCATTATGGGAGATAGTTAGAGATTGAGATATATTTCTCTGATGGATGGTAGTCACGTCATTACGGGATATAGTTTGGTTTTGAGATGTTTTATTCTGATGGATGGTAGTCTCGTCATTATGGGAGATATTTAGTTATTTAGATGTGTTACACTGATGGATGGTAGTATCTTCATTGTTTGAGATAATTCTTTGTTTAGGTTTTACTCCAATGGATGATAGTCTCGTCATAATGGGAGATAGTTCGTTGTTGAGATGTTTTCCTTTGATGGATGGTAGTCTCGCCAGTATAGGAGATAGTGAGTTGCTGAGATGTTTTACTTCGATGGAAGATAGTCTATTCATTATGGGAGATAGTTCGTTGGTGAGGTTTTGCTTCGATGGATGGTAGTCTCTTCATTATGGGAGATAGCTCGGTGTTGAGGATTTACTTTGATGGATGGTAGTCTCATCATTATGTGAGATAGTTCGTAGTTGAGATGTTTTACTCTAATAGATGATAGTCTCATAATTATGGAAGATAGTTCGTTGTTGATATGTTTTTCTCTGATGGAAGGTAGTCTCTTCGTTATAGGAGACCGTTCATTATAGAGGTTTTACTCCGATGGATGGTAGTCTCGTCATTGTGGGATATAGTACATTATTGAGATGTTTTACTCTGATGGAAGGTAGTCTCTTCATTATGGAAGACAGGTCGTTATTGAGGTTTTAATCAGATGGATAATAGTCTCATCATTATGTGAGATAGTTCGTTGTTGAGATGTTTTACTCCGATGGATGGTAGTCTCGTCATTATGGGAGATAGTTCATTGTTGAGATGTTTTACTCCGATGGATGGTAGTCTCGTCATTATGGGAGATAGTTCGTTGTTGAGATGTTTTACTCCAATGGATAGTAGTCTCTTTATTATGGGGGTAGGTTTGTTGTAGAGGTTTTACTCTGATAGATGGTAGTCTCGTTATTATGGGAGATAGTTCATTGTTGAGATATTTTTCTCTAATGGATGGTAGTCTCTTCATTATGGGAAATAGTTTGTTGTTGAGGTTTTACTACGATGAATGGTAGTCTCGTCATTATAGGAGATAAATCGTTGTTGATACGTTTTACTCCATTGGAAGGTAGATTCTACATTATGGGAGACATATAGTTGTTTAGGTTTTACTCTGATGGATAGTAGTCTTATCTTTATGGGAGTCAGTTCGTTGTTTAGGTGTTTTACTCTGTGGGTGGTAGTCTCTTCATCATGGGAGATAGTTCGTTGTTGAGATGTTTTACTCTAATTGATGGTAGTCTCGTCATTATGGGAGATAGTTAGTGATTGAGATGTTTTACTTTGACAAATTGTAGTCTCGTCATTATGGGAAATAGTTAGTTATTTAGAGGTTTTACCCCAATGTATAGTAGTCTTATCATTATGGGAGACATTTCATTGTCGAGATGTTTTACTCTGATGGATGGTAGTGTCGTCATTATAGGAGATAGTTTATTGTTGAGATGTTCTACTCCGACGGATGTTAGTCTCGTCATTATCGGAGATAGTTCATTGTTGAGACATTTTACTCTGATATATTATAGTCTCTTTATTATGGGAGTTAGTTTGTTGTAAAGGTTATTATTCAGTGGATGGTATTCTTGTCATTATGGGAGATAGTTCGTTGTTTAAATGTTTTACTCTGATGGATGGTAGTCTCTTCATTTCGGGAAATAGTTTGTTGCTGAGGTTTTACTCCGATGGATAGTAGTCTCGTCAATATAGGATATAAATCATTGTTGAGATGTTTTAGTCCGATGGATGGTAGTCCCTTCGTTACGAGAGACAAATCATTGTTGAGGTTTTACTCCGATGGATAGTAGTCTTATCATTATGGAAGACAGATCATTGTTCATATGTTTTACTCTGATGGATGGTAGTCTCTTCATTATGGGAGATAGTTCGTTATTGAGGTTTCACTCTGATAAATGGTAGTCTTGTCATTATGGGAGATAGTTTGTTGTCAAGATGTTTAACTCTGATGGATGGTAGTCTCTTCTTTATGGGAGATAGTTAGTGATTGAGATATATTTCTCTGATGGATGGTAGTCTCGTCATTACGGGAGATAGTTTGTTGTTGAGATGTTTTACTCCGATGGATGGTAGTCTCGTCATTATTGGAGATAGTTAGTTGTTTAGATGTTTTACACTAATGGCTGGTAGTATCTTCTTTGTTGGAGATAATTTGTTGTTGAGGTTTTACTCCAATGGATGGTAGTCTCGTCATAATGGGAGATAGTTCGTTGTTGAGATATTTTACTTTGATTGGATGGCAGTCTCGCCAGTATTGGAGATAGTTTGTTGCTGAGATGTTTTACTTTGATGGATGATATTCTCTTTATTATGGGAGATAGTTCGTTGGTGAGGTTTTGCTCCGATGGATGGTAGTCTCTTCATTATAGGAGATAGCTCGGTGTTGAGGATTTACTTCGAAGGATGGCAGTCTCATCATTATGTGAGATAGTTCGTTGCTGAGATGTTTCTCTCTGATGGATGGTAGTCTCTTCATTATGGAAGATAGTTCATTGTATATATGTTTTAATCTGATGGAAGGTAGTCTCTTCATTATAGGAAACCATTCATTGTAGAGGTTTTACTCCGATGGATGGTAGACTCGTCATTATGGGAAATAGTTCGTTATTGATATGTTTTACTCTGATGAATGGTAGTCTCTTTATTATGGGAGATAGCTCGGTGTTGAGGATTTACCTAGATGGATGGTAGTCTCATCATTAGGTGAGATAGTTTGTTGTTGAGATGTTTTACTCTGATGGATGATAGTCTCGTCATTATGGGAGACAGTTCGTTTTTGAGATGTTTTACTTCGATGGATGGTTGTCTAGTCATTATGGGAAATAGTTAGTCATTTAGATGTTTTACTCCGATGGATTATAGTCTCTTCATTACGGAGACAAATCGTTGTTGAGGTTTTACTCTGATGGATATTAGTCTTATCATTATGGGAGATAGTTCGTTGTCGAGATGTTTTACTCCGTTGGATGGTTGTCTCGTCATTATTAGAGATAGTTTGTTGTTGAGATGTTTTACTCTGATGTATTGTAGTCTCTTTATTATGAGAGTTAGTTTGTTGTAGAGGTTTTACTCAGTGGATGGTAGTCTCATCATTATGGCAGATAGTTAGTTGTTTATATGTTTTACACTGATGGCTGGAAGTATCTTTCATTGTTGGAGATAATTTGTTGGTTATATTTTACTCCAATGGATGGTAGTCTCGTCATAATGGGAGATTGTTCATTATTGAGATATTTTGATTTGATTGGATGGTAGTCTCACCAGTATGGGAGATAGTTTATTGCTGAGATGTTTTACTTCGATGGATGATAGTCTCTTTATTTTGGGAGATAGTTCGTTGTAAGGTTTTGCTCTGATGGATGCTTGTCTCTTCATTATGGAATATAGCTCGGTGTTGAGAATTTACTTCGATTGATGGTAGTCTCATCATTATGTGAGATAGTTCGTTGTTGAGATGTTTTACTCTGATGGATGGTGGTCTCTTCATTATGGAAGATAGTTCGTTGTTGATATGTTTTACTCTGATTGAAGGTAATCTGTTCATCATAAGAGACTGTTCATTGTAGAGGTTTTACTACGATGGATGGTAGACTCGTCATATGGGAGATAGTTTGTTATTGAGATGTTTTACTATGATGAATGGTAGTCTCTTCGTTATGGGAGATAGCTCGGTGTTGAGGATTTAATTAGTTGGATGGTAGTCTCCTCATTATGGGAGATAGTTCATTGTCAAGATGTTTTACTCTGATTGATGGTGGTCTCGCCATTATGGGAGATAGTTATTAATTGAGATGTTTTACTTTGATGGATGGAAGTCTCGTCATTATGGGAGATAGATTGTTATTAAGATGTTTTACTCCAATGGATGGTTGTCTAGTCATTATGGGAAATAGTTAGTTATTTAGATGTTTTACTCCGATGAATGGTAGTCTCTTAATTACGACAGACAGATCGTTGTTGAGGTTTTACTCCAATGGATATTAGTCTTATCATTATGGGATACAATTCGTTGTCGAGATGTTTTACTAAGATGGATGTTACTGTCGTCATTATGGGTGATAGTTCGTTGTTGAGATGTTTTACTCCGATGGATGGTAGTCTAGTCATTATCAGAGATAGTTTGTTGTTGAAATGTTTTACTCTGATGGATGGTAGTCTCGTCGTTATAGGATATAAATCATTGTTGAGATGTTTTACTCCGATGGAAGGTAGTCTCTTCGTTACGGGAGTCAAATCGTTGTTGAGGGTTATTCCGATGGATAGTAGTCTTACCATTATGGAAGACAGATCGTTGTTGAGATGCTTCACTCTGATGGATGGTAGTCTCTTCATTATGGGAGATAGTTCGTTGTTGAGGTTTCACTTTGATAATTGGTAGTCTTATCATTATGAGAGATAGTTTGTTGTCAAGATGTTTTACTCTGATGGATGTTAGTCTCTTCATTATGGGAGATAGTTAGTGATTGAGATATATTTCTCTGATGGATGGTAGTCACGTCATTATGGGATATAGTTTGGTGTTGAGATGTTTTATTCTGATGGATGGTAGTCTCGTCATTATGGGAGATATTTAGTTGTTTAGATGCTTTACACTGATGGATGGTAGTATCTTCATTGTTTGAGATAATTCTTTGTTTAGGTTTTACTCCAATGGATGATAGTCTCGTCATAATGGGAGATAGTTCGTTGTTGAGATATTTTCCTTTGATGGATGGTAGTCTCGCCAGTATGGGAGATAGTGTGCTGCTGAGATGTTTTACTTCGATGGAAGATAGTCTATTCATTATGGGAGATAGTTCGTTGGTGAGGTTTTGCTTCGATGGATGGTAGTCTCTTCATTATGGGAGATAGCTCGGTGTTGAGGATTTACTTTGATGGATGGTAGTCTCATCATTATGTGAGATAGTTCGTAGTTGAGATGTTTTACTTTAATAGATGATATCCTCATAATTATGGAAGATAGTTCGTTGTTGATATGTTTTTCTCTGATGGAAGGTAGTCTCTTCGTTATAGGAGACCGTTCATTATAGAGGTTTTACTCCGATGGATGGTAGTCTCGTCATTGTGGGATATAGTACATTATTGAGATGTTTTACTCTGATGGAAGGTAGTCCCTTCATTATGGCAGACAGGTCGTTATTGAGATTTTAATCAGATGGATAATAGTCTCATCATTATGTGAGATAGTTCGTTGTTGAGATGTTTTACTCCGATGGATTGTAGTCTCGTCATTATGGGAGATAGTTCGTTGTTGAGATGTTTTACTCCAATGGATGGTAGTCTCTTTATAAAGGGAATAGGTTTCTTGTAGAGGTTTTACTCTGATAGATGGTAGTCTCGTTATTATGGGAGATAGTTCATTGTTGAGATGTTTTTCTCTGATGGATGGTAGTCTCTTAATTACGGGAGACATATCGTTGTTGAGGTTTTACTCCAATTGATAGTAGTCTTATCATTATGGGATACAATTTGTTGTCGATATGTTTTACTTAGTGGATGGTAGTCTCGTCATTATGGGAGATAATTCTTTGTTGAAATGTTTTTACTATGATTGATGGTAGTCTCGTCATTATAGTATAGAAATCATTGTTGAGATGTTTTACTCCGATGGATGGTAGTGTCTTCGTCATGGGAGTCAAATCGTTGTTGAAGTTTTACTCCGATGGATAGTAGTCTTATCATTATGAAAGACAGATCGTTGTTGAGATGCTTCACTCTGATGGATGGTAGTCTCTTCATTATGGGAGATAGTTCGTTGTTTAGGTTTCACTTTGATAATTGGTAGTCTTGTCATTATGGGAGATAGTTTGTTGTCAAGATGTTTTAGTCTGATGGATGGTAGTCTCTTCATTATGGGAGATAGTTAGTGATTGAGATATATTTTTCTGATGGATGGTAGTCTCGTCATTACGGGAGATAGTTTGGTGTTGAGATGTTTTTTCCTGATGGATGGTAGTCTTGTCATTATGGGAGATATTTAGTTGTTTAGATGTTTTACACTGCTGGATGGTAGTATCTTCATTGTTGGAGATAATTCTTTGTTAAGGTTTTACTCCAATGGATGATAGTCTCGTCATAATGGGAGATAGTTCGTTGTTGAGATATTTTCCTTTGATGGATGGTAGTCTCGCCAGTATGGGAGATAATGTGTTGCTGAGTTGTTTTACTTCGATGGATGATAGTCTATTCATTATGGGAGATAGTTCGTTGGTGAGGTTTTGCTTCAATGGATGGTAGTCTCTTCATTATGGGAGATAGCTCGGTGTTGAGGATTTACTTCGATGGATGGTAGTCTCATCATTATGTGAGATAGTTCGTAGTTGAGATGTTTTTCTCTGATAGATGGTAGTCTCTTAATTATGGAAGATATTTCGTTGTTGATATGTTTTTCTCTGATGGAATGTAGTATCTTCGTTATAGGAGACCGTTCATTATAGAGGTTTTACTCCGATGGATGGTAGTCTCGTCATTGTGGGATATAGTACATTATTGAGATGTTTTACTCTAATGGAAGGTAGTCTGTTCATTATGGGAGACAGGTCGTTATTGAGGTTTTAATCAGATGGATAATAGTCTCATCATTATGTGAGATGGTTCGTTGTTGAGATGTTTTACTCCGATGGATGGTAGTCTCGTCATTATAAGAGATAGTTCGTTGTTGAGATGTTTTACTCCAATGGATGGTAGTCTCTTTATAAAGGGAGTAGGTTTGTTGTAGAGTTTTTTCTCTGATAGATAGTAGTCTCGTTATTATGGGAGATAGTTCATTGTTGAGATGTTTTTCTCTGATGGATGGTAGTCTCTTTATTACAGGAAATAGTTTGTTGTTGAGGTTTTACTGCGATGAATGGTAGTCTCGTCATTATAGGAGATAAATCGTTGTTGAGATGTTTTACACCGATGGAAGGTAGTTTCTTCATTACGGAGACATATCGTTGTTGAGGTTTTACTCTGATGGATTGTAATCTTATCTTTATGGGAGACAGTTCATTGTTAAGGTGTTTTACTCTGATGGGTGGTAGTCTCTTCATTATGGGAGATAGTTCGTTGTCGAGATGTTTTACTCTGATTGATGGTATACTCGCCATTATGGGAGATAGTTAGTGATTTAGATGTTTTACTTTGATGGATGGTAGTCTCCTCATTATGGGAGATGATTTGTTGTTGAGATGTTTTACTCTGATGGATGGTTGTCTAGTCATTTTGGGAAATAGTTAGTTGTTGAGATGTTTTACTCTGATGGATGGTTGTCTTATCATTATGGAATACAATTCATTGTCGAGATCTTTTACTAAGATGGATTGTACTGTCGTCATTATGGGAGATAGTTCATTGTTGATATGTTTTACTCCAATGGATGGTAGTCTAGTAATTCTTAGAGATAGTTCGTGGTTAAGATATTTTACTCTGATGGATTGTAGTCTCTTTATTATGAGAGTTAGTTTGTTGTAGAGGTTTTACTCAGTGGATGGTGGTCTCGTCGTTATGGGAGATAATTCTTTGTTGAAATGTTTTGCTCAGATGGATGGTAGTCTCGTCATTATAGTATATAAATCATTGTTGAGATGTTTTACTCCGATGGATGGTAGTCTCTTCGTTATGGGAGTCAAATCGTTGTTGAGGTTTTACTCCGATGGATAATAGTCTTATCATTATGAAAGACAGATCATTGTTGAGATGCTTCACTCTGATGGATGGTAGTCTCTTCATTATGCGAGATAGTTCGTTGTTGAAGTTTCACTTTGATAATTGGTAGTCTTGTCATTATGGGAGATAGTTTGTTGTTGATATGTTTTTCTCTGATGGATGGTAGTCTCTTCATTATGGGAGATAGTTAGTTATTGAGATATATTTCTCTGATGGATGGTAGTCTCGTCATTACGGGAGATAGTTTGTTGTAGAGATGTTTTCCTCTGATCGATGGTAGTCTCGTCATTATGGGAGATATTTAGTTGTTTAGTTGTTTTACACTGATGGATGGTAGTATCTTTATTATTGGAGATAATTGTTTGTTGAGGTTTTACTCCAATGGATGATAGTCTTGTCATAATGGGAGATAGTTCGTTGTTGAGATATTTTACTTTGATGGATGGTAGTCTCGCCAGTATGGAAGATAGTTTGTTACTGAGATGTTTTACTTCGATGGATGATAGTCTATTAATTATGGGAGATAGTTTGTTAGTGAGGTTTTGCTTCAATGGATGGTAGTCTCTTCATTATGGGAGATAGCTCAGTGTTGAGGATTTACATCGATGGATGGTAGTCTCATCATTATGTGAGATAGTTCGTTGTGGAGATCTTTTGCTCTGATGGATGGTAGTCTCTTAATTATGGAAGATAGTTCGTTGTTGATATGTTTTTCTCTGATGGAAGGTAGTCTCTTTGTTATAGGAGACCGTTCATTATAGAGGTTTTACTCTGATGGATTGTAGTCTCGTCATTATGGGAGATAGTTCATTATTGAGATGTTTTACTTTGATGGAAGGTAGTCTCTTCATTACGGGAGACAGGTCGTTATTGAAGTTTTACTCTGATAGTTGGTAGTCTTCTTATTATGGGAGATAGTTTGTTATCGAGATGTTTTACTCTGATGGATTATAGTCTCTTCATTATGGGAGATAGTTAGTCATTGAGATATATTTCTCTAATGGATGGTAGTCTTGTCATTATGCGAGATAGTTTGTGTTGAGATGTTTTACTCCGATGAATGGTAGTCTCGTCATTATGGGAGATAGTTAGTTGTTTAGATGTTTTACACTGATGGATGGTAGTATCTTCATTGGTTGAGATAATTTGTTGTTGTGATTATACTCCAATGGATTTTAGTCTTGCCAGTATGGGAGATAGTTTGTTGCTTATATGTTTTACTTTGATGGATGATAGTCTCTTCATTATGGGAGATAGTTTGTTGGTGAGGTTTTTCTCCGTTGGACGGTTGTCTCTTCATTATGGGAGATAGCTCGGCGTTGAGGATTTACTTCGATGGATGGTAGTCTCATCATTATGTGAGATAGTTCGTTGTTGAGATGTTTTACTCTGATGGATGGTAGTATCTGCAATATGGAAGATAGTTCGTTGTTGATATGTTTTACTCTGATGGAAGGTAGTCTCTTCATTATAGGAGATAATTAATTGTAGAGGTTTTACTCTGATGGATGGTAGTCTCGTCATTATGGGAGATAGTTCGTTGTTGAGATGTTTTACTTCGATGGATGGTATTCTCCTCATTATGGGAGATAGTTCGTTGTTGAGATGTTTTACTCCGATGGATGGTAGTCTCTTTATTATGGGAGTAGGTTTGTTGTAGTGGTTTTACTATGATCGATGGTAGTCTTGTTATTATAGGAGATAGTTCGTTGTTGAGATGTTTTTCCCTGATGGATGGTAGTCTCTTCATTATGGGAAATAGTTTGTTGTTGAGGTTTTACTGCGATGAATAGTAGTCTCGTCATTATAGGAGATAAATCTTTGTTGAGACAATTTACTCCGATGGAAGGTAGTCTCTTCATTAAAGGAAACATATTGTTGTTGAGGTTTTACGCAGATGGATAGTAGTCTTATCTTTACGGGAGATAGTTTGTTGTCGAGATGTTTTACTCTGATGGATGGTAGTCTCCTCATTATGGAAGATAGTTAGTGATTGAGATATATTTCTCTAATGGATGGTAGTCTCGTCATTACGGGAGATAGTTAGTTGTTTAGATGTTTTACACTGATGGATGGTAGTATCTTCATTGTTGGAGATAATTCGTTGTTGAGGTTTTACTCAAATGGATGGTAGTCTCGTCATAATGGGAGACAGTTCGTTATTGAGATATTTTACTTTGGGTGATGGTGGTCTCGCCAGTTTGGCAGATAGTTCATTGTTGAGATGTTTTACTCTGATGGATGGTATTTTCTTCATTATGGGAGATAGTTCATTGTTGAGATGTTTTACTCCGATGGATGGTAGTCTCTTTATTATGGGAGTAGGTTTGTTGTAGAGGTTTTACTCTGATGGATGGTAGTCTCGTTATTATGGGAGATAGTTTGTTGTTGAGATGTTTTTCTCTGATGGATGGTAGTCTCTTCATTATGGGAAATAGTTTGTTGTTGAGGTTTTTCTGCGATGAATGGTAGTTTCGTAATTATAGGAGATAAATTGTTATTGAGACGTTTTACTCCGATGGAAGGTAGTCTCTTCATTACGGGAGTCATATCGTTGTTGAGGTTTTACTCAGATGGATAGTAGTCTTATCTTTATCGGAGATAGTTTGTTGTTGAGATGTTTTACTCTGATGGGTGGTAGTCTCTTCAGTATGGGAGATAGTTTGTTGTCGAGATGTTTTACTCTGATTGATGGTAGTCTCGTCATTATGGGTGATAGTTAGTGATTGAGATGTTTAACTTTGATGGATTGTAATCTCGTCATTTTGGGAGATAGGTTGTTGTTGAGATGTTTTACTCCGATGAATGGTTGTCTAGTCATTATGGGAAATAGTTAGTTATTTAGATGTTTTACTCCAATGGATGGTAGTCTCTTCATTACGGGAGACAGATCGTTGTTGAGGTTTTACTCCGATGGATAGTAGTCTTATCATTATGGGAGATAGTTCGTTGTTAAGATGTTTTACTCCGATGGATGGTAGTCTCGTCATTATCGGACATAGTTCGTTGTTGAGATGTTTTACTCTGATGGATTGTAGTCTCTTTATTACGGGAGTTAGTTTGTTGTAGAGGTTTTACTCAGTGGATGCTAGTCTCGTCATTATGGGAGACAGTTCGTTGTTGAAATGTTTTACTGTGATGGTTTGTAGTCTCTTCATTATGGAAAATATTTCGTTGTTGAGGTTTTACTCCGATGGATGGTAGTACCGTGATTATATGATATAAATCATTGTTGAGATGTTTTACTCCGGTGGATGGTAGTCTCTTTGTTACGGGAAACAAATCGTTGTTCGGTTTTACTCCGATGGATAATAGTCTTATCATTATGGAAGACAGGTCGTTGTTGAGATGTTTTTTCTCTAACGGATGGTAGTCTATTCATTATGGGAGATAGTTCGTTGTTGAGGTTTCACTCTGATAGTTGGTAGTCTTGTTATGACGGGAGATAGTTTGTTGTCGAGATGTTTTACTCTGATGGATTGTAGTCTCTTCATTATGGGAGATAGTTAGTGATTGAGATATATTTCTCTAATGGATGGTAGTCTTGTCATTACGGGAGATAGTTTATGTTGAGATGTTTTACTCCGATGGATGTTAGTCTCGTCATTATGGGAGATAGTTAGTTATTTAGATGTTTTATACTGATGGATGGTAGTATCTTCATTGGTTGAGATAATTTGTTGTTGAGATTTTACTCCAATGGATTGTAGTCTCGTCATAATGGGAAATAGTTCGTTGTTGAGATATTTTACTTTGATGGATGGTAGTCTCGGCAGTATGGGAGATAGTTTGTTGCTTATATGTTTTAGATCGATTGATGATAGTCTCTTCATTATGGGAGATAGTTCGTTGGTGAGGTTTTTCTCCATTGGATGGTTGTCTCTTCATTATGGGAGATAGCTCGGCGTTGAGGATTTACTTCGATGGATGGTAGTCTCATCATTATGTGAGATAGTTCGTTATTGAGATGTTTTACTCTGATGGATGGTAGTCTCTTCATTATGGAAGATAGTTCGTTGTTGATATGTTTTACTCTGATGGAAGGTAGTCTCTTCATTATAGGAGACAGTTCATTGTAGAGGTTTTACTCCGATGGATGGTAGTCTCGTCATTATGGAAGATAGTTTGTAGTTGAGATGTTTTACTCTGATGGATGGTATTTTCTTCATTATGGGAGATAGTTCGTTCTTGAGATGTTTTACTCCGATGGATGGTAGTCTCTTTATTATGGGAGTAGGTTAGTTGTAGAGGTTTTAGTCTGATGGATGGTAGTCTCGTTATTATGGAAGATAGTTCGTTGTTGATATTTTTTTCTCTGATGGATGGTAGTCTCTTCATTATTGGAAATAGTTTGTTGTTGAGGTTTTACTGCGATGAATGGTAGTCTCGTCATTATAGGAGATAAATTGTTGTTGAGACGTTTTACTCGGATGGAAGGTAGTCTCTTTATTACGGGAGACATATCGTTCTTGAGGTTTTACTCTGATGGATAGTAGTCTTATCTTTATGGGAGACAGTTCGTTGTTGAGATGTTTTACTCTGATGGGTGGTAGTCTCTTCTTTATAGAAGATAGTTTGTTGTTGAGATGTTTTACTCTGATTGATGGTAGTCTCGTCATTATCGCTGATAGTTAGTGATTGAGATGTTTTACTTTGATGGATTGTAGTCTCGTCATTATGGGAGATAGTTTGTTGTTGAGATGTTTTACTCCGATGAATGGTTGTCTAGTCATTATGGGAAATAGTTAGTTATTTAGATGTTTTACTCCGATGGATGGTAGTCTCTTCATTACGGGAGACAGATCGTTGTTGAGGTTTTACTCCGATGGATAGTAGTCTTATCATTATGGGAGATAGTTCGTTGTTGAAATGTTTTACTCTGATGGATGGTAGTCTCTTCATTATCGGACATAGTTCGTTGTTGAGATGTTTTACTCTGATGGATTGTAGTCTCTTTATTACGGGAGTTAGTTTGTTGTAGAGGTTTTACTCAGTGGATTGTAGTCTCGTCATTATGGGAGACAATTCGTTGTTGAAATGTTTTACTCTAATGGATTGTAGTCTCTTCATTATGGAAAATATTTCGTGGTTTAGGTTTTACTCCGATGGATGGTAGTATCGTGATTATAGGATATAAATCATTATTGAGATGTTTTACTCTGGTGGATGGTAGTCTCTTTGTTACGGGAAACAAATCGTTGTTTAGGTTTTACTCCGATGGTTAATAGTCTTATCATTATGGAAGCCAGGTTGTTGTTGAGATGTTTTAATCTAATGGATGGTAGTCTCTTAATTATGGGAGATAGTTCGTTGTTGAGGTGTCACTCTGATAGTTGGTAGTCTTGTTATTATGGGAGATAGTTTGTTGTCGAGATGTTTTACTCTGATGGATTGTAGTCTCTTCATTATGGGAGATAGTTAGTGATTGAGATATATTTCTCTAATGGATGGTAGTCTTATCATTACGGGAGATAGTTTGTGTTGAGATGTTTTACTCCGATGGATGGTAGTCTCGTCATTATGGGAGATAGTTAGTTGTTTAGATGTTTTATACTGATGGATGGTAGTATCATCATTGGTTGAGATAATTTGTTAATGAGATTTTACTCCAATGGATTGTAGTCTCGTCATAATGGGAAATAGTTCGTTGTTGAGATATTTTACTTTGATGGATGGTAGTCTCGGCAGTATGGGAGATAGTTTGTTGCCTATATGTTTTAGTTCGATGGATGATAGTCTCTTCATTATGGGAGATAGTTCGTTGGTGAGGTTTTTCTCTGTTGGATGGTTGTCTCGTCATTATGGGAGATAGTTCGTTGTTGAGATGTTTTACTCCGATGGATGGTATTCTCGTCATTTTGGGAGATAGTTCGTTGTTGAGATGTTTTACTCCGATGGATGGTAGTCTCTTTATTATGGGAGTAGGTTTGTTCTAGAGGTTTTACTCCGATGGATGGTAGTCTTGTTATTATAGGAGATAGTTCATTGTTGAGATGTTTTTCCGTGATGGATAGTAGTCTCTTCATTATGGGAAATAGTTTGTTGTTGAGGTTTTACTGCGATGAATGGTATTTTCTTCATTACAGGAGATAAATCGTTGTTGAGACGATTTACTCCGATGGAAGGTAGTCTCTTCATTAAAGGAGACATATTGTTGTTGAGGTTTTACTTTGATGGATAGTAGTCTTATCTTTATGGGAGACAGTTCGTTGTTGAAATGTTTTACTCTGATGGGTGGTAGTCTCTTCATTATGGGAGATAGTTCGTTGTCTAGATGTTTGACTCTGATCGATGGTAGTCTTTTCATTATGGGAGATAGTTAGTGATTGAGATCTTTTACTTTGATGGATTGTAGTCTCTTCATTATGGGAGATAGTTTGTTGTTGAGATGTTTTACTCTGATGGATGGTTGTCTAGTCATTATGGGAAATAGTTAGTTATTTAGATGTTTTATTCCGATGGACGGTAGTCTCTTCATTACGGGAGACAGATTGTTGTTGAGCTTTTACTCTGATGGATAATAGTCTCGTCATTATCAGATATAGTTCGTTGTTGAGATGTTTTACTCTGATGGATTGTAGTCTCTTTATTATGGGAGTTAGTTTGTTGTAGAGGTTTTACTCAGTGGATGTTAGTCTCGTCATTATGGGATTAAGTTCGTTGAGATGTTTTACTCCGGTGGATGGTAGTCTCTTTGTTACAGGAGACAAATCGTTGTTTAGATTTTACTCCGATGGACAATAGTCTTATCATTATAAAAGACAGATCGTTGCTGAGATGTTTTACTCTAATAGATGGTAGTCTCTTCATTATGGGAGATAGTTCGTTGTTTAAGTTTAACTCTATTAATTTTTGTATTCTTGTCATTATGGGAGATAGTTTGTTGTCGAGATGTTTTACTCTGATGGATGGTAGTCTCTTCATTATGGAAGATAGTTAGTGATTGAGATATATTTCTCTGATGAATGGTAGTCTCGTCATTATGGGAGATAGTTAGTTGTTTAGATGTTTTACACTGATGGATGGTAGTATCTTCATTGTTGGAGATAATTCGTTGTTGAGGTTTTACTCCAATGGATGGTAGTCTCGTCATAATGGGAGATAGTTCGTTGTTGAGATATTTTACTTTGATGGATGGTAGTCTCGCCAGTATGGCAGATAGTTCGTTGTTGAGATGTTTTACTCCGATGGATAGTAGTCTCGTCATTATGGGAGATAGTTCGTTGTTGAGATGTTTTACTCCGATGGATAGTATTCTCGTCATTATCGGACAAAGTTCGTTGTTGAGATGTTTTACACTGATGGATTGTAGTCTCTTTATTATGGGAGTTAGTTTGTTGTAGAGGTTTTACTCAGTGGATGGTAGTCTCGTAATTATGGGAGATAGTTCGTTGTGGAAATGTTTTACTCTGATGGATGGTAGTCTCTTTATTATGTGAAATAGTTCGTTGTTGAGGTTTTACTCCGATGGATGGTAGTCTCGTCATTATTGGATATAAATCATCGTTGAGATGTTTTACTCCGATGGATTGTAGTCTCTTCGTTACAGGAGAAAAATCGTTATTTAGGTTTTACTCTGATGGACAGTAGTCTTATAATTATGGAAGACAGATCATTGTTGAGATGTTTTACTCTAATAGATGGTAGTCTCTTCATTATGGGAGATAGTTCGTTGTTGAAATTTCACTCTATTAATTTTTTTAGTCTTGTCATTATGGGATATAGTTTGTTGTCGAGATGTTTTACTCTGATGGATGGTAGTCTCTTCATTATGGGAGATAGTTAGTGATTGAGATATATTTCTCTGATGGATGGTAGTCTCGTCATTACGGGAGATAGTTAGTTGTTTAGATGTTTTACACTGATGGATGGTAGTATCTTCATTATGGGAGATATTTAGTTGTTTAGATGTTTTACACTGATGGATGGTAGTATCTTCATTATTGGAGATAATTCATTGTTGAGGTTTTACTCCAATAGATGGTAATCTCGCCAGTATGGAAGATAGTTTGTTGCTGAGATGTTTTACTTCGATGGATTATAGTCTATTCATTATGGGAGATAGTTCGTTGGTGAGGTTTTGCTTCGATGAATGGTAGTCTCAACATTATGTGAGATAGTTCGTTGTTAAGATGTTTTACTCTGATGGATGGTAGTCTCTTAATTATGGAAGATAGTCCGTTGTTGATATGTTTTTCTCTGATGGAAGGTAGTCTCTTTGTTAAAGGAGACCGTTCATTATAGAGTTTTTACTCTGATGGATGGTAGTCTCGTCATTATGGAAGATATTTCATTATTGAGGTGTTTTACTTTGATGGAAGGTAGTCTCTTCATTACGGGAGACAGGTCGTTATTGATGTTTTACTCAGATGGATATTAGTCTCATTATTATGTGAGATAGTTCGTTGTTGAGATGTTTTACTCTGATGGATGGTAGTCTCGTCATTACGGGAGATAGTTCGTTGTTGAGATGTTTTACTCCGATGGATGGTTGTCTCGTCATTATGGGAGATAGTTCGTTGTTGAGATGTTTTACTCCAATGGATAGTAGTCTCTTTATTATGGGGGTAGGTTTGTTGTAGAGGTTTTACTCTGATAGATGGTAGTCTCGTTATTATGGGAGATAGTTCGTTGTTGAGATATTTTTCTCTAATGGATGGTAGTCTCTTCATTATGGGAAATAGTTTGTTGTTGAGGTTTTACTACGATGAATGGTAGTCTCGTCATTATAGGAGATAAATCGTTGTTGAGACATTTTACTCCGATGGAAGGTAGATTCTACAATACGGGAGACATATAGTTGTTTAGGTTTTACTCTGATGGATAGTAGTCTTATCTTTATGGGAGACAGTTCGTTGTTTAGGTGTTTTACTCTGTGGGTGGTAGTCTCTTCATCATGGGAGATAGTTCGTTGTCGAGATGTTTTACTCTAATTGATGGTAGTCTCGTCATTATGGGAGATAGTTAGTGATTGAGATGTTTTACTTTGACAAATGGTAGTCTCGTCATTATGGGAAATAGTTAGTCATTTAGATGTTTTACTGCGATGGATGGTAGTCTCTTCATTACGGGAGATAGATTGTTGTTGAGGTTTTACCCCAATGTATAGTAGTCTTATCATTATGGGAGACATTTCATTGTCGAGATGTTTTACTCTGATGGATGGTAGTGTCGTCATTATGGGAGATAGTTTATTGTTCAGATGTTCTACTCCGACGGATGTTAGTCTCATCATTATCGGAGATAGTTCATTGTTGAGACATTTTACTCTGATATATTATAGTCTCTTTATTATGGGAGTTAGTTTGTTGTAAAGGTCATTATTCAGTGGATGGTATTCACGTCATTATGGGAGATAGTTTGTTGTTTAAATGTTTTACTCTGATGGATGGTAGTCTCTTCATTTCGGGAAATAGTTTGTTGTTGAGGTTTTACTCCGATGGATAGTAGTCTCGTCAATATAGGATATAAATCATTGTTGAGATGTTTTAGTCCGATGGATGGAAGTCCCTTTGTTACGAGAGACAAATCATTGTTGAGGTTTTACTCCGATGGATAGTAGTCTTATCATTATGGAAGACAGATCATTGTTCATATGTTTTACTCTGATGGATGGTAGTCTCTTCATTATGGGAGATAGTTCGTTATTGAGGTTTCACTCTGATAAATGGTAGTCTTGTCATTATGGGAGATAGTTTGTTGTCAAGATGTTTAACTCTGATGGATGGTAGTCTCTTCTTTATGGGAGATAGTTAGTGATTGAGATATATTTCTCTGATGGATGGTAGTCTCGTCATTACGGGAGATAGTTTGTTGTTGAGATGTTTTACTTTGATGGATGGTAGTCTCGTCATTATTGGAGATACTAAGTTGTTTAGATGTTTTACACTAATGGCTGGTAGTATCTTCTTTGTTGGAGATAATTTGTTGTTGAGGTTTTACTCCAATGGATGGTAGTCTCGTCATAATGGGAGATAGTTCGTTGTTGAGATATTTTACTTTGATTGGATGGCAGTCTCGCCAGTATGGGAGATAGTTTGTTGTTGAGATGTTTTACTTTGATTGATGATAGTCTCTTTATTATGGGAGATAGTTCGTTAGTGAGGTTTTGCTCCGATGGATGGTAGTCTCTTCATTATAGGAGATAGCTCAGTGTTGAGGATTTACTTCGATGGATGGCAGTTTCATCATTATGTGAGATAGTTCGTTGCTGAGATGTTTCTCTCTGATGGATGGTAGTCTCTTCATTATGGAAGATAGTTCGCTGTATATATGTTTTAATCTGATGGAAGGTAGTCTCTTCATTATGGGAAACCGTTCATTGTAGAGGTTTTACTCCGATGGATGGTATACTCGTCATTATGGGAAATATTTCGGTATTGAGATGTTTTACTCTGATGAATGCTTGTCTCTTCATTATGGAAGATAGCTCAGTGTTGAGGATTTACTTAGATGGATGGTAGTCTCATTATTAGGTGAGATAGTTCGTTGTTGATATGTTTTACTCTGATGGATGGTAGTCTCGTCATTACGGGAGATAGTTCGTTGTTGAGATGTTTCACTCTGATGGATGGTAGTCTCTTCATTATGGAAGATAGTTCGTTGTATATATGTTTTAATCTGATGGAAGGTAGTCTCTTCATTATAGGAAACCGTTCATTGTAGAGGTTTTACTCCGAAGGATGGTAGACTCGTCATTATGGGAGATAGTTCGTTATTGAGATGTTTTACTCTGATGAATGGTAGTCTCTTCATTATGGGAGATAGCTCGGTGTTGAGGATTTACCTAGATGGATGGTAGTCTCATCATTAGGTGAGATAGTTTGTTGTTGAGATGTTTTACTCTGATGGATGATAGTCTCGTCATTATGGGAGATAGTTCGTTTTTGAGATTTTTTACTCCGATGGATGGTTGTCTAGTCATTATGGGAAATAGTTAGTTATTTAGATGTTTTACTCCGATGGATTGTAGTCTCTTCATTACGGGAGACAAATCGTTGTTGAGGTTTTACTCCGATGGATATTAGTCTTATCATTATAGGAGATAGTTCATTGTCGAGATGTTTTACTCTGTTGGATTGTTGTCTCGTCATTATTAGAGATAGTTTGTTGTTGAGATGTTTTACTCTGATGTATTGTAGTCTCTTTATTATGAGAGTTAGTTTGTTGTAGAGGTTTTACTCAGTGAATGGTAGTCTCGTCATTATGGCAGATAGTTAGTTGTTTAGATGTTTTACACTGATGGCTGGAAGTATCTTTCATTGTTGGAGATAATTTGTTGGTTATGTTTTACTCCAATGGATGTTAGTCTCGTCATAATGGGAGATTGTTCATTGTTGAGATATTTTGATTTGATTGGATGGTAGTCTCACCAGTATGGGAGATAGTTTATTGATGAGATGTTTTACTTCGATGGGTGATAGTCTCTTTATTATGGGAGATAGTTCGTTGTGAGGTTTTGCTCCGATGGATGGTTGTCTCTTCATTATGGAATATAGCTCGGTGTTGAGAATTTACTTCGATGGATGGTAGTCTCATCATTATGTGAGATAGTTCGTTGTTGAGATGTTTTACTCTGATGGATGGTAGTCTCTTCATTATGGAAGATAGTTCGTTGTTGAGGTTTTACTATGATGGATGGTAGACTCGTCATATGGGAGATTGTTTGTTATTGAGATGTTTTACTATGAGGAATGGTAGTCTCTTTATTATGGGAGATAGCTCAGTGTTTAGGATTTAATTAGTTGGATGGTAGTCTCCTCATTATGGGAGATAGTTCATTGTCGAGATGTTTTACTCTGATTGATGGTAGTCTCGCCATTATGGGAGATAGTTAGTAATTGAGATGTTTTACTTTGATGGATGGAAGTCTCGTCATTATGGGAGATAGTTTGTTATTGAGATATTTTACTCCGATGGATGGTTGTCTAGTCATTATGGGAAATAGTTAGTTATTTAGATGTTTTACTCTGATGAATGGTAGTCTCTTAATTACGGGAGACAAATCGTTGTTGAGGTTTTACTCCAATGGATAGTAGTCTTAACATTATGGGATACAATTCGTTATCGAGATGTTTTACTAAGATGGATGTTACTGTCGTCATTATGGGTGATAGTTCGTTGTTGAGATGTTTTACTCCTATGGATGGTAGTCTAGTCATTATCAGAGATAGTTCGTTGTTGAGATGTTTTACTCTGATGGAGGGTAGTCTGGTCATTATGGGAGATAATTCTTTGTTGAAATGTTTTACTCTGATGGATGGTAGTCTCGTCATTATAGGATATAAATCATTGTTGAGATGTTTTACTCCGATGGATGGTAGTCTGTTCGTTACGGGAGTCAAATCGTTGTTGAGGGTTTACTCCGATGGATAGTAGTCTTACCATTATGGAAGACAGATCGTTGTTGAGATGCTTCACTCTGATGGATGGTAGTCTCTTCATTATGGGAGATAGTTCGTTGTTGAGGTTTCACTTTGATAATTGGTAGTCTTATCATTATGGGAGATAATTTGTTGTCAAGATGTTTTACTCTGATGGATGGTAGTCTTGTCATTACGGGAGATAGTTTGGTGTTGAGATGTTTTATTCTGATGGATCGTAGTCTCGTCATTATGGGAGATATTTAGTTTATTAGATGTTTTACACTGATGGATGGTAGTATCTTCATTGTTGGAGATAATTCTTTGTTTAGGTTTTACTCCAATGGATGATAGTCTCGTCATAATGGGATATAGTTCGTTGTTGAGATATTTTCCTTTGATGGATGGTACTCTCGCCAGTATGGGAGATAGTGTGTTGCTGAGATGTTTTACTTCGATGGAAGATAGTCTATTCATTATGGGAGATAGTTCGTTGGTGGGGTTTTTCTTCGATGGATTGTAGTCTCTTCATTATGGGAGATAGCTCGGTGTTGAGGATTTACTTCGATGGATGGTAGTCTCATCATTATGTGAGATAGTTCGTAGTTGAGATGTTTTACTCTAATAGATGATAGTCTCATAATTATGGAAGATAGTTCGTTGTTGATATGTTTTTCTCTGATGGAAGATAGTCTCTTCGTTATAGGAGACCGTTCATTATAGAGGTTTTACTCCGATGGATGGTAGTCTCGTCATTGTGTGATATAGTACATTATTGAGATGTTTTACTCTGATGGAAGGTAGTCTCTTCATTATGGGAGACAGGTCGTTATTGAGGTTTTAATCATATGGATAATAGTCTCATCATTATGTGAGATAGTTCGTTGTTGAGATGTTTTACTCCGATGGATGATAGTCTCGTCATTATGGGAGATAGTTCGTTGTTGAGATGTTTTACTCCAATGGATGGTAGTCTCTTTATAAAGGGAGTAGGTTTGTTGTAGAGGTTTTACTCTGATGGATGGTAGTCTCTTTATTATAGGAAATAGTTTGTTGTTGAGGTTTTACTGCGATGAATGGTAGTTTCGTCATTATAGGAGATAAATCGTTGCTGAGACGTTTTACTCCGATGGAAGGAAGTCTCTTCATTACGGGAGACATATCGTTGTTGAGGTTTTACTCTGATGGATTGTAATCTTATCTTTATGGGAGACAGTTCATTGTTGAGGTGTTTTACTCTGATGGGTGGTAGTCTCTTCATTATGGGAGATAGTTCGTTGTCGAGATGTTTTACTCTGATTGATGGTAGTCTCGCCATTATGGGAGATAGTTAGTGATTGAGATGTTTTACTTTGATGGATGGTAGTCTCGTCATTATGGGAGATGATTTGTTGTTGATATGTTTTACTCTGATGGATCGTTGTCTAGTCATTATGGGAAATAGTTAGTTATTTATATGTTTTACTCCGATGAATGGTAGTCTCTTAATTACGGGAGACAAATCGTTGTGGAGGTTTTACTCCGATGGATAATAGTCTTATCATTATGGAATACAATTCATTGTTGATATGTTTTACTCCGATGGATGGTAGTCTAGTAATTCTTAGAGATAGTTCGTGGGTGAGATGTTTTACTCTGATGGATTGTAGTCTCTTTATTATGAGAGTTAGTTTGTTGTAGAGGTTTTACTTAGTGGATGGTAGTCTCGTCATTATGGGAGATAATTTTTGTTGAAATGTTTTACTATGATGGATGGTAGTCTCGTCACTATAGTATATAAATCATTGTTGAGATGTTTTACTCTGATGGATGGAAGTGTCTTCGTTATGGGAGTCAAATCGTTGTTGAGGTTTTACTCTGATGGATAGTAGTCTTATCATTATGAAAGACAGATAATTGTTGAGATGCTTCACTCTGATGGATGGTAGCCTCTTCATTATGGGAGATAGTTCGTTGTTGAGGTTTCACTTTGATAATTGGTAGTCTTGTCATTATGGGTGATAGTTTGTTGTGAAGATGTTTTACTCTGATGGATGGTAGTCTCTTAATTATGGGAGATAGTTAGTGATTGAGATATATTTTTCTGATGGATGGTAGTCTCGTCATTACGGGAGATAGTTTGGTGTTGAGATGTTTTATTCTGATGGATGGTAGTCTCGTCATTATGGGAGATATTTAGTTGTTTAGATGTTTTACATTGATGGATGGAAGTATCTTCATTGTTGGAGATAATTCTTTGTTTAGGTTTTACTCCAATGGATGATAGTCTCGTCATAATGGGAGATAGTTTGTTGTTGAGATAATTTCCTTTGATGGATGGTAGTCTCGCCAGTATGGGAGATAGTGTGTTGCTGAGTTCTTTTACTTCGATGGATGATAGTCTATTCATTATGGGAGATAGTTCGTTGGTGAGGTTTTGCTTCGATGGATGGTAGTCTCTTCATTATGGGAGATAGCTCGGTGTTGAGGATTTACTTCGATGGATGGTAGTCTCATCATTATGTGAGATAGTTCGTAGTTGAGATGTTTTACTCTGACAGATGGTAGTCTCTTAATTATGGAAGATATTTCGTTGTTGATATGTTTTTCTCTGATGGAATGTAGTCTCTTCGTTATAGGAGACCGTTCATTATAGAGGTTTTACTCTGATGGATGGTACTCTCGTCATTGTGGGATATAGTACATCATTGAGATGTTTTACTCTGATGGAAGGTAGTCTCTTCATTATGGGAGACAGGTCATTATTGAGGTTTTAATCAGATGGATAATAGTCTCATCATTATGTGAGATAGTTCGTTGTTGAGATGTTTTACTCCGATGGATGGTAGTCTCGTCATTATAAGAGATAATTCGTTGTTGAGATGTTTTACTCCAATGGATGGTAGTCTCTTTATAAAGGGAGTAGGTTTGTTGTAGAGGTTTTACTCTGATAGATAGTAGTCTCGTTATTATGGGAGATAGTTCGTTGTTGAGATGTTTTTCTTTGATGGATGGTAGTCTCTTTATTACAGGAAATAGTTTGTTGTTGAGGTTTTACTGCGATGAATGGTAGTCTCGTCATTATAGGAGATAAATCGTTGTTGAGACGTTTAACACCGATGGAAGGTAGTCTATTCATTACGAGAGACATATCGTTGTTGAGGTTTTACTCTGATGGATTGTAATCTTATCTTTATGGGAGACAGTTCATTGTTGAGGTGTTTTACTCTAATGGGTGGTAGTCTCTTCATTATGGGAGATAGTTCGTTGTCGAGATGTTTTACTCTGATTGATGGTAGTCTCGCCATTATGGGAGATAGTTAGTGATTTAGATGTTTTACTTTGATGGATGGTAGTCTCCACATTGTGGGAGATGATTTGTTGTTGAGATGTTTTACTCTGATGGATGGTTGTCTAGTCATTTTGGGAAACAATTAGTTATTTAGATGTTTTACTCCGATGAATGGTAGTCTCTTAATTATGGGAGACAAATCATTGTTGAGGTTTTACTCTGATGGATAATAGTCTTATCATATGGAATACAATTCATTGTTGAGATCTTTTACTAAGATGGATGGTACTGTCGTCATTATGGGAGATAGTTCATTGTTGATATGTTTTACTCCAATGGATGGTAGTCTAGTAATTCCTAGAGATAGTTCATGGTTGAGATATTTTACTCTGATGGATTGTAGTCTCTTTATTATGAGAGTTAGTTTGTTATAGAGGATTTACTCAGTGGATGGTAGTCTCGTCATTATGGGAGATAATTCTTTGTTGAAATGTTTTACTCGGATGGATGGTAGTCTCGTCATTATAGTATATAAATCATTGTTGAGATGTTTTACTCCGATGGATTGTAGTCTCTTCGTTATGGGAGTCAAATCATTGTTGAAGTTTTACTCCGATGGATAGTAGTCTTATCATTATGAAAGACAAATCATTGTTGAGATGCTTCACTCTGATGGATGGTAGTCTCTTCATTATGGGAGATAGTTCGTTGTTGAAGTTTCACTTTGATAATTGGTAGTCTTGTCATTATGGGAGATAGTTTGTCGTCAAGATATTTTACTCTGATGGATGGTAGTCTGTTCATTTGGGGAGATAGTTAGTTATTGAGATATATTTCTCTGATGGATGGTAGTCTCGTCATTACGGGAGATAGTTTGTTGTAGAGATGTTTTACTCTGATCGATGGTAGTCTCGTCATTATGGGAGATATTTAGTTGTTTAGTTATTTTATACTGATGGATGGTAGTATCTTTATTATTGGAGATAATTGTTTGTTGAGGTTTTACTCCAATGGATTATAGTCTTGTCATAATGGGAGATAGTTCGTTATTGAGATATTTTACTTCGATGGATGGTAGTCTCGACAGTATGGAAGGTAGTTTGTTACTGAGATGTTTTACTTCGATGGATGATAGTCTATTCATTATGGGAGATAGTTTGTTGGTGAGGTTTTGCTTCAGTGGATGGTAGTCTCTTCATTATGCGAGATAGCTCGGTGTTGAGGATTTACTTAGATGGATGGTAGTCTCATCATTAGGTGAGATAGTTCGTTGTTGAGATGTTTTACTCTGATGGATGGTAGTCTCGTCATTACGGGAGATAGTTCGTTGTTAAGATGTTTTACTCCGATGGATGGTTCTCTAGTCATTATGGAAAGTAGTTAGTTATTTAGATGTTTTACTCTGATGGATGGTAGTCTCTTCATTACGGGAGACAGATTGTTGTTGAGGTTTTACTCCGATGGATAGTAGTCTGATCATTATGGGGGACAATTCGTTGTCGAGATGTTTTACTAAGATGGATGGTAGTGTCGTTATTATATGAGATAGTTCGTTGTTGAGATGTGTTACTCCAATGGATGGTTGTCTCGTCATTATCAGAGATAGTTCGTTGTTGAGATGTTTTACTCTGATGGATTGTAGTCTCTTTATTAAGAGAATTAGTTTGTTGTAAAGGTTTTACTCAGTGGATGGTAGTCTCATCATTATGGGAGATAGTTCGTTGTTGAAATGTTTTACTATGATGGATGGTAGTCTTGTCATTAAAGGACATAAATCATTGTTGTTATGTTTTACTCCGATGGATGGTAGTCTCTTCGTTACGGGAGTCAAATTATTGTTGAGGTTTTAATCCGATGGATAGTAGTCTTATCATTATGGAAGACAAATTGTTATTGAGAGGATTCACTCTGATGGATGGTAGTCTCTTCATTATGGGAGATAGTTCATTGTTGAGATGTTTTACTCCGATGTATGTTACTGTCGTCATTATGGGTGATAGTTCGTTGTTGAGATGTTTTACTCCGATATATGGTAGTCTAGTCATTATCAAAGATAGTTCGTTGTTGAGATGTTTTACTCTGATGGAGGGTAGTCTGGTAATTATGGGAGATAATTCTTTGTCGAAATGTTTTACTCTGATGGATGGTAGTCTCGTCATTATAGTATATAAATCATTGTTGAGATGTTTTACTTCGATGAAAGGTAGTCTCTTCGTTACGGGAGTCAAATCGTTGTTGAGGTTTTACTCTGATGGATAGTAGTTATACCATTATGGAAGACAGATCGTTGTTGAGATGCTTCACTCTGATGGATGGTAGTCTCTTCATTATGGGAGATAGTTCGTTGGTGGGGTTTCACTTTGATAATTGGTAGTCTTGTCATTATGGGAGATAGTGTGTTGTCAAGATGTTTTACTATGATGGATGGTAGTCTCTTCTTTATGGGAGATAGCTAGTGATTGAGATATATTTTCTGATGGATGGTAGTCTCGTCATTACGGGAGATAGTTTGTTATTGAGATGTTTTACTCTGATGGATTGTAGTCTCGTAATTATTGGAGATAGTTAGTTTTTTAGATGTTTTACACTGATGGCTGGTAGTATCTTCATTGTTGAAGATAATTTGTTGTTGAGGTTTTACTCCAATGGATGGTAGTCTCGGCATAATGGGAGATAGTTCGTTTGATGAGATATTTTACTTTGATTGGATGGTAGACTCGCCAGTATGGGAGATAGTTTGTTGCTTAGATGTTTTACTTTTATTGATGATAGTCACTTTATTATGGGAGATAGTTCACTGGTGAGATTTTGCTCCGATGGATAGTAGTCTCTTCATTATAGGAGATAGCTCGTTGTTGAGGATTTACTTCGATGGATGGCAGTCTCATCATTATGTGAGATAGTTCATTGTTGAGATGTTTCACTCTGATGGATGGTAGTCTCTTCATTATGGAAGATAGTTCGTTGTATATATGTTTTAATATGATGGAAGGTAGTCTCTTCATTATAGGAAACCGTTTATTGTAGAGGTTTTACTCTGATGGATGGTAGACTCGTCATTATGGGAAATAGTTCGTTATTAAGATATTTTACTCTGATGAATGCTAGTCTCTTCATTATGGGAGATAGCTCGTTGTTGAGGATTTAATTAGATGGATGGTAGTCTCATCATTAGGTGAGATAGTTCGTTGTTGAGATGTTTTACTCTGATGGATGGTAGTCTCGTCATTACGGGAGATAGTTCGTTGTTGATATGTTTTACTCCGATGGATGGTTGTCTAGTCATTATGGAAAGTAGTTAGTTATTTAGATGTTTTACTCTGATGGATGGTGGTCTCTTCATTACGGGAGACAGATTGTTGTTGAGGTTTTACTCCGATGGATAGTAGTCTGATCATTATGGGGGACAATTAATTGTCGAGATGTTTTACTAAGATGGATGGTAGTGTCGTTATTATATAAGATAGTTCGTTGTTGAGATGTGTTACTCCAATGGATGGTTGTCTCGTCATTATCAGAGATAGTTCGTTGTTGAGATGTTTTACTCTGATGGATTGTAGTCTCTTTATTAAGAGAATTAGTTTGTTGTAAAGGTTTTACTCAGTGGATGGTAGTCTTATCATTATGGGAGATAGTTCGTTGGTGAATTTTTTTACTATGATGGATGGTAGTCTTGTCATTATAGGACATAAATCATTGTTGTTATGTTTTACTCCGATGGATGGTAGTCTCTTCGTTACGGGAGCCAAATTGTTGTTGAGGTTTTACTCCGATGGATAGTAGTCTTATCATTATGGAAGACAAATTGTTATTGAGAGGATTCACTCTGATGGATGGTAGTCTCTTCATTATGGGAGATAGTTCATTGTTGAGATGTTTTACTCCGATGGATGTTACTGTCGTCATTATGGGTGATAGTTCGTTGTTGAGATGTTTTACTCCGATGGATGGTAGTCTAGTCATTATCAAAGATAGTTCGTTGTTGAGATGTTTTACTCTGATGGAGGGTGTGATCGGTGGACCTGGAACTGACTGTTTAACGCTGGTTCGCGAAATGTCGCGGAAGCAAGAGTCGCCACCGTCTTTTATTTTCTCCAACATGGAAAGGACAAAAGCACAAAAAAATTCCTTATTGAGATTAGCTCTCGGTTCGGGAGGTAGATTTATAGAAAGGGAAGTTGTTAGCACCCTTTCTATCCATGGTTATCCATGGGCTCTTAGATACTTGCTCATTTGTGTTTTCAACGTGTTTGTTTGCTTTTCAAGTGTGAGTGGGTTTGAAAAAGTTTCTTTGAAAGTTTCAGATCGACTCTTGTATCAGTCCTCAAGAGTGTTTGAAAAATTGTTTTTGAAAGCTTTTTGAAAAGTGTTGGTGTGAAAAGAAGTTTTTGATTTGTTTTTTTTTAATAGAGCAGGCATCTATGAGTCATCTACCTACCCTAAGGAATTAGTCTGTGTAAATGTCCTTAAGGTAGTGCCATCCCACCATTGAGAGGTAGGTAGCACCACCGTTGGAGGTGTTCGGGTCAATTCGAGTTTAGGGACAGTGTGGTCAACAGAGCAATAGTAGGACACCTTAGAAGCTACCCCCATGCCATGTTCATGGACATGAGGACTTACTAAAACGTCCTATAATGGACGACCACGTTTCGAGGGGCAAGGCAACAATGAGGCGTACCCTAAGAGTGGTGTGTGAATTGTGTGTCATTTTCAGTTATGTTTTATCTTGTCATGCATTGGGTGAGCTACGCTTTGATTTTATTTGGGCATACATTCTTTCATGTGATTAGAAGTTTAAAGGTGCGGAAATTAAAATGCGGAAAATAAGGTCCTACGCTATTACAGGGCGCGGGTCTATACATCGCCAAATTAACAAAGACCCGATTTTGAATAAAAATACGGAAAGTAAATGTCCTAATTACTATTACAAAGCTTTGGGGCAATTACATAAATTTAAAACGAAAAACAGAAGCAAACGCGCGAAAAGAAATTATAATCGAAGGTGCAAGGGCGTTGGACCCTTTAACGAAATTAAATTGAAATTGGAAGTAAATTAACTATTTAATAAGAAAAGAAGTTATTTTGTTTTTTTTTTGGTATTTAATAAAGAAAATTAAAAGGAAAAGAAACCCTAATTCTACATGTTTTTAATTATTTAAGGAAAAGAATTAAAGTTTAAACGTAATTTACTCTAATTATTTAATTACAAGTTTATTTACAAAATAAATTAATAGTTAGTAATAATAAGAAGAAAAATTTAATTATTGAGAAAAAGAGTAAAATGCTAAAAAAACCTAATTTTTATGTGTTTTAGTTATTTAAGAAAACATTAAAGTTAAACCTAAAATTAAACTAAATTGATTATTGGAATTTATTTACAAAATTAATAGAAATTAATATTAATAAAACATATTTTTTGTGTTTATGATTTTTCTGGTTTTATTATGAAAAGAAAATTATTTGAAGTAAATTAAATAAAAGTGATCAAAAGAATTTAAAAAAAGAGAAAAGAAAAGAAAAGAAATTAAAAAATATACAAACATTGGGGGGTATCTGGCCCATTTGAGAGGTGTTGTTGGAAGGATTTTGGCCCAATAACTCCAGGCCTTTTTGACTTTTCTGGCGCGCGTGAGGGGTGGTTGACTGGTGTCTATGGTGGGCTGCCCATCCTGGCCCTTGGATTGGGACTTCTGGGCACGTGACAAGCCAAGGCGTTGGACGTTTGATGGACCACAGGAGGGCAAGTGTACCTGAACGCATTACAAGAAAAAATATTGAGAATATGGGGGACCTGGGAATCGAACCCAGGTCCCATTTCTTGCATGACAACTCACAAGCCAACTGAGCCAACGCGTTAGTTTTTATGTATAATGGACAATGATCAATATATGTGAAAAAGCGATAGTGGCCCGAAGTCAAAATAAAAACGCGCTAAATTCGAATCAGCCAACCATGTCAAGCCACGCCAGCGTCTTCTTCTCCCTTTGCCTGTAACTAGAAACAGATAGTGGGGGTTTTAAACCCCCACAAACTCAAACCTGCAAAAATAACGATTAGGTCATAGCGTAATATAAATTGGGCGCGATGTGTGGAATCGAATCGTCTGGATGTCACGATTGTAATGGTGCTAGTCTCATTGTCCAATTTTCGCAGATATGTAAACCCCTCTTTTGGAGTTTCAGGAACCCTAGAAAGCTTTAATGGCAACTTTGCATACAGGCAATATTAATTCAATTGGATAACACCGTTAGCTTTAGAATGATCAAGTTAGTATAAATCAAACATTAAAACGTATGGACAATGCATGTAAATTCAAATACGATTAAGAAAATTTTTATGAACAGGGCGATTGCGTTCTACCACTTCTTCGAGTATGGAGACTTGGCTTTGATTGGAAAAGATTCCTGGTAGTCTTGGAAAGCTTGTGGAATAGTTTTGAGGCCTTGAATCACCCTCTAACTATGAAAACAGTTTTGAGATTTTTTTGTCAAAAATGCAAGTTTGATCTTGATGCTTATGCACAGCTTCTGTGTTTTTAGCATTAGGGTTGCAATGTGTATATATGTGTGAATGCATTAGGTCAGAAAAATCAAGCCCAAAGCCTTGTATTCAATGATTTTGAATATTTGATTTTCATGATCTTTTTCAATCTTTTTTGCCATCAAACCATTGCCAATTGCATAGAATCTTTCCTTATTGAGTGTGCACGAAATCTTGAGGTCATGATGGATGAAAATGCTGCACAAAAAGATTTGGAAAACATGATTTGCTATTTTTGTCATATTTAATTTTAATTAAGTGAATTAATAATAATAATAATTCAAATAATTAATCAAAAATGATAAAATAACTCCCTTGGATGTCAATGGGTCGTGCATAGCCTTTGGGTGATGATTCATGGAAGAAATTGAGGCCCATTAGCAATTTTGAGGCTTTTGAAGCAAAGTTGACTTTTCAAAATTCCCAAGAATTTCCCAACTTCCACAAGGCATATCTTGCTTAATTTTTAAGATTTGATCATGTTCTTGGACATTTTGGAAAGGTCTTAAAGTCCTATAACCAATGTCTTTGGTCCCATGTCATTTTTATTTACCAATCTCAAGTTATGGTCTTTGACTTAAAGTGCCATTTTGTTGACTTTTGAAAATGACCTATAATGTTGAGATTGATAACTTTTTGTGAGAGAATTTCTTGGACTTGAAGTGTGAAGAAGAGTTGTAGGAAATGTCATTCTCTTAAACCTGAGCTTTGGAAGGAATTTTTCTGATAAACCATGTGGAAGTTATACCTTGGTCAATTTGCAGTTGACTTTTTAAGTTGTCCAAAAATAGAAACTTTTGCATCTTGAGACTTTTTGAGCCATGCTTTGAGAATCATGATCAAGAATTTATCAAATGATGTTTGTGGCTTCAAAATAAGATGTTGATCAAAAATTTGGACTTTTGACTGTAAAATGACCATTTTGCCCCTACAGTTGACTGTAGGGCAATTAGGGTTTTTGACAGTGCAATCTTGTGCTGTGAGTCTTGAAACTTGGCATGTGGATGCTTGACAATGTTTATAGGCATGTGGGACTTGATTGGACCCTTGGAAACTTCAATTTCTTTGCCAAAACCAAAACCCAAATTTTTGACTGTTAGGAGGCCATTGGACTGTGCAACCCTTGAGAGATTTTGAAGCTTGATCTTGGCAAATCTTTGAAGAATATGGGAGGGCAAATTTTGGGGTACAACAGTTGCCCCTGTTCATTATTCTTAGACCTGAGGATGTAGATTGGCTGGCGTGCCTTTCGTAATCCGAAGGTGGAAGATGATTGAACACTAGAGTGCCCAGAAATTTGCGCTCACATGTTAGTAGTGTGATGGTGGGAATGGGCTTACAGATGCCATTTGGAGATTGATGGATAGGAAGATGGGCTTACAGATGCCATGTTGAGAGGTGATGAATAGGGGGATGGGCTTATAGATGCCATCTGGGTGTCGATCGCGTAAGAGTTTCCTTAGCGAGAACTTGCGTACCTGAAAAAGAAAGATAATTACCTGGCCTGTTACAGGAGTTTGACTTTAAAATTCTTTATATAGACGCGCCCTGGCTGGATACAGGTATCGAATCTTTGAACTCTTCAGACGTGCCCTGGCGAGATACAGGAATCGAGTCGGGAGCTTCAAAAGGTTATGAATGAATCAGGGATGGTTACTACCTCAACGGGACGGTGAGAGAACCTCGGATGATTACTACCTCAACAGTAACAATGAGAGAACCTTGGGCGATTACTACCTCAACAGTAACGATGAGAGAACCTTGGGCGATTACTACCTCAACAGTAACGATGAGAGGAGCTTGGGCGATTACTACCTCAACAGTAACGATGAGAGAACCTTGGGCGATTACTACCTCAACAGTAATGATGAGAGAATCTTTCAGATGCACCCTGGCAAGATACATGAATCGGGTCTGGTAATGTTAGTCTTCAACGGATACACCCTGTCAAGATACAGGCATTGGATCCTCTAACTCTTTAGACGCACCCTGACAAGATACAAGAATCGGGTCTGGTAATGCTAGTCGTCAACAGATACACCCTGGCGAGATAAAGGAATCAGATCCTCAAACTCTTCAGACACACCCTGGCAAGATACAGGAATCGGATCTGGTAATGTTAGTCTTCAACGGATACACCCTGGCAAGATACAGGCATCAGATCCTCGGACTCTTCAGACACACCCTGGCAAGATACAGGAATCTGACCCTCAAACTCTTCAGACACACCCTGGCAAGATACAGGAATCTGATCTGGTAATGTTAGTCTTCAACGGATACACCCTGGCAAGATACAGGAATCTGATCCTCAAACTCTTCAGACACATCCTGGCAAGATATAGGAATCTGATCTGGTAATTCTAGTCTTCAACAGATACACCCTGGCAAGATACAGGATTCGGATCCTCGGACTCTTCAGACACACCCTGGCAAGATACAGGAATCGGATCTTTAGTTGCGACCGTTGATAGTAGTTATCTTTGTATTAACCTTTGTCCTGAAAAGACAAAACGTTAGTTGTATGCGATGTCATGATGTATGACATGCGAGATGTGATAAGTGAGATTGTATGTTCATGATGCGTATATGCATGCTATAATGTATGAAGATGCGATGTTTATGAATGTATGTTTTCGTCTTAGGAAAATAAATCCTTGACGGATGCCGGGAAGTTAAATCCTGGGCTGATGTAGAGCTTTTGTTTCCACTAGGGAGTGATGGTTGCAGGAATACTGGTAGGAGAAGATAACTCCGTTGGGGAATAAACTTGGCGAATGGATTAATACTCTGTGAGGAGTTAAGATAACCTTGCAGGGGAATAATACTCTGTGGGGAGAGAAATACTTTGCTGAGATGCTTAATGATAACTCCGCTGGGGATACTGTTGTTTTGTTCTGTTGAAGGAATTATTAGACTTCGCCGGGGATAAGAAGACTTTGCCGAGGATGATCTGTCCGTGGCTTTTGGCTGAGGATAACCCAGTTATATCCTGGTAGGGAAATAACCTTTAAATAAAGCCGGGAGACGCATTCGTGCTCTGCAAGGGGGGAAGCTTCCAGAATTTACTGCGAATAAGCTTCTTGCTGGGGAAATGAATTCCACTTTCCTGGGGAAACTTTTCAGATTGGACTCTCCTGGGGATATTTTGAGATGTATTGGGAGTGGCTCCACTGAATGTTTGGTATACCGTCGGGGAACAATCTTAGATCAAGACTGTCGGGGATACTTGTTAGGAATGTTCGTATATTGCGCTGGGGAATGTTGAGATCTGCTGGAGGATACCCAATTTCCTTAAGGCTTGACAGGATAGCTCTGCTTGGGGAGAGTGCATTGGCTTGCTGGCTCACTCTCTGGGGATTTAAGATATCTTGGTTATGTTCTTCAGCTGAACATACCTTGGTACCTTGGTGGACAGAGCAATTAGATCGGTTAGACAACTCATTATTGCCCCTGTTTCTAATGTTACTTGTAATTAATCCTTCGTTTCGTATGCAATTTTTATGAGTTAGCAAATTATTGTCAAATTCATATATCACAAATTGAACCTTGGACGTTCTTCGCAAACAAAACAGAAAAAGAAAAACGATTGGCAATTTTAACTGAAAAGTGATTCTTGTATTGATTTTTGAATTTGCCTGTAAATAGGCGTTTATGTACAAGAGGCTGACGTCCTAGTAAGAGCACGCCGCCGAACAAAAGAGTTTATACAAATTTGTAAAAAGGGAAAACAAAACAGCTATGTGAAAAGAATAATCCCACTGGGTTCCAACTCTATTATCGCCTTTATATCTTCGAGCGTCTCATCACTTGATGACCTAGTTGACGATGAAGCTGATTTATTGATGCCTTTTGAACTTGGCAGTTGATACTGGATTCTGGATGCAAAGTGGTCCAATGAGACATAGTATTACGCTTTATCCCTAATTTTTGCCTGGACCGCCCTTTCGGGTTTTCAGTCTACCGGGATACCCATTTTTGCCCAAGCCGCCTTTTCAGGTTTTCGACTTGCCGGGTGTACAGATTTTTTCATTTCATCCCTTCATTTTTGTTTGCCGGGAAGCCCTAATTTTTTCCTAGGTATGTCAACCTAGCGGGTCTTTTATCATGTGTAGTATCTTTTTACTATGTCTGCATTAGCGGGGTGAGGAAGGTCGTCACCATCCATGGTGGTTAGGATCATGGCTCCTCCTGAGAACACTTGTTTAACCACAAATGGCCCTTCGTAGGTGGGGGTCCATTTGCCCCTGGGATCACTCTGAGGAAGGATGATACGCTTGATTACCAGATCCCCAACTTGATATTCTTGTGGTCTGACCTTTTTGTTAAATGCCTTGATCATCCGTTTTTGATACGTCTGACCATGACAGATAGCAGCAAGTCTCTTTTCATCAATTAAATTTAGCTGATCAAGTCGAGTCTGGATCCAATCGTCTTTGCTCAGATCTGCATCCTTCATTATCCAGAGAGAGGGTATCTACACTTCGATCGGTAAGACTGCCTCCATGCCGTAGACCAAGGAGAAAGGAGTTGCCCCGGTTGACGTTCTTGCTGAGGTACGGTACCCATGAAGAGCGAACGGTAACATCTCGTGCCAATCTTTATAGGTCACTGTCATCTTCTGCACAATTTTCTTGATATTCTTATTCTCTGCATCTACAGCCCCATTCATCTTCGGCCGGTAAGGAGAAGTGTTGTGGTGCTGTATCTTGAATTGCTCGCAGAGCTCAGTGATCATCTTGTTATTAAGATTGGTACCATTGTCTGTAATAATTCTCTCAGGGACGCCGTATCGACAGATCAGGTTATTCCGAATGAACCGTGCCACCACATTCTTGGTTACAGTGGCATAGGAAGCTCCTTCAACCCACTTTGTGAAGTAATCAATCGCCACCAGGATGAAGCGATGCCCGTTGGATGCCGTAGGTTTAATCTCGCCGATCATATCTATGCCCCACATTGCAAACGGCCAAGGTGAAGTCAAGACATTCAGAGGAACTGGAGGAACGTGCACTTTATCGGTATAAATCTGGCATTTATGACATGTCCGAGAATGTTGGTAACAGTCAGCTTCCATTGTGGACCAGAAATATCCTGCCCGAAGGATTTTCTTTGCCATGGTATGTCCACTGGAATATGTTCTGAAGGTACCCTCATGTAGCTCTGCCATGATCCTTTCTGCTTCAGTTTTATCTACACAACGTAGTAAAGTTGAATAATGGTCCGCTTGTACAGGATGTCATTGCTGAGGAAGAACTTTGCTGCGAACCTTCTTAGAAACTTTTTTATCATTGACAGACGCACCTTCAGGGTATTCCTGAGCTTCCAAGTATCTCTTCACCTCATGATACCAAGGTTTCTCAATCACTACCTCAGCCTCAAGGTCACAACAGTATGTCGGTTCGTCCAGTTTCCAAATGATGACCCGGGGAGCCTCATTGTCCCATTTGACTTTGAACATGGAAGACATCGTAGCTAACGCGTCCGACAACTGATTCTCCTCTCTCGAAAAGTGTTCAAAAGTTATCTCTGTGAAATGGGAAATCAATGTCAACACACATTCTTTGTAAGGAATAAGGTTCGGATGTTTCGTATCCCACTCGCCTTTGATCTGATTGATCACGAGAGAGGAATCTCCGAAGACACTCAGAAACTTAATCCTCAAGTCGATCGCAGCTTGAAGACCGATGATGCATGCCTCATACTCCGCCATGTTGTTGGTGCAGTTGAAACATAGTCGGGCAGTGAGTGGAGTATGATTTCCTTGAGGGGATATGATCACAGCGCCGATACCGTTACCCAAAGCATTGGAGGCTCCGTCAAAGTGCATAGACCATCGGGATCCTTCCTCAGGTCCTTCATCCGGTCCAGGTACTTCACAATCAGTCACAATCATAATGTTCTCGTCCGGAAACTCGAAGTTCATTGACTGATAGTCGTCTACCGCCTGATGTGCCAAGTGGTCTGCTAATACACTTCCTTTGATAGCTTTCTGAGTCGTGTACTGGATGTCGTATTCTGTCAAGATCATTTGCCATCTTGCTATTCTTCCGGACAGAGCAGGCTTTTCGAATATGTATTTTATCGGATCCATCTTTGAAATCAACAAGGTAGTGTGAGTCAGCATATACTGTCTCAGCCTGCGAGCAGCCCATACCAAAGCGCAGCAAGTTTTCTCGAGCAGTGAGTATCGGGTCTCACAGTCGGTAAACTTTTTGCTAAGGTAATAAATGGCGTGCTCTTTTCGGCCAGACTCGTCATACTGCCCCAGCACACACCCCATTGAGTTGTCAAGTACTGTCAGGTATAGTATCAGAGGTCTCCCTTCAACCGGTGGCATAAGGATGGGGGGTTCTTGGAGATACTCTTTGATTCTGTCAAAAGCGGCCTGACATTCATCGTTCCAACGTACTACCTGATCTTTCTTCAGCAGCTTGAAGATTGGCTCACAGGTAGCGGTTAGGTGCGAGATGAATCGAGCAATGTAATTCAGACGTCCTAGAAAGCCTCTGACTTCTTTCTCTGTCTTAGGAACTGGAATCTCTTGAATGGCTTTAACCTTGGCAGGGTCCACTTGAATACCCTTGTCACTTACGATGAAGCCTAGCAACTTTCCAGATCTTACCCCGAAGGTGCACTTGTTCGGGTTCAACCTCAGCTTGTACAGTTTCAGACGGTCAAACAATTTCTGCAGATGATCCAGGTGTTCCTCCTCAGTTTGGGACCTTGTGATCACATCATCGACATACACTTCAATCTCATGATGGATCATATCATGAAATAAAGCAACCATGGCACGTTGGTAGGTTGCCCCAGCATTTTTCAGTCCAAAAGGCATGACCTTGTAGCAAAAGGTGCCCCACTGAGTAACAAAGGTAGTCTTTTCCATATCTTCCGGAGCCATCTTGATCTGATTGTACCCTAAAAAGCCATCCATGAAGGAGAACACCTTGTACTGAGCAGTATTATCAACCAGAACATCAATGTGAGGTAGAGGGAATTCATCCTTGGGGCTTGCCCTGTTTAGATCCCTGTAATCGACACACATTCTGACGTTACCATCTTTCTTAGGTACCGGCACTACATTGGCAACCCACTGAGGGTAAGAAGTCACTGTAAGAAACCCGGCATCGAACTGTTTCATAACCTCAGCTTTGATCTTCTCGGACATCTCTGGACGCATACGGCGGACCTTTTGCTTAACCGGAGGGCAGTCTTCCTTGGTAGGCAAATGATGGACCACAATGTCGGTATCCAACCCAGGCATGTCTTCGTAGGACAAGGCAAAGATCTCCACATAATCATGTAACATCTGTGTCAACCATTGCTTCACGCTGAGCTCCAGATTGGAACCAATCTTAACCTCCTTCCTATCTGTCTCAGTTCCCAGATTTATCGTTTCCACTGGCTCTTCATGTGGTTGAATTTCCCTCTCTTCCTGGAGTAACAGTCTTGCAAGCTCGCCAGGCACCTCGCAATCATCTTCACCTTCTTCTTCGGCTAAGTTGATCGGATTTTCGAAGTGATAACTGGCAGTAGCAGAGTCGTTACCAGTGAGATCCATAGTGGATTGAAACCTGTATGAGTGAGTGTGTGTAAATACAGCTGTTTTGCAATATATAAAGAAAGGAAAGAAAGAAAAGGAGCATAAGATTTGAAATGCGAGAAAACGTCCAAGGTCTTTATTCATGATATATGAAATGACAATTAATATGCCCTCACAAATGAAGCCAACGGTGCCCCGGGTAAGACATCGGGCCATAAAGTTTCAGTTTATTGTTTATTACAAATAACAAAAACAAAGGAATTCATTACTGCATAACAAAAGTAACAGGTAGATTGTCTTTTGCAGTCCAATTGCTAGGTCCACTGTCGGCCATCGGGTAGATCCAGCTGTCAAACTCTGATTCTTCCACTTCATCATCATCCCTAATAGCATTCACTCTATGGTAAGGAAAGGGAGCTGTCACCACATTAGGCTTCTAAGGTGCCTCAAACAGTACCTCTTTCGCGTCAATAAGGTCTTGAACCTTATTCCTTAAGGCCCAACAATCATCGGTAGAATGCCCCGGGCTATCGGAGTGATAAGCACAGCGGGCATTTGGGTTATACTTAGTGGAGGTAGTATTCACAACCTTCGGGGCCTCCCTGAGAGTCACCAAGTTGGTGGATAGCAACTGCGGCAAGATTTGTGACAAGGTCATACTCAGCCGGGTAAATTCTCTTCTGGGTCTTTCAGCCCTTGGTTGATTGAGTTGCCGAGGAGCGGCAGCAGGTTTAGCAATAACCACCGCGTTGACAGCTTGGCGGCGCTCTGGTTTATCTTGCCTCCTAGGCCCATACACAGCACTGGCCTCTTTCTTAAAAGGTTTCTTCTCAACACTTGAAGATGCACCTTTTTGAATTTTACCGGACTTCATACCAGCCTCTATCCTCTCTCCAGTCTGAATAAGGTCAGTAAACCCTGCGGATGAATTACCGATAAGATGATTAAAGAACGGCCCGGATAGGGTCCCCAAGAACATATCTACCAGCTCACGGTCAGTTAACGCAGGCTGCACCCTGCCAGCCAGATCCCTCCACTTCTGTGCATACTCTTTAAAACCTTCGCCTGATCCTAGCGACATACCCTGGAGTTGGGTACGTGTAGGAGCAAGGTCGGCATTATATTGATACTGCTTGTAAAAAGCAGTAGCCAACTCCTCCCAGTTACGAACTTTGGTTCCATCCATCTGATAGAACCATTCGAGATGAGTCCCTGAAAGACTCTCCTGGAAGAAATGGATCCACAAGTTCTTGTCCACTGTATACGGCTGAATCTTCCTCACATAAGATCTGAGGTGCAGCTTAGGGCAGGACGCCCCGTCATACTTCACGAAAGATGGTGCTTTAAACTTGTGTGGAATGATCACACCAGAAGACAAACCCAAGTCTCCGAAATCCAGCCCAGGCACTTGTTGAATTTCCATGGCGTTCAACCGGTCTTCCAACTGCTTGTATCGGTCTTCAGCTGGAGGATACTGTTCCTCATTAAAATCAGTCTCGTTGTCAGAGACCACCGGACTTGGAGCTCTTCCCCCCTGGGGACTGTCTTTGCCTACAGAAGAACCAGCTTCCTTGTTCTGCAGAGTGTTACAGAATCTCCGGCCCGTGTTGAATAGAACAGTTCTCTTCTTCTTCTTCTTCTGAACCAGCAGAGCCTTCAACTCGTATTGACCTTTAGCCAAACCCATAATCAGCTCTTGAAATTGTGCGTTCTGCGCCTGAAGGTCCTTGATAGACTGCTCGGTAGATGATTCAGGGTTCATGATGCTGAAATAAACAGCGAAGAACAGTAAGCAACCTGAAAAGAAGAGTACCTGCTATGCACATTATGAATGATATGTGTTTATGCAATGCATTCAAAGGTTCGAAAATTCAAATTAGTTGTAGACAAAAAGGAACACACGTTATCATTAAGGAAATAATTGTTTGGTACATCAAAGCCCCATGGGCACATATTACAAAGTAAATCAATCCCAAAAGACACTACGCATCCTCTTCGGAGCAATGTAAGTATTGAGATTCCTTTCCTCGTGCAGTAGGCGGGTGAGCTCCAAGACCTTCTTTTCACTAGCATGTAGACTGGTCTCAAGAGAATTCTGTTCTTCCTTAAGCTGGATCCAGCTCTTCTGCATTTCTTCCCAGGACGTGGGCATGTCAGGATGTTGAATGGTATAGGACACCTCTCCTTCCAATACTGGCTCTTTGATCACAGGGAGAAGATGAGGATATGGCATCACTAACTTCTGGGAGCTGGATCGTACCCACTTTAGATAAGGCTCCAACGGGATAGAATTCCTATGCCCCAGAGTCTTGCTGTCTATCCTACTTGGCATCCTCCAAGCTCTGATAAATCTCTGGCGAAGTCCTTGTGCATCGTTGTCAAAGTCAAAAACTATGTCAGGAATTAACATGTCATGAGGGCCATCCTTCCGAGCATAACCAAACTGTCTCCAAGCCAAGCATGGGTTGTAAGTAATACCTCCTCTGATTCCAAGTAAAGGAACATTAGGGTACTCCCCGCAACGATCAATGATAGTGACATCCTCTCTGGACCGAGAGCACCAATGTATATCTGCATGTGTAAGAGTCATCAATCATTGTGACCATCTCAAACCCCGCTCATTCTTCAAAACTGATTGTGGAAGGTGCGAAATAAACCACCTTCCCAGGAGAGGAGTGCAGCACATAAGAACACCTCTTTTTCTCATGGTTCGAGTGTAACATGAGTGAAGGATGTCCCCCAGCAACGTAGGTATGGGATTCCTGGACATGAAGATCTGGACAGCACTGATATCTATAAGCTGATCTGGATTAGGGAACAACACCAAACCATAGACAAGGAGGGCCACAACTTCTTCAAAAGCCTGTAGGTCAAGGGAGTTCCAACATTCTTGGGCCTTTTCAAACCGAAACCTGGCTAAGAACCCTTCGATACCACTTCTAACTTCCCAATGTCCCTTGAGGTCAGATGGTTGTAGGTGTAAGGCTTTAGCAATCTCTTCAAGCTTGGGTTCCTTTTCCGTACCATTGCAGGGTAGTTGATCAAGGATAGGGATCTTCAGAAGCCGGGAGAACTCTTCCAATGTAGGCACCAGTTGGTAATCTAGGAAAGTGAAACAATGATGCAGAGGGTCAAAGAACTGGAACAGGACCTTTATCATGTCTTCCTCAATGTTGATGTTGACCAAGATGATGAGTCTTCCATGTCTTTCGCTGAATGAAGAGCTCTCGGGAATCCTGGATATAAGCTCCTTAAGCTGAGGAGGGATCCTTACAAGGCTGATCTGAATAGTCTTTCTGCGAACAGTTTCCATGTCCTACAAAACAAGAACAAAGATGAAGATTCGAACCCCTGAAATGGTTAGCCAATGCATATGATGTTGTATGATGTCATGATGCTATGATTAAACGCACCACAAATATTTACAAAGGCAAACATGATAAGGAACACAAGTCACACCACAGACCTTAGAGTTTAGGCCTGCATGGGTTCTAGGTATTACCCTCTTGAAGTTGGTGGGCTCAACCTGTCCTTTTAGAAGAAACCGCGTTCTAAGGGTCCCAACATCACTGGATTTCTTTCATTGTTCATCGTTTCGATTTAGCCACTGAACTGGCGACCGAAATATTCCAGGAAAGCAACCCTCAATTGAGTGTAGTATCGAGTATCAACAAACCTCGGACTGCACCAAAGTCAGTTATCTCACTACCCTAAAGAGGCCAAGATGGTTCAATTAAGGTTCCTAAGGTCAGTTGATGCTTCACGACACCACGCGGAGGCCCCGTACTCTCTTTGACTGAACTCAAGGGTTACCGGTACACACCAAAGTGCCACATCAACGTAGCAGACTGTTTCAACCATGTCGGTATACCCCGCACAGTTCCCTCACAGCCTTGTTGCTACTTTCTAAGAAGGTATCCCCAGATCCGGGTTAGGATCTATAGAACTCCCAAGACAGTCCCACAATAATAAAGCAAACAAGTAAAAGCAATTGAAAACACAATTATGAACTATCCTAAGGTACACCTCACTTTATAATTCCCCAGTAGAGTCGCCAGTTCTGTGATCGGTGGATCTGGAACTGACTGTTTAACGCTGGTTCGCGAAATGTCACGGAAGCAAGAGTCGCCACCGTCTTTTATTTTCTACAACATGGAAAGGACAAAAGCACAGAAAAATTCCTTATTGAGATTAGCTCTCGGTTCGGGAGGTAGATTTATGGAAAGGGAAGGTGTTAGCACCCTTTGTATCCATGGTTATCCATGGGCTCTTAGATACTTGCTCATTTGTGTTTTCAAAGTGTTTGTTTGCTTTTCAAGTGTGAGTGGGTTTGAAAAAGTTTCTTTGAAAGTTTCAGATCGACTCTTGTATCAGTCCTCAAGAGTGTTTGAAAAATTGTTTTTGAAAGCTTTTTGAAAAGTGTAGGTGTGAAAAGAAGTTTTTGATTTGTTTTTTTAATAGAGCAAGCATCTATGAGTCATCTACCTACCCTAAGGAATTAGTCTGTGTAAATGTCCTTAAGGTAGTGCCATCCCACCATTGAGAGGTAGGTAGCACCACCGTTGGAGGTGTTCGGGTCAATTTGAGTTTAGGGACAGTGTGGTCACCAGAGCAATAGTAGGACACCTTAGAAGCTACCCCCATGCCATGTTCATGGACATGAGGACTTACTAAAACGTCCTATACTCGACGACCACGTTTCGAGGGGCAAGGCAACAGTGAGGTGTACCCTAAGAGTGGTGTATGAATTGTGTGTCATTTTCAGTTATGTTTTATCTTGTCATGCATTGGGTGAGCTACGCTTTGATTTTATTTGGGCATACATTCTTTCATGAGATTAGCAGTTTAAAGGTGCGGAAATTAAAATGCGGAAAATAAGGTCCTACGCTATTACAGGGCGCGGGTCTATACATCGCCAAATTAAAAAAGACCCGATTTTGAATAAAAATACGGAAAGTAAATGTCCTAATTACTATTACAAAGCTTTGGGGCAATTACATAAATTTAAAACGAAAAATAGAAGCAAACGCGCGAAAAGAAATTATAATCGAAGGTGCGAGGGCGTTGGACCCTTTAACGAAATTAAATTGAAATTGGAAGTAAATTAATTATTTAATAAGAAAAGAAGTTATTTTGTTTTTTTTTGGTATTTAATAAAGAAAATTAAAAGGAAAAGAAACCCTAATTCTACATGTTTTTAATTATTTAAGGAAAAAAATTAAAGTTTAAACCTAATTTACTCTAATTATTTAATTACAAGTTTATTTACAAAATAAATTAATAGTTAGTAATAATAAGAAGAAAAATTTAATTATTGAGAAAAAGAGTAAAATGCTAAAAAAACCTAATTTTTATGTGTTTTAGTTATTTAAGAAAACATTAAAGTTAAACCTAAAATTAAACTAAATTGATTATTGGAATTTATTTACAAAATTAATAGAAATTAATATTAATAAAACATATTTTTTGTTTTTATGATTTTTCTGGTTTTATTATGAAAAGAAAATTATTTGAAGTAAATTAAATAAAAGTGATCAAAAGAATTTAAAAAAAGAGAAAAGAAAAGAAAAGAAATTAAAAAATATACAAACATTGGGGGGTATCTGGCCCATTTGAGAGGTGTTGTTGGAAGGATTTTGGCCCAATAACTCCAGGCCTTTTTGACTTTTCTGGCGCGCGTGAGGGGTGGTTGACTGGTGTCTATGGTGGGCTGCCCATCCTGGCCCTTGGATTGGGACTTCTGGGCGCGTGGCAAGCCAAGGCGTTGGACGTTTGATGGACCACAGGAGGGCAAGTGTAGCTGAACGCATTACAAGAAAAAATATTGAGAATATGGGGGACCTGTGAATCGAACCCAGGTCCTATTTCTTGCATGACAACTCACAAGCCAACTGAGCCAACGCGTTAGTTTTTATGTATAATGGACAATGATCAATATATGTGAAAAAGCGCTAGTGGCCTGAAGTCAAAATAAAAACGCGCTAAATTCGAATCAGCCAACCATGTCAAGCCACGCCAGCGTCTTCTTCTCCCTTTGCTTGTAACTAGAAACAGATAGCGGGGGTTTTAAACCCCCACTAACTTAAACCTGCAAAAATAACGATTAGGTCATAGCGTAATATAAATTGGGCGCGATGTGTGGAATCGAATCGTCTGGATGTCACGATTGTAATGGTGCTAGTCTCATTGTCCAATTTTCCCAGATATGTAAACCCCTCTTTTGGAGCTTCAGGAACCCTAGAAATCTTTAATGGCAACTTTGCATACAGGCAATATTAATTCAATTGGATAACACCGTTAGCTTTAGAATGATCAGGTTAGTATAAATCAAACATTAAAACGTATGGACAATGCGTGTATATTCAAATACGATTAAGAAAATTTTCATGAACAGGGCGATTGCCTTCTACCACTTCTTCGAGTATGGAGACTTGGCTTTGATTGGAAAAGATTCCTGGTAGTCTTGGCAAGCTTGTGGAATAGTTTTGAGGCCTTGAATCACCCTCTAGCTATGAAAACAGTTTTGAGATTTTTTTGTCAAAAATGCAAGTTTGATCTTGATGCTTATGCGCAGCTTCTGTGTTTTTAGCATTAGGGTTGCAATGTGTATATATGTGTGAATGCATTAGGTCAGAAAAATCAAGCCCAAAGCCTTGTATTCAATGATTTTGAATATTTGATTTTCATGATCTTTTTCAATCTTTTTTGCCATCAAACCATTGCCAATTGCATAGAATCTTTCCTTATTGAGTGTGCACGAAATCTTGAGGTCATGATGGATGAAAATGCTGCACAAAAAGATTTGGAAAACATGATTTGCTATTTTTTTCATATTTAATTTTAATTAAGTGAATTAATAATAATAATAATTCAAATAATTAATCAAAAATGATAAAATAACTCCCTTGGATGTCAATGGGTCGTGCATAGCCTTTGGGTGATGATTCATGGAAGAAATTGAGGCCCATTAGCAATTTTGAGGCTTTTGAAGCAAAGTTGACTTTTCAAAACTCCCAAGAATTTCCTAACTTCCACAAGGCATATCTTGCTCAATTTTTAAGCTTTGATCATGTTCTTGGACATTTTGGAAAGGTTTTGAAGTCCTATGACCAATTCCTTTGGTCCCATGTCATTTTGATTTACCAATCTCAAGTTATGGTCTTTGACTTAAAGTGCCTTTTTGTTGACTTTTGAAAATGACCTATAATGTTGAGATTGATAACTTTTTGTGAGAGCATTTCTTGGACTTGAAGTGTGAAGAGGAGTTGTAGGAAATGTAATTCTCTTCAACATGAGCTTTGGATGGAATTTTTCTGATAAACCATGTGGAAGTTATGTCTTGTTCAATTTGCAGATGACTTTTTCAATTGTCCACAAATAGAAACTTTTGCATCTTGAGACTTTTTGAGCCATGCTTTGAGAATCATGATCAAGAATTGATCAAATGATGTTTGTGGATTCAAAATAAGATGTTGATCAAAAATTTGGACTTTTGACTGTCAAATGACCATTTTGCCCCTGCAGTTGACTGTAGGGCAATTAGGGTTTTTGACTGTGCAATCTTGTGCTGTGAGTCTTGAAACTTGGCATGTGGATGCTTGACAATGTTTATAGGCATGTGGGACTTGATTGGACCCTTGGAAACTTCAATTTCTTTGCCATAACCAAAACCCTAGTTTTTGACTGTTAGGAGGCCATTGGACTGTGCAACCCTTGAGAGATTTTGAAGCTTGATCTTGGCAAATCTTTGAAGAATATGGGAGGGAAAATTTTGGGGTACAACAGAGGGTAGTCTGGTAATTATGGGAGATAATTCTTTGTTGAAATGTTTTACTTGATGGATGGTAGTCTCGTCATTATAGGATATAAATCATTGTTGAGATGTTTTACTCTGATGGAAGGTAGTCTCTTCGTTACGCGAGTCAAATCGTTGTTGAGGTTTTACTCTGATGGATAGTAGTCTTACCATTATGGAAGACAGATCGTCATTGAGATGCTTCACTCTGATGGATGGTAGTCTCTTCATTAAGGGAGATTGTTCGTTGTTGAGGTTTCACTTTGATAATTGGTAGTCTTGTCATTATGGGAGATAGTTTGTTGTCAAGATGTTTTACTCTGATGGATTGTAGTCTCTTTATTAAGAGAGTTAGTTTGTTGTAAAGGTTTTACTCAGTGGATGGTAGTCTCATCATTATGGGAGATAGTTCGTTGTTGAAATGTTTTACTATGATGGATGGTAGTCTTGTCATTATAGGACATAAATCATTGTTGTTATGTTTTACTCCGATGGATGGTAGTCTCTTCGTTACGGGAGTCAAATTATTGTTGAGGTTTTACTCCGATGGATAGTAGTCTTATCATTATGGAAGACAGATTGTTGTTGAGATGCTTAACTCTGATGGATGGTTGTCTCTTCATTATGGGAGATAGTTCATTTTTGAGATGTTTTACTCCGATGGATGTTACTATCGTCATTATGGGTGATAGTTCGTTGTTGAGATGTTTTAATCCGATGGATGGTAGTCTAGTCATTATCAAAGATAGTTCATTGTTGAGATGTTTTACTCTGATGGAGGGTAGTCTGGTCATTATGGGAGATAATTCTTTGTTAAAATGTTTTACTCTGATGGATGGTAGTCTCGTCATTATAGGATATAAATCATTGTTGAGATGTTTTACTCCGGTGGATGGTAGTCTCTTCGTTACGGGAGTCAAATCATTGTTGAGGTTTTACTCCGATGGATAGTAGTCTTACCATTATTGAAGACAAATCGTTGTTGAGATGCTTCACTCTGATGGATGGTAGTCTCTTCATTATGGGAGATTGTTCGTTGTTGAGGTTTCACTTTGATAATTGGTAGTCTTGTCATTATGGGAGATAGTTTATTGTCAAGATGTTTTACTCTGATGGATGGTAGTCTCTTCTTTATGGGAGATAGCTAGTGATTGAGATATATTTTCTGATTGATGGTAGTCTCGTCATTACGGGAGATAGTTTGTTATTGAAATGTTTTACTCCGATGGATGGTAGTCTCGTCATTATTGGAGATAGTTAGTTGTTTAGATGTTTTACACTGATGGATGGTAGTATCTTCATTGTTGGAGAAAATTTGTTGTTGAGGTTTTACTCCAATGTATGGTAGTCTCGTCATAATGGGAGATAGTTCGTTTGATGAGATATTTTACTTTGATTGGATGGTAGTCTGGCCAGTATGGGAGATAGTTTGTTGCTGAGATGTTTTACTTTTATGGATGATAGTCACTTTATTATGGGAGATAGTTCGCTGGTGAGGTTTTGCTCCGATGGATAGTAGTCTCTTCTTTATAGGAGATAGCTCGGTGTTGAGGATTTACTTCGATGGATGGTAGTCTCATCATTATGTGAGATAGTTCATTGTTGAGATGTTTCACTCTGATGGATGGTAGTCTCTTCATTATGGAAGATAGTTCGTTGTATATATGTTTTAATCTGATGGAAGGTAGTCTCTTCATTATAGGAAACCGTTTATTGTAGAGGTTTTACTCCGATGGATGGTAGACTCGTCATTATGGGAAATAGTTCTTATTAAGATGTTTTACTCTGATGAATGCTAGTCTCTTCATTATGGGAGATAGCTCGCTGTTGAGGATTTACTTAGATGGATGGTAGTCTCATGATTAGGTGAGATAGTTCATTGTTGAGATGTTTTACTCTGATGGATGGTAGTCTCGTCATTACGGGAGATAGTTCGTTGTTGAGATGTTTTACTCCGATGGATGGTTGTCTAGTCATTATGGAAAGTAGTTAGTTATTTAGATTTTTACTCCGATGGATAGTAGTCTGATCATTATGGGGGACAATTCGTTGTCGAGATGTTTTACTAAGATGGATGGTAGTGTCGTTATTATGGGAGATAGTTCGTTGTTGAGATGTGTTACTCCAATGGATGGTTGTCTCGTCATTATCAGAGATAGTTCGTTGTTGAGATGTTTTACTCTGATGGATTGTAGTCTCTTTATTAAGAGAGTTAGTTTGTTGTAATGGTTTTACTCAGTGGATGGTAGTCTCATCATTATGGGAGATAATTCATTGTTGAAATGTTTTACTATGATGGATGGTAGTCTTGTCATTATAGGACATAAATCATTGTTGTTATGTTTTACTCCGATGGATGGTAGTCTCTTCGTTACGGGAGTCAAATTTTTGTTGAGGTTTTACTCCGATGGATAGTAGTCTTATCATTATGGAAGACAGATAGTTGTTGAGATGCTTCACTCTGATGGATGGTTGTCTCTTCATTATGGGAGATAGTTCATTGTTGAGATGTTTTACTGCGATGGATGTTACTATCGTCATTATGGGTGATAGTTAGTTGTTGAGATGTTTTACTTCGATGGATGGTAGTCTAGTCATTATCAAAGATAGTTCGTTGTTGAGATGTTTTACTCTGATGGAGGGTAGTCTGGTCATTATGGGAGATAATTCTTTGTTGAAATGTTTTACTCTGATGGATGGTAGTCTCATCATTATAGGATATAAATCATTGTTTAGATGTTTTACTCTGATGGATGGTAGTCTCTTCGTTACGGGAGTGAAATCATTGTTGAGGTTTTACTCCGATGGATAGTAGTCTTACCATTATGGAAGACAAATCGTTGTTGAGATGCTTCACTCTGATGGATGGTAGTCTCTTCATTATGGGAGATTGTTCGTTGTTGAGGTTTCACTTTGATAATTGGTAGTCTTGTCATTATGGGAGATAGTTTGTTGTCAAGATGTTTTACTCTGATGGATGGTAGTCTCTTATTTATGGGAGATAGCTAGTGATTGAGATATATTTTCTGATGGTAGGTAGTCTCGTCATTACGGGAGATAGTTTGTTATTGAGATGTTTTACTCCGATGGATCGTAGTCTCGTCATTATTGGAGATAGTTAGTTGTTTAGATGTTTTACACTGATGGCTGGTAGTATCTTCATTGTTGGAGATAATTTGTTGTTGAGGTTTTACTCCAATGGATGGTAGTCTCGTCATAATGTGAGATAGTTCGTTTGATGAGATATTTTACTTTGATTGGATGGTAGTCTCGCCAGTATGGGAGATAGTTTGTTGCTGAGATGTTTTACTTTTATGGATGATAGTCACTTTATTATGGGAGATAGTTCGCTGGTGAGGTTTTGCTCCGATGGATAGTAGTCTCTTCATTATAGGAGATAGCTCGGTGTTGAGGATTTACTTCGATGGATGGTAGTCTCATCATTATGTGAGATAGTTCGATGTTGAGATGTTTCACTCTGATGGATGGTAGTCTCTTCATTATGGAAGATAGTTCGTTGTATATATGTTTTAATCTGATGGAAGGTAGTCTCTTCATTATAGGAAACCGTTTATTGTAGAGGTTTTACTCCGATGGATGGTAGACTCGTCATTATGGGAAATAGTTCGTTATTAAGATGTTTTACTCTGATGAATGCTAGTCTCATCATTATGGGAGATAGCTCGCTGTTGAGGATTTACTTAGATGGATGGTAGTCTCATCATTAGGTGAGATAGTTAGTTGTTGAGATGTTTTACTCTGATGGATGGTAGTCTCGTCATTACGGGAGATAGTTCGTTGTTGAGATGTTTTACTCCGATGGATGGTTGTCTAGTCATTATGGTAAGTAGTTAGTTATTTAGATGTTTTACTCTAATGGACGGTAGTCTCTTCATTACGGGAGACAGATTGTTGTTGAGGTTTTACTCCGATGGATAGTAGTCTGATCATTATGGGGGACAATTCGTTGTCGAGATGTTTTACTAAGATGGATGGTAGTGTCGTTATTATGGGATATAGTTCGTTATTGAGATGTGTTACTCCAATGGATGGTTGTCTCTTCACTATCAGAGATAGTTCATTTTTGAGATGTTTTACTCTGATGGATTGTAGTCTCTTTATTAAGAGAGTTAGTTTGTTGTAAAGGTTTTACTCAGTGGATGGTAGTCTCATCATTATGGGAGATAGTTCGTTGTTGAAATGTTTTACTATGATGGATGGTAGTCTTGTCATTATAGGACATAAATCATTGTTGTTATGTTTTACTCCGATGGATGGTAGTCTCTTCGTTACGGGAGTCAAATTTTTGTTGAGGTTTTACTCCGATGGATAGTAGTCTTATCATTATGGAAGACAGATAGTTGTTGAGATGCTTCACTGTGATGGATGGTTGTCTCTTCATTATGGGAGATAGTTCATTGTTGAGATGTTTTACTCCGATGGATGTTACTATCGTCATTATGGGTGATAGTTCGTTGTTGAGATGTTTTACTTCGATGGATGGTAGTCTAGTCATTATCAAAGATAGTTCGTTGTTGAGATGTTTTACTCTGATGGAGGGTAGTCTGGTCATTATGGGAGATAATTCTTTGTTGAAATGTTTTACTCTGATGGATGGTAGTCTCGTCATTATAGGATATAAATCATTGTTTAGATGTTTTACTCTGATGGATGGTAGTCTCTTCGTTACGTGAGTGAAATCATTGTTGAGGTTTTACTCCGATGGATAGTAGTCTTACCATTATGGAAGACAAATCGTTGTTGAGATGCTTCACTCTGATGGATGGTAGTCTCTTCATTATGGGAGATTGTTCGTTGTTGAGGTTTCACTTTGATAATTGGTAGTCTTGTCATTATGGGAGATAGTTTGTTGTCAAGATGTTTTACTCTGATGGATGGTAGTCTCTTATTTATGGGAGATAGCTAGTGATTGAGATATATTTTCTGATGGTAGGTAGTCTCGTCATTACGGGAGATAGTTTGTTATTGAGATGTTTTACTCCGATGGATCGTAGTCTCGTCATTATTGGAGATAGTTAGTTGTTTAGATGTTTTACACTGATGGCTGGTAGTATCTTCATTGTTGGAGATAATTTGTTGTTGAGGTTTTACTCCAATGGATGGTAGTCTCGTCATAATGTGAGATAGTTCGTTTGATGAGATATTTTACTTTGATTGGATGGTAGTCTCGCCAGTATGGGAGATAGTTTGTTGCTGAGATGTTTTACTTTTATGGATGATAGTCACTTTATTATGGGAGATAGTTCGCTGGTGAGGTTTTGCTCCGATGGATAGTAGTCTCTTCATTATAGGAGATAGCTCGGTGTTGAGGATTTACTTCGATGGATGGTAGTCTCATCATTATGTGAGATAGTTCGATGTTGAGATGTTTCACTCTGATGGATGGTAGTCTCTTCATTATGGAAGATAGTTCGTTGTATATATGTTTTAATCTGATGGAAGGTAGTCTCTTCATTATAGGAAACCGTTTATTGTAGAGGTTTTACTCCGATGGATGGTAGACTCGTCATTATGGGAAATAGTTCGTTATTAAGATGTTTTACTCTGATGAATGCTAGTCTCATCATTATGGGAGATAGCTCGCTGTTGAGGATTTACTTAGATGGATGGTAGTCTCATCATTAGGTGAGATAGTTAGTTGTTGAGATGTTTTACTCTGATGGATGGTAGTCTCGTCATTACGGGAGATAGTTCGTTGTTGAGATGTTTTACTCCGATGGATGGTTGTCTAGTCATTATGGTAAGTAGTTAGTTATTTAGATGTTTTACTCTAATGGACGGTAGTCTCTTCATTACGGGAGACAGATTGTTGTTGAGGTTTTACTCCGATGGATAGTAGTCTGATCATTATGGGGGACAATTCGTTGTCGAGATGTTTTACTAAGATGGATGGTAGTGTCGTTATTATGGGAGATAGTTCGTTATTGAGATGTGTTACTCCAATGGATGGTTGTCTCTTCACTATCAGAGATAGTTCATTGTTGAGATGTTTTACTCTGATGGATTGTAGTCTCTTTATTAAGAGAGTTAGTTTGTTGTAAAGGTTTTACTCAGTGGATGGTAGTCTCATCATTATGGGAGATAGTTCGTTGTTGAAATGTTTTACTATGATGGATGGTAGTCTTGTCATTATAGGACATAAATCATTGTTGTTATGTTTTACTCCGATGGATGGTAGTCTCTTCGTTACGGGAGTCAAATTTTTGTTGAGGTTTTACTCCGATGGATAGTAGTCTTATCATTATGGAAGACAGATAGTTGTTGAGATGCTTCACTGTGATGGATGGTTGTCTCTTCATTATGGGAGATAGTTCATTGTTGAGATGTTTTACTCCGATGGATGTTACTATCGTCATTATGGGTGATAGTTCGTTGTTGAGATGTTTTACTTCGATGGATGGTAGTCTAGTCATTATCAAAGATAGTTCGTTGTTGAGATGTTTTACTCTGATGGAGGGTAGTCTGGTCATTATGGGAGATAATTCTTTGTTGAAATGTTTTACTCTGATGGATGGTAGTCTCGTCATTATAGGATATAAATCATTGTTTAGATGTTTTACTCTGATGGATGGTAGTCTCTTCGTTACGTGAGTGAAATCATTGTTGAGGTTTTACTCCGATGGATAGTAGTCTTACCATTATGGAAGACAAATCGTTGTTGAGATGCTTCACTCTGATGGATGGTAGTCTCTTCATTATGGGAGATTGTTCGTTGTTGAGGTTTCACTTTGATAATTGGTAGTCTTGTCATTATGGGAGATAGTTTGTTGTCAAGATGTTTTACTCTGATGGATGGTAGTCTCTTATTTATGGGAGATAGCTAGTGATTGAGATATATTTTCTGATGGTAGGTAGTCTCGTCATTACGGGAGATAGTTTGTTATTGAGATGTTTTACTCCGATGGATCGTAGTCTCGTCATTATTGGAGATAGTTAGTTGTTTAGATGTTTTACACTGATGGCTGGTAGTATCTTCATTGTTGGAGATAATTTGTTGTTGAGGTTTTACTCCAATGGATGGTAGTCTCGTCATAATGTGAGATAGTTCGTTTGATGAGATATTTTACTTTGATTGGATGGTAGTCTCGCCAGTATGGGAGATAGTTTGTTGCTGAGATGTTTTACTTTTATGGATGATAGTCACTTTATTATGGGAGATAGTTCGCTGGTGAGGTTTTGCTCCGATGGATAGTAGTCTCTTCATTATAGGAGATAGCTCGGTGTTGAGGATTTACTTCGATGGATGGTAGTCTCATCATTATGTGAGATAGTTCGATGTTGAGATGTTTCACTCTGATGGATGGTAGTCTCTTCATTATGGAAGATAGTTCGTTGTATATATGTTTTAATCTGATGGAAGGTAGTCTCTTCATTATAGGAAACCGTTTATTGTAGAGGTTTTACTCCGATGGATGGTAGACTCGTCATTATGGGAAATAGTTCGTTATTAAGATGTTTTACTCTGATGAATGCTAGTCTCATCATTATGGGAGATAGCTCGCTGTTGAGGATTTACTTAGATGGATGGTAGTCTCATCATTAGGTGAGATAGTTAGTTGTTGAGATGTTTTACTCTGATGGATGGTAGTCTCGTCATTACGGGAGATAGTTCGTTGTTGAGATGTTTTACTCCGATGGATGGTTGTCTAGTCATTATGGTAAGTAGTTAGTTATTTAGATGTTTTACTCTAATGGACGGTAGTCTCTTCATTACGGGAGACAGATTGTTGTTGAGGTTTTACTCCGATGGATAGTAGTCTGATCATTATGGGGGACAATTCGTTGTCGAGATGTTTTACTAAGATGGATGGTAGTGTCGTTATTATGGGAGATAGTTCGTTATTGAGATGTGTTACTCCAATGGATGGTTGTCTCTTCACTATCAGAGATAGTTCATTGTTGAGATGTTTTACTCTGATGGATTGTAGTCTCTTTATTAAGAGAATTAGTTTGTTGTAAAGGTTTTACTCAGTGGATGGTAGTCTCATCATTATGGGAGATAGTTCGTTGTTGAAATGTTTTACTATGATGGATGGTAGTCTTGTCATTATAGGACATAAATCATTGTTGTTATGTTTTACTCCGATGGATGATAGTCTCTTCGTTACGGGAGTCAAATTGTTGTTGAGGTTTTACTCCGATGGATAGTAGTCTTATCATTATAGAAGACAGATTGTTGTTGAGATGCTTCACTCTGATGGATGGTTGTCTCTTCATTATGGGAGATAGTTCATTGTTGAGATGTTTTACTCCGATGGATGTTACTATCGTCATTATGGGTGGTAGTTCGTGGTTTTGATGTTTTACTCCGATGGATGGTAGTGTAGTCATTATCAAAGATAGTTCATAGTTGAGATGTTTTACTCTGATGGAGGGTAGTCTGGTCATTATGGGAGATAATTCTTTGTTGAAATGTTTTACTCTGATGGATGGTAGTCTCGTCATTATAGGATATAAATCATTGTTTAGATGTTTTACTCTGATGGATGGTAGTCTCTTCGTTACGGGAGTGAAATCATTGTTGAGGTTTTACTCCGATGGATAGTAGTCTTACCATTATGGAAGACAAATCGTTGTTGAGATGCTTCACTCTGATGGATGGTAGTCTCTTCATTATGGGAGATTGTTCGTTGTTGAGGTTTCACTTTGATAATTGGTAGTCTTGTCATTATGGGAGATAGTTTGTCTTCAAGATGTTTTACTCTGATGGATGGTAGTCTCTTATTTATGGGAGATAGCTAGTGATTGAGATATATTTTCTGATGGTAGGTAGTCTCGTCATTACGGGAGATAGTTTGTTATTGAGATGTTTTACTCCGATGGATCGTAGTCTCGTCATTATTGGAGATAGTTAGTTGTTTAGATGTTTTACACTGATGGCTGGTAGTATCTTCATTGTTGGAGATAATTTGTTGTTGAGGTTTTACTCCAATGGATGGTAGTCTCGTCATAATGTGAGATAGTTCGTTTGATGAGATATTTTACTTTGATTGGATGGTAGTCTCGCCAGTATGGGAGATAGTTTGTTGCTGAGATGTTTTACTTTTATGGATGATAGTCACTTTATTATGGGAGATAGTTCGCTGGTGAGGTTTTGCTCCGATGGATAGTAGTCTCTTCATTATAGGAGATAGCTCGGTGTTGAGGATTTACTTCGATGGATGGTAGTCTCATCATTATGTGAGATAGTTCGATGTTGAGATGTTTCACTCTGATGGATGGTAGTCTCTTCATTATGGAAGATAGTTCGTTGTATATATGTTTTAATCTGATGGAAGGTAGTCTCTTCATTATAGGAAACCGTTTATTGTAGAGGTTTTACTCCGATGGATGGTAGACTCGTCATTATGGGAAATAGTTCGTTATTAAGATGTTTTACTCTGATGAATGCTAGTCTCATCATTATGGGAGATAGCTCGCTGTTGAGGATTTACTTAGATGGATGGTAGTCTCATCATTAGGTGAGATAGTTAGTTGTTGAGATGTTTTACTCTGATGGATGGTAGTCTCGTCATTACGGGAGATAGTTCGTTGTTGAGATGTTTTACTCCGATGGATGGTTGTCTAGTCATTATGGTAAGTAGTTAGTTATTTAGATGTTTTACTCTAATGGACGGTAGTCTCTTCATTACGGGAGACAGATTGTTGTTGAGGTTTTACTCCGATGGATAGTAGTCTGATCATTATGGGGGACAATTCGTTGTCGAGATGTTTTACTAAGATGGATGGTAGTGTCGTTATTATGGGAGATAGTTCGTTATTGAGATGTGTTACTCCAATGGATGGTTGTCTCTTCACTATCAGAGATAGTTCATTGTTGAGATGTTTTACTCTGATGGATTGTAGTCTCTTTATTAAGAGAGTTAGTTTGTTGTAAAGGTTTTACTCAGTGGATGGTAGTCTCATCATTATGGGAGATAGTTCGTTTTTGAAATGTTTTACTATGATGGATGGTAGTCTTGTCATTATAGGACATAAATCATTGTTGTTATGTTTTACTCCGATGGATGATAGTCTCTTCGTTACGGGAGTCAAATTGTTGTTGAGGTTTTACTCCGATGGATAGTAGTCTTATCATTATAGAAGACAGATTGTTGTTGAGATGCTTCACTCTGATGGATGGTTGTCTCTTCATTATGGGAGATAGTTCATTGTTGAGATGTTTTACTCCGATGGATGTTACTATCGTCATTATGGGTGGTAGTTCGTGGTTTTGATGTTTTACTCCGATGGATGGTAGTGTAGTCATTATCAAAGATAGTTCATAGTTGAGATGTTTTACTCTGATGGAGGGTAGTCTGGTCATTATGGGAGATAATTCTTTGTTGAAATGTTTTACTCTGATGGATGGTAGTCTCGTCATTATAGGATATAAATCATTGTTTAGATGTTTTACTCTGATGGATGGTAGTCTCTTCGTTACGGGAGTGAAATCATTGTTGAGGTTTTACTCCGATGGATAGTAGTCTTATCATTATGGAAGACAAATCGTTGTTGAGATGCTTCACTCTGATGGATGGTAGTCTCTTCATTATGGGAGATTGTTCGTTGTTGAGGTTTCACTTTGATAATTGGTAGTCTTGTCATTATGGGAGATAGTTTGTTGTCAAGATGTTTTACTCTGATGGATGGTAGTCTCTTATTTATGGGAGATAGCTAGTGATTGAGATATATTTTCTGATGGTAGGTAGTCTCGTCATTACGGGAGATAGTTTGTTATTGAGATGTTTTACTCCGATGGATCGTAGTCTCGTCATTATTGGAGATAGTTAGTTGTTTAGATGTTTTACACTGATGGCTGGTAGTATCTTCATTGTTGGAGATAATTTGTTGTTGAGGTTTTACTCCAATGGATGGTAGTCTCGTCATAATGTGAGATAGTTCGTTTGATGAGATATTTTACTTTGATTGGATGGTAGTCTCGCCAGTATGGGAGATAGTTTGTTGCTGAGATGTTTTACTTTTATGGATGATAGTCACTTTATTATGGGAGATAGTTCGCTGGTGAGGTTTTGCTCCGATGGATAGTAGTCTCTTCATTATAGGAGATAGCTCGGTGTTGAGGATTTACTTCGATGGATGGTAGTCTCATCATTATGTGAGATAGTTCGATGTTGAGATGTTTCACTCTGATGGATGGTAGTCTCTTCATTATGGAAGATAGTTCGTTGTATATATGTTTTAATCTGATGGAAGGTAGTCTCTTCATTATAGGAAACCGTTTATTGTAGAGGTTTTACTCCGATGGATGGTAGACTCGTCATTATGGGAAATAGTTCGTTATTAAGATGTTTTACTCTGATGAATGCTAGTCTCATCATTATGGGAGATAGCTCGCTGTTGAGGATTTACTTAGATGGATGGTAGTCTCATCATTAGGTGAGATAGTTAGTTGTTGAGATGTTTTACTCTGATGGATGGTAGTCTCGTCATTACGGGAGATAGTTCGTTGTTGAGATGTTTTACTCCGATGGATGGTTGTCTAGTCATTATGGTAAGTAGTTAGTTATTTAGATGTTTTACTCTAATGGACGGTAGTCTCTTCATTACGGGAGACAGATTGTTGTTGAGGTTTTAATCCGATGGATAGTAGTCTGATCATTATGGGGGACAATTCGTTGTCGAGATGTTTTACTAAGATGGATGGTAGTGTCGTTATTATGGGAGATAGTTCGTTATTGAGATGTGTTACTCCAATGGATGGTTGTCTCTTCACTATCAGAGATAGTTCATTGTTGAGATGTTTTACTCTGATGGATTGTAGTCTCTTTATTAAGAGAGTTAGTTTGTTGTAAAGGTTTTACTCAGTGGATGGTAGTCTCATCATTATGGGAGATAGTTCGTTGTTGAAATGTTTTACTATGATGGATGGTAGTCTTGTCATTATAGGACATAAATCATTGTTGTTATGTTTTACTCCGATGGATGGTAGTCTCTTCGTTACGGGAGTCAAATTTTTGTTGAGGTTTTACTCCGATGGATAGTAGTCTTATCATTATGGAAGACAGATAGTTGTTGAGATGCTTCACTCTGATGGATGGTTGTCTCTTCATTATGGGAGATAGTTCATTGTTGAGATATTTTACTCCGATGGATGTTACTATCGTCATTATGGGTGATAGTTCGTTGTTGAGATGTTTTACTTCGATGGATGGTAGTCTAGTCATTATCAAAGATAGTTCGTTGTTGAGATGTTTTACTCTGATGGAGGGTAGTCTGGTCATTATGGGAGATAATTCTTTGTTGAAATGTTTTACTCTGATGGATGGTAGTCTCGTCATTATAGGATATAAATCATTGTTTAGATGTTTTACTCTGATGGATGGTAGTCTCTTCGTTACGGGAGTGAAATCATTGTTGAGGTTTTACTCCGATGGATAGTAGTCTTACCATTATGGAAGACAAATCGTTGTTGAGATGCTTCACTCTGATGGATGGTAGTCTCTTCATTATGGGAGATTGTTCGTTGTTGAGGTTTCACTTTGATAATTGGTAGTCTTGTCATTATGGGAGATAGTTTGTTGTCAAGATGTTTTACTCTGATGGATGGTAGTCTCTTATTTATGGGAGATAGCTAGTGATTGAGATATATTTTCTGATGGTAGGTAGTCTCGTCATTACGGGAGATAGTTTGTTATTGAGATGTTTTACTCCGATGGATCGTAGTCTCGTCATTATTGGAGATAGTTAGTTGTTTAGATGTTTTACACTGATGGCTGGTAGTATCTTCATTGTTGGAGATAATTTGTTGTTGAGGTTTTACTCCAATGGATGGTAGTCTCGTCATAATGTGAGATAGTTCGTTTGATGAGATATTTTACTTTGATTGGATGGTAGTCTCGCCAGTATGGGAGATAGTTTGTTGCTGAGATGTTTTACTTTTATGGATGATAGTCACTTTATTATGGGAGATAGTTCGCTGGTGAGGTTTTGCTCCGATGGATAGTAGTCTCTTCATTATAGGAGATAGCTCGGTGTTGAGGATTTACTTCGATGGATGGTAGTCTCATCATTATGTGAGATAGTTCGATGTTGAGATGTTTCACTCTGATGGATGGTAGTCTCTTCATTATGGAAGATAGTTCGTTGTATATATGTTTTAATCTGATGGAAGGTAGTCTCTTCATTATAGGAAACCGTTTATTGTAGAGGTTTTACTCCGATGGATGGTAGACTCGTCATTATGGGAAATAGTTCGTTATTAAGATGTTTTACTCTGATGAATGCTAGTCTCATCATTATGGGAGATAGCTCGCTGTTGAGGATTTACTTAGATGGATGGTAGTCTCATCATTAGGTGAGATAGTTAGTTGTTGAGATGTTTTACTCTGATGGATGGTAGTCTCGTCATTACGGGAGATAGTTCGTTGTTGAGATGTTTTACTCCGATGGATGGTTGTCTAGTCATTATGGTAAGTAGTTAGTTATTTAGATGTTTTACTCTAATGGACGGTAGTCTCTTCATTACGGGAGACAGATTGTTGTTGAGGTTTTACTCCGATGGATAGTAGTCTGATCATTATGGGGGACAATTCGTTGTCGAGATGTTTTACTAAGATGGATGGTAGTGTCGTTATTATGGGAGATAGTTCGTTATTGAGATGTGTTACTCCAATGGATGGTTGTCTCTTCACTATCAGAGATAGTTCATTTTTGAGATGTTTTACTCTGATGGATTGTAGTCTCTTTATTAAGAGAGTTAGTTTGTTGTAAAGGTTTTACTCAGTGGATGGTAGTCTCATCATTATGGGAGATAGTTCATTGTTGAAATGTTTTACTATGATGGATGGTAGTCTTGTCATTATAGGACATAAATCATTGTTGTTATGTTTTACTCCGATGGATGGTTGTCTCTTCGTTACGGGAGTCAAATTTTTGTTGAGGTTTTACTCCGATGGATAGTAGTCTTATCATTATGGAAGACAGATAGTTGTTGAGATGCTTCACTCTGATGGATGGTTGTCTCTTCATTATGGGAGATAGTTCATTGTTGAGATGTTTTACTCCGATGGATGTTACTATCGTCATTATGGGTGATAGTTCGTTGTTGAGATGTTTTACTTCGATGGATGGTAGTCTAGTCATTATCAAAGATAGTTCGTTGTTGAGATGTTTTACTCTGATGGAGGGTAGTCTGGTCATTATGGGAGATAATTCTTTGTTGAAATGTTTTACTCTGATGGATGGTAGTCTCGTCATTATAGGATATAAATCATTGTTTAGATGTTTTACTCTGATGGATGGTAGTCTCTTCGTTACGGGAGTGAAATCATTGTTGAGGTTTTACTCCGATGGATAGTAGTCTTACCATTATGGAAGACAAATCGTTGTTGAGATGCTTCACTCTGATGGATGGTAGTCTCTTCATTATGGGAGATTGTTCGTTGTTGAGGTTTCACTTTGATAATTGGTAGTCTTGTCATTATGGGAGATAGTTTGTTGTCAAGATGTTTTACTCTGATGGATGGTAGTCTCTTATTTATGGGAGATAGCTAGTGATTGAGATATATTTTCTGATGGTAGGTAGTCTCGTCATTACGGGAGATAGTTTGTTATTGAGATGTTTTACTCCGATGGATCGTAGTCTCGTCATTATTGGAGATAGTTAGTTGTTTAGATGTTTTACACTGATGGCTGGTAGTATCTTCATTGTTGGAGATAATTTGTTGTTGAGGTTTTACTCCAATGGATGGTAGTCTCGTCATAATGTGAGATAGTTCGTTTGATGAGATATTTTACTTTGATTGGATGGTAGTCTCGCCAGTATGGGAGATAGTTTGTTGCTGAGATGTTTTACTTTTATGGATGATAGTCACTTTATTATGGGAGATAGTTCGCTGGTGAGGTTTTGCTCCGATGGATAGTAGTCTCTTCATTATAGGAGATAGCTCGGTGTTGAGGATTTACTTCGATGGATGGTAGTCTCATCATTATGTGAGATAGTTCGATGTTGAGATGTTTCACTCTGATGGATGGTAGTCTCTTCATTATGGAAGATAGTTCGTTGTATATATGTTTTAATCTGATGGAAGGTAGTCTCTTCATTATAGGAAACCGTTTATTGTAGAGGTTTTACTCCGATGGATGGTAGACTCGTCATTATGGGAAATAGTTCGTTATTAAGATGTTTTACTCTGATGAATGCTAGTCTCATCATTATGGGAGATAGCTCGCTGTTGAGGATTTACTTAGATGGATGGTAGTCTCATCATTAGGTGAGATAGTTAGTTGTTGAGATGTTTTATTCTGATGGATGGTAGTCTCGTCATTACGGGAGATAGTTCGTTGTTGAGATGTTTTACTCCGATGGATGGTTGTCTAGTCATTATGGTAAGTAGTTAGTTATTTAGATGTTTTACTCTAATGGACGGTAGTCTCTTCATTACGGGAGACAGATTGTTGTTGAGGTTTTACTCCGATGGATAGTAGTCTGATCATTATGGGGGATAATTCGTTGTCGAGATGTTTTACTAAGATGGATGGTAGTGTCGTTATTATGGGAGATAGTTCGTTATTGAGATGTGTTACTCCAATGGATGGTTGTCTCTTCACTATCAGAGATAGTTCATTGTTGAGATGTTTTACTCTGATGGATTGTAGTCTCTTTATTAAGAGAGTTAGTTTGTTGTAAAGGTTTTACTCAGTGGATGGTAGTCTCATCATTATGGGAGATAGTTCGTTGTTGAAATGTTTTACTATGATGGATGGTAGTCTTGTCATTATAGGACATAAATCATTGTTGTTATGTTTTACTCCGATGGATGGTAGTCTCTTCGTTACGGGAGTCAAATTTTTGTTGAGGTTTTACTCCGATGGATAGTAGTCTTATCATTATGGAAGACAGATAGTTGTTGAGATGCTTCACTCTGATGGATGGTTGTCTCTTCATTATGGGAGATAGTTCATTGTTGAGATGTTTTACTCCGATGGATGTTACTATCGTCATTATGGGTGATAGTTCGTTGTTGAGATGTTTTACTTCGATGGATGGTAGTCTAGTCATTATCAAAGATAGTTCGTTGTTGAGATGTTTTACTCTGATGGAGGGTAGTCTGGTCATTATGGGAGATAATTCTTTGTTGAAATGTTTTACTCTGATGGATGGTAGTCTCGTCATTATAGGATATAAATCATTGTTTAGATGTTTTACTCTGATGGATGGTAGTCTCTTCGTTACGGGAGTGAAATCATTGTTGAGGTTTTACTCCGATGGATAGTAGTCTTACCATTATGGAAGACAAATCGTTGTTGAGATGCTTCACTCTGATGGATGGTAGTCTCTTCATTATGGGAGATTGTTCGTTGTTGAGGTTTCACTTTGATAATTGGTAGTCTTGTCATTATGGGAGATAGTTTGTTGTCAAGATGTTTTACTCTTATGGATGGTAGTCTCTTATTTATGGGAGATAGCTAGTGATTGAGATATATTTTCTGATGGTAGGTAGTCTCGTCATTACGGGAGATAGTTTGTTATTGAGATGTTTTACTCCGATGGATCGTAGTCTCATCATTATTGGAGATAGTTAGTTGTTTAGATGTTTTACACTGATGGCTGGTAGTATCTTCATTGTTGGAGATAATTTGTTGTTGAGGTTTTACTCCAATGGATGGTAGTCTCGTCATAATGTGAGATAGTTCGTTTGATGAGATATTTTACTTTGATTGGATGGTAGTCTCGCCAGTATGGGAGATAATTTGTTGTTGAGATGTTTTACTTTTATGGATGATAGTCACTTTATTATGGGAGATAGTTCGCTGGTGAGGTTTTGCTCCGATGGATAGTAGTCTCTTCATTATAGGAGATAGCTCGGTGTTGAGGATTTACTTCGATGGATGGTAGTCTCATCATTATGTGAGATAGTTCGATGTTGAGATGTTTCACTCTGATGGATGGTAGTCTCTTCATTATGGAAGATAGTTCGTTGTATATATGTTTTAATCTGATGGAAGGTAGTCTCTTCATTATAGGAAACCGTTTATTGTAGAGGTTTTACTCCGATGGATGGTAGACTCGTCATTATGGGAAATAGTTCGTTATTAAGATGTTTTACTCTGATGAATGCTAGTCTCATCATTATGGGAGATAGCTCGCTGTTGAGGATTTACTTAGATGGATGGTAGTGTCATCATTAGGTGAGATAGTTAGTTGTTGAGATGTTTTACTCTGATGGATGGTAGTCTCGTCATTACGGGAGATAGTTCGTTGTTGAGATGTTTTACTCCGATGGATGGTTGTCTAGTCATTATGGTAAGTAGTTAGTTATTTAGATGTTTTACTCTAATGGAAGGTAGTCTCTTCATTACGGGAGACAGATTGTTGTTGAGGTTTTACTCCGATGGATAGTAGTCTGATCATTATGGGGGACAATTCGTTGTCGAGATGTTTTACTAAGATGGATGGTAGTGTCGTTATTATGGGAGATAGTTCGTTATTGAGATGTGTTACTCCAATGGATGGTTGTCTCTTCACTATCAGAGATAGTTCATTGTTGAGATGTTTTACTCTGATGGATTGTAGTCTCTTTATTAAGAGAGTTAGTTTGTTGTAAAGGTTTTACTCAGTGGATGGTAGTCTCATCATTATGGGAGATAGTTCGTTGTTGAAATGTTTTACTATGATGGATGGTAGTCTTGTCATTATAGGACATAAATCATTGTTGTTATGTTTTACTCCGATGGATGATAGTCTCTTCGTTACGGGAGTCAAATTGTTGTTGAGGTTTTACTCCGATGGATAGTAGTCTTATCATTATAGAAGACAGATTGTTGTTGAGATGCTTCACTCTGATGGATGGTTGTCTCTTCATTATGGGAGATAGTTCATTGTTGAGATGTTTTACTCCGATGGATGTTACTATCGTCATTATGGGTGGTAGTTCGTGGTTTTGATGTTTTACTCCGATGGATGGTAGTGTAGTCATTATCAAAGATAGTTCATAGTTGAGATGTTTTACTCTGATGGAGGGTAGTCTGGTCATTATGGGAGATAATTCTTTGTTGAAATGTTTTACTCTGATGGATGGTAGTCTCGTCATTATAGGATATAAATCATTGTTGAGATGTTTTACTCCGATGGATGGTAGTCTCTTCGTTACGGGAGTCAAATCATGGTTGAGGTTTTACTCCGATGGATAGTAGTCTTACCATTATGGAAGACAGATCGTTGTTGAGATGCTTCACTCTGATGGATGGTAGTCTCTTCATTAGGTGAGATAGTTAGTTGTTGAGATGTTTTACTCTGATGGATGGTAGTCTCGTCATTACGGGAGATAGTTCGTTGTTGAGATGTTTTACTCCGATGGATGGTTGTCTAGTCATTATGGTAAGTAGTTAGTTATTTAGATGTTTTACTCTAATGGACGGTAGTCTCTTCATTACGGGAGACAAATTGTTCTTGAGGTTTTACTCCGATGGATAGTAGTCTGATCATTATGGGGGACAATTCGTTGTCGAGATGTTTTACTAAGATGGATGGTAGTGTCGTTATTATGGGAGATAGTTCGTTATTGAGATGTGTTACTCCAATGGATGGTTGTCTCTTCACTATCAGAGATAGTTCATTGTTGAGATGTTTTACTCTGATGGATTGTAGTCTCTTTATTAAGAGAGTTAGTTTGTTGTAAAGGTTTTACTCAGTGGATGGTAGTCTCATCATTATGGGAGATAGTTCGTTGTTGAAATGTTTTACTATGATGGATGGTAGTCTTGTCATTATAGGACATAAATCATTGTTGTTATGTTTTACTCCGATGGATGATAGTCTCTTCGTTACGGGAGTCAAATTGTTGTTGAGGTTTTACTCCGATGGATAGTAGTCTTATCATTATAGAAGACAGATTGTTGTTGAGATGCTTCACTCTGATGGATGGTTGTCTCTTCATTATGGGAGATAGTTCATTGTTGAGATGTTTTACTCCGATGGATGTTACTATCGTCATTATGGGTGGTAGTTCGTGGTTTTGATGTTTTACTCCGATGGATGGTAGTGTAGTCATTATCAAAGATAGTTCATAGTTGAGATGTTTTACTCTGATGGAGGGTAGTCTGGTCATTATGGGAGATAATTCTTTGTTGAAATGTTTTACTCTGATGGATGGTAGTCTCGTCATTATAGGATATAAATCATTGTTGAGATGTTTTACTCCGATGGATGGTAGTCTCTTCGTTACGGGAGTCAAATCATGGTTGAGGTTTTACTCCGATGGATAGTAGTCTTACCATTATGGAAGACAGATTGTTGTTGAGATGCTTCACTCTGATGGATGGTAGTCTCTTCATTAGGTGAGATAGTTAGTTGTTGAGATGTTTTACTCTGATGGATGGTAGTCTCGTCATTACGGGAGATAGTTCGTTGTTGAGATGTTTTACTCCGATGGATGGTTGTCTAGTCATTATGGTAAGTAGTTAGTTATTTAGATGTTTTACTCTACTGGACGGTAGTCTCTTCATTACGGGAGACAGATTGTTCTTGAGGTTTTACTCCGATGGATAGTAGTCTGATCATTATGGGGGACAATTCGTTGTCGAGATGTTTTACTAAGATGGATGGTAGTGTCGTTATTATGGGAGATAGTTCGTTATTGAGATGTGTTACTCCAATGGATGGTTGTCTCTTCACTATCAGAGATAGTTCATTGTTGAGATGTTTTACTCTGATGGATTGTAGTCTCTTTATTAAGAGAGTTAGTTTGTTGTAAAGGTTTTACTCAGTGGATGGTAGTCTCATCATTATGGGAGATAGTTCGTTGTTGAAATGTTTTACTATGATGGATGGTAGTCTTGTCATTATAGGACATAAATCATTGTTGTTATGTTTTACTCCGATGGATGATAGTCTCTCCGTTACGGGAGTCAAATTGTTGTTGAGGTTTTACTCCGATGGATAGTAGTCTTATCATTATAGAAGACAGATTGTTGTTGAGATGCTTCACTCTGATGGATGGTTGTCTCTTCATTATGGGAGATAGTTCATTGTTGAGATGTTTTACTCCGATGGATGTTACTATCGTCATTATGGGTGGTAGTTCATGGTTTTGATGTTTTACTCTGATGGATGGTAGTGTAGTCATTATCAAAGATAGTTCATAGTTGAGATGTTTTACTCTGATGGAGGGTAGTCTGGTCATTATGGGAGATAATTCTTTGTTGAAATGTTTTACTCTGATGGATGGTAGTCTCGTCATTATAGGATATAAATCATTGTTGAGATGTTTTACTCCGATGGATGGTAGTCTCTTCGTTACGGGAGTCAAATCATGGTTGAGGTTTTACTCCGATGGATAGTAGTCTTACCATTATGGAAGACAGATCGTTGTTGAGATGCTTCACTCTGATGGATGGTAGTCTCTTCATTAGGTGAGATAGTTAGTTGTTGAGATGTTTTACTCTGATGGATGGTAGTCTCGTCATTACGGGAGATAGTTCGTTGTTGAGATGTTTTACTCCGATGGATGGTTGTCTAGTCATTATGGTAAGTAGTTAGTTATTTAGATGTTTTACTCTAATGGACGGTAGTCTCTTCATTACGGGAGACAGATTGTTGTTGAGGTTTTACTCCGATGGATAGTAGTCTGATCATTATGGGGGATAATTCGTTGTCGAGATGTTTTACTAAGATGGATGGTAGTGTCGTTATTATGGGAGATAGTTCGTTATTGAGATGTGTTACTCCAATGGATGGTTGTCTCTTCACTATCAGAGATAGTTCATTGTTGAGATGTTTTACTCTGATGGATTGTAGTCTCTTTATTAAGAGAGTTAGTTTGTTGTAAAGGTTTTACTCAGTGGATGGTAGTCTCATCATTATGGGAGATAGTTCGTTGTTGAAATGTTTTACTATGATGGATGGTAGTCTTGTCATTATAGGACATAAATCATTGTTGTTATGTTTTACTCCGATGGATGATAGTCTCTTCGTTACGGGAGTCAAATTGTTGTTGAGGTTTTACTCCGATGGATAGTAGTCTTATCATTATAGAAGACAGATTGTTGTTGAGATGCTTCACTCTGATGGATGGTTGTCTCTTCATTATGGGAGATAGTTCATTGTTGAGATGTTTTACTCCGATGGATGTTACTATCGTCATTATGGGTGGTAGTTCGTGGTTTTGATGTTTTACTCCGATGGATGGTAGTGTAGTCATTATCAAAGATAGTTCATTGTTGAGATGTTTTACTCTGATGGAGGGTAGTCTGGTCATTATGGGAGATAATTCTTTGTTGAAATGTTTTACTCTGATGGATGGTAGTCTCGTCATTATAGGATATAAATCATTGTTGAGATGTTTTACTCCGATGGATGGTAGTCTCTTCGTTACGGGAGTCAAATTATGGTTGAGGTTTTACTCCGATGGATAGTAGTCTTACCATTATGGAAGACAGATCGTTGTTGAGATGCTTCACTCTGATGGATGGTAGTCTCTTCATTATGGGAGATTGTTCGTTGTTGAGGTTTCACTTTGATAATTGGTAGTCTTGTCATTATGGGAGATAGTTTGTTGTCAAGTTGTTTTACTCTGATGGATGGTAGTCTCTTCTTTATGGGAGATAGCTTGTGATTGAGATATATTTTCTAATGGATGGTAGTCTCGTCATTACGGGAGATAGTTTGTTATTGAGATGTTTTACTCCGATGGATGGTAGTCTCGTCATTATTGGAGATAGTTAGTTGTTTAGATGTTTTAAACTGATGGCTGGTAGTATCTTCATTGTTGGAGATAATTTGTTGTTGAGGTTTTACTCCAATGGATGGTAGTCTCGTCATAATGGGAGATAGTTCGTTTGATGAGATATTTTACTTTGATTGGATGGTAGTCTCGCCCATATGGGAGATAGTTTGTTGCTGAGATGTTTTACTTTTATGGATGATAGTCACTTTATTATGGGATATAGTTCGCTGGTGAGGTTTTGCTCCGATGGATAGTAGTCTCTTCATTATAGGAGATAGCTCGGTGTTGAGGATTTACTTCGATGGATGGTAGTCTCGTCATTATGTGAGATAGTTCGTTGTTGAGATATTTCACTCTGATGAATGGTAATCTCTTCATTATGGAAGATAGTTCGTTGTATATATGTTTTAATCTGATGGAAGGTAGTCTCTTCATTATAGGAAACTGTTTATTGTAGAGGTTTAACTCCGATGGATGGTAGACTCGTCATTATGGGAAATAGTTCGTTATTAAGATGTTTTACTCTGATGAATGCTAGTCTCTTCATTATGGGAGATAGCTCGCTATTGAGGATTTACTTAGATGGATGGTAGTCTCATCATTTGGTGAGATAGTTCGTTGTTGAGATGTTTTACTCTGTTGGATGGTAGTCTCGTCATTACGGGAGATAATTCGTTGTTGAGATGTTTTACTCCGATGGATGGTTGTCTAGTCATTATGGAAAGTAGTTAGTTATTTAGATGTTTTACTCTGATGGGTAATAGTCTCTTCATTAAGGGAGACAAATTGTTGTTGAGGTTTTACACTGATGGATAGTAGTCTAATCATTATGGGGGACAATTCGTTGTCGAGATGTTTTACTAAGATGGATGGTAGTGTCGTTATTATGGGAGATAGTTCGTTGTTGAGATGTGTTACTCCAATGGATAGTTGTCTCGTCATTATCAGAGATAGTTCATTGTTGAGATGTTTTACTCTGATAGATTGTAGTCTCTTTATTAAGAAAGTTAGTTTGTTGTAAAGGTTTTACTCAGTGGATGGTAGTCTCATCATTATGGGAGATAGTTCGTTGTTGAAATGTTTTACTATGATGGATGGTAGTCTTGTCATTATAGGACATAAATCATTGTTGTTATGTTTTACTCTGATGGATGGTAGTCTCTTTGTTACGGGAGTCAAATTGTTGTTGAGGTTTTACTCCGATGGATAGTAGTCTTATCATTATAGAAGACAGATTGTTGTTGAGATGCTTCACTCTGATGGATGGTTGTCTCTTCATTATGGGTGATAGTTCATTGTTGAGATGTTTTACTCCGATGCATGTTACTATCGTCATTATGGGTGATAGTTCGTTGTTGAGATGTTTTGCTCCGATGGATGGTAGTCTAGTCATTATCAAAGATAGTTCGCTATTGAGATGTTTTACTCTGATGGAGGGTAGTCTGGTCATTATGGGAGATAATTCTTGGTTGAAATGTTTTACTCTGATGGATGGTAGTCTCGTCATTATAGGATATAAATCATTGTTGAGATGTTTTACTCCGATGGATTGTAGTCTCTTCGTTACGGGAGTCAAATCATTGTTGAGGTTTTACTCCGATGGATAGTAGTCTTACCATTATGGAAGACAGATCATTGTTGAGATGCTTCACTCTGATGGATGGTAGTCTCTTCATTATGGGAGATAGTTCGTTCTTGAGGTTTCACTTTGATAATTGGTAGTCTTGTCAATATGGGAGATAGTTTGTTGTCAAGATGTTTTACTCTGATCGATGGTAGTCTCTTCTAAATGGGAGATAGCTAGTGATTGAGATATATTTCTCTAATGGATGGAAGTCTCGTCATTACGGGAGATAGTTTGTTATTGAGATGTTTTACTCCGATGGATGGTAGTCTTGTCATTATGGGAAATAGTTCGTTATTGAGATGTTTTACTCTGATGAATGGTAGTCTCTTCAATATGGGAGATAGCTCGGTGTTAAGGATTTACTTAGATAGATGGTAGTCTCATCATTAGGTGAGATAGTTTGTTGTTGAGTTGTTTTACTCTGATGGATGGTAGTCTCGTCATTATGGGAGATAGTTCGTTTTTGAGATGTTTTACTCCGATGGATGGTTGTCTAGTCATTATGGGAAATAGTTAGTTATTTAGATGTTTTACTCCGATGGATGGTAGTCTCTTCATTACGGGAGACAGATTGTTGTTGAGGTTTTACTCCGATGGATATTAGTCTTATCATTATGGGAGACAATTCGTTGTCAAGATGTTTTACTAAGATAAACGGTAGTGTCGTCATTATGGGAGATAATTCATTGTTGAGATGTTTTACTCCGATGGATGGTTGTCTCGTCATTATTAGAGATAGTTTGTTGTTGAGATGTTTTACTCTGATGTATTTTAGTCTCTTTATTATAAGAGTTAGTTTGTTGTAGAGGTTTTACTCAGTGGATGGTAGTCTCGTCGTTATGGTAGATAGTTAGTTGCTTAGATGTTTTACATTGATGGCTGGTAGTATCTTTCATTGTTGGAGATAATTTGTTGGTTAGGTTTTACTCCAATGGATGGTAGTCTCGACATAATGGTCGATTGTTCATTATTGAGATATTTTACTTTGATTGGATGGTAGTCTCACCAGTATGGAAGATAGTTTATTACTGAGATGTTTTACTTCGATGGATGATAGTCTCTTTATTATGGGAGAAAGTTCGTTGTGAGGTTTTGCTCTGATGGATGGTAGTCTCTTAATTATGGGAGATAGCTCGGTGTTGAGGATTTAATTCGATGGATGGTAGTCTCATCATTATGTGAGATAGTTCGTTAGTGAGATGTTTTACTCTGATGGATGGTAGTCTCTTCATTATGGAAGATAGTTCGTTGTTGATATGTTTTACTCTGATTGAAGGTAGTTTGTACATTATAAGAGACTATTCATTGTAGAGGTTTTACTCTGATGGATGGTAGACTCGTCATTATGGGAGATAGTTTGTTATTGAGATGTTTTACTCTGATGAATAGTAGTCTCTTCATTATGGGAGATAGCTCGGTGCTGTGGATTTACTTAGATTTACTTAGTTGGATGGTAGTCTAATCATTAGGTGAGATAGTTCGTTGTTGAGATGTTTTACTCTGATGGATGGTAGTCTCGTCATTATGGGAGATAGTTCGTTTTTCAGATGTTTTACTCCGATGGATGGTTGTCTAGTCATTATGGGAAATAGTTAATTATTTAGATGTTTTACTCTGATGGATGGTAGTCTCTTCATTATGGGAGACAGATCGTTGTTGAGATTTTACTCCGATGGAAATTAGTCTTATCATTATGGGAGACAATTCGCTGTCGAGATGTTTTACTAAGATAAATGGTAGTGTCGTCATTATGGGAGATAGTTCGTTGTTGAGATTTTTTACTCCGATGGATGGTTTTCTCTTCATTATTAGAGATAGTTTGTTGTTAAGATGTTTTACTATGATGTATTGTAGCCTCTTTATTATGAGAGTTAGTTTGTTGTAGATGTTTTACTCAGTGGATGGTAGTCTCGTCGTTATGGTAGATAGTTAGTTGTTTAGATGTTTTACAATGATGGCTGGTAGTATCTTTCATTGTTGGAGATAATTTGTTGGTTAGGTTTTACTCCAATGGATGGTAGTCTCGTCATAATGGTAGATAGTTCATTATTGAGATATTTTACTTTGATTGGATGGTAGTCTCACCAGTATGGGAGATAGTTTATTGCTGAGATGTTTTACTTCGATGGATGATAGTCTCTTTATTATGGGAGATATTTTGTTGTGAGGTTTTGCTCTGAAGGATGGTAGTCTCTTCATTATGGGATATAGCTCGGTGTTGAGAATTTACTTGATGGATGGTAGTCTCATCATTATGTGAGATAGTTCGTTGTTGAGATGTTTTACTCTGATGGATGGTAGTCTCTTCATTATGGAAGATAGTTCGTTGTTGATATGTTTTACTCTGATTGAAGGTAGTCTGTTCATTATAAGAGATTGTTCATTGTAGAGGTTTTACTCTGATGGATGGTAGACTCGTCATTATGGGAGATAGTTTGTTATTGAGATGTTTTAATCTGATGAATGGTAGTCTCTTCATTATGGGAGATAGCTCGGTGTTGAGGATTTACTTAGATTTACTTAGATTTACTTAGACATTTCGTTGTTGAGGTTTTACTCTGATGGATAGTAGTCTTATCTTTATGGGAGACAGTTCGTTGTTGAGATGTTTTACTCTTATGGGTGGTAGTCTCTTCATCAGGGGAGATAGTTCGTTGTCGAGATGCTTTACATTGATTGATGGTAGTCTCGTCATTATGGGAGATAGTTAGTGATTAAGATATTTTAATTTGATGGATGGTAGTCTCTTAATTATGGGAGACAGTTCGTTGTCATGATGTTTTACTTTGATGGATGGTAGTGTCATCATTATGTGAGATAGTTCGTTGTTTAGATTTTTTACTCCGATGGATGGTAGTCTCGCCATTATCAGAGATAGTTCATCGTTGACATGTTTTACTCTGATGGATTATAGTCTTTTTATTATGGGAGTTAGTTTTTTGTAGAGGTTTTACTCAGTGGATGGTAGTCTCGTCATTATGGGAGATAGTTCGTTGTTGAAATGTTTTACTCTGATGGATGGTAGTCTCTTCATTATGGGAGATAGTTCAATATTGAGGTTTCACTCTGATAAATGATAGTCTTTTAATTATGGGAGATAGTTTATTATCAAGATGTTTTACTCGTATGGATGGTAGTCTCTTCATTATGGGAGATAGTTAGTGATTGAGATATATTTCTCTGATGGATGGTAGTCTCATCATTACGTGAGATAGTTCGTTATTAAGATGTTTTACTCCTATGGAAGGTAGTCTTTTCATTATGGAAGACATATCATTGTTGAGGTTTTACTCTGATGGATAGTAGTTTTATCTTTATGGGAGACAGTTCGTTGTTGAGATGTTTTACTCTTATGGGTGGTAGTCTCTGCATCATGGGAGATAGTTTGTTGTCAAGATGTTTTACTCTGACTCATGGTAGTCTCGTCATTATGGGAGATAGTTAGTGATTGAGATGTTTTACTTTGATGGATGGTAGTCTCGTCATTATGGGAGATAGTTTGTTGTTGATATGTTTTACTCGAATGGATGGTTGTCTAGTCATTATGGAAAATAGTTATTTATTTAGATGTTTTACTCCGATGGATGGTAGTCTCTTCATTACGTGAGATAGATCGTTGTTGAGGTTTTACTCAGATGGATAGTAGTCTTATCTTTATGGGAGACTGTTCGTTGTTGACATGTTTTACTCTGATGGGTGGTAGTCTCTTCATCATGGGAGATAGTTCATTGTCGAGATGTTTTACTCTGATTGATGGTAGTCTCGACATTATGGAAGTTAGTTAGTGATTGGTATGTTTTACGTTGATGGATGGTAGTCTCGTCATTATGGGAGATAGTTTTTTGTTGAGATGTTTTACTCTGATGGATGGTTGTTTAGTCATTATGGGAAATAGTTAGTTATTTAGATGTTTTACTCTAATGGATGGTAGTCTCTTCATTACGGGAGACAGATCCTTGTTGAAGTTATACTCCGATGGATAGTAGTCTTATCATTATGGGAGATAGTTCGTTGGCGAGATGTTTTACTCTGATGGATGGTAGTGTCGTCATTATGGGAGATATTTCGTTGTTGAGATGTTTTACTTCTATGGATGGTAGTCTCTTCATTATCCATCAGATAGTCTGTTATTGAGATGTTTTACTCTGATGGGTTGTAGTCTTTTATTATGGAAGTTAGTTTTTTGTAGAGGTTTTACTCAGTGGATGGTAGTCTCGTCATTATGGGAGATAGTTCATTGTTGAAATGTTTTACTCTGATGGATGGTAGTCTCGTCATTATAGGATATAAATAATCGTTGAGATGTTTTACTCTGATGGATGGTAGTCTCTTGATTACGGGAGACAAATCGTTATTAAGGTTTTACTCAGATGGAAATTAGTCTTATCATTATGGGAGATAGTTCGTTGTTGAGATGTTTTACTCTGATTGATGGTAGTCTCTTTATTATGGGAGTAGGTTTGTTGTAGAGGTTTTATTCTGATGGATGGTAGTCTCGTTATTATGGGATATAGTTCGTTGTTGAGATGTTTTTATCTGATGGATGGTAGTCTCTTCATTATGGGTAATAGTTTGTTGTTGAGGTTTTACTGCGATGAATGGCATTCTCGTCATTATAGGAGATAAATCGTTATTGAGACGTTTTACTGCTATGGAAGGTAGTCTTTTCATTACGGGAGACATATCATTGTTGAGGTTTTACTCTGATGGATAGTAGTCTTATCTTTATGGGAGACAGTTCGTTGTTGAGATGTTTTACTCTGATGGGTGGTAGTCTCTGCATCCTGGGAGATAGTTCGTTGTCGAGATGTTTTACTCTTATTCATTGTAGTCTCGTCATTATGGGAGATAGTTAGTGATTGATATGTTTTACTTTGATGGATGGTAGTCTCGTCATTATGGGAGATAGTTTGTTGTTGATATGCTTTACTCTAATTGATGGTTATCTAGTCATTATGGGAAATAGTTAGTTATTTAGATGTTTTACTCCGATGGATGGTAGTCCCTTCATTACGGGAGGTAGATTTTTGTTGAGGTTTTACTCCGATGGATAGTAGTCTTATCATTATAGGGGATATTTCTTTACGGGAAATAATTCATTGTTGAGGTTTTACTCCGATGGATGTTAGTCTCGTCATTATAGGATATAAATCATTGTGGAGATGTTTTACTCCGATGGAAGGTAGTCTCTTTGTTACGAGAGACAAATCGTTGTTTCGAAAAAACTACAATGGATAGTAGTATTATCATTATGGATGAAAGATCTTTGTTGATTTGTTTTACCCTGATGGATGGTAATCTTTTCATTATGGGAGATAGTTCATTTTTGAGATGTATTTCTTTGATGGATGGTAGTCTCGTCAATATGGGAGATAGTTCGTTGTTGAGATGTTTTTCTTTGATGGATGGTAGTCTCTTCATTACGGGAAATAGTTTCTTGTTGAGGTTTTACTGCGATGGATGGTAGTCTCGTCATTATAGGAGATAAATCGTTGTTGAGATGTTTTACTCTGATGGAAGGTAGTCTCTTCATTATGGGAGGCAAATCGTTATTGAGGTTTTACTCAGATGGATAATAGTCTTATCATTATGTGAGATAGTTCTTTATTGAGATATTTTACTCTGATGGATGGTAGTCTCTTTATTATGGGAGTAGGTTTGTTGTAGTGGTTTTACTCTGATGGATGGTAGTCTCTTTATTATGGGATATAGTTCGTTGTTGAAATGTTTTTCTCTGATGGATATTAGTCTCTCCATTATGGGAAATAGTTTGTTGTTGAGGTTTTACTGCGATGAATGGTATTCTCGTCATTATAGGAGATAAATCGTTGTTGAGACGTTTTACTCCTATGGAAGGTAGTCTCTTCATTACGGGAGACATATCATTGTTAAGGTTTTACTCTGATGGATAATAGTCTTATCTTTATGGGAGACAGTTTGTTGTTGAGATGTTTTACTCTAATGGGTGGTAGTCTCTTCATCATGGGAGATAGTGCATTGTCAAGATGTTTTACTCTGATTGATGGTAGTCTCTTCATTATGGGAGATAGTTAGTGATTGAGATATTTTATTTTATTGGATGGTAGTATCACCAATATGGGAGATAGTTTGTTACTGAGATGTTTTAATTAGATGGATGATAGCCTCTTTATTATGGGAGATAGCTCGATGTTAAGGATTTACTTCGATGAATGGTAGTCTCATCATTATGTGAGATAGTTCTTTGTTGAGATGTTTTACTCTGATGGATGGTAGTGTCTTCATTATGGAAGATAGTTCGTTGTTGATATGTTTTACTCTGATGGAAGGTAGTCTCTTCTTAATGGGAGATAGTTAGTGATTGAGATATATTTCTCTGATGGATGGTAGTCTCATCATTACGGGAGATAGTTTGTTGTTGATATGTTTTTCTCTTATGGATGGTAGTCTCTTCATTACGGGAAATAGTTACTTGTTGAGGTTTTACTGCGATGGATGGTAGTCTCGTCATTATAAGAGATAAATCGTTGTGGAGAAGTTTTACTCTGATGGAAGGTGAAGAAGTGAAAAACACAAGAAGGGGGGTTGAATTGTAAAACTTGAAATCAAATGCAGACAACACGTTATTTTTATCCTGGTTCGTTTGATCTCAAACTACACTAGTCCACCCTTCAAGGTGATTTCGCCTCTCTCGAACGAGGTCTTAATCCACTATATTCAACTGAATATTACAACTGCTTTAACAACTGCTAAAGCCTTCTTGAGTCAAAACCACAAACCGGTTTCTCAAGGAAATACTTTCTTACAGATAAATGAAATCTAAGTGTGTTGAATGTTTTCTACAAAACTGTTTATCACAACTGTGATATTACACAAATTAAGCTTATGAGAATTGGAATGCTAAAACAATAGAGTAAGAATTTGATAGCTTTAGCAAACTGGGAATGAGGATGAAGATGAATCGCTTTAGGCGTGTAGAGAGTTGTAGAGCATTAGCCATTTCATTCTTCACTGACTTGTTTATATAGCATTGGAAATGATACATTGGAGTCAGTTATTCTGTTTCAATGCCAATTACATTCTTTCCATATTGAGCAGATCTTTGTCTGGAATAATGTTGTTGATAATAAAGTATCTTGAATGCACAGTACCGTTGCCAATAAAGCGTGTTCTGGCTTTGGCTTATTCTGATGCTGCTAGGTGCTGATGAATTGTTATGGTCTTAATCAGAGTTTGGATTGTTACGCACAGATCTGTTCATCAAGCATCAGCGTAAGCATATGCTTTGATCTTCTGATTCTGGCATCTGATATAACATCCTCTGATGCTGATGTTGATATTTCATCTTCTGATGATGATGATGATATTCTTATGCTGATACTCATCAGAGTTTCTGTAAAACAAAATATAATTTTTAGGTAGCATATATGTCTTACATGAATCATACAATTTATATATTCTTGAATTTTGTTATCATCAAAACTTTAACTTAGGGTAGTAGATTCAAACTTTGTTCTAACATTCTCCCCCTTTTTATGATGACAAAAACTAGATTTTTTCAATTGAAAATTAACGAGAAAAGTATCAGAGATAACCAAATAATAAATTGTATCAGAATTAAATAGGAAGTTATCAAAGATAAGAAGAAATAAAAGGTATCAGAGTTTAAGAAGATGAGAAAAAATTTCAGAGTTGTGATCAGGAAAACTCCCCCTGAGTTTATTACTTCCCTTTTTAATTCCTTGAATCCTTTAGCATCAGATCTTTCTTGAACTTTCTTTTGAGCATCAGATCTTTCTTTTACTCGAGCAGATCTTCAGTGTATCCGAGATAATTAACTTCTTGTACCTGTAAGCTTATGCAGAACAAGGAAACATTCAAGTGTATCAGAGTGTTAGAATGTTTGAGACTTTTGTCTCAGTAATCCGTTATTGAAAAATATCATTCTTTTTCTCCCCCTTTTTGTCAGCCATCAAAAAGTGCAAGTAATAGAAGTTAAAACGACCAGTGCAGAAATAATGTTATATTTAATTCAAAGCTTAGAAGATAGTACAGAAAACATGGAAAGAAAACAATGAAAAACAAAATCTAAGGTTGGGGTGGAAGGCGTGTGAACAAAGCTTCTAGCATGTTCTTAATCTGATCAGCGGTTTCCTTCTGCTGATGCACCATGTTGACTATTGTATCAATCTTACTGTCTTGCACATCCATCCTTTCCTTCATTCGTTGATCATTCTCATCCATTCTTTTTTGCTGACGAATATCATTTTGTTTCAGCTCTTCAAGAGTCTGCCTATCCAAAGCAGCTTGAGAGACGTCAGAATCAGAATGCTCCTGAGAGCTTTCTGCAACATCTTCTTCTTGACTAACATCTTCATCTTGTTGAACTGTTGATGTTGGACGCTTTTCAGACCATGGCTCACTATCCAGAAGGAGCACTTCCTCCTTCAGCAGCTGACTCATGACTGGACCTTCAACTTCTTTCAGCAGCTTGCTGAAGTTCTGTTGAGCCTGTTCATAGTTTATGTCTTGCAGCTTGAAGGCTTCAGCGCGTACCCACTTTCTGAATTATGTCCAGAGTTGGTCTGAAGCAGCAGGATCAATCATTCAAAGACAAGCCTGCTTTAGAGAAGCAATCCAATTCTGCATGCCTGTTTCAAAATTCAAGATGCTAGAACCAACATCTAGTTGTTTGGGTTTGGGAATGGCGATTTTATTTTTAAGGTCAGCAAGCCGGTCAAGGACTGTTAGATCAATGAAGGTCTTGCTGTGGTCATTTGGATTTTGTTTGGATGAGGGAGTAGGAGAGTCAGAAATGATTATTGGACTGTGTGGAGTATTAGGAGGGGTAGTTTCTGGTGAGGATGGCAGTTGGGGTATGTTTATAGTTGTACCACATGGCAGTTGAATTGCCAAGGGTTGTGGTTCAGAGGATTGAGGTGATTGAGGTTCAGGGGTTTGAGGTTCAGGTGATGGAGTTTCAGAGTGTTGAGACTCAGGTTGTGGAGATGATGGTTGAGGTGAAGGTGGATTAAGTTCTGGTTATGGAGAGGGAGGTGGAGTAGTTTCTGGTTCTGGTGAATGTGGATTTTCTGGTATTAGTGAGAGTGTATATTCTGGTTGAGGAGAATGGGCAGTTTCTGGTTGAGTGTTTGGATTTTCTGAGAGGGGAGCGGAAGAACGTTGATCAATTTCAGAAAGAACTTTATCAAGTTCTGATTCTGTTGATGTTGTGGGTTTTGGATTTTGAGGTTTGGTGCGGGATCTCCTGAGAGTTAGTGACTCAAAAGGGTCAAACTCTGGTTCGGTATCATCAATGGTTGGTATAGGAATTGGGAGTTCATATGAAGTTGGGGTTGGAATCAATGTTGGAACAACAGATGAATTTAAAACATTAACAGCAAATAGATTACCTCTCTTCTTTGGGGTCTGCTGGGATGGTCCTTCTGATGCATCCTTTCTCTTCTTACTCTTCTTCAAGGTAACCTCTGGTGTTTGCTGGTGTAGATCTTTGATGTTCAGATCAAGATCTGTGCCATCAGCTTTACACGCATCCAAGTATCTGAGAACGATGACTGGTTTAGAGTCAATCTCAGAGAATATGGGAAAGTCGCTCAGAGGGACTCTTCTGCTGGTGATGTCAGCAAGAGGAGTGATGCTGGGCTCCTTTCTGATATTCTTATCAGTTTCATCTTCTTCAGATTCTTGGCGTTCGGCTGCTTGCCAACACCTGGTTCAAAAGAGCTTATTTCCTGTGCTTCTGTAAGGTGTTCTATCATCCTATTCTCAGTTAGAATATCTGATATTAATCTGCCGAAGGGTATCCAATCCCTTTTAGTCTTTTCTTCTTCTCTCGTCTCTTTGACGCTGGTCTTCAGATGATTGAACAGAAGATGAGCAAGGTTGATCTTGGTCTTCTTTGCAATAAAATAGAGCAGAAATTGCTGATCTATGTTGATGTAGTCAGGAGAGCTTGTGGGCTTCTTGTGGTTGAAGCAGCCCAAGATGATCCTTGCCCAGATTCTGTGCTGATCCATCAAATCTCTGATCTTGCTGGATGGAACCCCATGCGTGAAAATCTGTCTAGCAACTATGCCAGTGTTTCCAACTCTTTCTGCCATGTCAATACAGCGGATGCCACCACCGTTGTATCCAATCAGCTTAGCAATGTGATCCTCAGTGATCACTATCTTCTTTCCCATGATGTATGAAGTCACCTGAAGAGTTGAGGCAGACGCATGAATCCAGAACTCTTTAACCAGAATTGGGAATGTTGGACCCACCAACCTATCAAAATACCTCTCCTATCCTTATGCCCTAATTTCTTCAGTCAAATCGAAGCCATTTTCTTTCAGACTATTGAAATCAATGATCAGTTCAGACAGAACTTCCAGGTTCTTCACCGTAGTAAGGAGCATTCTGAATGAAATCTGATATTGTTCAGATGAAGCCTCTTGCTGGGAACCTGCAGAAACAGTGCTAGAAGTTGCCATGTTCACACTAGGGTTTCTTTGAGAAAAAGCTTGAAAAAGGGTTTCTTTGGAAAAGGATGAACACACAAGTAAGAATGCAGAAAATATTTAGATGATTGCAAGAGACGGTAAAAACTGAATGAATGGAGTGATGGTGTTTAAATACGTTTCATAAAGTGTTTTGAAAACATAAACGTTTTTAAGAGAGATAATTAACTCATGATTATGCGCATTTAATGTTGGCTGATTTTCGGGGATTTGAGAAAGATATTTGGAATGGTTACCGGTGACATGTGTCTCAATGCATCCAATCAGCGTTTTGCCTTCTCAGAAGCGTGCACGCGTGTTCTGCTTCAGAGATTAGCTGATGACTGGATGACACTTGTTTGATTTGGTGAACAGCACATCTATCCTTGAAATGAGATGCTCAGATCTTTATGGATAGACTCTGATATAATCTGCATGTCTAACTTTCTGAAAGAAGATTGATCAGAAGTTCATAGTAAAATAAAACACATTCTGAAGGTTAATATATAAAATTAAAACATTTTCACTCTTGGCAGAGCTTCATGCTGAGATGTTTCAGAATGAAGTTGAACCTATCTTCAGAAAGTGGTTTAGTGAAGATATCAGCCCATTGATGGTCTGTATCAAAAAATTTTAAGTTCAAAATTCCTTTATGAATATAGTCCCTAATGAAATGGTGTTTTATTTCTATATGCTTAGCCCTAGAATGCAATATTGGATTTTTACTTAAGTAAATGGCAGAAGTATTGTCACAGAGTATAGGGATGTTACTCTCAAAAATCTAGAAGTCTTCAAGCTGACTTTTCATCCAGAGCATTTGTGTGCTGCATCCTGCTGCTGCTATGTACTCAGCTTATGCTGTTGATAGCGCAATTGAGGATTGCCTTTTGCTGGACCAAGAGATCAGATTTTCTCCCAGAAACTGGCAGCTTCCAGAAGTACTTTTACGCTCTACTATGTCTCCAGCAAAGTTAGCATTGCAGTAACCTACTAAGCTGTAATCACTAGATTTTCTATAGAATAAGCCCAGATTAGTAGTACCTTTCAGATACTTGAAAATTCGCTTAACAGCTGTTAAGTGAGATTCTTTAGGATCTGATTAGAATCTTGCACAAATACATACGCTGAATAAAATATTAGGCCTTGAAGCCGTCAGATAAAGAAGAGATCCAATCATACCTTTGTAGACCTTCTGTTCTACCTTTTTGCTTACCTCTTCTCTTTCCAGAATGCACGTGGGATGCATTGGAATTTTTGATGACTTACATTCTGAGAGATCAAATTTCTTCAGAAGTTCTCTGACATATTTGCTCTGATGAATGTAAGTTCCCTCAAGATTTTGATTGATCTGAATTCCCAGAAAGAATTTCAGTTCTCCCATGAGGCTCATCTCAAATTTTGCCTGCATACACTTAGCAAAGTTTCTTCCAAGAGAAGAATTAGTAGATCCAAAAATAATATCGTCAACATAAATTTGACAAACTAAGATGTCATTCATAACTGACTTACAAAATAAGGTAGTGTCCACCTTCCCTCTGGTGAATTCTTTTTCTAACAGAAAGTTACTTAGTCTTTCATACCAAGCTCTGGGAGCTTGTTTCAGACCATATAGTGACTTCTTTAGTTTGAAAACATATTCTGGATTTTTTGTACTTTCAAAACCAGGGGGTTGGTGCACATAAACCTCTTCTTCTATATATCCATTTAAGAAAGCACTCTTGACATCCATCTGATATAGAGTGATGCCTTTATTAACAGCAAACGAAATTAAAAGTCTGATAGATTCTAACCTGGCGACTGGAGCAAATGTTTCTGTATAGTCTATTCCCTCTTGCTGACTATAACCTTATGCTACCAGTCGTGCCTTGTTTATGATGACTTCACCTTGTTCGTTCAGTTTGTTTCTGAACACCCATTTTGTTCCAATGACGTTGAATCCTTTTGGTCTGGGAACTAGATCCCACACGTCATTTCTGGTGAATTGATTCAGCTCTTCTTGCATTGCTAGAATCCAGTCGTTGTCCAGAAGTGCTTCATCAATTGAAGAAGGTTCAATCAGAGACACAAGTCCCATGAGGGATTCTTCAGAGTTTCTGAAGCTGGCTCTTGTTCTGATTGGATCTTCCTTTCTTCCTAAGTAGTTTCTTCTGGGTGATCCAAGCTGCTTCTGGGTAGTCTTGTCTGAGGTTGGTCAACAGATGTTGCTGGATTGCTAGCTGTGCCTCTTTCTGATGTTGAAGGAGTGTCTTTATTTAGAGCTTCTGATGACTTGTCTTTAGAACTTGTAAATTCAACTTCCATACCTGCAAAAACTTCATTCTTCTTTGACTTTTCAGAGTCAAGCTTATCATCAAAACGAACACTGATTGATTCTTCCACAATCTGTGTTACTGTATTGTATACTATGTACCCTCTTGAGCGTTCAGAGTATCCTAACATATTACACTTTTGTGCTTTAGAGTCAAACTTGTTCAAATAATTTTTTGTATTTAACATAAAGCAAGTACATCCAAATGGATGAAAATATGAAATGTTGGGCTTTCTGTTCTTCCACAATTAATATGGAGTCTTTTCCAGAATAGGTCTTATGGAGATTCTATTCTGAATGTAGCACGCTGTGTTTATTGCCTCTGCCCAGAAGATCTTAGCAACATTTGTCTCATTGATCATGGTTCTGGCCATTTCTTGCAATGTTTTGTTTTTTCGTTCTACAACTCCATTTTGCTGGGGAGTTCTAGGACAAGAGAAATCATGAAGAATGCCTTTGTCATTAAAGAATGACTCAAAATATTTGTTTTCAAACACTCCACCATGATCACTTCTGACTTTAACGATTCTAAGATCCTTTTCATTCTGAACTTGATTACAGAAGGTGACAAACACAGAGTGTGACTCGTCCTTGTGTCTTAAGAACTTTACCCATGTCCATCTGCTATAGTCATCTACGATTACTAACCCATACTTCTTGCCACTGACTGAAGCAATTTTAACTGGTCCAAATAAGTCAATGTGCAGAAGTTCTAATGGCTTAGAGGTAGAAACAACATTTTGAGATTTGAAAGAAGGTTTTGCAAACTTGCCTTTCTGACATGCTTCACACAGAGCATCTAAATTGATCTTCAGATTAGGAAGTCCTCTTACCAGATTGAGTTTGTTAATCTGAGATATTCTTCTCATACTAACATGCCACAATCTTTTGTGCCAGATCCATTGCTCGTTGTTAACAGACAGAAGACACTTTACATTCTGACTTTTCAGTTCATAAAGTTTGATTTTATAAATGTTGTTTTTCCTCTTTCCATTAAATAGGATAGTCCCATCTTTCTTACTAACAGCTTTACATGATTTTTGATTAAAGATTATATCATAACCGTTATCAGTTAATTGACTTATGGATAACAAATTATGCATTAATCCATCTATGAACAGAACATTGTTTATAGAGGGAAGATTTCCATTACCTACAGTTCCAGAGCCAATGATCTTTCCCCTCTGATTGCCTCCAGAGCCTACGTGGCCTCAAGGCTTAAGTTCCAGGCTTTGGAACATATGCCTTCTTCCCGTCATGTGTCGTGAGCAGCCAGAGTCCAGGTACCATGACTGGTGTTTCTGATTTGCTGCTAAAGATATCTGCAACATGTATTATTTTATCCTTAGGTACCCATATTTTCTTGGGTCCTGATTTGTTAGCTTTACCAAAACTCTGGTTGAATTTTGGTTTCACAGAATAATTACTACTAGTATATTTAATGTCATGTGTGTGACCATACACAAAGTGTGAATTCAAAGGAGTGCGTTTAATAATTAAATCCATGGAATTCTTTGGTGTAGGTACCTTACCTTGGTATCCTATTCCCTTTATGCCGTTTCTGCTAACTCCATAGATCATTGAAGCCATTTTGCTTATATCTATGCTTTTAGCAAGAAACTTCTGAAAGCTATGATCATACTCCTTGATGATCTCATCAGCACTGCTGGGAGTTTCAGAAATTGTTTCCCTTTGAGAGTTTTGTAAAACATTTTCTAATTTTGAAATTTTATTTTTCAACTCAGAACTTTCTAATTTTAGACTCTCAGTTTTGTCAGAGTCAGAATCAAGATTCCTTTTCAGGTTTCTGAATTTAACTCTGATCTGCTGGTATCTTTCTAGAATTTCGTTAAGGCTTTCAACAAGTTCAGCCTTAGTAAAATTAATTGCAAAGTCAGGAAATACCTCTTCGGTGTCTGATTCTGAGTCTGATTCAGAAGCTTCACTGTCTTCTGATATGTTGGCCATGAGAGCTATGTTTGCTCTCTCATTATCTGATTTTGAGTCAGCTTCAGACGAGTCAGAGTCATCCCATGTAGCCATGAGACTTTTCTTCTTTTCTCTCCCAAACTTCTTTTTGGGCTTTTCCCTCTGAAGCTTTGGACAGTCACTCTTATAGTGACCTTGCTCGTTGCATTCATAACAAGTGATGTCCTTGGTGTTTGGCTTTCTGCTTCCTGAAGAGCCTTCAGATCTTCTGTATCCAGAGGAGGAGTCTGACCTTCTGTATCTGGAAGAGGACTCATTCTGATCAGATCTTCTGGGATTCCTGAACTTTCTTTGCCTATGCTTCCAAAGTTGGTTCACTCTTCTGGAGAGGAGGGAAAGCTCGTCTTCTTCTGATGAGGACCCATCAGATGTTTTTTCAACTGCCTGCAAAACTTTAGAGTCAGATTTTCTGTTAGATTTTAATGCTAGAGGCTTACCTTGCTTCTGAGGTTCATCAACTTCTAGCTCTATCTCGTGACTTCTGAGGGAGCTGATAAGTTCCTCCAGAGAAACTTTGTTGAGATCTTTAGCTAGCTTCAGCGCTGTAACCATTTGCCTCCACTGTTTTGGAAAGCTTCTGATGATCTTCTTGACATGATCAGTAGTAGAGTATGCTTTGTCGAGAACCTTGAGACCAGCCACCAGAATTTGGAATCTTGAGAACATTGTTTCAATGGATTCACTTTCTTCCATTTTGGGAGATAATTTGTTGTTGAGATGTTTTATGCCAATGGATGTTAGTCTCTTTATTATGGGAGTAAGTTTGTTGTAGAGGTTTTACTCTGATGGATGGTAATCTCGCTATTATGGGAGATAGTTCATTGCTGAGATGTTTTTCTCTGATGAATGGTAGTCTTTACATTATGGGAAATAGTTTGTTGTTGAGGTTTTACTACGATGAATGGTAGTCTCGTCATGATAGGAGATAAATCGTTGTTGAGACGTTTTACTCCGATGGAAGGTAGTCTCTTCATTACGGGAGACAAGTCGTTATTGAGGTTTTACTCATATGGATAATAGTCTTATCATTATGGGAGACAATTTGTTATTGAGATGTTTTACTCTGACGGATGGTAGTCTCGTCATTATGGGAGATAGTTTGTTGTTGAGATGTTTTACACCAATGGATGGTAGTCTCTTTATTATGGGAGTAGGTTTGTTGTAGAGGTTTTACTCTGATGGATGGTAGTCTCGCTATTATGGGAGATAGTTCATTGCTGAGATGTTTTTCTCTGATGGATGGTAGTCTCTACATTATGGGAAATAGTTTGTTGTTGTGGTTTTATTACGATGAATGGTAGTCTCATCATAATAGGAGATAAATCGTTGTTGAGACGTTTTACTCCGATGGAAGGTAGTCTCTTCATTACGGGAGACAGGTCGTTATTGAGGTTTTACTCATATGGATAATAGTCTTATCATTATGGGAGACAATTTGTTATTGAGATGTTTTACTCTGACGGATGGTAGTCTCGTCATTATGGGAGATAGTTTGTTGTTGAGATGTTTTACTCCAATGGATGGTAGTCTCTTTATTATAGGAGTAGGTTTGTTGTAGAGGTTTTACTCTGATGGATGGTAGTCTCGCTATTATGGGAGATAGTTCATTGCTGAGTTGTTTTTCTCTGATGGATGGTAGTCTCTTCATTATTGGAGATAGCCCGGTGTTGAGGATTTACTTAGATGGATGGTAGTCTCATCATTATGTGAGATAGTTCGTTGTTGAGATGTTTTACTCTGATGGATGGTAGTCTCGGCATTATGGTAGATTGTTTGTTGTTGAGATGTTTTACTCCGATGGATGGTAGTCTCTTTATTATGGCAGTTAGTTTCTTGTAGAGGTTTTACTCTGATGGATGGTAGTCTCGTTATTATGGGAGATAGTTCGTTATTGAGATGTTTTTCTCTGATGGATGGTAGTCTCTTCATTACGGGAAATAGTTTCTTGTTGAGGTTTTACTGCGATGGATGGTACTCTCGTCATTAAAGGAGATACATCTATGTTGAGACGTTTTACTCCGATGGAAGGTAGTCTCTTCATTAAGGGAGAAATTTCGTTATTGAGGTTTTACTCATATGGATAATAGTCTTATCATTATGGGAGACAGTTTGTTGTTGAGATGTTTTATTCCGATGGATGGTAGTCTCGTCATTATGGGAGATAGTTTGTTGTTGAGATGTTTTACTCCAATGGATGGTAGTCTCTTTATTATGGGAGTAGGTTTGATGTAGAGGTTTTACTGTAATGGATGGTAGTCTCGCTATTATGGGAGATAGTTCACTGTTGAGATGTTTTTCTATGACGAATGGTAGTCTCTTCATTATGGGAAATAGTTTGTTGTTTAGGTTTTACTATGATGAATGGTAGTCTCGTCATTATAGGAGTTAAATCGTTGTTGATACGTTTTACTCCGATGGAAGGTAGTCTCTTTATTACGGGAGACATATCGTTGTTGAGGTTTTACTCTTTTGGATAGTAGTCTTATCTTTTTAGGAGACAGTTTGTTGTTGAGATGTTTTACTTTGATGGGTGGTAGTCTCTTCATCATGGGAGATAGTGCATTGTCGAGATGTTTTACTCTGATTGATGGTAGTCTCATCATTATGGGAGATAGTTAGTGATTGAGATGTTTTACTTTGATGGATGGTAGTGTCGCCAGTATGGGAGATAGTTTGTTACTGAGATGTTTTACTTACATGGATGATTGTCTCTTTATTATGGGAGATAGTTTGTTTGGGAGGTTTTGCTCCGATGGATGGTAGTCTCTGCATTATGGGAGATAGCTCGGTGTTGACGATTTACTTCGATGGATGGTAGTCTCATCATTATGTGAGATAGTTTGTTGTTGAGGTGTTATACTCTGATGGATGGTAGTCTATTCATTATGGAATATAGTTTGTGGTTGATATGTTTTACTCTGACGGAAGCTAGTCTCTTCATTATAGGAGATCGTTCATTATAGAGGTTTTACTCCGATGGATGGTAGTCTCGTCATTATGGGAGATAGTTCATTATTGATATGTTTTACTCTAATGGATGGTAGTCTCTTCATTATGTGAGATAGTTCGTTATTGTGATGTTTTACTCTGATGGATGGTAGTCTCGGCAATATGGTAGATTATTTGTTGTTGAGATGTTTTACTCCGATGGAAGGTAGTCTCTTTATTATGGGAGTTAGTTTGTTGTAGAGGTTTTACTCTGATGGATGGTAGTCTCGTTATTATGGGGGATAGTTCGTTATTGAGATGTTTTTCTCTGATGGATGGTAGTCTCTTCATTACGGGAAATAGTTTCTTGTTGAGGTTTTACTGCGATGGATAGTAATCTCGTCATTATAGGAGATAAATCGTTGTTGAGACGTTTTACTCCGACGGAAGGTAGTCTCTTCATTACGGGAGACAAGTCGTTATTGAGGTATTACTCATATGGATAATATTCTTATCATTATGGGAGATAATTTATTGTTGAGATGTTTTACTCCGAAGGATGGTAGTCTCGTCATTATGGGAGATAGTTTGTTGTTGAGATGTTTTACTCCAATGGATGGTAGTCTCTTTATTATGGGGGTAGGATTGTTGTAGAGGTTTTACTCTGATGGATGGTAGTCTCGTTATTATGGGAGATAGTTCATTGTTGAGATGTTTTTCTCTAATGGATGGTAGTCTCTTCATTATGTGAAATAGTTTGTCATTGAGTTTTTACTATGATGAATGGTAGGCTCGTCATTATAGGAGATAAATCGTTGTTGAGACGTTTTACTCCGATGGAAGGTAGTCTCTACATTACGGGAGACATATAGTTGTTTAGGTTTTACTCTGATGGATAGTAGTCTTATCTTTATGGGAGACAGTTTGTTGTTGAGATGTTTTACTCTGATGGGTGGTAGTCTCTTTATAATGGGAGATAGTGCGTAGTCGAGATGTTTTACTCTGATTGATGGTAGTCTCGTCATTATGGGAGATAGTTAGTGATTGAGATGTTTTACTTTGATGGATGGTAGTCTCTCCAGTATGGGAGAAAGTTTGTTACTGAGATGTTTTACTTAGATCGATGATTGTCTCTTTATTACAGGAGATAGTTCGTTTAGGAGGTTTTGCTCTGATGGATGGTAGTCTCTTCATTATGGGAGATAGCTCGGTGTTGAGGATTTACTTCAATGGATGGTAGTCTCATCATTATGTGAGATAGTTCGTTGTTGAGGTGTTTTACTCTGTTGGATGGTAGTCTCTTCATTATGGAAGATAGTTCGTTGTTGATATGTTTTACTCTGATGGAAGGTAGTCTCTTCATTATAGGAGATCGTTCATTATAAAGGTTTTACTCCGATGGATGGTAGTCTCGTCATTATGGGAGATAGTTCATTATTGAGATGTTTTACTCTAATGGATGGTAGTCTCTTCATTATGGGAGATAGCCCGGTGTTGAGGACTTACTTAGATGGATTGTAGTCTCATCATTATGTGAGATAGTTCGTTGTTGAGATGTTTTACTCTGATGGATGGTAGTCTCGACATTATGGTAGATTGTTTGTTGTTTTGATGTTTTTCTCCGATGGATGGTAGTCTCTTTATTATGAGAGTTAGTTTGTTGTAGAGGTTTTACTCTGAGTGATGGTAGTCTCGTTATTATGGGAGATAGTTCGTTATTGAGATGTTTTTCTCTGATGGATGATAGTCTCTTCATTACGGGAAATAGTTTCTTGTTGAGGTTTTACTGTGATGGATAGTAGTCTCGTCATTATAGGATATAAATCATTGTTGAGACGTTTTACTCTGATGGAAGGTAGTCTATTCATTATGGGAGACAGGTCGTTATTGAGGTTTTACTCATATGGATAATAGTCTTATCATTATGGGAGACAATTTTTTGTTGAGATGTTTTACTCTGTCGGATTGTAGTCTCGTCATTATGGGAGATAGTTTGTTGTAGAGGTTTTACTCTGATGGATGGTAGTCTCGCTATTATGGGAGATAGTTCATTGCTTAGATGTTTTTCTCTGATGAATGGTAGTCTCTACATTATGGAAAATAGTTTGTTGTTGAGGTTTTACTACGATGAATGGTAGTCTCGTCATAATAGGAGATAAATCGTTGTTGAGACGTTTTACTCCGATGGAAGGTAGTCTCTTCATTACAGGAGACAGGTCGTTATTGAGGTTTTACTCATATGGATAATAGTCTTATCATTATGGGAGACAATTTGTTATTGAGATGTTTTACTCTGACGGATGGTAGTCTCGTCATTATGGGAAATAGTTTGTTGTTGAGATGTTTTACGTCAATGGATGGTAGTCTCTTTATTATGGGAGTAGGTTTGCTGTATAGGTTTTACTCTGATGGATGGTAGTCTCGCTATTATGGGAGATAGTTCATTGCTGAGATGTTTTTCTCTGAAGGATGGTAGTCTCTACATTATGGGAAATAGTTTGTTGTTGAGGTTTTACTACGATGAATGGTAGTCTCATCATAATAGGAGATAAATTGTTGTTGAGATGTTTTACTCCGATGGAAGGTAGTCTCTTCATTACGGGAGACAGGTCATTATTGAGGTTTTACTCATATGGATAATAGTCTTATCATTATGGGAGACAATTTGTTATTGAGATGTTTTACTCTGACGGATGGTAGTCTCGACATTATGGGAGATAGTTTGTTGTTGAGATGTTTTACTCCAATGGATGGTAGTCTCTTTATTATAGGAGTAGTTTTGTTGTAGAGGTTTTACTCTGATGGATGGTAGTCTCGCTATTATGGGAGATAGTTCATTGCTGAGATGTTTTTCTCTGATGGATGGTAGTCTCTACATTATGGGAAATAGTTTGTTGTTGAGGTTTTACTACGATGAATGATAGTCTAGTCATAATAGGATATAAACCGTTGTTGATACGTTTTACTCCGATGGAAGGTAGTCTCTTCATTACAGGAGACATGTCATTGTTGAGGTTTTACTCTGATAAATAGTAATCTTATCTTTATGGGAGACAGTTTGTTGTTGAGATGTTTTACTCTGATGGGTGGTAGTCTCTTCATATTGGGAGATAATTCTTTGTCGAGATGTTTTACTCTGATTGATGGTAGTCTCGTCATTATGGGAGATAGTTAGTGATTGAGATGTTTTACTTTGTTGGATGGTAGTCTCACCAGTATGGGAGATAGTTTGTTACTGAGATGTTTTACTTAGATGGATGATTGTCTCTTTATTACGGGAGATAGTTCGTTGGTGAGGTTTTGCTCCGATGGATGGTAGTCTCTTCATTATGGGAGATAGCTCGGTGTTGAGGTTTTACTGTGATGGATAGTAGTCTCGTCATAATAGGAGATAAATTGTTGTTGAGACGTTTTACTCTGATGGAAGGTAGTCTATTCATTATGGGAGACAGGTCGTTATTGAGGTTTTACTCATATGGATAATAGTCTTATCATTATGGGAGACAATTTGTTGTTGAGATGTTTTACTCCGACGGATGGTAGTCTCGTCATTATGGGAGATAGTTTGTTGTTGAGATGTTTTACGCCAATGGATGGTAGTCTCTTTATTATGGGAGTAGGTTTGTTGTAGAGGTTTTACTCTGATGGATGGTAGTCTCGCTATCATGGGAGATAGTTCATTGCTGAGATGTTTTTCTCTGATGGATGGTAGTCTCTACATTATGGGAAATAGTTTGTTGTTGAGGTTTTACTACGATGAATGATAGTCTAGTCATAATAGGATATAAACCGTTGTTGATACGTTTTACTCCGATGGAAGGTAGTCTCTTCATTACAGGAGACATGTCATTGTTGAGGTTTTACTCTGATAAATAGTAATCTTATCTTTATGGGAGACAGTTTGTTGTTGAGATGTTTTACTCTGATGGGTGGTAGTCTCTTCATATTGGGAGATAATTCTTTGTCGAGATGTTTTACTCTGATTGATGGTAGTCTCGTCATTATGGGAGATAGTTAGTGATTGAGATGTTTTACTTTGTTGGATGGTAGTCTCACCAGTATGGGAGATAGTTTGTTACTGAGATGTTTTACTTAGATGGATGATTGTCTCTTTATTACGGGAGATAGTTCGTTGGTGAGGTTTTGCTCCGATGGATGGTAGTCTCTTCATTATGGGAGATAGCTCGGTGTTGAGGTTTTACTGTGATGGATAGTAGTCTCGTCATTATAGGAGATAAATCATTGTTGAGACGTTTTACTCTGATGGAAGGTAGTCTATTCATTATGGGAGACAGGTCGTTATTGAGGTTTTACTCATATGGATAATAGTCTTATCATTATGGGAGACAATTTGTTGTTGAGATGTTTTACTCCGACGGATGGTAGTCTCGTCATTATGGGAGATAGTTTGTTGTTGAGATGTTTTACGCCAATGGATGGTAGTCTCTTTATTATGGGAGTAGGTTTGTTGTAGAGGTTTTACTCTGATGGATGGTAGTCTCGCTATCATGGGAGATAGTTCATTGCTGAGATGTTTTTCTCTGATGGATGGTAGTCTCTACATTATGGGAAATAGTTTGTTGTTGAGGTTTTACTACGATGAATGGTAGTCTCGTCATAATAGGAGATAAATCGTTGTTGAGACATTTTACTCCGATGGAAGGTAGTCTCTTCATTACGGGAGACAGGTCGTTATTGAGGTTTTACTCATATGGATAATAGTCTTATCATTATGGGAGACAATTTGTTATTGAGATGTTTTACTCTGACGGATGGTAGTCTCGTCATTATGGGAGATAGTTTGTTGTTGAGATGTTTTACGCCAATGGATGGTAGTCTCTTTATTATGGGAGTAGGTTTGTTGTAGAGGTTTTACTCTGATGGATGGTAGTCTCGCTATTATGGGAGATAGTTCATTGCTGAGATGTTTTTCTCTGATGAATGGTAGTCTCTACATTATGGAAAATAGTTTGTTGTTGAGGTTTTACTACGATGAATGGTAGTCTCGTCATAATAGGAGATAAATCGTTGTTGAGACGTTTTACTCCGATGGAAGGTAGTCTCTTCATTACGGGAGACAGGTCGTTATTGAGGTTTTACTCATATGTATAATAGTCTTATCATTATGGGAGACAATTTGTTATTGAGATGTTTTACTCTGATGGATGTTAGTCTCGTCATTATGGGAGATAGTTTGTTGTTGAGATGTTTTACTCCAATGGATGGTAGTCTCTTTATTATAGGAGTAGGTTTGTTGTAGAGGTTTTATTCTGATGGATGGTAGTCTCGATATTATGGGAGATAGTTCATTGCTGAGATGTTTTTCTCTGATGGATGGTAGTCTCTACATTATGGGAAATAGTTTGTTGTTGAGGTTTTACTATGATGAATGATAGTCTAGTCATAATAGGATATAAACCGTTGTTGATACGTTTTACTCCGATGCAAGGTAGTCTCTTCATTAAAGGAGACATATCATTGTTGAGGTTTTACTCTGATAAATAGTAATCTTATCTTTATGGGAGACAGTTTGTTGTTGAGATGTTTTACTCTGATGGGTGGTAGTCTCTTCATAATGGGAGGTAGTTCTTTGTCGAGATGTTTTACTCTGATTGATGGTAGTCTCGTCATTATGGGAGATAGTTAGTGATTGAGATGTTTTACTTTTTTGGATGGTAGTCTCGCCAGTATGGGAGATAGTTTGTTACTGAGATGTTTTACTTAGATGGATGATTGTCTCTTTATTACGGGAGATAGTTCGTTGGTGAGGTTTTGCTCCGATGGATGGTAGTCTCTTCATTATGGGAGATAGCTCGGTGTTGAGGTTTTACTGTGATGGATAGTAGTCTCGTCATTATAGGAGATAAATCATTGTTGAGACGTTTTACTCTGATGGAAGGTAGTCTATTCATTATGGGAGACAGGTCGTTATTGAGGTTTTACTCATATGGATAATAGTCTTATCATTATGGGAGACAATTTGTTGTTGAGATGTTTTACTCCGACGGATGGTAGTCTCGTCATTATGGGAGATAGTTTGTTGTTGAGATGTTTTACGCTAATGGATGGTAGTCTCTTTATTATGGGAGTAGGTTTGTTGTAGAGGTTTTACTCTGATGGATGGTAGTCTCGCTATCATGGGAGATAGTTCATTGCTGAGATGTTTTTCTCTGATGGATGGTAGTCTCTACATTATGGGAAATAGTTTGTTGTTGAGGTTTTACTACGATGAATGGTAGTCTCGTCATAATAGGAGATAAATCGTTGTTGAGACATTTTACTCCGATGGAAGGTAGTCTCTTCATTACGGGAGACAGGTCGTTATTGAGGTTTTACTCATATGGATAATAGTCTTATCATTATGGGAGACAATTTGTTATTGAGATGTTTTACTCTGACGGATGGTAGTCTCGTCATTATGGGAGATAGTTTGTTGTTGAGATGTTTTACGCCAATGGATGGTAGTCTCTTTATTATGGGAGTAGGTTTGTTGTAGAGGTTTTACTCTGATGGATGGTAGTCTCGCTATTATGGGAGATAGTTCATTGCTGAGATGTTTTTCTCTGATGAATGGTAGTCTCTACATTATGGAAAATAGTTTGTTGTTGAGGTTTTACTACGATGAATGGTAGTCTCGTCATAATAGGAGATAAATCGTTGTTGAGACGTTTTACTCCGATGGAAGGTAGTCTCTTCATTACGGGAGACAGGTCGTTATTGAGGTTTTACTCATATGTATAATAGTCTTATCATTATGGGAGACAATTTGTTATTGAGATGTTTTACTCTGATGGATGTTAGTCTCGTCATTATGGGAGATAGTTTGTTGTTGAGATGTTTTACTCCAATGGATGGTAGTCTCTTTATTATAGGAGTAGGTTTGTTGTAGAGGTTTTATTCTGATGGATGGTAGTCTCGATATTATGGGAGATAGTTCATTGCTGAGATGTTTTTCTCTGATGGATGGTAGTCTCTACATTATGGGAAATAGTTTGTTGTTGAGGTTTTACTATGATGAATGATAGTCTAGTCATAATAGGATATAAACCGTTGTTGATACGTTTTACTCCGATGCAAGGTAGTCTCTTCATTAAAGGAGACATATCATTGTTGAGGTTTTACTCTGATAAATAGTAATCTTATCTTTATGGGAGACAGTTTGTTGTTGAGATGTTTTACTCTGATGGGTGGTAGTCTCTTCATAATGGGAGGTAGTTCTTTGTCGAGATGTTTTACTCTGATTGATGGTAGTCTCGTCATTATGGGAGATAGTTAGTGATTGAGATGTTTTACTTTTTTGGATGGTAGTCTCGCCAGTATGGGAGATAGTTTGTTACTGAGATGTTTTACTTAGATGGATGATTGTCTCTTTATTACGGGAGATAGTTCGTTGGTGAGGTTTTGCTCCGATGGATGGTAGTCTCTTCATTATGGGAGATAGCTCGGTGTTGAGGTTTTACTGTGATGGATAGTAGTCTCGTCATTATAGGAGATAAATCATTGTTGAGACGTTTTACTCTGATGGAAGGTAGTCTATTCATTATGGGAGACAGGTCGTTATTGAGGTTTTACTCATATGGATAATAGTCTTATCATTATGGGAGACAATTTGTTGTTGAGATGTTTTACTCCGACGGATGGTAGTCTCGTCATTATGGGAGATAGTTTGTTGTTGAGATGTTTTACGCTAATGGATGGTAGTCTCTTTATTATGGGAGTAGGTTTGTTGTAGAGGTTTTACTCTGATGGATGGTAGTCTCGCTATCATGGGAGATAGTTCATTGCTGAGATGTTTTTCTCTGATGGATGGTAGTCTCTACATTATGGGAAATAGTTTGTTGTTGAGGTTTTACTACGATGAATGGTAGTCTCGTCATAATAGGAGATAAATCGTTGTTGAGAAGTTTTACTCCGATGGAAGGTAGTCTCTTCATTACGGGAGACAGGTCGTTATTGAGGTTTTGCTCATATGGATAATAGTCTTATCATTATGGGAGACAATTTGTTATTGAGATGTTTTACTCCGACGGATGGTAGTCTCGTCATTATGGGAGTTAGTTTGTTGTTGAGATGTTTTACGCCAATGGATGGTAGTCTCTTTATTATGGGAGTAGGATTGTTGTTGAGATGTTTTACTCCAATGGATGGTAGTCTCTTTATTATAGGAGTAGGTTTGTTGTAGAGGTTTTACTCTGATGGATGGTAGTCTCGCTATTATGGGAGATAGTTCATTGTTGAGATGTTTTTCTCTGATGGATGGTAGTCTCTACATTATGGGAAATAGTTTGTTGTTGAGGTTTTACTACGATGAATGGTAGTCTCATCATAATAGGAGATAAATCGTTGTTGAGACGTTATACTCCGATGGAAGGTAGTCTCTTCATTACTGGAGACAGGTCATTATTGAGGTTTTACTCATATGTATAATAGTCTTATCATTATGGGAGACAATTTGTTATTGAGATGTTTTACTCTGACGGATGGTAGTCTCGTCATTATGGGAGATAGTTTGTTGTTGAGATGTTTTACTCCAATGGATGGTAGTCTCTTTATTATAGGAGTAGTTTTGTTGTAGAGGTTTTACTCTGATGGATGGTAGTCTCGCTATTATGGGAGATAGTTCATTGCTGAGATGTTTTTCTCTGATGGATGGTAGTCTCTACATTATGGGAAATAGTTTGTTGTTGAGGTTTTACTACGATGAATGATAGTCTAGTCATAATAGGATATAAACTGTTGTTGATACGTTTTACTCAGATGGAAGGTAGTCTCTTCATTACAGGAGACATGTCATTGTTGAGGTTTTACTCTGATAAATAGTAATCTTATCTTTATGGGAGACAGTTTGTTGTTGAGATGTTTTACTCTGATGGGTGGTAGTCTCTTCATATTGGGAGATAGTTCTTTGTCGAGATGTTTTACTCTGATTGATGGTAGTCTCGTCATTATGGGAGATAGTTAGTGATTGAGATGTTTTACTTTGTTGGATGGTAGTCTCACCAGTATGGGAGATAGTTTGTTACTGAGATGTTTTACTTAGATGGATGATTGTCTCTTTATTACGGGAGATAGTTCGTTGGTGAGGTTTTGCTCCGATGGATGGTAGTCTCTTCATTATGGGAGATAGCTCGGTGTTGAGGTTTTACTGTGATGGATAGTAGTCTCGTCATTATAGGAGATAAATCATTGTTGAGACGTTTTACTCTGATGGAAGGTAGTCTATTCATTATGGGAGACAGGTCGTTATTGAGGTTTTACTCATATGGATAATAGTCTTATCATTATGGGAGATAATTTGTTGTTGAGATGTTTTACTCCGACGGATGGTAGTCTCGTCATTATGGGAGATAGTTTGTTGTTGAGATGTTTTACGCTAATGGATGGTAGTCTCTTTATTATGGGAGTAGGTTTGTTGTAGAGGTTTTACTCTGATGGATGGTAGTCTCGCTATCATGGGAGATAGTTCATTGCTGAGATGTTTTTCTCTGATGGATGGTAGTCTCTACATTATGGGAAATAGTTTGTTGTTGAGGTTTTACTACGATGAATGGTAGTCTCGTTATAATAGGAGATAAATCGTTGTTGAGACATTTTACTCCGATGGAAGGTAGTCTCTTCATTACGGGAGACAGGTCGTTATTGAGGTTTTACTCATATGGATAATAGTCTTATCATTATGGGAGACAATTTGTTATTGAGATGTTTTACTCTGACGGATGGTAGTCTCGTCATTATGGGAGATAGTTTGTTGTCGAGATGTTTTACGCCAATGGATGGTAGTCTCTTTATTATGGGAGTAGGTTTGTTGTAGAGGTTTTACTCTGATGGATGGTAGTCTCGCTATTATGGGAGATAGTTCATTGCTGAGATGTTTTTCTCTGATGAATGGTAGTCTCTACATTATGGAAAATAGTTTGTTGTTGAGGTTTTACTACGATGAATGGTAGTCTCGTCATAATAGGAGATAAATCGTTGTTGAGACGTTTTACTCCGATGGAAGGTAGTCTCTTCATTACGGGAGACAGGTCGTTATTGAGGTTTTACTCATATGTATAATAGTCTTATCATTATGGGAGACAATTTGTTATTGAGATGTTTTACTCTGATGGATGGTAGTCTCGTCATTATGGGAGATAGTTTGTTGTTGAGATGTTTTACTCCAATGGATGGTAGTCTCTTTATTATAGGAGTAGGTTTGTTGTAGAGGTTTTATTCTGATGGATGGTAGTCTCGATATTATGGGAGATAGTTCATTGCTGAGATGTTTTTCTCTAATGGATGGTTGTCTCTACATTATGGGAAATAGTTTGTTGTTGAGGTTTTACTACGATGAATGATAGTCTAGTCATAATAGGATATAAACCGTTGTTGATACGTTTTACTCCGATGGAAGGTAGTCTCTTCATTACAGGAGACATATCATTGTTGAGGTTTTACTCTGATAAATAGTAATCTTATCTTTATGGGAGACAGTTTGTTGTTGAGATGTTTTACTCTGATGGGTGGTAGTCTCTTCATAATTGGAGGTAGTTCTTTGTCGAGATGTTTTACTCTGATTGATGGTAGTCTCGTCATTATGGGAGATAGTTAGTGATTGAGATGTTTTACTTTGTTGGTTGGTAGTCTCGCCAGTATGGGAGATAGTTTGTTACTGAGATGTTTTACTTAGATGGATGATTGTCTCTTTATTACGGGAGATAGTTCGTTGGTGAGGTTTTGCTCCGATGGATGGTAGTCTCTTCATTATGGGAGATAGCTCGGTGTTGAGGTTTTACTGTGATGGATAGTAGTCTCTTCATTATAGGAGATAAATCATTGTTGAGACGTTTTACTCTGATGGAAGGTAGTCTATTCATTATGGGAGACAGGTCGTTATTGAGGTTTTACTCATATGGATAATAGTCTTATCATTATGGGAGACAATTTGTTGTTGAGATGTTTTACTCCGACGGATGGTAGTCTCGTCATTATGGGAGATAGTTTGTTGTTGAGATGTTTTACGCCAATGGATGGTAGTCTCTTTATTATGGGAGTAGGTTTGTTGTAGAGGTTTTACTCTGATGGATGGTAGTCTCGCTATCATGGGAGATAGTTCATTGCTGAGATGTTTTTCTCTGATGGATGGTAGTCTCTACATTATGGGAAATAGTTTGTTGTTGAGGTTTTACTACGATGAATGGTAGTCTCGTCATAATAGGAGATAAATCGTTGTTGAGACGTTTTACTCTGATGGAAGGTAGTCTCTTCATTACGGGAGACAGGTCGTTATTGAGGTTTTACTCATATGGATAATAGTCTTATCATTATGGGAGACAATTTGTTATTGAGATGTTTTACTCCGACGGATGGTAGTCTCGTCATTATGGGAGTTAGTTTGTTGTTGAGATGTTTTACGCCAATGGATGGTAGTCTCTTTATTATGGGAGTAGGTTTGTTGTTGAGATGTTTTACTCCAATGGATGGTAGTCTCTTTATTATAGGAGTAGGTTTGTTGTAGAGGTTTTACTCTGATGGATGGTAGTCTCGCTATTATGGGAGATAGTTCATTGTTGAGATGTTTTTCTCTGATGGATGGTAGTCTCTACATTATGGGAAATAGTTTGTTGTTGAGGTTTTACTACGATGAATGGAAGTCTCATCATAATAGGAGATAAATCATTGTTGAGACGTTATACTCCGATGGAAGGTAGTCTCTTCATTACTGGAGACAGGTCGTTATTGAGGTTTTACTCATATGTATAATAGTCTTATCATTATGGGAGACAATTTGTTATTGAGATGTTTTACTCTGACGGATGGTAGTCTCATCATTATGGGAGATAGTTTGTTGTTGAGATGTTTTACTCCAATGGATGGTAGTCTCTTTATTATAGGAGTAGGTTTGTTGTAGAGGTTTTACTCTGATGGATGGTAGTCTCGCTATTATGGGAGATAGTTCATTGCTGAGATGTTTTTCTCTGATGGATGGTAGTCTCTACATTATGGGAAATAGTTTGTTGTTGAGGTTTTACTACGATGAATGATAGTCTAGTCATAATAGGATATAAACCGTTGTTGATACGTTTTACTCCGATGGAAGGTAGTCTCTTCATTACAGGAGACATATCATTGTTGAGGTTTTACTCTGATAAATAGTAATCTTATCTTTATGGGAGACAGTTTGTTGTTGAGATGTTTTACTCTGATGGGTGGTAGTCTCTTCATAATGGGAGATAGTTCTTTGTCGAGATGTTTTACTCTGATTGATGGTATTCTCGTCATTATGGGAGATAGTTAGTGATTGAGATGTTTTACTTTGTTGGATGGTAGTCTCGCCAGTATGGGAGATAGTTTGTTACTGAGATGTTTTACTTAGATGGATGATTGTCTCTTTATTACGGGAGATAGTTCGTTGGTGAGGTTTTGCTCCGATGGATGGTAGTCTCTTCATTATGGGAGATAGCTCGGTGTTGAGGTTTTACTGTGATGGATAGTAGTCTCGTCATTATAGGAGATAAATCATTGTTGAGACGTTTTACTCTGATGGAAGGTAGTCTATTCATTATGGGAGACAGGTCGTTATTGAGGTTTTACTCATATGGATAATAGTCTTATCATTATGGGAGACAATTTGTTGTTGAGATGTTTTACTCCGACGGATGGTAGTCTCGTCATTATGGGAGATAGTTTGTGGTTGAGATGTTTTACGCCAATGGATGGTAGTCTCTTTATTATGGGAGTAGGTTTGTTGTAGAGGTTTTACTCTGATGGATGGTAGTCTCGCTATCATGGGAGATAGTTCATTGCTGAGATGTTTTTCTCTGATGGATGGTAGTCTCTACATTATGGGAAATAGTTTGTTGTTGAGGTTTTACTACGATGAATGGTAGTCTCGTCATAATAGGAGATAAATCGTTGTTGATACGTTTTACTCCGATGGAAGGTAGTCTCTTCATTACGGGAGACAGGTCGTTATTGAGGTTTTACTCATATGGATAATAGTCTTATCAGTATGGGAGACAATTTGTTATTGAGATGTTTTACTCCGACGGATGGTAGTCTCGTCATTATGGGAGATAGTTTGTTGTTGAGATGTTTTACGCCAATGGATGGTAGTCTCTTTATTATGGGAGTAGGTTTGTTGTAGAGGTTTTACTCTGATGGATGGTAGTCTCGCTATTATGGGAGATAGTTCATTGCTGAGATGTTTTTCTCTGATGGATGGTAGTCTCTACATTATGGGAAATAGTTTGTTGTTGAGGTTTTACTATGATGAATGGTAGTCTCATCATAATAGGAGATAAATCGTTGTTGAGACGTTTTACTCTGATGGAAGGTAGTCTCTTCATTACGGGTGACTGGTCGTTATTGAGGTTTTACTCATATGGATAATAGTCTTATCATTATGGGAGACAATTTGTTATTGAGATGTTTTACTCTGACGGATGGTAGTCTCGTCATTATGGGAGATAGTTTGTTGTTGAGATGTTTTACTCCAATGGATGGTAGTCTCTTTATTATAGGAGTAGGTTTGTTGTAGAGGTTTTACTCTGATGGATGGTAGTCTCGCTATTATGGGAGATAGTTCATTGCTGAGATGTTTTTCTCTGATGGATGGTAGTTTCTACATTATGGGAAATAGTTTGTTGTTGAGGTTTTACTACGATGAATGATAGTCTAGTCATAATAGGATATAAACCGTTGTTGATACGTTTTACTCTGATGGAAGGTAGTCTCTTCATTACAGGAGACATATCATTGTTGAGGTTTTACTCTGATAAATAGTAATCTTATCTTTATGGGAGACAGTTTGTTGTTGAGATGTTTTAGTCTGATGGGTGGTAGTCTCTTCATAATGGGAGATAGTTCTTTGTCGAGATGTTTTACTATGATTGATGGTAGTCTCGTCATTATGGGAGATAGTTAGTGATTGAGATGTTTTACTTTGTTGGATGGTAGTCTCGCCAGTATGGGAGATAGTTTGTTACTGAGATGTTTTACTTAGATGGATGATTGTCTCTTTATTACGGGAGATAGTTCGTTGGTGAGGTTTTGCTCCGATGGATGGTAGTCTCTTCATTATGGGAGATAGCTCGGTGTTGAGGTTTTACTGTGATGGATAGTAGTCTCGTTATTATAGGAGATAAATCATTGTTGAGACGTTTTACTCTGATGGAAGGTAGTCTATTCATTATGGGAGACAGGTCGTTATTGAGGTTTTACTCATATGGATAATAGTCTTATCATTATGGGAGACAATTTGTTGTTGAGATGTTTTACTCCGACGGATGGTAGTCTCGTCATTATGGGAGATAGTTTGTTGTTGAGATGTTTTACGCCAATGGATGGTAGTCTCTTTATTATGGGAGTAGGTTTGTTGTAGAGGTTTTACTCTGATGGATGGTAGTCTCGCTATCATGGGAGATAGTTCATTGCTGAGATGTTTTTCTCTGATGGATGGTAGTCTCTACATTATATGAAATAGTTTGTTGTTGAGGTTTTACTACGATGAATGGTAGTCTCGTCATAATAGGAGATAAATCGTTGTTGAGACGTTTTACTCCGATGGAAGGTAGTCTCTTCATTACGGGAGACAGGTCATTATTGAGGTTTTACTCATATGGATAATAGTCTTATCATTATGGGAGACAATTTGTTATTGAGATGATTTACTCCGACGGATGGTAGTCTCGTCATTATGGGAGATAGTTTGTTGTTGAGATGTTTTACGCCAATGGATGGTAGTCTCTTTATTATGGGAGTAGGTTTGTTGTAGAGGTTTTACTCTGATGGATGGTAGTCTCGCTATTATGGGAGATAGTTCATTGCTGAGATGTTTTTCTCTGATGGATGGTAGTCTCTACATTATGGGAAATAGTTTGTTGTTGAGGTTTTACTATGATGAATGGTAGTCTCATCATAATAGGAGATAAATCGTTGTTGAGACATTTTACTCCGATGGATGGTAGTCTCGTCATTACGGGTGACTGGTCGTTATTGAGGTTTTACTCATATGGATAATAGTCTTATCATTATGGGAGACAATTTGTTATTGAGATGTTTTACTCTGACGGATGGTAGTCTCGTCATTATGGGAGATAGTTTGTTGTTGAGATGTTTTACTCCAATGGATGGTAGTCTCTTTATTATAGGAGTAGGTTTGTTGTAGAGGTTTTACTCTGATGGATGGTAGTCTCGCTATTATGGGAGATAGTTCATTGCTGAGATGTTTTTCTCTGATGGATGGTAGTCTCTACATTATGGGAAATAGTTTGTTGTTGAGGTTTTACTATGATGAATGGTAGTCTCATCATAATAGGAGATAAATCGTTGTTGAGACGTTTTACTCTGATGGAAGGTAGTCTCTTCATTACGGGTGACTGGTCGTTATTGAGGTTTTACTCATATGGATAATAGTCTTATCATTATGGGAGACAATTTGTTATTGAGATGTTTTACTCTGACGGATGGTAGTCTCGTCATTATGGGAGATAGTTTGTTGTTGAGATGTTTTACTCCAATGGATGGTAGTCTCTTTATTATAGGAGTAGGTTTGTTGTAGAGGTTTTACTCTGATGGATGGTAGTCTCGCTATTATGGGAGATAGTTCATTGCTGAGATGTTTTTCTCTGATGGATGGTAGTTTCTACATTATGGGAAATAGTTTATTGTTGAGGTTTTACTACGATGAATGATAGTCTAGTCATAATAGGATATAAACCGTTGTTATTACGTTTTACTCCGATGGAAGGTAGTCTCTTCATTACAGGAGACATATCATTGTTGAGGTTTTACTCTGATAAATAGCAATCTTATCTTTATGGGAGACAGTTTGTTGTTGAGATGTTTTACTCTGATGGGTGGTAGTCTCTTCATAATGGGAGATAGTTCTTTGTCGAGATGTTTTACTCTGATTGATGGTAGTCTCGTCATTATGGGAGATAGTTAGTGATTGAGATGTTTTACTTTGTTGGATGGTAGTCTCGCCAGTATGGGAGATAGTTTGTTACTGAGATGTTTTATTTAGATGGATGATTGTCTCTTTATTACGGGAGATAGTTCGTTGGTGAGGTTTTGCTCCGATGGATGGTAGTCTCTTCATTATGGGAGATAGCTCGGTGTTGAGGTTTTATTGTGATGGATAGTAGTCTCGTCATTATAGGAGATAAATCATTGTTGAGACGTTTTACTCTGATGGAAGGTAGTCTATTCATTATGGGAGACAGGTCGTTATTGAGGTTTTACTCATATGGATAATAGTCTTATCATTATGGGAGACAATTTGTTGTTGAGATGTTTTACTCCGACGGATGGTAGTCTCGTCATTATGGGAGATAGTTTGTTGTTGAGATGTTTTACGCCAATGTATGGTAGTCTCTTTATTATGGGAGTAGGTTTGTTGTAGAGGTTTTACTCTGATGGATGGTAGTCTCGCTATCATGGGAGATAGTTAATTGCTGAGATGTTTTTCTCTGATGGATGGTAGTCTCTACATTATGGGAAATAGTTTGTTGTTGAGGTTTTACTACGATGAATGGTAGTCTCGTCATAATAGGAGATAAATCGTTGTTGAGACGTTTTACTCCGATGGAAGGTAGTCTCTTCATTACGGGAGACATGTCGTTATTGAGGTTTTACTCATATGGATAATAGTCTTATCATTATGGGAGACAATTTGTTATTGAGATGTTTTACTCCGACGGATGGTAGTCTCGTCATTATGGGAGATAATTTGTTGTTGAGATGTTTTACGCCAATGGATGGTAGTCTCTTTATTATGGGAGTAGGTTTGTTGTAGAGGTTTTACTCTGATGGATGGTAGTCTCGCTATTATGGGAGATAGTTCATTGCTGAGATGTTTTTCTCTGATGGATGGTAGTCTCTACATTATGGGAAATAGTTTGTTGTTGAGGTTTTACTATGATGAATGGTAGTCTCATCATAATAGGAGATAAATCGTTGTTGAGACGTTTTACTCCGACGGATGGTAGTCTCTTCATTACGGGCGACTGGTCGTTATTGAGGTTTTACTCATATAGATAATAGTCTTATCATTATGGGAGACAATTTGTTATTGAGATGTTTTACTCTGACGGATGGTAGTCTCGTCATTATGGGAGATATTTTGTTGTTGAGATGTTTTACTCCAATGGATGGTAGTCTCTTTATTATAGGAGTAGATTTGTTGTAGAGGTTTTACTCTGATGGATGGTAGTCTCGCTATTATGGGAGATAGTTCATTGCTGAGATGTTTTTCCATGATGGATGGTAGTTTCTACATTATGGGAAATAGTTTGTTGTTGAGGTTTTACTACGATGAATGATAGTCTAGTCATAATAGGATATAAACCGTTGTTGATATGTTTTACTCCGATGGAAGGTAGTCTCTTCATTACAGGAGACATATCATTGTTGAGGTTTTACTCTGATAAATAGTAATCTTATCTTTATGGGAGACAGTTTGTTGTTGAGATGTTTTACTCTGATGGGTGGTAGTCTCTTCATAATGGGAGATAGTTCTTTGTCGAGATGTTTTACTCTGATTGATGGTAGTCTCGTCATTATGGGAGATAGTTAGTGATTGAGATGTTTTACTTTGTTGGATGGTAGTCTCGCCAGTATGGGATATATATTGTTACTGAGATGTTTTACTTAGATGGATGATTGTCTCTTTATTACGGGAGATAGTTCGTTGGTGAGGTTTTGCTCCGATGGATGGTAGTCTCTTCATTATGGGAGATAGCTCGGTGTTGAGGTTTTACTGTGATGGATAGTAGTCTCGTCATTATAGGAGATAAATCATTGTTGAGACGTTTTACTCTGATGGAAGGTAGTCTATTCATTATGGGAGACAGGTCGTTATTGAGGTTTTACTCATATGGATAATAGTCTTATCATTATGGGAGACAATTTGTTGTTGAGATTTTTTACTCCAACGGATGGTAGTCTCGTCATTATGGGAGATAGTTTGTTGTTGAGATGTTTTACGCCAATGGATGGTAGTCTCTTTATTATGGGAGTAGGTTTGTTGTAGAGGTTTTACTCTGATGGATGGTAGTCTCGCTATCATGGGAGATAGTTCATTGCTGAGATGTTTTTCTCTGATGGATGGTAGTCTCTACATTATGGGAAATAGTTTGTTGTTGAGGTTTTACTAAGATGAATGGTAGTCTCGTCATAATAGGAGATAAATCGTTGTTGAGACGTTTTACTCCGATGGAAGGTAGTCTCTTCATTACGGGAGACAGGTCGTTATTGAGGTTTTACTCATATGGATAATAGTCTTATCATTATGGGAGACAATTTGTTATTGAGATGTTTTACTCCGACGGATGGTAGTCTCGTCATTATGGGAGATAGTTTGTTGTTGAGATGTTTTACGCCAATGGATGGTAGTCTCTTTATTATGGGAGTAGGTTTGTTGTAGAGGTTTTACTCTGATGGATGGTAGTCTCGCTATTATGGGAGATAGTTCATTGCTGAGATGTTTTTCTCTGATGGATGGTAGTCTCTACATTATTGGAAATAGTTTGTTGTTGAGGTTTTACTATGATGAATGGTAGTCTCATCATAATAGGAGATAAATCGTTGTTGAGACGTTTTACTCCGATGGAAGGTAGTCTCTTCATTACGGGTGACTGGTCGTTATTGAGGTTTTACTCATATGGATAATAGTCTTATCATTATGGGAGACAATTTGTTATTAAGATGTTTTACTTTGACGGATGGTAGTCTCGTCATTATGGGAGATAGTTTGTTGTTGAGATGTTTTACTCCAATGGATGGTAGTCTCTTTATTATAGGAGTAGGTTTGTTGTAGAGGTTTTACTCTGATGGATGGTACTCTCGCTATTATGGGAGATAGTTCATTGCTGAGATGTTTTTCTCTGATGGATGGTAGTTTCTACATTATGGGAAATAGTTTGTTGTTGAGGTTTTACTACGATGAATGATAGTCTTGTCATAATAGGATATAAACCGTTGTTGATACGTTTTACTCCGATGGAAGGTAGTCTCTTCATTACAGGAGACATATCATTGTTGAGGTTTTACTCTGATAAATAGTAATCTTATCTTTATGGGAGACAATTTGTTGTTGAGATGTTTTACTCTGATGGGTGGTAGTCTCTTCATAATGGGAGATAGTTCTTTGTCGAGATGTTTTACTCTGATTGATGGTAGTCTCGTCATTATGGGAGATAGTTAGTGATTGAGATGTTTTACTTTGTTGGATGGTAGTCTCGCCAGTATGGGAGATAGTTTGTTACTGAGATGTTTTACTTAGATGGATGATTGTCTCTTTATTACGGGAGATAGTTCGTTGGTGAGGTTTTGCTCCGATGGATGGTAGTCTCTTCATTATGGGAGATAGCTCGGTGTTGAGGTTTTACTGTGATGGATAGTAGTCTCGTCATTATAGGAGATAAATCGTTGTTGAGACGTTTTACTCTGATGGAAGGTAGTCTATTCATTATGGGAGACAGGTCGTTATTGAGGTTTTACTCATATGGATAATAGTCTTATCATTATGGGAGACAATTTGTTGTTGAGATGTTTTACTCCGACGGATGGTAGTCTCGTCATTATGGGAGATAGTTTGTTGTTGAGATGTTTTATGCCAATGGATGGTAGTCTCTTTATTATGGGAGTAGGTTTGTTGTAGAGGTTTTACTCTGATGGATGGTAGTCTCGCTATCATGGGAGATAGTTCATTGCTGAGATGTTTTTCTCTGATGGATGGTAGTCTCTACATTATGGGAAATAGTTTGTTGTTGAGGTTTTACTACGATGAATGGTAGTCTCGTCATAATAGGAGATAAATCGTTGTTGAGACGTTTTACTCCGATGGAAGGTAGTCTCTTCATTACGGGAGACAGGTCATTATTGAGGTTTTACTCATATGGATAATAGTCTTATCATTATGGGAGACAATTTGTTATTGAGATGTTTTACTCCGACGGATGGTAGTCTCGTCATTATGGGAGATAGTTTGTTGTTGAGATGTTTTACGCCAATGGATGGTAGTCTCTTTATTATGGGAGTAGGTTTGTTGTTGAGATGTTTACTCCAATGGATGGTAGTCTCTTTATTATAGGAGTAGGTTTGTTGTAGAGGTTTTACTCTGATGGATGGTAGTCTCGCTATTATGGGAGATAGTTCATTGCTGAGATGTTTTTCTCTGATGGATGGTAGTCTCTACATTATGGGAAATAGTTTGTTGTTGTGGTTTTACTACGATGAATGGTAGTCTCATCATAATAGGAGATAAATCGTTGTTGATACGTTTTACTCCGATGGAAGGTACTCTCTTCATTACGGGAGACAGGTCATTATTGAGGTTTTACTCATATGGATAATAGTCTTATCATTATGGGAGACAATTTGTTATTGAGATGTTTTACTCCGACGGATGATAGTCTCGTCATTATGGGAGATAGTTTGTTGTTGAGATGTTTTACTCCAATGGATGGTAGTCTCTTTATTATAGGAGTAGGTTTGTTATAGAGGTTTTACTCTGATGAAAGGTAGTCTCGCTATTATGGGAGATAGTTCATTGCTGAGATGTTTTTCTCTGATGGATGGTAGTCTCTACATTATGGGAAATAGTTTGTTGTTGAGGTTTTACTACGATGAATGATAGTCTAGTCATAATAGGATATAAACTGTTGTTGATACGTTTTACTCCGATGGAAGGTAGTCTATTCATTACAGGAGACATATCATTGTTGAGGTTTTACTCTGATAAATAGTAATCTTATCTTTATGGGAGACAGTTTGTTGTTGAGATGTTTTACTCTGATGGGTGGTAGTCTCTTCATAATGGGAGATAGTTCTTTGTCGAGATCTTTTACTCTGATTGATGGTAGTCTCGTCATTATGGGAGATAGGTAGTGATTGAGATGTTTTACTTTGTTGGATGGTAGTCTCGCCAGTATGGGAGATAGTTTGTTACTGAGATGTTTTACTTAGATGGATGATTGTCTCTTTATTACGGGAGATAGTTCGTTGGTGAGGTTTTGCTCCGACAGATGGTAGTCTCTTCATTATGGGAGATAGCTCGGTGTTGAGGTTTTAGTGTGATGGATAGTAGTCTCGTCATTATAGGAGATAAATCATTGTTGAGACGTTTTACTCAGATGGAAGGTAGTCTATTCATTATGGGAGACAGGTCGTTATTGATGTTTTACTCATATGGATAATAGTCTTATCATTATGGGAGACAATTTGTTGTTGAGATGTTTTACTCCGACGGATGGTAGTCTCGTCATTATGGGAGATAGTTTGTTGTTGAGATGTTTTACGCCAATGGATGGTAGTCTCTTTATTATGGGAGTAGGTTTGTTGTAGAGGTTTTACTCTGATGGATGGTAGTCTCGCTATCATGGGAGATAGTTCATTAATGAGATATTTTTCTCTGATGGATGGTAGTCTCTACATTATGGGAAATAGTTTGTTGTTGAGGTTTTACTACGATGAATGGTAGTCTCATCATAATAGGAGATAAATCGTTGTTGAGACGTTTTACTCCGATGGAAGTTAGTCTCTTCATTACGGGAGACAGGTCGTTATTGAGGTTTTACTCATATGGATAATAATCTTATCATTATGGGAGACAATTTGTTATTGAGATGTTTTACTCCGACGGATGGTAGTCTCGTCATTATGGGAGATAGTTTGTTGTTGAGATGTTTTACTCCAATGGATGGTAGTCTCTTTATTATAGGAGTAGGTTTGTTGTAGAAGTTTTACTCTAATGGATGGTAGTCTCGCTATTATGGGAGATAGTTCATTGCTGAGATGTTTTTCTCTGATGGATGGTAGTCTCTACATTATGGGAAATAGTTTGTTGTTGAGGTTTTACTAGGATGAATGATAGTCTAGTCATAATACGATATAAACCGTTGTTGATACGTTTTACTCCGATGGAAGGTAGTCTCTTCATTACAGGAGACATATCATTGTTGAGGTTTTACTCTGATAAATAGTAATCTTATCTTTATGGGAGACAGTTTGTTGTTGAGATGTTTTACTCTGATGGGTGGTAGTCTCTTCATAATGGGAGATAGTTCTTTGTCGAGATGTTTTACTCTGATTGATGGTAGTCTCGTCATTATGGGAGATAGTTAGTGATTGAGATGTTTTACTTTGTTGGATGGTAGTCTCGCCAGTATGGGAGATAGCTTGTTACTGAGATGTTTTACTTAGATGGATGATTGTCTCTTTATTACGGGAGATAGTTCGTTGGTGAGGTTTTGCTCCGATGGATGGTAGTCTCTTCATTATGGGAGATAGCTCGGTGTTGAGGTTTTACTGTGATGGATAGTAGTCTCGTCATTATAGGAGATAAATCATTGTTGAGACGTTTTACTCTGATGGAAGGTAGTCTATTCATTATGGGAGACAGGTCGTTATTGAGGTTTTACTCATATGGATAATAGTCTTATCATTATGGGAGACAATTTGTTGTTGAGATGTTTTACTCCGACGGATGGTAGTCTCGTCATTATGGGAGATAGTTTGTTGTTGAGATGTTTTACGCCAATGGATGGTAGTCTCTTTATTATGGGAGTAGGTTTGTTGTAGAGGTTTTACTCGGATGGATGGTAGTCTCGCTATCATAGGAGATAGTTCATTGCTGAGATGTTTTTCTCTTATGGATGGTAGTCTCTACATTATGGGAAATAGTTTGTTGTTGAGGTTTTACTACGATGAATGGTAGTCTCGTCATAATAGGAGATAAATCGTTGTTGAGACGTTTTACTCCGATGGAAGGTAGTCTCTTCATTATGGGAGACAGGTCGTTATTGAGGTTTTACTCATATGGATAATAGTCTTATCATTATGGGAGACAATTTGTTATTGAGATGTTTTACTCCGACGGATGGTAGTCTCGTCATTATGGGAGATAGTTTGATGTTGAGATGTTTTACGCCAATGGATGGTAGTCTCTTTATTATGGGAGTAGGTTTGTTGTTGAGATGTTTTACTCCAATGGATGGTAGTTTCTTTATTATAGGAGTAGGTTTATTGTAGAGGTTTTACTCTGATGGATGGTAGTCTCGCTATTATGGGAGATAGTTCATTGCTGAGACGTTTTTCTCTGATGGATGGTAGTCTCTACATTATGGGAAATAGTTTGTTGTTGAGGTTTTACTATGATGAATGGTAGTCTCATCATAATAGGAGATAAATCGTTGTTGAGACGTTTTACTCCGATGGAAGGTAGTCTCTTCATTATGGGAGACAGGTCGTTATTGAGGTTTTACTCATATGGATAATAGTCTTATCATTATGGGAGACAATTTGTTATTGAGATGTTTTACTCCGACGGATGGTAGTCTCGTCATTATGGGATATAGTTTGTTGTTGAGATGTTTTACTCCAATGGATGGTAGTCTCTTTATTATAGGAGTAGGTTTGTTATAGAGGTTTTACTCTGATGAAAGGTAGTCTCGCTATTATGGGAGATAGTTCATTGCTGAGATGTTTTTCTCTGATGGATGGAAGTGTCTACATTATGGGAAATAGTTTGTTGTTGAGGTTTTATTACGATGAATGATAGTCTAGTCATAATAGGATATAAACCGTTGTTGATACATTTTACTCCGATGGAAGGTAGTCTCTTCATTACAGGAGACATATCATTGTTGAGGTTTTACTCTGATAAATAGTAATCTTATCTTTATGGGAGACAATTTGTTATTGAGATGTTTTACTCTGATGGGTGGTAGTCTCTTCATAATGGGAGATAGTTCTTTGTCGATATGTTTTACTCTGATTGATGGTAGTCTCGTCATTATGGGAGATAGTTAGTGATTGAGATGTTTTACTTTGTTGGATGGTAGTCTCGCCAGTATGGGAGATAGTTTATTACTGAGATGTTTTACTTAGATGGATGATTGTCTCTTTATTACGGGAGCTAGTTCGTTGGTGAGGTTTTGCTCCGACGGATGGTAGTCTCTTCATTATGGGAGATAGCTCGGTGTTGAGGTTTTACTGTGATGGATAGTAGTCTCGTCATTATAGGAGATAAATCATTGTTGATACGTTTTACTCTGATGGAAGGTAGTCTATTCATTATGGGAGACAGGTCTTTATTGAGGTTTTAGTCATATGGATAATAGTCTTATCATTATGGGAGATAATTTGTTGTTGAGATGTTTTACTCCGACGGATGGTAGTCTCGTCATTATGGGAGATAGTTTGTTGTTGAGATGTTTTACGCCAATGGATGGTAGTCTCTTTATTATGGGAGTAGGTTTGTTGTAGAGGTTTTACTCTGATGGATGGTAGTCTCGCTATCATGGGAGATAGTTCATTGCTGAGATGTTTTTCTCTGATGGATGGTAGTCTCTACATTATGGGAAATAGTTTGTTGTTGAGGTTTTACTTTGATGAATGGTAGTCTCGTCATAATAGGAGATAAATCGTTGTTGAGACGTTTTACTCTGATGGAAGGTAGTCTCTTCATTACGGGAGACAGGTCGTTATTGAGGTTTTACTCATATAGATAATAGTCTTATCATTATGGGAGACAATTTGTTATTGAGATGTTTTACTCCGACGGATGGTAGTCTCGTCAGTATGGGAGATAGTTTGTTGTTGAGATGTTTTACGCCAATGGATGGTAGTCTCTTTATTATGGGAGTAGGTTTGTTGTTGAGATGTTTTACTCCAATGGATGGTAGTCTCTTTATTATAGGAGTAGGTTTGTTGTAGAGGTTTTACTCTGATGGATTGTAGTCTCGCTATTATGGGAGATAGTTCATTGCTGATATGTTTTTCTCTGATGGATGGTAGTCTCTACATTATGGGAAATAGTTTGTTGTTGAGGTTTTACTACGATGAATGGTAGTCTCATCATAATAGGAGATAAATCGTTGTTGAGACGTTTAACTCCGATGGAAGGTAGTCTCTTCATTACGGGAGACAGGTCGTTATTGAGGTTTTACTCATATGGATAATAGTCTTATCATTATGGGAGGAAATTTGTTATTGAGATGTTTTACTCCGACGGATGGTAGTCTCGTCATTATGGGAGATAGTTTGTTGTTGAGATGTTTTACTCCAATGGATGGTAGTCTCTTTATTATAGGAGTAGGTTTGTTATAGAGGTTTTACTCTGATGAAAGGTAGTCTCGCTATTATGGGAGATAGTTCATTGCTGAGATGTTTTTCTCTGATGGATGGTAGTCTCTACATTATGGGAAATAGTTTGTTGTTGAAGTTTTACTACGATGAATGATAGTCTAGTCATAATAGGATATAAACCGTTGTTGATACGTTTTACTCCGATGGAAGGTAGTGTCTTCATTACAGGAGACATATCATTGTTGAGGTTTAACTCTGATAAATAGTAATCTTATCTTTATGGGAGACAGTTTGTTGTTGAGATGTTTTACTCTGATGGGTGGTAGTCTCTTCATAATGGGAGATAGTTCTTTGTCGAGATGTTTTACTCTGAGTGATGGTAGTCTCGCCAATATGGGAGATAGTTTATTACTGAGATGTTTTACTTAGATGGATGATTGTCTCTTTATTACGTGAGATAGTTTGTTGGTGAGGTTTTGCTCCCACGGATGGTAGTCTCTTCATTATGGGATATAGCTCGGTGTTGAGGTTTTACTGTGATGGATAGTAGTCTCGTCATTATAGGAGATAAATCATTGTTGAGACGTTTTACTCTGATGGAAGGTAGTCTATTCATTATGGGAGACAGGTCGTTATTGAGGTTTTACTCATATGGATAATAGTCTTATCGTTATGGGAGACAATTTTTTGTTGAGATGTTTTACTCCGACGGATGGTAGTCTCGTCATTATGGGAGATAGTTTGTTGTTGAGATGTTTTACGCCAATGGATGGTAGTCTCTTTATTATGGGAGTAGGTTTGTTGTAGAGGTTTTACTCTGATGGATGGTAGTCTCGCTATCATGGGAGATAGTTCATTGCTGAGATGTTTTTCTCTGATGGATTGTAGTGTCTGCATTATGGGAAATAGTTTGTTGTTGAGGTTTTACTACGATGAATGGTAGTCTCGTCATAATAGGAGATAAATCGTTGTTAAGACGTTTTACTCCGATGGAAGGTAGTCTCTTCATTACGGGAGACAGGTCGTTATTGAGGTTTTACTCATATGGATAATAGTCTTATCATTATGGGAGACAATTTGTTATTGAGATGTTTTACTCCGACGGATGGTAGTCTCGTCATTATGGGAGATAGTTTGTTGTTGAGATGTTTTACTCCAAAGGATGGTAGTCTCTTTATTATAGGAGTAGGTTTGTTGTAGAGGTTTTACTCTGATGGATGGTAGTCTCGCTATTATGGGAGATAGTTCATTGCTGAGATGTTTTTCTCTGATGGATGGTAGTCTCTACATTATGGGAAATAGTTTGTTGTTGAGGTTTTACTACGATGAGTGATAGTCTCGTCATAATAGGATATAAACCGTTGTTGATACGTTTTACTCCGATGGAAGGTAGTCTCTTCATTACAGGAGACATATCATTGTTGAGGTTTTACTCTGATAAATAGTAATCTTATCTTTATGGGAGACCGTTTGTTGTTGAGATGTTTTACTCTGATGGGTGGTAGTCTCTTCATAATGGGAGATAGTTCTTTGTCGAGATGTTTTACTCTGATTGATGGTAGTCTCGCCATTATGGGAGATAGTTAGTGATTGAGATGTTTTACTTTGTTGGATGGTAGTCTCGCCAGCATGGGAGATAGTTTGTTACTGAGATGTTTTACTTAGATGGATGATTGTCTCTTTATTATGGGAGATAGTTCGTTGGTGAGGTTTTGCTCCGATGGATGGTAGTCTCTTCATTATGGGAGATAGCTCGGTGTTGAGGTTTTACTGTGATGGATAGTAGTCTCGTCATTATAGGAGATAAATCATTGTTGAGACGTTTTACTCTGATGGACGGTAGTCTATTCATTATGGGAGACAGGTCGTTATTGAGGTTTTACTCATATGGATAATAGTCTTATCGTTATGGGAGACAATTTGTTGTTGAGATGTTTTACTCCGACGGATGGTAGTCTCGTCATTATGGGATATAGTTTGTTGTTGAGATGTTTTACTCCAATGGATGGTAGTCTCTTTATTATAGGAGTAGGTTTGTTGTAGAGGTTTTACTCTGATGGATGGTAGTCTCGCTATTATGGGAGATAGTTCATTGCTGAGATGTTTTTCTCTGATGGATGGTAGTCTCTGCATTATGGGAAATAGTTTGTTGTAGAGGTTTTACTACGATGAATGGTAGTCTCGTCATAATAGGAGATAAATCGTTGTTGAGACGTTTTACTCCGATGGAAGGTAGTCTCTTCATTACGGGAGACAGGTCGTTATTGAGGTTTTACTCATATGGATAATAGTCTTATCATTATGGGAGACAATTTGTTATTGAGATGTTTTACTCCGATGGATGGTAGTCTCGTCATTATGGGAGATAGTTTGTTGTTGATATGTTTTACTCCAATGGATGGTTGTCTCTTTATTATAGGAGTAGGTTTGTTGTAGAAGTTTTACTCTGATGGATGGTAGTCTCGCTATTATGGGAGATAGTTCATTGCTGAGATATTTTTCTCTGATGGATTGTAGTCTCTACATTATGGGAAATAGTTTGTTGTTGAGGTTTTACTACGTTGAATGGTAGTCTAGTCATAATAGGATATAAACCGTTGTTGATACGTTTTACTCCGATGGAAGGTAGTGTCTTCATTACAGGAGACATATCTTTGTTGAGGTTTTACTCTGATAAATAGTAATCTTATCTTTATGGGAGACAGTTTGTTGTTGAGATGGTTTACTCTGATGGGTGGTAGTCTCTTCATAATGGGAGATAGTTCTTTGTCGAGATGTTTTACTCTGATTGATGGTAGTCTCGTCATTATGGGAGATAGTTAGTTATTGAGATGTTTTACTTTGTTGGATGGTAGTCTCGCCAGTATGGGAGAAAGTTTGTTACTGAGATGTTTTACTTAGATGGATGATTGTCTCTTTATTACGGGAGATAGTTCGTTGGTGAGGTTTTGCTCCGATGGATGGTAGTCTCTTCATTATGGGAGATAGCTCGGTGTTGAGGATTTACTTTGATGGATGGTAGTCTCATCATTATGTGAGATAGTTTGTTGTTGAGGTGTTTTACTCTGATGGATGGTAGTCTCTTCATTATAGAAGATAGTTTGTTGTTGATATGTTTTACTTCGATGGAAGATAGTCTCTTCATTATAGGAGATCGATCATTATAGAGGTTTTACTCTGATGGATGGTAGTCTCATCATTATTGGAGATAGTTCATCATTGAGATGTTTTACTCTAATGGGTGGTAGTCTCTTCATTATGGGAGATAGCCCGGTGTTGAGGATTTACTTAGATGGATGGTAGTCTCATCATTATGTGAGATAGTTCTTTGTTGAGATGTTTTACTCTGATGGATGGTAGTCTCGGCATTATGGTAGATTGTTTGTTGTTGAGATGTTTTACTCCGATGTATGTTAGTCTCTATATTATGGGAGTTAGTTTGTTGTAGAGGTTTTACTCTGAGTGATGGTAGTCTCGTTATTATGGGAGATAGTTCGTTATTGAGATGTTTTTCTTTGATGTATGGTAGTCTCTTCATTACGAGAAATAGTTTCTTATTGAGGTTTTACTGCGATGGATAGTAGTCTCGTCATTATAGGAGATAAATCGTTGTTGAGACGTTTTACTCTGATGGAAGGTAGTCTCTTCATTACGGGAGACAGGTCTTTATTGAGGATTTACTCATATGGATAATAGTCTTATCATTATGGGAGACAATTTATTGTTGAGATGTTTTACTCCGATGGATGGTAGTCTCGTCATTATGGGAGATAGTTTGTTGTTGAGATGTTTTACTCCAATGGATGGTAGTCTCTTTATTGTGGGACAAGGTTTGTTGTAGAGGTTTTACTCTGATGGATGGTAGTCTCGCTATAATGGGAGATAGTTGATTGCTGAGATGTTTTTCTCTGATGGATGGTAGTCTTTACATTATGGGAAATAGTTTGTTTTTGAGGTTTTACTACGATGAATGGTAGTCTCGTCATAATAGGAGATAAATCGATGTTGAGACGTTTTACTCCGATGGAAGGTAGTCTCTTCATTATGGGAGACAGGTCGTTATTGAGGTTTTACTCATATGGATAATAGTCTTATTTTATGGGAGACAGTTTATTGTTGAGATGTTTTACTCCGATGGATGGTAGTCTCGTCATTATGGGAGATAGTTTGTTATTGATATGTTTTACTCCAATGGATGGTAGTCTCTTTATTATGGGAGTAGGTTTGTTGTAGAGGTTTTACTCTGATGGATGGTAGTATCGCTATTATGGGAGATAGTTCATTGCTGAGATGTTTTTCTCTGATGGATGGTAGTCTCTACATCATGGGAAATAGTTTGTTGTTGAGGTTTTACTATGGTGAATGATAGTCTCGTCATAATAGGATATAAACCGTTGTTGATACGTTTTACTCCGATGGAAGGTAGTCTCTTCATTACGGGAGACAGGTCGTTATTGAGGTTTTACTCATATGGATAATAGTCTTATCATTATGGGAGACAATTTATTATTGAGATGTTTTACTTCGAAGGATGGTAGTCTCGTCATTATGGGAGATAGTTTGTTGTTGAGATGTTTTACTCCAATGGATGGTAGTCTCTTTATTATGGGAGTAGGTTTTTTGTAGAGGTTTTACTCTGATGGATGGTAGTCTCGCTATTATGGGAGAAAGTTCATTGCTGAGATGTTTTTCTCAGATGGATGGTAGTCTCTACATTTTGGGAAATAATTTGTTGTTGAGGTTTTACTAAGATGAATGATAGTCTCGTCATAATAGGATATAAACTGTTGTTGATACGTTTTACTCCGATGGAAGGTAGTCTCTTCATTACAGGAGACATATCATTGTTGAGGTTTTACTCTGATAAATAGTAATCTTATCTTTATGGGAGACAGTTTGTTGTTGAGATGTTTTACTCTGATGGGTGGTAGTCGCTTCATAATGGGAGATAGTGCTTTGTCGAGATGTTTTACTCTAATTGATGGTAGTCTCGTCATTATGGGAGATAGTTAGTGATTGAGATGTTTTACTTTGTTGGATGGTAGTCTCGCCAGTATGGGAGATAGTTTGTTACTGAGATGTTTTACTTAGATGGATGATGGTCTCTTTATTACGAGAGATAGTTCGTTGGTGAGGTTTTGATCTGATGGATGGTAGTCTCTTCATTATGGGAGATAGCTCGGTGTTGAGGATTTACTTTGATGGATGGTAGTCTCATCATTATGTCAGATAGTTTGTTGTTGAGGTGTTTTACTTTGATGGATGGTAGTCTCTTCATTATGGAAGATAGTTTGTTGTTGATATGTTTTACTATGATGGAAGCTAGTCTATTCATTATATGATATTGTTCATTATAGAGGTTTTACTCCGATGGATGGTAGTCTCGTCATTATGGGAGATAGTTCATTATTGAGATGTTTTACTCTAATGGATGGTAGTCTCTTAATTATGGGAGATAGCCCGGTGTTGAGGATTTACTTAGATGGATGGTAGTCTCATCATTATGTGAGATAGTTCTTTGTTGAGATGTTTTACTCTGATGGATGGTAGTCTCGGCATTATGGTAGATTGTTTGTTGTTGAGATGTTTTACTCCGATGGATGGTAGTCTCTTTATTATGGGAGTTAGTTTGTTGTAGAGGTTTTACTCTGAGTGATGGTAGTCTCGTTATTATGGGAGATAGTTCGTTATTGAGATGTTTTTCTCTGATGTATGGTAGTCTCTTCATTATGAGAAATAGTTTCTTATTGAGGTTTTACTGCGATGGATAGTAGTCTCGTCATTATAGGAGATAAATCGTTGTTGAGACGTTTTACTCTGATGGAAGGTAGTCTCTTCATTACGGGAGACAGGTCTTTATTGAGGATTTACTCATATGGATAATAGTCTTATCATTATGGGAGACAATTTATTGTTTAGATGTTTTACTCCGATGGATGGTAGTCTCATCATTATGGGAGATAGTTTGTTGTTGAGATGTTTTACTCCAATGGATGGTAGTCTCTTTATTGTGGGACAAGGTTTGTTGTAGAGGTTTTACTCTGATGGATGGTAGTCTCGCTATAATGGGAGATAGTTGATTGCTGAGATGTTTTTCTCTGATGGATGGTAGTCTTTACATTATGGGAAATAGTTTGTTTTTGAGGTTTTACTACGATGAATGGTAGTCTCGTCATAATAGGAGATAAATCGATGTTGAGACGTTTTACTCCGATGGAAGGTAGTCTCTTCATTACGGGAGACAGGTCGTTATTGAGGTTTTACTCATATGGATAATAGTCTTATTATTATGGGAGACAGTTTATTGTTGAGATGTTTTACTCCGCTGGATGGTAGTCTCGTCATTATGGGAGATAGTTTGTTATTGAGATGTTTTACTCCAATGGATGGTAGTCTCTTTATTATGGGAGTAGGTTTTTTGTAGAGGTTTTACTCTGATGGATGGTAGTCTCGCTATTATGGGAGATAGTTCATTGCTGAGATGTTTTTCTCTGATGGTTGGTAGTCTCTACATTATGGGAAATAGTTTGTTGTTGAGGTTTTACTATGATGAATGGTAGTCTCGTCATAATAGGATATAAATCGTTGTTGAGACGTTTTACTCCGATGGAAGGTAGTCTCTTCATTACGGGAGACAGCTCGTTATTGAGGTTTTACTCATATGGATAATAGTCTTATCATTATGGGAGACAATTTGTTATTGAGATGTTTTACTCCGACGGATGGTAGTCTCGTCATTATGGGAGATAGTTTGTTGTTGAGATGTTTTACTCCAATGGATGGTAGTCTCTTTATTATGGGAGTAGGTTTTTTGTAGAGATTTTACTCTGATGGATGGTAGTCTCGCTATTATGAGAGATAGTTCATTGCTGAGATGTTTTTCTCTGATGGATGGTAGTCTCTACATTATGGGAAATAGTTTGTTGTTGAGGTTTTACTATGATGAATGATACTCTCGTCATAATAGGATATAAACCGTTGTTGATACGCTTTACTCCTATGGAAGGTAGTCTCTTCATTACGGGAGACAGGTCCTTATTGAGGTTTTACTCATATGGATAATAGTCTTATCATTATGGGAGATAATTTATTATTGAGAAGTTTTACTTCGACGGATGGTAGTCTCGTCATTATGGGAGATAGTTTGTTGTTGAGATGTTTTACTCCAATGGATGGTAGTCTCTTTATTATGGGAGTAGTTTTTTGTAGAGGTTTTATTCTGATGGATGGTAGTCTCGGTATTATGGGAGAAAGTTCATTGCTGAGATGTTTTTCTCTGATGGATGGTAGTCTCTACATTATGGGAAATAATTTGTTGTTGAGGTTTTACTACGATGAATGATAGTCTCGTCATAATAGGATATAAACCGTTGTTGATACGTTTTACTCCGATGGAAGGTAGTCTCTTCATTACAGGAGACATATCATTGTTGAGGTTTTACTCTGATAAATAGTAATCTTATCTTTATGGGAGACAGTTTGTTGTTGAGATGTTTTACTCCGATGGGTGGTAGTCGCTTCATAATGGGAGATAGTGCTTTGTCGAGATGTTTTACTCTGATTGATGGTAGTCTCGTCATTATGGGAGATAGTTAGTGATTGAGATGTTTTACTTTGGGGATGGTAGTCTCGCCAGTATGGGAGATAGTTTGTTACTGAGATGTTTTACTTAGATGGATGATGGTCTCTTTATTACGGTAGATAGTTTGTTGGTGAGGTTTTGATCCGATTGATGGTAGTCTCTATATTATGGGAGATAGCCCGGTGTTGAGGATTTACTTTGATGGATGGTAGTCTCATCATTATGTTAAATAGTTTGTTGTTGAGGTGTTTTACTTTGAAGGATGGTAGTCTCTTCATTATGGAAGATAGTTTGTTGTTGATATGTTTTACTATGATGGAAGCTAGTCTATTCATTATATGAGATCGTTCATTATAGAGGTTTTACTCCGATGGATGGTAGTCTCGGCATTATGGGAGATAGTTCGTTGTTGAGATGTTTTACTCTGATGGATGGTAGTCTCGGCATTATGGTAGATTGTTTGTTGTTGAGATGTTTTACTCCGATGGATGGTAGTCTCTTTATTATGGGATTTAGTTTGTAGTAGAGGTTTTACTCTGAGTGATGGTAGTCTCGTTATTATGGGAGATAGTTCGTTATTGATATGTTTTTCTCTGATGTATGGTAGTCTCTTCATTACGAGAAATAGTTTCTTATTGAGGTTTTACTGCGATGGAAGGTAGTCTCTTCATTACGGGAGACGGGTCTTTATTGAGGAGTTACTCATATGGATAATAGTCTTATCATTATGGGAGACAATTTATTGTTGAGATGTTTTACTCTGATGGATGGTAGTCTCGTCATTATGGGAGATAGTTTGTTGTTGAGATGTTTTACTCCAATGGATGATAGTCTCTTTATTATGGGACTAGGTTTGTTGTAGAGGTTTTACTCTGATGGATGTTAGTCTCGCTATTATGGGAGATAGTTCATTGCTGAGATGTTTTTCTCTTATGGATGGTAGTCTTTACATTATGGGAAATAGTTTGTTGCTGAGGTTTTACTACGATGAATGGTAGTCTCTTCATAATAGGAGATAAATCGATGTTGAGACATTTTACTCCGATGGAAGGTAGTCTCTTCATTACGGGAGACAGGTCGTTATTGAGGTTTTACTCATATGGATAATAGTCTTATCATTATGGGAGACAATTTGTTGTTGAGATGTTTTACTCCGACGGATGGTAGTCTCGTCATTATGGGAGATAGTTTGTTGTTGAGATGTTTTACTCAAATGGATGGTAGTCTCTTTATTATGGGAGTAGGTTTGTTGTAGAGGTTTTACTCGGATGGATCGTAGTCTCGCTATTATGGGAGATAGTTCATTGCTGAGATGTTTTTCTCTGATGGATGGTAGTCTCTACATTATGGGAAATAGTTTGTTGTTGAGGATTTACTACGATGAATGGTAGTCTCGTCATAATAGGATATTAATCGTTATTGAGACGTTTTACTCCGATGAAAGGTAGTCTCTTCATTACGGGAGACTTATCATTGTTGAGGTTTTACTCTGATGGATAGTAATCTCATCTTCATGGGAGACAGTTTGTTGTTGAGATGTTTTACTCTGATGGGTTGTAGTCTCTTCATAATGGGAGATAGTGCATTGTCGAGATGTTATACTTTGATTGATGGTAGTCTCGTCATTATGGGAGATAGTTAGTGATTGAGATGTTTTACTTTGATGGATGGTAGTCTCGCCAGTATGGGAGATAGTTTGTTACTGAGATGTTTTACTTAGATGGATAATTGTCTCTTTATTACAGGAGATAGTTTGTTGGTGAGGTTTTGCCCCGATGGATGGTAGTCTCTTCATTATGCGAGATAGCTCGGTGTTGAGGATTTACTTCGATGGATGGTAGTCTCATCATTATGTGAGATAGTTCGTTGTTGAGGTGTTTTACTCTTATGGATGGTAGTCTCTTGATTATGGAAGATAGTTTGTTGTTGATATGTTTTACTATGATGGAAGGTAGTCTCTTCATTATAGGAGATCGTTCATTATAGAGGTATTACTACGATGGATGATGGTCTCGTCATTATGGGAGATGGTTAATTATTGAGATGTTTTACTCTAATGGATGGTAGTCTCTTCGTTATGGGAGATAGCTCGGTGTTGAGGATTTACTTAAATGGATGGTAGTCTCATCATTATGTGAGATAGTTCGTTGTTGAGATGTTTTACTCTGATGGATGGTAGTCTCTTTATTATGCAAGTTAGTTTGTTGTAGAGGTTTTACTCTGATGGATGGTAGTCTCTTCATTACGAGAAATAGTTTCTTATTGAGGTTTTACTGCGATGGATAGTAGTCTCGTCATTATAGGAGATAAATCGTTGTTGAGACATTTTACTCCGATGGAAGGTAGTCTCTTCATTACAGGAGACAGGTCTTTATTGAGGATTTACTCATATGGATAATAGTCTTATCATTATGGGAGACAATTTATTGTTGAGATGTTTCACTCCGATGGATGGTAGTCTCGTCATTATGGGAGATAGTTCGTTGTTGAGATGTTTTACTCCAATGGATGATAGTCTCTTTATTATAGGACTTGGTTTGTTGTAGAGGTTTTACTCTGATGGATGGTAGTCTCGTTATTATGGGAGATAGTTCGTTATTGAGATGTTTTTCTCTGATGGATGGTAGTCTCTTCATTACGGGAAATAGTTTCTTGTTGAGGTTTTACGGAGATGGATAGTAGTCTCGTCATTATAGGAGATAAATCGTTGTTGAGACGTTTTACTCCGATGGAAGGTAGTCTCTTCATTACGGGAGACATGTCATTATTGAGGTTTTACTCATATGGATAATAGTCTTATCATTATGGGAGACAATTTGTTGTTGAAATGTTTTACTCCGACGGATGGTAGTCTCGTCATTATGGGAGATAGTTTGTTGTTGAGATGTTTTACTCCAATGGATGGTAGTCTCTTTATCATGGGAGTAGGTTTGTTGTAGAGGTTTTACTCTGATGGATGGTAGTCTCGCTATTATGGGAGATAGTTCATTGCTGAGATGTTTTTCTCTGATGGATGGTAGTCTCTACATTATGGGAAATAGTTTGTTGTTGAGGTTTTACTACGATGAATGGTAGTCTCGTCATAATAGGATATAAATCGTTGTTGACACGTTTTACTCCGATGAAAGGTAGTCTCTTCATTACGGGAGACATATCATTGTTGAGGTTTTACTCTGATGGATAGTAATCTCATATTTATGGGAGACAGTTTGTTGTTGAGATGTTTTACTCTGATGGGTGGTAGTCTCTTCATAATAGGAGATAGTGCTTTGTCGAGATGTTTTACTTTGATTGATGGTAGTCTCGTCATTATGGGAGATAGTTAGTGATTGAGATGTTTTACTTTGATGGATGGTAGTCCCGCCAGTATTGGAGATAGTTTGTTACTGAGATGTTTTACTTAGATGTATGATTGTCTCTTTATTACGGGAGATAGTTCGTTGGTGAGGTTTTGCCCCGATGGATGGTAGTCTCTTCATTATGGCAGATAGCTCGGTGTTGAGGATTTACTTCGATGGATGATAGTCTCATCATTATGTGAGATAGTTCGTTGTTGAGGTGTTTTATTCTGATGGATGGTAGTCTCTTGATTATGGAAGATAGTTTGTTGTTGATATATTTTACTCTGATGGAAGGTAGTCTCTTCATTATAGGAGATCGTTCATTATAGAGGTATTACTTTTTTGGATGGTAGTCTCGCCAGTATGGGAGATAGTTAGTGATTGAGATGTTTTACTTAGATGGATGATAGTCTCTTTATTACGGGAGATAGTTTGTTGTTGAGGTTTTGCTCCGATGTATGGTAGTCTCTTTATTATTGGAGATAACTCGATGTTAAGGATTTACTTCGATGAATGGTACTCTCATCATTATGTGAGATAGTTCGTTGTTGAGATGTTTTACTCTGATGGATGGTAGTCTCTTCATTATTGAAGATAGTTCATTGTTGATATGTTTTACTCTGATGGATGGTAGTCTCGGCATTATGGTAGATTGTTTGTCGTTGAGATGTTTTACTCTGATGGATGGTAGTCTCTTTATTATGGGAGTTAGTTTGTTGTAGATGTTTTACTCTAAGTGATGGTAGTCTCTTTATTATGGGAGATAGTTCGTTATTGAGATGTTTTTCTCTGATGTATGGTAGTCTCTTCATTACGAGAAATAGTTTCTTATTGAGGTTTTACTGCGATGGATAGTAGTCTCGTCATTATAGGATATAAATCGTTTTTGAGACGTTTTACTCCGATGGAAGGTAGCCTCTTCATTACGGGAGACAGGTCTTTATTGAGGATTTACTCATATGGATAATAGTCTTATCATTATGGGAGACAATTTATTATTAAGATGTTTTACTCTGATGGATGGTAGTCTCGTCATTATGGGAGATAGTTTGTTGTTGAGATGTTTTACTCCAATGGATGGTAGTCTCTTTATTATGGGACTAAGTTTGTTGTAGAGGTTTTACTCTGATAGATGGTAGTCTCGCTATTATGGGAGATAGTTCATTGCTGAGATGTTTTTCTCTGATAGATGGTAGTCCTTACATTATGGGAAATAGTTTGTTGTTGACGTTTTACTACGATGAATGGTAGTCTCGTCATAATAGGAGATAAATCGATGTTGAGACGTTTTACTCCGATGGAAGGTAGTCTCTTCATTACGGGAGACAGGTCTTTATTGAGGATTTACTCATATGGATAATAGTCTTATCATTATGGGAGACAATTTATTGTTGAGATGTTTTACTCCGATGGATGGTAGTCTCGTCATTATGGGAGATAGTTTGTTGTTGAGATGTTTTACTCCAATGGATGATAGTCTCTTTATTATGGGACTAGGTTTGTTGTTGAGGTTTTACTCTGATGGATGGTTGTCTCGCTATTATGGAAGATAGTTCATTGCGGAGATGTTTTTCTCTGATGGATGGTAGTCTCTACATTATGGGAAATAGTTTGTTGTTGAGGTTTTACTACGATGAATAGAAGTCTCGTTATAATAGGAGATAAATCGATGTTCAGACGTTTTACTCCGATGGAAGGTAGTCTCTTCATTACGGGAGACAGGTCGTTATTGAGGTTTTACTCATATGGATAATAGTCTTATCATTATGGGAGATAGTTTATTGTTGAAATGTTTTACTCCGATGGATGGTAGTCTCGTCATTATGGGAGATAGTTTGTTGTTGAGATGTTTTACTCCAATGGATGGTAGTCTCTTTATTATGGGATTAGGTTTGTTGTAGATGTTTTACTCTGATGGATGGTAGTCTCGCTATTATGGGAGATAGTTCATTGCTGAGATGTTTTTCTCTGATGGATGGTAGTCTATACATTATGGGAAATAGTTTGTTGTTGAGGTTTTACTATGATGAATGGTAGTCTCGTCATAATAGGATATAAATCGTTGTTGAGACGTTTTACTCCGATGAAAGGTAGTCTCTTCATTACGGGAGACATATCATTGTTGAGGTTTTACTATGATGGATAGTAATCTCATCTTTATGGGAGACAGTTTGTTGTTGAGATGTTTTAATCTGATGGGTGATAGTCTCTCCATAATGGGAGATAGTGCATTGTCGAGATGTTTTACTTTGATTGATGGTAGTCTCGTCATTATGGGAGATAGTTAGTGATTGAGATGTTTTACTTTGATGGATGGTAGTCTCGCCAGTATGGGCGATAGTTTGTTACTGAGATGTTTTACTTAGATGGATGATTGTCTCTTTATTACGGGAGATAGTTCGTTGGTGAGGTTTTGCCCCGATGGATGGTAGTATCTTCATTATGCAAGATAGCTCGGTGTTGAGGATTTACTTCGATGGATGGTAGTCTCATCATTATGTGAGATAGTTCGTTGTTGAGGTGTTTTACTCTTATGGATGGTAGTCTCTTGATTATGGAAGATAGTTTGTTGTTGATATGTTTTACTATGATGGAAGGTAGTCTCTTCATTATAGGAGATCGTTCATTATAGAGGTATTACTACGATGGATGGTGGTCTCGTCATTATGGGAGATAGTTAATTATTGAGATGTTTTACTCTAATGGATGGTAGTCTCTTTGTTATGGGAGATAGCTCGGTGTTTAGGATTTACTTAGATGGATGGTAGTCTCATCATTATGTGAGATAGTTCATTGTTGAGATGTTTTACTCTGATGGATGGTAGTCTCTTTATTATGGAAGTTAGTTTTTTGTAGAGGTTTTACTCTGATGGATGGTAGTCTCGTTATTATGGGAGATAGTTCGTTATTGAGATGTTTTTCTCTGATGTATGGTAGTCTCTTCATTACGAGAAATAGTTTCTTATTGAGGTTTTACTGCGATGGATAGTAGTCTCGTCATTATAGGAGATACATCGTTGTTGAGACGTTTTACTCCGATGGAAGGTAGTCTCTTCATTACGGGAGACAGGTCTTTATTGAGCATTTACTCATATGGATAATTGTCTTATCATTATGGGAGACAATTTATTGTTGAGATGTTTCACTCCGATGGATGGTAGTCTCGTCATTATGGGAGATAGTTTGTTGTTGAGATGTTTTACTCCAATGGATGATAGTCTCTTTATTATAGGACTTGGTTTGTTGTAGAGGTTTTACTCTGATGGATGGTAGTCTCGTTATTATGGGAGATAGTTCGTTATTGAGATGTTTTTCTCTGATGGATGGTAGTCTCTTCATTATGGGAAATAGTTTCTTGTTGAGGTTTTACGGATATGGATAGTAGTCTCTTCATTATAGGAGACAAATCGTTGTTGAGACGTTTTACTCCGATGGAAGGTAGTCTCTTCATTACGGGAGACAGGTCGTTATTGAGGTTTTACTCATATGGATAATAGTCTTATCATTATGGGAGACAATTTGTTGTTGAGATGTTTTACTCCGACGGATGGTAGTCTCGTCATTATGGGAGATAGTTTGTTGTTGAGATGTTTTACTCCAATGGATGGTAGTCTCTTTATTATGGGAGTAGGTTTGTTGTAGAGGTTTTACTCAGATGGATGGTTGTCTCGCTATTATGGAAGATAGTTCATTGCTGAGATGTTTTTCTCTAATGGATGGTAGTCTCTACATTATGGGAAATAGTTTGTTGTTGAGGTTTTACTACGATGAATGGAAGTCTCGTTATAATAGGAGATAAATCGATGTTCAGACGTTTTACTCCGATGGAAGGTAGTCTCTTCATTACGGGAGACAGGTCGTTATTGAGGTTTTACTCATATGGATAATAGTCTTATCATTATGGGAGACAGTTTATTGTTGAAATGTTTTACTCCAATGGATGGTAGTCTCGTCATTATGGGAGATAGTTTGTTGTTGAGATGTTTTGCTCCAATGGATGGTAGTCTCTTTATTATGGGATTAGGTTTGTTGTAGAGGTTTTACTCTGATGGATGGTAGTCTCGCTATTATGGGAGATAGTTCATTGCTGAGATGTTTTTCTCTGATGGATGGTAGTCTATACATTATGGGAAATAGTTTGTTGTTGAGGTTTTACTATGATGAATGGTAGTCTCGTCATAATAGGATATAAATCGTTGTTGAGACGTTTTACTCCGATGAAAGGTAGTCTCTTCATTACGGGAGACATATCATTGTTGAGGTTTTACTATGATGGATAGTAATCTCATCTTTATGGGAGACAGTTTGTTGTTGAGATGTTTTACTCTGATGGGTGATAGTCTCTCCATAATGGGAGATAGTGCATTGTCGAGATGTTTTACTTTGATTGATGGTAGTCTCGTCATTATGGGAGATAGTTAGTGATTGAGATGTTTTACTTTGATGGATGGTAGTCTCGCCAGTATGGGCGATAGTTTGTTACTGAGATGTTTTACTTAGATGGATGATTGTCTCTTTATTACGGGAGATAGTTCGTTGGTGAGGTTTTGCCCCGATGGATGGTAGTATCTTCATTATGCAAGATAGCTCGGTGTTGAGGATTTACTTCGATGGATGGTAGTCTCATCATTATGTGAGATAGTTCGTTGTTGAGGTGTTTTACTCTTATGGATGGTAGTCTCTTGATTATGGAAGATAGTTTGTTGTTGATATGTTTTACTATGATGGAAGGTAGTCTCTTCATTATAGGAGATCGTTCATTATAGAGGTATTACTACGATGGATGGTGGTCTCGTCATTATGGGAGATAGTTAATTATTGAGATGTTTTACTCTAATGGATGGTAGTCTCTTTGTTATGGGAGATAGCTCGGTGTTTAGGATTTACTTAGATGGATGGTAGTCTCATCATTATGTGAGATAGTTCGTTGTTGAGATGTTTTACTCTGATGGATGGTAGTCTCTTTATTATGGAAGTTAGTTTTTTGTAGAGGTTTTACTCTGATGAATGGTAGTCTCGTTATTATGGGAGATAGTTCGTTATTGAGATGTTTTTCTCTGATGTATGGTAGTCTCTTCATTACGAGAAATAGTTTCTTATTGAGGTTTTACTGCGATGGATAGTAGTCTCGTAATTATAGGAGATACATCGTTGTTGAGACGTTTTACTCCGATGGAAGGTAGTCTCTTCATTACGGGAGACAGGTCTTTATTGAGCATTTACTCATATGGATAATTGTCTTATCATTATGGGAGACAATTTATTGTTGAGATGTTTTACTCCGACGGATGGTAGTCTCGTCATTATGGGAGATAGTTTGTTGTTGAGATGTTTTACTCCAATGGATGGTAGTCTCTTTATTATGGGAGTAGGTTTGTTGTAGAGGTTTTACTCTGATGGATGGTAGTCTCGCTATTATGGGAGATAGTTCATTGCTGAGATGTTTTTCTCTGATGGATGGTAGTCTCTACATTATGGGAAATAGTTTGTTGTTGAGGTTTTACTACGATGAATGGTAGTCTCGTCATAATAGGATATAAATCGTTGTTGAGACGTTTTACTTCGATGAAAGGTAGTCTCTTCATTACGGGAGACATATCATTGTTGAGGTTTTACTCTGATGGATAGTAATCTCATCTTTATGGGAGACAGTTTGTTGTTGAGATGTTTTACTCTGATGGGTGGTAGTCTCTTCATAATGGGAGATAGTGCATTGTCGAGATGTTTTACTTTGATTGATGGTAGTCTCGTCATTATGGGAGATAGTTAGTGATTGAGATGTTTTACCTTGATGGATGGTTGTCTCGCCAGTATGGGAGATAGTTTGTTACTGAGATGTTTTACTTAGATGGATGATTTCTCTTTATTACGGGAGATAGTTCGTTGGTGAGGTTTTGCCCCGATGGATGGTAGTCTCTTCATTATGCGAGATAGCTCGGTGTTGAGGATTTACTTCGATGAATGGTAGTCTCATCATTATGTGAGATAGTTCGTTGTTGAGGTGTTTTACTCTTATGGATGGTAGTCTCTAGATTATGGAAGATAGTTTGTTGTTGATATGTTTTACTCTGATGGAAGGTAGTCTCTTCATTATAGGAGATCGTTCATTATAGAGGTATTACTACGATGGATGGTGGTCTCGTCATTATGGGAGATAGTTAATTATTGAGATGTTTTACTCTAATGGATGGTAGTCTCTTTATTATGGAAGTTAGTTTGGTGTAGAGGTTTTACTCTGATGGATGGTAGTCTCGTTATTATGGGAGATAGTTCGTTATTGAGATGTTTTTCTCTGATGGATGGTAGACACTTCATTACGGGAAATAGTTTCTTGTTGAGGTTTTACGGAGATGGATAGTAGTCTCGTCATTATAGGAGATAAATCGTTGTTGAGACGTTTTACTCTGATGGAAGGTAGTCTCTTCATTACAGGAGACAGGTCGTTATTGAGGTTTTACTCATATGGATAATAGTCTTATCATTATGGGAGACAATTTGTTGTTGAGATGTTTTACTCCGATGGATGGTAGTCTCGTCATTATGGGAGATAGTTTGTTGTTGAGATGTTTTACTCCAATGGATGGTAGTTTCTTTATTATGGGAGTAGGTTTGTTGTAGAGGTTTTACTCTGATGGATGGTAGTCTCGCTATTTTGGGAGATAGTTCATTGCTGAGATGTTTTTCTCTGATGGATGGTAGTCTCTACATTATGGGAAATCATTTTTTGTTGAGGTTTTACTACGATGAATGGTAATCTCGTCATAATAGGATATAAATCTTGTTGAGACGTTTTACTCCGATGAAAGGTAGTCTCTTCATTACGGGAGACATATCATTGTTGTGGTTTTACTCTGATGGATAGTTATCTCATCTTTATGGGAGAAAGTTTGTTGTTGAGATGTTTTACTCTGATGGGTGCTAGTCTCTTCATAATGGGAGATAGTGCGTTGTCAAGATGTTTTACTTTGATTGATGGTAGTCTCGTCATTATGGGAGATAGTTAGTGATTGAGATGTTTTACTTTGATGGATGGTAGTCTCGCCAGTATGGGAGATAGTTTGTTACTGAGATGTTTTACTTAGATGGATGATTGTCTCTTTATTACGGGAGATAGTTCGTTGGTTAGATTTTTCCCCGATGGATGGTAGTCTCTTCATTATGGGAGATAGCTCGGTGTTGAGGATTTACTTCGATGGATGGTAGTCTCATCATTATGTGAGATAGTTCGTTATTGAGGTGTATTACTCTGATGGATGGTAGTCTCTTGATTATGGAAGATAGTTTGTTGTTGATATGTTTTACTATGATGGAAGGTAGTCTCTTCATTATAGGAGACCGTTCATTATAGAGGTATTACTTTTTTGGATGGTAGTCTCGCCAGTATGGGAGATAGTTAGTGATTAAGATGTTTTACTTAGATGGATGATAGTCTCTTTATTACGGGAGATAGTTCTTTATTGAGGTTTTGCTCCGATGTATGGTAGTCTCTTTATTATGGGAGATAACTCGATGTTAAGGATTTACTTCGATGAATGGTAGTCTCATCATTATGTGAGATAGTTCGTTGTTGAGAGGTTTTACTCTGATGGATGGTAGTCTCTTCATTATGGAAGATAGTTCGTTGTTGATATGATTTACTCTGATGGATGGTAGTCTCGGCATTATGGTAGATTGTTTGTTGTTGAGATGTTTTACTCTGATGGATGGTAGTCTCTTTATTATGGGAGTTAGTTTGTTGTAGATGTTTTACTCTGAGTGATGGTAGTCTCGTTATTATGGGAGATAGTTCGTTATTGAGATGTTTTTCTCTGATGTATGGTAGTCTCTCCATTACGAGAAATAGTTTCCTATTAAAGTTTTACTGTGATGGATAGTAGTCTCGTCATTATAGGAGATAAATCGTTGTTGAGACGTTTTACTCCGATGGAAGGTAGTCTCTTCATTACGGGAGACAGGTCTTTATTGAGGATTTACTCATATGGATAATAGTCTTATCATTATGGGAGACAATGTATTGTTGAGATGTTTTACTCCGACGGATGGTAGTCTCGTCGTTATGGGAGATAGTTTGTTGTTGAGATGTTTTACTCCAATGGATGATAGTCTCTTTATTATGGGACTAGGTTTGTTGTAGAGGTTTTACTCTGATGGATGGTAGTCTCGCTATTATGGGAGATAGTTCATTGCTGAGATTTTTTTCTCTAAAGGATGGTAGTCTCTACATTATGGGAAATAGTTTGTTGTTGCGGTTTTACTACGATGAATGGTAGTCTCGTCATAATAGGATATAAATCGTTGTTGAGACGTTTTACTCCGATGAAAGGTAGTCTCTTCATTACGGGAGACATATCATTGTTGAGGTTTTACTCTGATGGATAGTAATCTCATCTTTATGGGAGATAGTTTGTTGTTTAGATGTTTTACTCTGATTGGTTGTAGTCTCTTCATAATGGGAGATAGTGCAATGTCGAGATGTTTTACTTTGATTGATGGTAGTCTCGTCATTATGGGAGATAGTTAGTGATTGAGATGTTTTACTTTGATGGATGGTAGTCTCGCCAATATGGTAGATAGTTTGTTACTGAGATGTTTTACTTAGATGGATGATTGTCTCTTTATTACGGGAGATAGTTCGTTGGTGTCGTTTTGCCCCGATGGATGGTAGTCTCTTCCTTATGTGAGATAGCTCGGTGTTGAGGATTTACTTCGATGGATGGTAGTCTTATCATTATGTGAGATAGTTCGTTGTTGAGGTGTTTTACTCTTATGGATGGTAGTCTCTTGATTATGGAAGATAGTTTGTTATTGATATGTTTTACTCTGATGGAAGGTAGTATCTTCATTATAGGAGATCGTTCATTATAGAGGTATTACTACGATGGATGGTGGTCTCGTCATTATGGGAGATAGTTAATTATTGAGATGTTTTACTCTAATGGATGGTAGTCTCTTTGTTATGGGAGATAGCTCGGTGTTGAGGATTTACTTAGATGGATGGTAGTCTCATCATTATGTGAGATAGTTCGTTGTTGAGATGTTTTACTCTGATGGATGGTAGTCTCTTTATTATGGAAGTTAGTTTGTTGTAGAGGTTTTACTCTGATGGATGGTAGTCTCGTTATTATTGGAGATAGTTCGTTATTTAGATGTTTTTCTCTGATGGATGGTAGTCTCTTCATTACGGAAAATAGTTTCTTGTTGAGGTTTTACGGAGATGGATAATAGTCTCGTCATTATAGGAGATAAATCGTTGTTGAGACATTTTACTCCGATGGAAGGTAGTCTCTTCATTACGGGAGACAGGTCGTTATTGAGGTTTTACTCATATGGATAATAGTCTTATCATTATGGGAGACAATTTGTTGTTGAGATGTTCTACTCCGATGGATTGTAGTCTCGTCATTATGGGAGATAGTTTGTTGTTGAGATGTTTTACTCCAATGGATGGTAGTCTCTTTATTATGGGAGTAGGTTTGTTGTAGAGGTTTTACTGTGATGGATGGTAGTCTCGCTATTATGGGAGATAGTTTATTGTTGAGATGTTTTTCTCTGATGGATGGTAGTCTCTACATTATGGGAAATCGTTTGTTGTTGATGTTTTTCTACGATGAATGGTAGTCTCGTCATAATAGGATATAAATCGATGTTGAGACGTTTTACTCTGATGAAAGGTAGTCTCTTCATTATGGGAGACATATCATTGTTGAGGTTTTACTCTGATGGATAGTAATCTCATCTTTAGGGGAGACAGTTTGTTGTTGAAATGTTTTACTCTGATGGGTGGTAGTCTCTTCATAATGGAAGATAGTGCGTTGTCGAGATGTTTTACTTTGATTGATGGTAGTCTCGTCATTATGGGAGATAGTTAGTGATTGAGATGTTTTACTTTGATGGATGGTAGTCTCGCCAGTATGGGAGATAGTTTGTTACTGAGATGTTTTACTTAGATGGATGATTGTCTCTTTATTATGGGAGATAGTTCGTTGGTGAGGTTTTGCCCCGATGGATGGTAGTCTCTTCATTATGCGAGATAGCTCGGTGTTGAGGATTTACTTCGATGGATGGTAGTCTCATCATTATTTGAGATAGTTCGTTGTTGAGGTGTTTTACTCTTATGGATGGTAGTCTCTTGATTATGGAAGATAGTTTGTTGTTGATATGTTTTACTCTGATGGAAGATAGTCTCTTCATTATAGGAGATCGTTCATTATAGAGGTATTACTACGATGGATGGTGGTATCGTCATTATGGGAGATAGTTAATTATTGAGATGTTTTACTCTAATGGATGGTAGTCTCTTCGTTATGGGAGATAGCTCGGTGTTGAGGATTTACTTAGATGGATGGTAGTCTCATCATTATGTGAGATAGTTCGTTCTTGAGATGTTTTACTCTGATGGATGGTAGTCTCTTTATTATGGAAGTTAGTTTGTTGTAGAGGTTTTACTCTGATGGATGGTATTCTCGTTATTATGGGAGATAGTTCGTTATTGAGATGTTTTTCTCTGATGGATGGTAGTCTCTTCATTACGGGAAATAGTTTCTTGTTGAGGTTTTACGGAGATGGATAGTAGTCTCGTCATTATAGGAGATAAATCGTTGTTGAGACGTTTTACTCTGATGGAAGGTAGTCTCTTCATTACGGGAGACAGATTGTTATTGAGGTTTTACTCATATGGATAATAGTCTTATCATTATGGGAGACAATTTGTTGTTGATATGTTTTACTCCGATGGATGGTAGTCTCGTCATTATGGGAGATAGTTTGTTGTTGAGATGTTTTACTCCAATGGATGGTAGTCTCTTTATTATGGGAGTAGGTTTGTTGTAGAGGTTTTACTCTGATGGATGGTAGTCTCGCTATTATGGGAGATAGTTCATTGTTGAGATGTTTTTCTCTGATGGATGGTAGTCTCTACATTATGGGAAATTGTTTGTTGTTGAGGTTTTACTACGATGAATGGTAGTCTCGTCATAATACGATATAAATCATTGTTGAGACGTTTTACTCCGATGAAAGGTAGTCTCTTCATTACGGGAGACATATCATTGTTGAGGTTTTACTATGATGGATAGTTATCTCATCTTTATGGGAGACAGTTTGTTGTTGAGATGTTTTACTCTGATGGGTGGTAGTCTCTTCATAATGGGAGATAGTGCGTTGTCGAGATGTTTTACTTTGATTGATGGTAGTCTCGTTATTATGGGAGACAGTTAGTGATTGAGATGTTTTACTTTGATGGATGGTAGTCTCGCCAGTATAGGAGATAGTTTGTTACTGAGATGTTTTACTTAGATGGATGATTGTCTCTTTATTACGGGAGATAGTTTGTTGGTTAGATTTTGCCCCGATGGATGGTAGTCTCTTCATTATGGGAGATAGCTCGGTGTTGAGGATTTACTTCGATGGATGGTAGTCTCATCATTATGTGAGATAGTTCTTTGTTGAGGTGTTTTACTCTGATGGATGGTAGTCTCTTGATTATGGAAGACAGTTTGTTGTTGATATGTTTTACTCTGATGGAAGGTAGTCTCTTCATAATGGGAGATAGTGCGTTGTCGAGATGTTTTACTCTGATTGATGGTAGTCTCGTCCTTATGGGAGATAGTAAGTGATTGAGATGTTTTACTTTGATGGATGGTAGTCTCGCCAGTATGAGAGATAGTTTGTTACTGAGATGTTTTACTTAGATGGATGATTGTCTCTTTATTACGGGAGATAGTTCGTTGGTGAGGTTTTTCCCCGATGGATGGTAGTCTCTTCATTATCGGAGATAGCTCGGTGTTGAGGATTTACTTCGATGGATGGTAGTCTCATCATTATGTGAGATAGTTCGTTGTTAAGGTGTTTTACTCTGATGGATGGTAGTCTCTTGATTATGGAAGATAGTTTGTTGTTGATATGTTTTACTCGAATGGAAGGTAGTCTCTTCATTATAGGAGATCATTCATTATAGAGGTTTTACTCCGATGGATGGTAGTCTCGTCATTATGGGAGATAGTTCATTATTGAGATGTTTTACTCTAATGGATGGTAGTCACTTCGTTATGGGAGATAGCTCGGTGTTGAGGATTTACTTAGATGGATGGTAGTCTCATCATTATGTGAGATAGTTCGTTGCTGAGATGTTTTACTCTGATGGATGGTAGTCTCTTTATTATGGAAGTTAGTTTGTTGTAGAGGTTTTACTCTGATGGATGGTAGTCTCGTTATTATGGGAGATAGTTCGTTATTGAGATGTTTTTCTCTGATGGATGGTAGTCTCTTCATTACGGAAAATAGTTTCTTGTTGAGGTTTTATGGAGATGGATAATAGTCTCGTCATTATAGGAGATAAATCATTGTTGAGACGTTTTACTCCGATGGAAGGTAGTCTCTTCATTACGGGAGACAGGTCGTTATTGAGGTTTTACTCATATGGATAATAGTCTTATCGTTATGGGAGACAATTTGTTGTTGAGATGTTCTACTCCGATGGATGGTAGTCTCGTCATTATGGGAGATAGTTTGTTGTTGAGATGTTTTACTCCAATGGATGGTAGTCTCTTTATTATGGGAGTAGGTTTGTTGTAGAGGTTTTACTCCGATGGATGGTAGTCTCGCTATTATGGGAGATAGTTTATTGTTGAGATGTTTTTCTCTGATGGATGGTAGTCTCTACATTATGGGAAATCATTTGTTGTTGATGTTTTGCTACGATGAATGGTAGTCTCGTCATAATAGGATATAAATCGTTGTTGAGACGTTTTACTCAGATGAAAGGTAGTCTCTTCATTATGGGAGACATATCATTGTTGAGGTTTTACTCTGATGGATAGTTATCTCATCTTTAGGGGAGACAGTTTGTTGTTGAGATGTTTTACTCTGATGGGTGGTAGTCTCTTCATGATGGAAGATAGTGCGTTGTCGAGATGTTTTACTTTGATTGATGCTAGTCTCGTCATTATGGGAGATAGTTAGTGATTGAGATGTTTTACTTTGATGGATGGTAGTCTCGCCAGTATGGGAGATAGTTTGTTACTGAGATGTTTTACTTAGATGGATGATTGTCTCTTTATTACGGGAGATAGTTCGTTGGTGAGGTTTTGCCCCGATGGATGGTAGTCTCTTCATTATGCGTGATAGCTCGGTGTTGAGGATTTACTTCGATGGATGGTAGTCTCATCATTATGTGAGATAGTTCGTTGTTGAGGTGTTTTACTCTTATGGATGGTAGTCTCTTGATTATGGAAGATAGTTTGTTGTTGATATGTTTTACTCTGATGGAAGATAGTCTCTTTATTATAGGAGATCGTTCATTATAGAGGTATTACTACGATGGATGGTTGTATCATCATTATGGGAGATAGTTAATTATTGAGATGTTTTACTCTAATGGATGGTAGTCTTCGTTATGGGAGATAGCTCGGTGTTGAGGATTTACTTAGATGGATGGTAGTCTCATCATTATGTGAGATAGTTCGTTCTTGAGATGTTTTACTCTGATGGATGGTAGTCTCTTTATTATGGAAGTTAGTTTGTTGTAGAGGTTTTACTCTGATGGATGGTATTCTCGTTATTATGGGAGATAGTTCGTTATTGAGATGTTTTTCTCTGATGGATGGTAGTCTCTTCATTACGGGAAATAGTTTCTTGTTGAGGTTTTACGGAGATGGATAGTAGTCTCGTCATTATAGGAGATAAATCGTTGTTGAGACGTTTTACTCCGATGGAAGGTAGTCTCTTCATTACGAGAGACAGATTGTTATTGAGGTTTTACTCATATGGATAATAGTCTTATCATTATGGGAGACAATTTGTTGTTGATATGTTTTACTCCGATGGATGGTAGTCTCGTCATTATGGGAGATAGTTTGTTGTTGAGATGTTTTACTCCAATGGATGGTAGTCTCTTTATTATGGGAGTAGGTTTGTTGTAGAGGTTTTACTCCGATGGATGGTAGTCTCGCTATTATGGGAGATAGTTCATTGTTGAGATGTTTTTCTCTGATGGATGGTAGTCTCTACATTATGGGAAATTGTTTGTTGTTGATGTTTTGCTACGATGAATGGTAGTCTCGTCATAATAGGATATAAATCGTTGTTGAGATGTTTTACTCAGATGAAAGGTAGTCTCTTCATTATGGGAGACATATCATTGTTGAGGTTTTACTCTGATGGATAGTAATCTCATCTTTAGGGGAGACAGTTTGTTGTTGAGATGTTTTACTCTGATGGGTGGTAGTCTCTTCATAATGGAAGATAGTGCGTTTTCGAGATGTTTTACTTTGATTGATGCTAGTCTCGTCATTATGGGAGATAGTTAGTGATTGAGATGTTTTACTTTGATGGATGGTAGTCTCGCCAGTATGGGAGATAGTTTGTTACTGAGATGTTTTACTTAGATGGATGATTGTCTCTTTATTACGGGAGATAGTTCGTTGGTGAGGTTTTGCCCCGATGGATGGTAGTCTCTTCATTATGCGAGATAGCTCGGTGTTGAGGATTTACTTCGATGGATGGTAGTCTCATCATTATGTGAGATAGTTCGTTGTTCAGGTGTTTTACTCTTATGGATGGTAGTCTCTTGATTATGGAAGATAGTTTGTTGTTGATATGTTTTACTCTGATGGAAGATAGTCTCTTCATTATAGGAGATCGTTCATTATAGAGGTATTACTACGATGGATGGTTGTATCATCATTATGGGAGATAGTTAATTATTGAGATGTTTTACTCTAATGGATGATAGTCTTCGTTATGGGAGATAGCTCGGTGTTGAGGATTTACTTAGATGGATGGTAGTCTCATCATTATGTGAGATAGTTCGTTCTTGAGATGTTTTACTCTGATGGATGGTAGTCTCTTTATTATGGAAGTTAGTTTGTTGTAGAGGTTTTACTCTAATGGATGGTATTCTCGTTATTATGGGAGATAGTTCGTTATTGAGATGTTTTTCAATGATGGATGGTAGTCTCTTCATTACGGGAAATAGTTTCTTGTTGAGGTTTTACGGAGATGGATAGTAGTCTCGTCATTATAGGATATAAATCGTTGTTGAGACGTTTTACTCCGATGGAAGGTAGTCTCTTCATTACGAGAGACAGATTGTTATTGAGGTTTTACTCATATGGATAATAGTCTTATCATTATGGGAGACAATTTGTTGTTGATATGTTTTACTCCGATGGATGGTAGTCTCGTCATTATGGGAGATAGTTTGTTGTTGAGATGTTTTACTCCAATGGATGGTAGTCTCTTTATTATGGGAGTAAGTTTGTTGTAGAGGTTTTACTCCGATGGATGGTAGTCTCGCTATTATGGGAGATAGTTCATTGTTGAGATGTTTTTCTCTGATGGATGGTAGTCTCTACATTATGGGAAATTGTTTGTTGTTGATGTTTTGCTACGATGAATGGTAGTCTCGTCATAATAGGATATAAATCGTTGTTGAGACGTTTTACTCAGATGAAAGGTAGTCTCTTCATTATGGGAGACATATCATTGTTGAGGTTTTACTCTGATGGATAGTAATCTCATCTTTAGGGGAGACAGTTTGTTGTTGAGATGTTTTACTCTGATGGGTGGTAGTCTCTTCATAATGGAAGATAGTGCGTTTTCGAGATGTTTTACTTTGATTGATGCTAGTCTCGTCATTTTGGGAGATAGTTAGTGATTGAGATGTTTTACTTTGATGGATGGTAGTCTGGCCAGTATGGGAGATAGTTTGTTACTGAGATGTTTTACTTAGATGGATGATTGTCTCTTTATTACGGGAGATAGTTCGTTGGTGAGGTTTTGCCCCGATGGATGGTAGTCTCTTCATTATGCGAGATAGCTCGGTGTTGAGGATTTACTTCGATGGATGGTAGTCTCATCATTATGTGAGATAGTTCGTTTTTGAGGTGTTTTACTCTTATGGATGGTAGTCTCTTGATATGGAAGATAGTTTGTTGTTGATATGTTTTACTCTGATGGAAGATAGTCTCTTCATTATAGGAGATCGTTCATTATAGAGGTATTACTACGATGGATGGTTGTATCATCATTATGGGAGATAGTTAATTATTGAGATGTTTTACTCTAATGGATGGTAGTCTTCGTTATGGGAGATAGCTCGGTGTTGAGGATTTACTTAGATGGATGGTAGTCTCATCATTATGTGAGATAGTTCGTTCTTGAGATGTTTTACTCTGATGGATGGTAGTCTCTTTATTATGGAAGTTAGTTTGTTGTAGAGGTTTTACTCTGATGGATGGTATTCTCGTTATTATGGGAGATAGTTCGTTATTGAGATGTTTTTCTCTGATGGATGGTAGTCTCTTCATTACGGGAAATAGTTTCTTGTTGAGGTTTTACGGAGATGGATAGTAGTCTCGTCATTATAGGAGATAAATCGTTGTTGAGACGTTTTACTCCGATGGAAGGTAGTCTCTTCATTACGAGAGACAGATTGTTATTGAGGTTTTACTCATACGGATAATAGTCTTATCATTATGGGAGACAATTTGTTGTTGATATGTTTTACTCCGATGGATGGTAGTCTCGTCATTATGGGAGATAGTTTGTTGTTGAGATGTTTTACTCCAATGGATAGTAGTCTCTTTATTATGGGAGTAGGTTTGTTGTAGAGGTTTTACTCTGATGGATGGTAGTCTCGCTATTATGGGAGATAGTTCATTGTTGAGATGTTTTTCTCTGATGGATGGTAGTCTCTACATTATGGGAAATCGTTTGTTGTTGAGGTTTTACTACGATGAATGGTAGTCTCGTCATAATAGGATATAAATCATTGTTGAGACGTTTTACTCCGATGAAAGGTAGTCTCTTCATTACGGGAGACATATCATTGTTGAGGTTTTACTCTGATGGATAGTTATCTCATCTTTATGGGAGACAGTTCATTGTTGAGATGTTTTACTCTGATGGGTGGTAGTCTCTTCATAATGGGAGATAGTGCGTTGTCGAGATGTTTTACTTTGATTGATGGTAGTCTCGTCATTATGGGAGATAGTTAGTGATTGAGATGTTTTACTTTGATGGATGATAGTCTCGCCAGTATGGGAGATAGTTTGTTACTGAGATGTTTTACTTAGATGGATGATTGTCTCTTTATTACGGGAGATAGTTTGTTGGTTAGATTTTGCCCTGATGGATGGTAGTCTCTTCATTATGGGAGATAGCTCGGTGTTGAGGATTTACTTCGATGGATGGTAGTCTCATCATTATGTGAGATAGTTCGTTGTTGAGGTGTTTTACTCTGATGGATGGTAGTCTCTTGATTATGGAAGACAATTTGTTGTTGATATGTTTTACTTTGATGGAAGGTAGTCTCTTCATAATGGGAGATAGTGCGTTGTCGAGATGTTTTACTCTGATTGATGGTAGTCTCGTCATTATGGGAGATAGTTAGTGATTGAGATGTTTTACTTTGATGGATGGTAGTCTCGCCAGTATGAGAGATAGTTTGTTACTGAGATGTTTTACTTAGATGGATGATTGTCTCTTTATTACAGGAGATAGTTCGTTGGTGAGGTTTTTCCCCGATGGATGGTAGTCTCTTCATTATCGGAGATAGCTCGGTGTTGAGGATTTACTTCGATGGATGGTAGTCTCATCATTATGTGAGATAGTTCGTTGTTAAGGTGTTTTACTCTGATGGATGGTAGTCTCTTGATTATGGAAGATAGTTTGTTGTTGATATGTTTTCCTCGAATGGAAGGTAGTCTCTTCATTATAGGAGATCATTCATTATAGAGGTTTTACTCCGATGGATGGTAGTCTCGTCATTATGGGAGATAGTTCATTATTGAGATGTTTTACTCTAATGGATGGTAGTCTCTTCGTTATGGGAGATAGCTCGGTGTTGAGGATTTACTTAGATGGATGGTAGTCTCATCATTCTGTGAGATAGTTCGTTGTTGAGATGTTTTACTCTGATGGATGGTAGTCTCGTCATTATGGTAGATTGTTTGTTGTTGAGATGTTTTACTCCGATGGATGGTAGTCTCTTTATTATGGGAGTTAGTTTGTTGTAGAGGTATTACTCTGATGGATGGTAGTCTCGTTATTATGGGAGATAGTTCGTTATTGAGATGTTTTTCTCTGATGGATGGTAGTCTCTTCAATACGGGAGATAGTTTCTTGTTGAGGTTTTACGTCGTTGGATATTAGTCTCGTCAGTATAGGAGATAAATCGTTGTTGAGACGTTTTACTCCGATGGAAGGTAGTCTCTTCATTACGGGAGACAGGTCATTATTGAGGTTTTACTCATATGGATAATAGTCTTATCATTATGGGAGACAATTTGTTCTTGAGATGTTTTACTCCGATGGAAGGTAGTCTCGTCATTATGGGAGATAGTTTGTTGTTGAGATGTTTTACTCCAATGGATGGTAGTCTCTTTATTATGGGAGTAGGTTTGTTTTAGAGGTTTTACTCTGATGGATGGTAGTCTCACTATTATGAGAGATAGTTCATTGCTGAGATGTTTTACTTAGATGGATGATTGTCCCTTTATTACGGGAGATAGTTCGTTGGTTAGATTTTGCCCCGATGGATGGTAGTCTCTTCATTATGGGAGATAGCTCGGTGTTGAGGATTTACTTCGATGGATGGTAGTCTCATCATTATGTGAGATAGTTCGTTGTTGAGTTGTTTTACTTTGATGGATGGTAGTCTCTTGATTATGGAAGATAGTTTGTTGTTGATATGTTTTACTCTGATGGAAGGTAGTCTCTTCATTATAGGAGATCGTTCATTATAGAGGTATTACTACGATGGATGGTAGTCTCGTCATTATGGGAGATAGTTAATTATTAAGATGTTTTACTCTAATGGATGGTAGTCTCTTCGTTATGGGAGATAGCTCGGTGTTGAGGATTTACTTAGTTGGATGGTAGTCTCATAATTATGTGAGATAGTTCGTTGTTGAGATGTTTTACTCCGATGGATGGTAGTCTCTTTATTATGGGAGTTAGTTTGTTGTAGAGGTTTTACTCTGATAGATGGTAGTCTCGCTATTATGACAGATAGTTCCTTCTTGAGATGTTTTTCTCTGATGGGTGTAAGTCTCTTCATTTTGGGAAATAGTTTCTTGTTGAGGTTTTACTACGATGAATGGTAGTCTCGTCATTATTGGAGATAAATCGTTGTTGAGACATTTTACTCCGATGGAAGGTAGTCTCTTCATTACGGGAGACATATCGTTGTTGAGGTTTTACTCTGATGGATAGTAGTCTTATCTTTATGGGAGACAATTTGTTGTTGAGATGTTTTACTCTGATGCGTGGTAGTCTCTTCATCATGGGAGATAGTGCGTTGTCGAGATGTTTTACTTTGATTGATGGTAGTCCCGTTATTATGGGAGATAGTTAGTGATTGAGATGTTTTACTTTTTTGGATGGTAGTCTCGCCAGTATGGGAGATAGTTTGTTACTGAGATGTTTTACTTAGATGGATGATAGTCTCTTTATTACGGGAGATAGTTCGTTGTTGAGGTTTTGCTCGGATGTATGGTAGTCTCTTTATTAAGGGAGATAACTCGATGTTAAGGATTTACTTCGATGAATGGTAGTCTCATCATTATGTGAGATAGTTTGTTGTTGAGTTGTTTTACTCTGATGGATGGTAGTCTCTTCATTATGGAAGATAGTTCGTTGTTGATATGTTTTACTCCGATGGATGGTAGTCTCGTCATTATGGGAGATAGTTTGTTGTTGAGATGTTTTACTCCAATGGATAGTAGTCTCTTTATTATGGGAGTAGGTTTGTTGTAGAGGTTTTACTCTGATGGATGGTAGTCTCGCTATTATGGGAGATAGTTCATTGTTGAGATGTTTTTCTCTGATGGATGGTAGTCTCTACATTATGGGAAATCGTTTGTTGTTGAGGTTTTACTACGATGAATGGTAGTCTCGTCATAATAGGATATAAATCATTGTTGAGACGTTTTACTCCGATGAAAGGTAGTCTCTTCATTACGGGAGACATATCATTGTTGAGGTTTTACTCTGATGGATAGTTATCTCATCTTTATGGGAGACAGTTCATTGTTGAGATGTTTTACTCTGATAGGTGGTAGTCTCTTCATAATGGGAGATAGTGCGTTGTCGAGATGTTTTACTTTGATTGATGGTAGTCTCGTCATTATGGGAGATAGTTAGTGATTGAGATGTTTTACTTTGATGGATGATAGTCTCGCCAGTATGGGAGATAGTTTGTTACTGAGATGTTTTACTTAGATGGATGATTGTCTCTTTATTACGGGAGATAGTTTGTTGGTTAGATTTTGCCCTGATGGATGGTAGTCTCTTCATTATGGGAGATAGCTCGGTGTTGAGGATTTACTTCGATGGATGGTAGTCTCATCATTATGTGAGATAGTTCGTTGTTGAGGTGTTTTACTCTGATGGATGGTAGTCTCTTGATTATGGAAGACAATTTGTTGTTGATATGTTTTACTTTGATGGAAGGTAGTCTCTTCATAATGGGAGATAGTGCGTTGTCGAGATGTTTTACTCTGATTGATGGTAGTCTCGTCATTATGGGAGATAGTTAGTGATTGAGATGTTTTACTTTGATGGATGGTAGTCTCGCCAGTATGAGAGATAGTTTGTTACTGAGATGTTTTACTTAGATGGATGATTGTCTCTTTATTACAGGAGATAGTTCGTTGGTGAGGTTTTTCCCCGATGGATGGTAGTCTCTTCATTATCGGAGATAGCTCGGTGTTGAGGATTTACTTCGATGGATGGTAGTCTCATCATTATGTGAGATAGTTCGTTGTTAAGGTGTTTTACTCTGATGGATGGTAGTCTCTTGATTATGGAAGATAGTTTGTTGTTGATATGTTTTCCTCGAATGGAAGGTAGTCTCTTCATTATAGGAGATCATTCATTATAGAGGTTTTACTCCGATGGATGGTAGTCTCGTCATTATGGGAGATAGTTCATTATTGAGATGTTTTACTCTAATGGATGGTAGTCTCTTCGTTATGGGAGATAGCTCGGTGTTGAGGATTTACTTAGATGGATGGTAGTCTCATCATTCTGTGAGATAGTTCGTTGTTGAGATGTTTTACTCTGATGGATGGTAGTCTCGTCATTATGGTAGATTGTTTGTTGTTGAGATGTTTTACTCCGATGGATGGTAGTCTCTTTATTATGGGAGTTAGTTTGTTGTAGAGGTATTACTCTGATGGATGGTAGTCTCGTTATTATGGGAGATAGTTCGTTATTGAGATGTTTTTCTCTGATGGATGGTAGTCTCTTCAATACGGGAGATAGTTTCTTGTTGAGGTTTTACGTCGTTGGATATTAGTCTCGTCAGTATAGGAGATAAATCGTTGTTGAGACGTTTTACTCCGATGGAAGGTAGTCTCTTCATTACGGGAGACAGGTCATTATTGAGGTTTTACTCATATGGATAATAGTCTTATCATTATGGGAGACAATTTGTTCTTGAGATGTTTTACTCCGATGGAAGGTAGTCTCGTCATTATGGGAGATATTTTGTTGTTGAGATGTTTTACTCCAATGGATGGTAGTCTCTTTATTATGGGAGTAGGTTTGTTTTAGAGGTTTTACTCTGATGGATGGTAGTCTCACTATTATGAGAGATAGTTCATTGCTGAGATGTTTTACTTAGATGGATGATTGTCCCTTTATTACGGGAGATAGTTCGTTGGTTAGATTTTGCCCCGATGGATGGTAGTCTCTTCATTATGGGAGATAGCTCGGTGTTGAGGATTTACTTCGATGGATGGTAGTCTCATCATTATGTGAGATAGTTCGTTGTTGAGTTGTTTTACTTTGATGGATGGTAGTCTCTTGATTATGGAAGATAGTTTGTTGTTGATATGTTTTACTCTGATGGAAGGTAGTCTCTTCATTATAGGAGATCGTTCATTATAGAGGTATTACTACGATGGATGGTAGTCTCGTCATTATGGGAGATAGTTAATTATTAAGATGTTTTACTCTAATGGATGGTAGTCTCTTCGTTATGGGAGATAGCTCGGTGTTGAGGATTTACTTAGTTGGATGGTAGTCTCATAATTATGTGAGATAGTTCGTTGTTGAGATGTTTTACTCCGATGGATGGTAGTCTCTTTATTATGGGAGTTAGTTTGTTGTAGAGGTTTTACTCTGATAGATGGTAGTCTCGCTATTATGACAGATAGTTCCTTCTTGAGATGTTTTTCTCTGATGGGTGTAAGTCTCTTCATTTTGGGAAATAGTTTCTTGTTGAGGTTTTACTACGATGAATGGTAGTCTCGTCATTATTGGAGATAAATCGTTGTTGAGACATTTTACTCCGATGGAAGGTAGTCTCTTCATTACGGGAGACATATCGTTGTTGAGGTTTTACTCTGATGGATAGTAGTCTTATCTTTATGGGAGACAATTTGTTGTTGAGATGTTTTACTCTGATGCGTGGTAGTCTCTTCATCATGGGAGATAGTGCGTTGTCGAGATGTTTTACTTTGATTGATGGTAGTCCCGTTATTATGGGAGATAGTTAGTGATTGAGATGTTTTACTTTTTTGGATGGTAGTCTCGCCAGTATGGGAGATAGTTTGTTACTGAGATGTTTTACTTAGATGGATGATAGTCTCTTTATTACGGGAGATAGTTCGTTGTTGAGGTTTTGCTCGGATGTATGGTAGTCTCTTTATTAAGGGAGATAACTCGATGTTAAGGATTTACTTCGATGAATGGTAGTCTCATCATTATGTGAGATAGTTTGTTGTTGAGTTGTTTTACTCTGATGGATGGTAGTCTCTTCATTATGGAAGATAGTTCGTTGTTGATATGTTTTACTCTGATGGAAGGTAGTCTCTTCATTATAGGAGACCGTTCATTATAGAGGTTTTACTCCGATGGATGTTAGTCTCGTCATTATGGGAGATAGTACATTATTGAGATGTTTTACTCTAAAGTATGGTAGTCTCTTCATTATGGGAGATAGCTCGTTGTTGAGGATTTACTTAGATGGATAGTAGTCTCATCATTATGTGAGATAGTTCATTGTTGAGATGTTTTACTCTGATGGATGGTAGTCTCATCATTATGGTAGATTGTTTGTTGTTGAGATGTTTTACTCTGATGGATGGTAGTCTCTTTATTAGGGAGTTAGTTTGTTGTAGAAGTTTTACTGTGATGGATGGTAGTCTCGTTATTATGGGAGATAGTTCATTATTGAGATGTTTTTCTCTAATGGATGGTAGTCTCTACATTATGGGAAATAGTTTGTTGTTGAGGTTTTACTACTATGAATGGTAGTCTCGTCATAATAGGAGATAAATCGTTGTTGAGACGTTTTACTCCGATGGAAGGTAGTCTCTTCATTACGGGAGACATATCATTGTTGAGGTTTTACTCTGATGGATAGTAGTCTTATCTTTATGGAAGACAGTTTATTATTGAGATGTTTTACTCTGATGGGTGGTAGTCTCTTCATAATGGGAGATAGTGCATTGTCGAGATGTTTTACTCTGATTGATGGTAGTCTCGTCATTATGGGAGATAGTTAGTGATTGATATATTTTACATTGATGGATGGTAGTCTCGCCAGTATGGGAGATAGTTTGTTACTCAGATGTTTTACTTAGATCGATGATTGTCTCATTATTACGGGAGATAGTTCGTTGGTGAGGTTATGCTCCGATGGATGGTACTCTCTTCATTATGGGAGATAGCTCGGTGTTGAGGATTTACTTCGATGGATGGTAGTCTCATCATTATGTGAGATAGTTCGTTGTTGAGGTGTTTTACTCTGATGGATGGTAGTCTCTTGATTATGGAAGATAGTTTGTTGTTGATATGTTTTACTCTGATGGAAGGTAGTCTCTTCATTATAGGATATCGTTCATTATAGAGGTATTACTACGATGGATGGTAGTCTCGTCAATATGGGAGATAGTTAGTTATTAAGATGTTTTACTCTAATGGATGGTAGTCTCTTCGTTATGGGAGATAGCTCGGTGTTGAGGATTTACTTAGTTGGATGGTAGTCTCATCATTATGTGAGATAGTTCGTTGTTGAGATGTTTTACTCTGATGGATGGTAGTCTCTTTATTATGGGAGTTAGTTTGTTGTAGAGGTTTTACTCTGATAGATGGTTGTCTCGCTATTATGACAGATAGTTCCTTGTTGAGATGTTTTTCTCTGATGGGTGTAAGTCTCTTCATTAAGGGAAATAGTTTCTTGTTGAGGTTTTACTTTGATGAATGGTAGTCTCGTCATTATAGGAGATAAATAGTTGTTGAGACGTTTTACTCCGATGGAAAGTAGTCTCTTCATTACGGGAGACATATCGTTGTTGAGGTTTTACTCTGATGGATAGTAGTCTTATCTTTATGGGAGACAATTTGTTGTTGAGATGTTTTACTCTGATGGGTGGTAGTCTCTTCATCATGGGAGATAGTGCGTTGTCGAGATGTTTTACTTTGATTGATGGTAGTCCCGTTATTATGGGAGATAGTTAGTGATTGAGATTATTTACTTTTTTGGATGGTAGTCTCGCCAGTATGGGAGATAGTTTGTTACTGAGATGTTTTAATTAGATGGATGATAGTCTCTTTATTACGGGAGATAGTTCATTGTTGAGGTTTTGCTCGGATGTATGGTAGTCTCTTTATTATGGGAGATAACTCGATGTTAAGGATTTACTTCGATGAATGGTAGTCTCATCATTATGTGAGATAGTTTGTTGTTGAGTTGTTTTACTCTGATGGATGGTAGTCTCTTCATTATGGAAGATAGTTCGTTGTTGATATGTTTTACTCTGATGGAAGGTAGTCTCTTCATTATAGGAGACCGTTCATTATAGAGGTTTTACTCTGATGGATGTTAGTCTCGTCATTATGGGAGATAGTACATTATTGAGATGTTTTACTCTAAAGTATGGTAGTCTCTTCATTATGGGAGATAGCTCGTTGTTGAGGATTTACTTAGATGGATAGTAGTCTCATCATTATGTGAGATAGTTAATTGTTGAGATGTTTTACTCTGATGGATGTTAGTCTCGTCATGATGGTAGATTGTTTGTTGTTGACATGTTTTACTCCGATGGATGGTAGTCTCTTTATTAGGGAGTTAGTTTGTTGTAGAGGTTTTACTCTGATGGATGGTAGTCTCGTTATTATGGGAGATAGTTCGTTATTGAGATTTTTTTCTCTAATGGATGGTTGTCTCTACATTATGGGAAATAGTTTGTTGTTGAGGTTTTACTACTATGAATGGTAGTCTCGTCATAATAGGAGATAAATCGTTGTTGAGATGTTTTACTCCGATGGAAGGTAGTCTCTTCATTACGGGAGACATATCATTGTTGAGGTTTTACTCTGATGGATAGCAGTCTTATCTTTATGGGAGACAGTTTATTGTTGAGATGTTTTACTCTGATGGGTGGTAGTCTCTTCATAATGGGAGAAAGTGCGTTGTCGAGATGTTTTACTCTGATTGATGGTAGTCTCGTCATTATGGGAGATAGTTAGTGATTGATATATTTTACATTGATGGATGGTAGTCTCGCCAGTATGGGAGATAGTTTGTTACTCAGATGTTTTACTTAGATGGATGATTGTCTCTTTATTACGGGAGATAGTTCGTTGGTGAGGTTTTACTCCGATGGATGGTACTCTCTTCATTATGGGAGATAGCTCGGTGTTGAGGATTTACTTTGATGGATTGTAGTCTCATCATTATGTGAGATAGTTCGTTGTTGAGGTGTTTTACTCTGAGGGATGGTAGTCTCTTCATTATGGAAGATAGTTTGTTGTTGATATGTTTTACTCTGATGGAAGGTAGTCTCTTCATTATAGGAGATTGTTCATTATAGAGGTTTTACTCCGATGGATGGTAGTCTCGTCATTATGGGAGATAGTTCATTATTGAGATGTTTTACTCTAATGGATGGTAGTCTCTTCATTATGGGAGATAGCTCGGTGTTGAGGATTTACTTAGATGGACGGTAGTCTCATCATTATGTGAGATAGTTATTTGTTGAGATGATTTACTTCGAAGGATGGTAGTCTCTTTATTATGGGAGTTAGTTCATTATTGAGATGTTTTACTCTGATGGATGGTAGTCTCGTTATTATGGGAGATAGTTCGTTATTGAGATGTTTTTCTCTGATGGATGGTAGTCTCTTCATTACATGAATTAGTTTCTTGGAGAGGTTTTACTGCGATGGATGGTACTCTCGTCATTATAGGATATAAATTGTTGTTGAGACGTTTTACTTCGATGGAAGGTAGTCTCTTCATTACGAGAGACAGGTCGTTATTGAGGTTTTACTCATATGGATAATAGTCTTATCATTATGGGAGACAATTTGTTGTTGAGATGTTTTACTCCGATGGATGGTAGTCTCGTCATTATGGGAGATAGTTTGTTGTTGAGATGTTTTACTCCAATTGATGGTAGTCTCTTTATTATGGGAGTAGGTTTGTTGTAGAGGTTTTACTCTGATGGATGGTAGTCTCGGTATTATGGGAGATAGTTCATTGCTGAGATGTTTTTCTCTGATGGATGGTAGTCTCTACATTATGGGAAATAGTTTGTTGTTGAGGTTTTACTACGATGGAAGGTAGTCTCTTCATTACGGGAGACATATCGTTGTTGAGGTTTTACTCTGATGGATAGTATTCTTATCTTTATGGGAGACAGTTTATGGTTGAGATGTTTTACTCTGATGGGTGGTAGTCTCTTCATAATGGGAGATAGTGCGTTGTCGAGATGTTTTACTCTGATTGATGGTAGTCTCGTCATTATGGAGAATAGTTAGTGATTGAGATGTTTTACTTTGATGGATGGTAGTCTCGCCAGTATGGGAGATAGTTTGTTATTGAGATGTTTTACTTAGATGGATGATAGTCTCTTTATTATGGGAGATAGTTCGTTGTTGAGGTTTTTCTCCGATGTATGGTAGTCTCTTTATTATGGGAGATAACTCGATGTTAAGGATTTACTTCGATGAATGGTAGTCTCATCATTATGTGAGATAGTTCGTTGTTGAGATGTTTTACTCTGATGGATGGTAGTCTCTTCATTATGGAAGATAGTTCGTTATTGATATGTTTTACTCTGATGGAAGGTAGTCTCTTCATTATAGGAGACCATTCATTATAGAGGTTTTACTCTGATGGATGGTAGTCTCGTCATTATGGGAGATAGTTCATTATTGAGATGTTTTACTCTAAAGTATGGTAGTCTCTTCATTATGGGAGATAGCTCGGTGTTGAGGATTTACTTAGATGGACGGTAGTCTCATCATTATGTGAGATAGTTATTTGTTGAGATGATTTACTTCGAAGGATGGTAGTCTCTTTATTATGGGAGTTAGTTTGTTGTAGAGGTTTTACTCTTATGGATGGTAGTCTCGTTATTATGGGAGATAGTTCGTTATTGAGATGTTTTTCTCTGATGGATGGTAGTCTCTTCATTACATGAAATAGTTTCTTGGAGAGGTTTTACTGCGATGGATGGTACTCTCGTCATTATAGGAGATAAATCGTTGTTGAGACGTTTTACTCCGATGGAAGGTAGTCTCTTCATTACGGGAGACAGGTCGTCATTGAGGTTTTACTCATATGGATAATAGTCTTATCATTATGGGAGACAATTTGTTATTGAGATGTTTTACTCCGATGGATGGTAGTCTCGTCATTATGGGAGATAGTTTATTGTTGAGATGTTTTACTCCAATGGATGGTAGTCTCTTTATTATGGGAGTAGGTTTGTTGTAGAGGTTTTACTCTGATGGATGGTAGTCTCGGTATTAAGGGAGATAGTTCATTGCTGAGATGTTTTTCTCTGATGGATGGTAGTATCTACATTATGGGAAATCGTTTGTTGTTGAGGTTTTACTACGATGAATGGTAGTCTCGTCATAATAGGAGATAAATCGTTGTTGATACGTTTTACTCCGATGGAAGGTAGTCTCTTCATTACGGGAGACATATCGTTGTTGAGGTTTTACTCTGATGGATAGTAGTCTTATCTTTATGGGAGACAGTTTATGGTTGAGATGTTTTACTCTTATGGGTGGTAGTCTCTTCATAATGGGAGATAGTGCGTTGTCGAGATGTTTTACTCTGATTGATGGTAGTCTCGTCATTATGGAGCATAGTTAGTGATTGAGATGTTTTACTTTGATGGATGGTAGTCTCGCCAGTATGGGAGATAGTTTGTTATTGAGATGTTTTACTTAGATGGATGATAGTCTCTTTTTTACGGGAGATAGTTCGTTGTTGAGGTTTTTCTCCGATGTATGGTAGTCTCTTTATTATGGGAGATAACTCGATGTTACGGATTTACTTCGATGAATGGTAGTCTCATCATTATGTGAGATAGTTCGTTGTTGAGATGTTTTACTCTGATGGATGGTAGTCTCTTCATTATGGAAGATAGTTCGTTATTGATATGTTTTACTCTGATGGAAGGTAGTCTCTTCATTATAAGAGACCATTCATTATAGAGGTTTTACTCTGATGGATGGTAGTCTCGTCATTATGGGAGATAGTTCATTATTGAGATGCTTTACTCTAAAGTATGGTAGTCTCTTCATTATCGGAGATAGCTCGGTGTTGAGGATTTACTTAGATGGATGGTAGTCTCATCATTATGTGAGATAGTTCTTTGTTGAGATGATTTACTTCGAAGGATGGTAGTCTCTTTATTATGGGAGTTAGTTTGTTATAGAGGTTTTACTCTGATGGATGGTAGTCTCGTTATTATGGGAGATAGTTCGTTATTGAGATGTTTTTCTCTGATGGATGGTAGTCTCTTCATTACATGAAATAGTTTCTTGGAGAGGTTTTACTGCGATGGATGGTACTCTCGTCATTATAGGAGATAAATCGTTGTTGAGACATTTTACTCCGATGGAAGGTAGTCTCTTCATTACGGGAGACAGGTCGTTATTGAGGTTTTACTCATATGGATAATAGTCTTATCATTATGGGAGACAGTTTGTTATTAAGATGTTTTACTCTGATGGATGGTAGTCTCGTCATTATGGGAGATAGTTTGTTGTTGAGATTTTTTACTCCAATGGATGGTAGTCTCTTTATTATGGGAGTAGGTTTGTTGTAGAGGTTTTACTCTGATGGATGGTAGTCTCGGTATTATGGGAGATAGTTCATTGCTGAGATGTTTTTCTCTGATGGATGGTAGTCTCTACATTATGGTAAATAGTTTGTTGTTGAGGTTTTACTACGATGAATGTTAGTCTCGTCATAATAGGAGATAAATCGTTGTTGATACGTTTTACTCCGATGGAAGGTAGTCTCTTCATTACGGGAGACATATCGTTGTTGAGGTTTTACTCTGATGGATAGTAGTCTTATCTTTATGGGAGACAGTTTATGGTTGAGATGTTTTACTCTTATGGGTTGTAGTCTCTTCATAATGGGAGATAGTGCGTTGTCGAGATGTTTTACTCTGATTGATGGTAGTCTCGTCATTATGGAAGATAGTTAGGGATTGAGATGTTTTACTTTGATGGATGGTAGTCTCGCCAGTATGGGAGATAGTTTGTTACTGAGATGTTTTACTTAGATGGATGATAGTCTCTTTATTATGGGAGATAGTTCGTTGTTGAGGTTTTGCTCCGATGTATGGTAGTCTCTTTATTATGGGAGCTAACTCGATGTTAAGGATTTACTTCGATGAATGGTAGTCTCATCATTATGTGAGATAGTTCTTTGTTGAGATGATTTACTTCGAAGGATGGTAGTCTCTTTATTATGGGAGTTAGTTCGTTGTTGATATGTTTTACTCTGATGGATGGTAGTCTCGTTATTATGGGAGATAGTTTGTTATTGAGATGTTTTTCTCTGATGGATGGTAGTCTCTTCATTACATGAAATAGTTTCTTGGAGTGGTTTTACTGCGATGGATGGTACTCTCGTCATTATAGGAGATAAATCGTTGTTGAGACGTTTTACTCCGATGGAAGGTAGTCTCTTCATTACGGGAGACAGGTTGTTATTGAGGTTTTACTCATATGGATAATAGTCTTATCATTATGGGAGACAATTTGTTATTGAGATGTTTTACTCCGATGGATGGTAGTCTCGTCATTATGGGAGATAGTTTGTTGTTGAGATGTTTTACTCCAATGGATGGTAGTCTCTTTATTATGGGAGTAGGTTTGTTGTAGAGGTTTTACTCTGATGGATGGTAGTCTCGGTATTATGGGAGATAGTTCATTGCTGAGATGTTTTTCTCTGATGGATGGTAGTCTCTACATTATGGGAAATAGTTTGTTGTTGAGGTTTTACTACGATGAATGGTAGTCTCGTCATAATAGGAGATAAATCGTTGTTGATACGTTTTACTCCGATGGAAGGTAGTCTCTTCATTACGGGAGACATATCGTTGTAGAGGTTTTACTCTGATGGATAGTAGTCTTATCTTTATGGGAGACAGTTTATGGTTGAGATGTTTTACTCTGATGGGTGGTAGTCTCTTCATAATGGGAGATAGTGCGTTGTCGAGATGTTTTACTCTGATTGATGGTAGTCTCGTCATTATGGAAGATAGTTAGGGATTGAGATGTTTTACTTTGATGGATGGTAGTCTCGCCAGTATGGGAGATAGTTTGTTACTGAGATGTTTTACTTAGATGGATGATAGTCTCTTTATTACGGGAGATAGTTCGTTGTTGAGGTTTTGCTCCGATGTATGGTAGTCTCTTTATTATGGGAGCTAACTCGATGTTAAGGATTTACTTCGATGAATGGTAGTCTCATCATTATGTGAGATAGTTCTTTGTTGAGATGATTTACTTCGAAGGATGGTAATCTCTTTATTATGGGAGTTAGTTTGTTGTAGAGGTTTTACTCTGATGGATGGTAGTCTCGTTATTATGGGAGATAGTTTGTTATTGAGATGTTTTTCTCTGATGGATGGTAGTCTCTTCATTACATGAAATAGTTTCTTGGAGAGGTTTTACTGCGATAGAGGGTACTCTCGTCATTATAGGAGATAAATCATTGTTGAGACATTTTACTCCGATGGAAGGTACTCTCTTCATTACGGGAGATAGGTCGTTATTGAGGTTTTACTCATATGGATAATAGTCTTATCATTATGGGAGACAATTTGTTGTTGAGATGTTTTACTCCGATGGATGGTAGTCTCGTCATTATGGGAGATAGTTTGTTGTTGAGATGTTTTACTCCAATGGATTGTAGTCTCTTTATTATGGGAGTAGGTTTGTTGTAGAGGTTTTACTCTGATGGATGGTAGTCTCGGTATTATGGGAGATAGTTCATTGCTGAGATGTTTTTCTCTGATGGATGGTAGTCTCTACATTATGGGAAATAATTTGTTGTTGAGGTTTTACTACGATGAATGGTAGTCTCGTCATAATAGGAGATAAATCATTGTTGATACGTTTTACTCCGATGGAAGGTAGTCTCTTCATTACGGGAGACATATCGTTGTTGAGGTTTTACTCTGATGGATATTAGTCTTATCTTTTTGGGAGACAGTTTATGGTTGAGATGTTTTACTCTGATGGGTTGTAGTCTCTTCATAATGGGAGATAGTGCGTTATCGAGATGTTTTACTCTGATTGATGGTAGTCTCGTCATTATGGAAGATAATTAGTGATTAACATGTTTTACTTTGATGGATGGTAGTCTCGCCAGTATGGGAGATAGTTTATTACTGAGTTGTTTTACTTAGATGGATGATAGTCTCTTTATTACGGAAGATAGTTCGTTGTTGAGGTTTTTCTCCGATGTATGGTAGTCTCTTTATTATGGGAGATAACTCGATGTTAAGGATTTACTTCGATGAATGGTAGTCTCATCATTATGTGAGATAGTTCGTTGTTGAGATGTTTTACTCTGATGGATGGTAGTCTCTTCATTATGGAAGATAGTTCGTTGTTGATATGTTTTACTCTGATGGAAGGTAGTCTCTTCATTATAGGAGACCATTCATTATAGAGGTTTTACTCTGATGGATGGTAGTCTCGTCATTATGGGAGATAGTTCATTATTGAGATGTTTTACTCTAAAGTATGGTAGTCTCTTCGTTATGGGAGATAGCTCGGTGTTGAGGATTTACTTAGATGGATGGTAGTCTCATAATTATGTGAGATAGTTCTTTGTTGAGATGATTTACTTCGAAGGATGGTAGTCTCGTTATTATGGGAGTTAGTTTGTTGTAGAGGTTTTACTCTGATGGATGGTAGTCTCGTTATTATGGGAGATAGTTCGTTATTGAGATGTTTTTCTCTGATGGATTGTAGTCTCTTCATTACATGAAATAGTTTCTTGGAGAGGTTTTACTGCGATGGATGGTACTCTCGTCATTATAGGAGATAAATCGTTGTTGAGACGTTTTACTCCGATGGAAGGTAGTCTCTTCATTATGGGAGACAGGTCATTATTGAGGTTTTACTCATATGGATAATAGTCTTATCATTATGGGAGACAATTTTTTATTGAGATGTTTTACTCCGATGGATGGTAGTCTCGTCATTATGGGAAATAGTTTGTTGTTGAGATGTTTTACTCCAATGGATGGTAGTCTCTTTATTATGGGAGTAGGTTTGTTGTAGAGGTTTTACTCTGATGGATGGTAGTCTCGGTATTATGGGAGATAGTTCATTGCTGAGATGTTTTTCTCTGATGGATGGTAGTCTCTACATTATGGGAAATAGTTTGTTGTTGAGGTTTTACTACGATGAATGGTAGTCTCGTCATAATAGGAGATAAATCGTTGTTGATACGTTTGTAGGTGTTTAGGTATTGGGTTGCATTTTTGGTAAATCCCAAGTGTATGTGTGAATGTCATGACTGATGTCATAACATTCTAGTTCAGGTTGTACTAACTCATTAGGTACATTTGCAGAAAAATAGTGTAATTCAAATACTGATGTTTATAAGTGTGTATCTGAGCATTTTTGCAAAATGATCACATTTTGCTAAATCAGTAGACAGGTTTTCTCAGATGTCATAACAGATGTTATGACATCCTGTTCTGAACTAACAGGTTTGCAGGATTGGATAAGTCTGAGTTTTTCAGGAAATAACTCAGTCCTTTCTGAACAGAATCCTGCGTTTTCTGAGGGGTAACCTAGCTCAACTCTAACCTGGTTAATAAAGTCCTGTGACCTGGTCTTTAGGTCAAACGGAATTAACCCTAGGTTTTTGGAAACCCTAACTGAAGTTGCAGCTGCTATATATTCAACAGAGCTGCTGTTTTTCAAGGATCCCTGCTGATTGATTAGAAGATCATTTTGTAATCTGTATAGATTTGTTAATTGTACTCCAAGCAATTATCATTGTGATAAGTGCCTTGGAATAGGTTTCAATTGTAAGGGTTGTGTAGCACTCAAAGCTTTGAAGCAAGAGTGTTTGAATGTTCCTTGACTAAAGCTGTGAAGCAGAGTCAAGTTAGTTGTGTACATCGCTCAAAGCTGTGAAGCACGAGTGATTGTGTTGCTTGATTGAAAAGCTGTAAAGCTTAATCAAGTGTGTGTTTTTGAAGAGTGTCTTCATCAATTCTTAAGTCAAATTGGTTTATGTATCACTGCTGTGATTGAGGGGGAGTGAGTAGGAACTCAGGTTTAAGATGTACTTAGATTAGAATTGCATTGGGTAGATCTTAAGTGAAGGAGATAAACTGGTTGGTTTATTCCTGAATTAACATCTCTTATAGTGGATTCTCTCCCTGGCTTGGTAGCCCCCAGAGTAGGTGTTGTTGCACACTGAACTGGGTAAACAATTGACTGTGTTCTTTATTGCTTTTGTATTTACTGTCATAGAGTAAGTCAGATACGGTGTCATAACATTGAACGTGACATTGAGTATCTGCAGCCAGAATTTCAATTGGCATCAGAGCAGGCACCCTGCATGTATTACTGGGTGAGATCTAGGGATATCACTTTCTGGCACTATGGACAGAGAAGGAGTTTTTGGAAATAGACCACCCATTCTGGATGGAACTAATTATGACTACTGGAAACCTCGTATGATTGCCTTCCTAAAATCTCTGGACAAAAAGGCTTGGAGAGCTGCTGACAAAGGATGGATTCATCCCACCATAACTGAGGAAGATGGGACAATCAGTCTGAAGCCTGAGGAAGATTGGAGTAAAGAAGAAGATGAGTTAGCCCTGGGAAATTCCAAAGCTCTAAATGCCTTGTTCAATGGAATTGATAGAAACATTTTCAGATTAGTTCATCAATATGAACTGGCCAAGGAAGTTTGGGACACTCTCAAAACTACTCATGAGGGAACTTCCAAAGTAAAAATGTTAAGGCTTCAGATGTTGACCACTAAGTTTGAGAATCTAAAAATGATGGAAGATGAAACCATTCATGAGTTTCACATGAACATCTTGGAGATTGCCAACACCTCAGGAGCACTGGGAGAAAAAATGTCAGAAGAAAAACTGGTGAGGAAGATTCTCAGATCCTTGCCTAAAAGATTTGCAATGAAGGTGACTGCCATAAAGGAAGCCCAGGACATTAGCAAGTTGAAAGTGGATGAACTTATTGGGTCTCTTCAGACTTTTGAGATGGGAATCACTAATGATGATGTCAAAAAGAACAAGAGCATAGCACTTATGTCCAACACTGATGTTGAAGAAAACATTTCAGAAGCTATAGCCATGCTCGGAAGACAGTTCAACAAACTCATCAAAAGAATAGATCCAAAGTCAAGGTCTAATGTTCATAACATTTCCTCTAACATTGACAGTTCCAGCAGAAGACCAAGGTCAGATGAGAAGGGAGTTCAAGGCAGAGGAATTCAATGCCATGGTTGTGAAGGATATGGGCATATTCGAGCTGAATGTCCTACCTTTCTTAAGAAACAAAAAGGAATGACAGTTACTTGGTCTGACTGTAATTCAGAAAGTAATTCTGAAGAAGAGACTGCCAAACGAGTTACTGCTTTAACTCGTGTTTGTACCTCTGAAAGTGACATCAGTGATGAAGAGGTGACTTTTGAAGAATTGGCTGATACTTACAAGGAATTTTGTATCAGAAGTACTGAAGTATGTGTGCAGAATGAGAAACAATCAAAACTCATCAGAAAGATGGAGGCTGAAAAACGGGCAAACCTTGAAACTATAAGTCATCTAGAAGGAGAAGTTCAATTGCTGAACTCACAACTGAATCAAATGACCAAATCTGTCAAGATGTTGACAAATGGAACTGACAAATTGGAAGAGATCCTACAGGTTGGACAAAATGTGGGAAATAAATCTGGTCTAGGATTTATGAAAGCAACGAAATCTGGTTCTGGTAGGCAAATGTCAAAACAGATGTCTCAACACAACTCTCGACATCAGGAACAGAAACATATGAAGAAAAGGTACCAAAGATGGAAATGTCATCATTGTGGTAGATATGGCCACACAAAGCCCTTCTGCTTCAGATTACATGGATACCCTAATCAGAACTCAGGTGTCAAACCTAAGTCTAAAAAGGTACCACATGCTCCTCAATGGAAGAAAAAGGCTACTGCACTGATAGCTCACACTTCCCTGAGGGTCTCTGCAAAGGAAGACTGGTACTTTGACAGTGGATGTTCCAGACATATGACTGGAATCAAGAACCTCCTCAATAATGTTAAGCCTCACACCACCAGTTTTGTGACCTTTGGAGATGGGGCTAAAGGTGAAATCAAAGGAGTTGGTGATTTGGACTGCCCTGGAGTTCCAAGTCTGAATGAAGTACTGCTGGTGAAAGGACTGACCGCTAATCTCATTAGTATCAGTCAACTGTGTGATCTAGGATTCAAGGTCAATTTCTCAAAATCTGAATGCCTTGTAATCAATGACAAACAAGAGACAGTAATGAAATGAGTCAGATCCGAAGACAACTGTTACTTGTGGGAGGCTGAGAACACCAATTTCTCATCTGTGTGTTCCATTGCAAAAGAAGAAAAAGAGGTGAAACTGTGGCACCAAAAACTTGGCCATCTTCATCTAAGGGGTATGAAGAGGATTATCTCCTTGGAGGCAGTCAGAGGGATTCCAAAACTGCAAATTGATGAAGGGAGAGTTTGTGGTGAATGTCAGGTGGGTAAGCAGACTAGGATGTCACATCCAAAGTCAAGACATCTGACCACCTCTAAGGTTCTAGAACTCCTCCATATGGATCTGATGGGACCAATGCAAGTAGAGAGTCTTGGTGGTAAAAGATATGCCTATGTGGTTGTGGATGATTTTTCCAGATTCACCTGGATTAATTTCATTAGGGAAAAATCAGATGCATTTGAAGTTTTTAGAGAACTGTGCAAGAGAATTCAAAGAGAAAAGGAAGGATGTATTGTCAGAATCAGAAGTGATCATGGCAAGGAATTTGAAAACAGAAAGTTTGATGACTTCTGTGCTTCAGAAGGAATCAGTCATGAGTTTTCTTCTCCCATAACACCTCAGCAAAATGGAGTTGTGGAAAGAAAAAACAGGACCATACAAGAATCTGCCAGAGCAATGTTACATGCCAAAAGACTTCCTATGTATTTTTGGGCTGAAGCTATGAATACAACTTGCTATGTTCATAACAGGGTCACCTTGAGAAAGGGAACCTCATCCACCATATATGAACTCTGGAAAGGAAGAAAACCAACTGTGAAGTACTTCCATGTGTTTGGCAGCAAATGCTATATCCTATCTGATCGTGAACAAAGAAGAAAACTGGACTCCAAAAGTAATGAAGGCATATTTCTAGGATACTCCTCAAACAGCAGAGCTTATAGAGTATTCAACTCCAGAACCAAAACCATGATGGAATCAATAAATGTTGTAATTGATGACTATCATGAAGAAATAGATGTTCCTTGTACTGTTGACACATTCTTTGAGACTTCAACCCAACAGGATGATCTACCCAACTCCAACACAACAGAATCTGAATCAAAGGAAGCTAGCAAGACTCCTTCCATCAGAATTCAGAAGGATCATTCAAAAGAGCTCATCATAGGAGATCCCAATAGTGGAGTCATCACAAGATCTAGAGAAATCATCTCAAATTCTTGTTTTGTGTCCAAAATGGAACCAAGAAATGTCAAGGAAGCCTTAACTGATGAATATTGGATTGGTGCAATGCAAGATGAACTGAACCAATTCAAGCAACATGAAGTTTGGGAACTGGTTCCTAGACCTGAAGGAACTAACATCATTGGGACAAAATGGATATTCAAGAACAAGTCAGATGCTGAAGGAGTTGTCACCAGAAATAAGGCAAGACTTGTTGCTCAAGGATACACCCAGGTTGAAGGGGTTGATTTTGATGAAACCTTTGCACCTGTAGCCAGGTTGGAATCAATCAGACTCTTGTTGTCAATTGCTTGTCTTCTGAAATTCAAGTTATTTCAGATGGATGTGAAAAGTGCCTTTCTAAATGGGTACTTAAATGAGGAAGCTTATGTGGAACAACCTAAAGGTTTTGTGGATCCAACCCATCCTGATCATGTCTACAAATTGAGAAAAGCTCTATATGGCATGAAACAAGCTCCTAGAGCATGGTATGACAGATTAACTAAGTTTCTCTCAGACAAAGGCTACAGAAAAGGAGGCTTGGACAAAACTCTCTTTGTCAAAACTGAAGGAGGGAAGTTGATGGTTGCCCAAATATATGTTGATGACATAGTGTTTGGAGGAATGTCAGAACATATGGTTAAACACTTTGCTGACCAGATGCAGGCTGAATTTGAAATGAGTCTCATGGGAGAACTAACTTATTTTCTTGGACTACAAGTCTCACAGATGGAGGACTCAATCTTCTTATCTCAAAGCAAGTATGCTAAGAATATTGTAAAGAAGTTTGGTATGGAGAATGCAAGTCACAAAAGGACTCCTGCTCCTACTCATCTAAAGCTTTCAAAAGATTCAAGTGGGGTTAAAGTGGATCAAAGTCTGTACAGAAGCATGATAGGAAGCTTGTTATACTTAACTGCCAGCAGACCTGATATTGCTTTTGCAGTTGGAGTTTGTGCTAGATACCAAGCTGATCCCAAAGTCATTCATATCAATCAAGTGAAGAGAATTTTGAAGTATGTAAGTGGTACTTACAACTATGGATTAATGTATACTCATGGCTGTGAACCAGCTCTGACTGGCTACTGTGATGCTGATTGGGCTGGTAGTGCTGATGATAGAAAAAGCACCTCTGGAGGATGTTTCTTTTTGGGAAGTAATCTGGTTTCCTGGTTCAGCAAGAAACAGAATTGTGTGTCTCTTTCCACTGCTGAAGCTGAATACATTGCAGCTGGTAGTAGCTGCTCTCAAATGATATGGATGAAACAGATGCTCACTGAGTATAATGTCACACAAGATGTTATGACATTGTACTGTGACAATCTGAGTACAATCAACATATCCAAGAATCCCATTCAGCATAGCAGGACCAAACATATTGACATACGACATCACTTTATTAGAGACCTTGTAGAAGAGAAGACAATCAAATTGGAACATGTTGCCACTGAGCTACAGCTGGCTGACATTTTTACCAAGGCTTTGGATGCAAACCAATTTGAAAACTTAAGGGGTAAGCTGGGTATTTGCCAACATGAGGAATTGTAGCAATTAATTTTGCTTAAAACAAAGACCAAAGGACTTATGCCTGTTCTGATTGGTTTAAAATTGTATTTTCTCATTTCCTACAATTCTTTTAAGAAGTTGAATAGACACTCCTTTGCTTCCTTCCTCTCTCGTCTCCTCATCAAAACCCAGTCTCTCAATCAGAAATTTCTCCTCATTTGTTGTTGGTCCTTCAAAACTGACAAAATGTCTCAAACACCATCATCATCCAATACGACCATCTCAACCTCTTCCTCTGATCAAGATTCTGGGACAATCTCTTCCTGTCTGGACTCTGACGTTCTGGAGATCTGTTCTCATAGAACTAACCCCACCAAGGCCAAAAAGTTGAGAACAAGACATGCAGGTAATCCATCTCATCCTTCCTCTTCAGTTCCCCCTGAAATTGCAAATAGGGAAGGGACAGCCTATGTTAATCAAGCAATAGCAAAAATTGTTTCAAGAATTCTGAACGAGAACCACTCAGTTCCTGGCATTTCTGTTCCTCTGAACCAAGAAAGCTCAAATGTTGAAACAAATCCAAATGTCTCTAAGAATGTTGAGACTTCAAACAAAGAGAAGAACGCTGACATTGCTCACAAGAAAAGAAAGAAGCCTGAATCCTCTTGATCTGATGACAGTGCTTGAAGGTTGATTGCTGTTTGGTGGTGTTGCTGGTTGGTGCTGAAGTGTATTCAATTGTTTGCTGCTGCTGATCTTACTAGTTTGTTTTGGATAACTGTATAATTTTATGAACATGTATCTTTGGCCCATTTGTGGCTAAAGAGGGGGAGAATATTTTGGTTCTTGCTTAATTAGTACTTGACATTCTATTTTTCTGCTGTCACTTATTTCTGCTGCTATCTATCTCTGATTGTTTAGGGTCTTTAGCCAAAAATCTGCCAAAGGGGGAGTTTGTAGATGTTTAGGTATTGGCTTGCATTTTTGGTAAATCCCAAGTGTATGTGTGAATGTCATGACTGATGTCATAACATTCTAGTTCAGGTTGTACTAACTCATTAGGTACATTTGCAGAAAAATAGTGTAATTCAAATACTGATGTTTATAAGTGTGTATCTGAGCATTTTTGCAAAATGATCACATTTTGCTAAATCAGTAGACAGGTTTTCTCAGATGTCATAACAGATGTTATGACATCCTGTTCTGAACTAACAGGTTTGCAGGATTGGATAAGTCTGAGTTTTTTCAGGAAATAACTCAGTCCTTTCTGAACAGAATCCTGCGTTTTCTGAGGGGTAACCTAGCTCAACTCTAACCTGGTTAATAAAGTCCTGTGACCTGGTCTTTAGGTCAAACGGAATTAACCCTAGGTTTTTGGAAACCCTAACTGAAGTTGCAGCTGCTATATATTCAACAGAGCTGCTGTTTTTAAAGGATCCCTGCTGATTGATTAGAAGATCATTTTGTAATCTGTATAGATTTGTTAATTGTACTCCAAGCAATTATCATTGTGATAAGTGCCTTGGAATAGGTTTCAATTGTAAGGGTTGTGTAGCACTCAAAGCTTTGAAGCAAGAGTGTTTGAATGTTCCTTGACTAAAGCTGTGAAGCAGAGTCAAGTTAGTTGTGTACATTGCTCAAAGCTGTGAAGCACGAGTGATTGTGTTGCTTGATTGAAAAGCTGTGAAGCTTAATCAAGTGTGTGTTTTTGAAGAGTGTCTTCATCAATTCTTAAGTCAAATTGGTTTATGTATCACTGCTGTGATTGAGGGGGAGTGAGTAGGAACTCAGGTTTAAGATGTACTTAGATTAGAATTGCATTGGGTAGATCTTAAGTGAAGGAGATAAACTGGTTGGTTTATTCCTGAATTAACATCTCTTATAGTGGATTCTCTCCCTGGCTTGGTAGCCCCCAGAGTAGGTGTTGTTGCACACTGAACTGGGTAAACAATTGATTGTGTTCTTTATTGCTTTTGTATTTACTGTCATAGAGTAAGTCAGATACGGTGTCATAACATTGAACGTGACATTGAGTATCTGCAGCCAGAATTTCAACGTTTTACTCCGATGAAAGGTAGTCTCTTCATTACGGGAGACATATCGTTGTTGAGGTTTTACTCTGATGGATAGTAGTCTTATCTTTTTGGGAGACAGTTTATGGTTGAGATGTTTTACTCTGATGGGTTGTAGTCTCTTCATAATCGGAGATAGTGCGTTGTCGAGATGTTTTACTCTGATTGATGGTAGTCTCGTCATTATGGAAGATAGTTAGGGATTGAGATGTTTTACTTTGATGGATGGTAGTCTCGCCAATATGGGAGATAGTTTTGTTACTAAGATGTTTTACTTAGATGGATGATAGTCTCTTTATTACGGGAGATAGTTTGTTGTTGAGATTTTTCTCCGATGTATGGTAGTCTCTTTATTATGGGAGCTAACTCGATGTTAAGGATTTACTTCGATGAATGGTAGTCTCATCATTATGTGAGATAGTTCTTTGTTGAGATGATTTACTTCGAAGGATGGTAGTCTCTTTATTATGGGAGTTAGTTCGTTGTTGATATGTTTTACTCTGATGGAAGGTAGTCTCTTCATTATAGGAGACCATTCATTATAGAGGTTTTACTCTGATGAATGGTAGTCTCGTCATTATGGGAGATAGTTCATTATTGAGATGTTTTACTCTAAAGTATGGTAGTCTCTTCATTATGGGAGATAGCTCGGTGTTGAGGATTTACTTAGATGGATGGTAGTCTCATCATTATGTGAGATAGTTCTTTGTTGAGATGATTTACTTCGAAGGATGGTAGTCTCTTTATTATGGGAGTTAGTTTGTTGTAGAGGTTTTACTCTGATGGATGGTAGTCTCGTTATTATGGGAGATAGTTCGTTATTGAGATGTTTTTCTCTGATGGATTGTAGTCTCTTCATTATATGAAATAGTTTCTTGGAGAGGTTTTACTGCGATGGATGGTACTCTCGTCATTATAGGAGATAAATCGTTGTTGAGATGTTATACTCCGATGGAAGGTAGTCTCTTCATTACTGGAGACAGGTCGTTATTGAGGTTTTACTCATATGGATAATAGTCTTATCATTATGGGAGACAATTTGTTATTGAGATGTTTTACTCCGATGGATGGTAGTCTCGTCATTATGGGAGATAGTTTGTTGTTGAGATGTTTTATTCCAATGGTTGGTAGTCTCTTTATTATGGGAGTAGGTTTGTTGTAGAGGTTTTACTCTGATGGATGGTAGTCTCGGTATTATGGGAGATAGTTCATTGCTGAGATGTTTTTCTCTGATGGATGGTAGTCTCTACATTATGGGAAATAGTTTATTGTTGAGGCTTTACTACGATGAATGGTAGTCTCGTCATAATAGGAGATAAATCGTTGTTGATACGTTTTACTCTGATGGAAGGTAGTCTCTTCATTATGGGAGACATATCGTTGTTGAGGTTTTACTCTGATGGATAGTAGTCTTATCTTTATGGGAGACAGTTTATGGTTGAGATGTTTTACTCTGATGGGTGGTAGTCTCTTCATAATGGGAGATAGTGCGTTGTCGAGATGTTTTACTCTGATTGATGGTAGTCTCGTCATTATGGAAGATAGTTAGGGATTGAGATGTTTTACTTTGATGGATGGTAGTCTCGCCAATATGGGATATAGTTTGTTACTGAGATGTTTTACTTAGATGGATGATAGTCTCTTTATTATGGGAGATAGTTTGTTGTTGAGGTTTTGCTCCGATGTATGGTAGTCTCTTTATTATGGGAGCTAACTCGATGTTAAGGATTTACTTCGATGAATGGTAGTCTCATCATTATGTGAGATAGTTCATTGTTGAGATGTTTTACTCTGTTGGATGGTAGTCTCATCATTATGGGAGATAGTTCTTTGTTGAGATGATTTACTCTCAAGGATGGTAGTCTCTTTATTATGGGAGTTAGTTTTTTGTAGAGGTTTTACTCTGATGGATGGTAGTCTCGTTATTATGGGAGATATTTCATTATTGAGATGTTTTTCTCTGATGGATGGTAGTCTCTTCATTACGGGAAATAGTTTCTTGGTGAGGTTTTACTGCGATAGATGTTACTCTCGTCATTAAAGGAGATAAATCGTTGTTGAGACGTTTTACTCCGATGGAAGGTAGTCTCTTCATTACGGGAGAAAGGTCCTTATTGAGGTTTTACTCATATTGATAATAGTCTTATCTTTATGGGAGAAAGTTTATTGTTGAGATGTTTTACTCCGATGGATGGTAGTCTCTTTATTATGGGAGTAAGTTTTTTGTAGAGGTTTTACTCTGATGGATGGTAGTCTCGTTATTATGGGAGATAGTTCGTTATTGAGATGTTTTTCTCTGATGGATGGTAGTCTCTTCATTACGGGAAATAGTTTCTTGGTGAGGTTTTATTGCGATGGATGTTACTCTCATCATTAAAGGAGATAAATCGTTGTTGAGACGTTTTACTACGATGGAAGGTGGTCTCTTCATTACGGGAGAAAGGTCCTTATTGAGGTTTTACTCATATGGATAATAGTCTTATCTTTATGGGAGAAAGTTTATTGTTGAGATGTTTTACTCCGATGGATGGTAGTCTCTTTATTATGGGTGTAGGTTTGTTGTAGAGGTTTTACTCTGATAGATGGTAGTCTCGCTATTATGAGAGATATTTCTTTGTTGAGATGTTTTTCTCTGATGGGTGGTAGTCTCTTCAGTAGGGGAAATAGTTTGTTGTTGAGGTTTTACTACGATGAATGGTAGTCTCGTCATAATAGGATAGTAGTTGTTGAGGTTTATTGTTGAGGTTTATTGTTCAGACGTTTTACTCCGATGGAAGGTAGTCTCTTTATTTCGGGAGACATATCGTTGTTGAGGTTTTACTCTGATGGATAATAGTCTTATCTTTATGGGAGACAGTTTGTGGTTGAGATGTTTTACTCTGATGGGTGGTAGTCTCTTCATAATGGGAGATAGTGCATTGTCGATATGTTTTACTCTGATTGATGGTAGTCTCGTCATTATGGAAGATAGTTAGTGATTGAGATGTTTTACTTTGATGGATGGTAGTCTCGCCAGTATGGGAGATAGTTTGTTACTGAGATGTTTTACTTAGATGGATGATAATCTCTTTATTACGGGAGATTAATCGTTGTTGCGGTTTTTCTCCGATGTATGGTAGTCTCTTTATTATGGGAGCTAACTCGATGTTAAGGATTTACTTCGATGAATGGTAGTCTCATCATTATGTGAGATAGTTCGTTGTTGAGATGTTTTACTCTGATGAATGGTAATCTCTTCATTATGGAAGATAGTTCGTTGTTGAAATGTTTTACTCTGATGGAAGGTAGTCTCTTCATTATAGGAGACCGTTCATTATAGAGGTTTTACTTCGATGGATGGTAGTCTCGTCATTATGGGAGATAGTTCATTATTGAGATGTTTTACTCTAAAGTATGGTAGTCTCTTCATTATGGGAGATAGCTCGGTGTTGAGGATTTACTTAGATGGATGGTAGTCTCATCATTATTTGAGATAGTTCGTTGTTGAGATGTTTTACTCTGATGGATAGTAGTCTCATCATTATGGGAGATAGTTCTTTAATGAGATGATTTACTCTGAAGGAAGGTAGTCTCTTTATTATGGGAGTTATTTTGATGTAGAGGTTTTACTCTGATGGATGGTAGTCTTGTTATTATGGGAGATAGTTCGTTATTGAGATGTTTTTCTCTGATGGATGGTAGTTTCTTCATTACGGGAAATAGTTTCTTAGTGAGGTTTTACTGCGATGGATGGTACTCTCGTCATTAAAGGAGATGAATCGTTGTTGAGACGTTTTACTCCGATGGAAGGTAGTCTCTTCATTACGGGAGAAAGGTCTTTATTGAGGTTTTACTCATATGGATAATAGTCTTATCATTATGTGAGAAAGTTTATTGTTGAGATGTTTTACTCCGATGGATGGTAGTCTCATCATTATGGGAGATAGTTTGTTGTTGAGATGTTTTACTCCAATCGATGGTAGCTCTTTATTACGGCATTAGGTTTATTGTAGATGTTTTACTCCAATGGATGGTAGTCTCTTTATTATGGGAGTAGGTTTGTTGTAGAGGTTTTAATCTGATGGATGGTAGTCTCGCTATTATGGGAGATAGTTCATTATTGAGATATTTTTCTCTGATGGATGGTAGTCTCTACATTATGGGAAATAGTTTGTTGTTGAGGTTTTACTACGATGAATGATAGTATCATCATAATAGGAGATAAATCGTTGTTGTGACGTTTTACTCCGATGGAAGGTAGTCTCTTCATTACGGGAGACATATCGTTGTTTAGATTTTACTCTGATGGATAGTAGTCTTATCTTTATGGGAGACAGTTTGTTGTTGAGATGTTTTACTCTGATGAGTGGTAGTCTCTTCATAATGGGAGATAGTGCGTTGTCGAGATGTTTTACTCTGATTGATGGTAGTCTCGTCATTATGGGAGATAGATAATGATTGAGATGTTTTACTTTGATGGATGGTAGTCTCGTCATTATGGGAGATAGTTTGTTGTTGAGATGTTTTACTCTGATGGATGGTTGTCTAGTCATTATGGGAAATAGTTAGTTATTTAGATGTTTTACCCCGATGGATGATAGTCTCTTCATTACGGGAGACAAATCGTTATTGAGGTTTTACTCTAATGGATAATAGTCTTATGATAATGGGAGATAGTTCGTTGTTGGGATGTTTTACTCTGATGGATGGTAGTGTCGTCTTTATGGGAGATAGTTCATTGTCGAGATGTTTTACTTAGATGGATGGTAGTCTCATCATTATTGGAGATAGTTCGTTGTTGAGATGTTTTACTCTGATGGATTGTAGTCTCTTTATTATGGGAGTTAGTTTGTTGTAGAGGTTTTACTCAGTGGATGGTAGTCTCGTCATTATGGGAGATAGTTCTTTGTTTAAATGTTTTACTCTGATGGATGGTAGTCTCTTCATTATCGTAAATAGTTTGTTGTTGAGGTTTTACTCCGATGGATTATAGTCTCTTTGTTACGGGAGACAAATCGTTGTTGAGCTTTTACTATGATGGATAGTAGTCCTATCATAATGGAAGACAGATCATTGTTGATATGTTTTACTCTGATGGATGGTACTCTCTTCATTATGGGAGATAATTCGTTGTTGAGGTTTCACTTGGATAAATTGTATTCTTGTCATTATGGGAGATAGTTTCTTGTCAAGATGATTTACTATGATGGATGGTAGTCTCTTCTTTATGGGAGAAAGTTAGTGATTGAGATATATTTCTATGATGGATGGTAGTCTCGTCATTACGGGAGATAGTTTGTTGTTGAGATGATTTACTCCGATGGATGGTAGTCTCGTCATTATGGGAGATAGTTAGTTGTTTAGATGTTTTACACTGATGGCTGGTAGTATCTTTATTGTTGGAGATAATTTGTTGTTGAGGTTTTACTCCAATGGATGGTAGTCTCGTCATAATGGGAGATAGTTCGTTGTTGATATATTTTACTTTGATGGATGGTAGTCTCGCCAGTATGGGAGATAGTTTGTTGCTGAAATGTTTTACTTAGATGGATGATAGTCTCTTTATTACGGGAGATAGTTCGTTGGTGAGGTTTTTCTCCGATGGATGGTAGTCTCTTCATTATGGGAGATAGCTCGGTGTTGAGGATTTACTTCGATGAATGGTAGTCTCATCATTATGTGAGATAGTTCGTTGTTGAGATGTTTTACTCTGATGGATGGTAGTCTCTTCATTATGGAAGATAGTTCGTTGTTGATATGTTTTACTCTGATGGAAGGTAGTCTCTTCATTATAGGAGACCATTCATTATAGAGGTTTTACTCTGATGGATGGTAGTCTCGTCATTATGGGAGATAGTTCATTATTGAGATGTTTTACTCTAAAGTATGGTAGTCTCTTCATTATGGGAGATAGCTCCGTGTTGAGGATTTACTTAGATGGATGGTAGTCTCATCATTATGTGAGAAAGTTCTTTGTTGAGATGATTTACTTCGAAGGATGGTAGTCTATTTATTATGGGAGTTAGTTTGTTGTAGAGGTTTTACTCTGATGGATGGTAGTCTCATTATTATGGGAGATAGTTCGTTATTGAGATGTTTTTCTCTGATGGATGGTAGTCTCTTCATTACATGAAATAGTTTCTTCGAGAGGTTTTACTGCGATGGATGGTACTCTCGTCATTATAGGAGATAAATCGTTGTTGAGACGTTTTACTCCGATGGAAGGTAGTCTCTTCATTACGGGAGACAGGTCGTCATTGAGGTTTTACTCATATGGATAATAGTCTTATCATTATGGGAGACAATTTGTTATTGAGATGTTTTACTCCGATGGATGGTAGTCTCGTCATTATGGGAGATAGTTTGTTGTTGAGATGTTTTACTCCAATCGATGGTAGTCTCTTTATTATGGAAGTAGGTTTATTGTAGATGTTTTACTCCAATGGATTGTAGTCTCTTTATTATGGGAGTAGGATTGTTGTAGAGGTTTTAATCTGATGGATGGTAGTCTCGCTATTATGGGAGATAGTTCATTGTTGAGATATTTTTCTCTGATGGATGGTAGTCTCTACATTATGGGAAATAGTTTGTTGTTGAGGTTTTACTACGATGAATGATAGTCTAGTCATAATAGGAGATAAATCGTTGTTGAGACGTTTTACTCCGATGGAAGGTAGTCTCTTCATTACGGGAGACATATCGTTGTTGAGATTTTACTCTGATGGATAGTAGTCTTATCTTTATGGGAGACAGTTTGTTGTTGAGATGTTTTACTCTGATGGGTAGTAGTCTCTTGATAATGGGAGATAGTGCGTTGTCGAGATGTTTTACTCTGATTGATGGTAGTCTCGTCATTATGGGAGATAGATAATGATTGAGATGTTTTACTTTGATGGATGGTAGTCTCGTCATTATGGGAGATAGTTTGTTGTTGAGATGTTTTACTCTGATGGATGGTTGTCTAGTCATTATGGGAAATAGTTAGTTATTTAGATGTTTTACCCCGATGGATGATAGTCTCTTCATTACGGGAGACAGATCGTTGTTGAGGTTTTACTCCAATGGATAATAGTCTTATCATAATGGGAGATAATTCGTTGTCGGGATGTTTTACTCTGATGGATGGTAGTGTCGTGTTTATGGGAGATAGTTCATTGTCGAGATGTTTTACTTAGATGGATGGTAGTCTCATCATTATTGGAGATAGTTCGTTGTTGAGATGTTTTACACTGATGGATTGTAGTCTCTTTATTATGGGAGTTACTTTGTTGTAGAGGTTTTACTCAGTGGATGGTAGTCTCGTCATTATGGGAGATAGTTCTTTGTTTAAATGTTTTACTCTGATGGATGGTAGTCTCTTCATTATCGTAAATAGTTTGTTGTTGAGGTTTTACTCCGATGGATTGTAGTCTCTTTGTTACGGGAGACAAATTGTTGTTGAGCTTTTACTATGATGGATAGTAGTCCTATCATTATGGAAGACAGATCATTGTTGATATGTTTTACTCTGATGGATGGTACTCTCTTCATTATGGGAGATAGTTCGTTGTTGAGGTTTCACTTGGATAAATTGTATTCTTATCATAATGGGAGATAGTTTCTTGTCAAGATGATTTACTATGATGAATGGTAGTCTCTTCTTTATGGGAGATAGTTAGTGATTGAGATATATTTCTATGATGGATGGTAGTCTCGTCATTACGGGAGATAGTTTGTTGTTGAGATGATTTACTCCGATGGATGGTAGTCTCGTCATTATGGGAGATAGTTAGTTGTTTAGATGTTTTACACTGATGGCTGGTAGTATCTTTATTGTTGGAGATAATTTGTTGTTGAAGTTTTACTCCAATGGATGGTAGTCTCTTAATTATGGGAGATAGTTCGTTGTTGAAATGTTTTACTCTGATGGATGGTAGTCTCTTCATTATGGTAATTAGTTTGTTGTTGAGGTGTTACTCCGATGGATTGTAGTCTCCTCATTATAGGATATAAATCATTGTTGAGATGTTTTACTCCGATGGATGGTAGACTCTTTGTTGCCGGAGACAAATGGTTGTTGAGGTTTTACTATGATGGATAGTAGTCTTATCATTATGGAAGACAGATCATTGTTGATATGTTTTACTCTGATGGGCGGTACTCTCTTCATTATGGGAGATAGTTCATTGTTGAGGTTTCACTTGGATAAATGGTATTCTTGTCATTTTGGGAGATAGTTTCTTGTCAAGATGTTTTACAATGATGGATGGTAGTCTCTTCTTTATGGGAGATAGTTAGTGATTGAGATATATTTCTATGATGGATGGTAGTCTCGTCATTACGGGAGATAGTTTGTTGTTGAGATGATTTACTCTGATGGATGGTAGTCTCGTCATTATGGGAGATAGTTAGTTGTTTAGATGTTTTACACTGATGGTTGGTAGTATCTTCATTGTTGAAGATAATACGTTGTTGTGGTTTTACTCCAATGGATGGTAGTCTCGTCATAATGGGAGATAGTTCGTTTTTGAGATATTTTACTTTGTTGGATGGTAGTCTCGCCTGTATGGGAGATAGTTTGTTGCTGAAATGTTTTACTTAGATGGATGATACTCTCTTTATTACGGCAGATAGTTCGTTGGTGAAGTTTTTCTCCGATGGATGGTAGTCTCTTCATTATGGTAGATAGCTCAGTGTTGAGGATTTACTTTGATGGATGGTAGTCTCATTATTATGTGAGATACTTCATTGTTGAGATGTTTTACTCTGATGGATGGTAGCCTCATCATTATGGGAGATAGTTCGTTGTTGATATATTTTACTCTGATGGATGGTAGTCTCGTTATTATAGGGGATAGTTCGTTATTGAGATGTTTTTCTCTGATGGATGGTAGTCTCTTCATTACGGGAAATAGGTTCTTGTTAGGTTTTACTGTGATGGATGGTAGTATCGTCATTATAGGAGAAAAATCGTTGTTCAGACGTATTACTCCGATGGAAGGTAGTCTCTTCGTTACGGGAGAGAGGTCGTTACTGAGGTTTTACTCAGATGGATAATAGTCTTATCAATATGGGAGACAGTTTGTTGTTGAGATGTTTTACTCTGCTGGATGGTAGTCTCGTCATTGTGGGAGGTAGTTCGTTGTTGAGATGTTTTACTCCAATGGATGGTAGTTTCTTTATTATGGGAGTAGGTTTTTTGTAGAGGTTTTACTCAGATGGATGGTAGTCTCGCAATTATGGGAGATAGTTCATTGTTGAGATGTTTTTCTCTGATGGAAGGTAGTCTCTTCATTACGGGAGACATATCGTTGTTTAGGTTTTACTCTAATGGATATTAGTGTTATCTTTATGGGAGACAGTTCATTGTTGAGATGTTTTAGTATGATGGGTGGTAGTCTCTTCATCATGGGAGATAGTTCATTGTCGAGATGTTTTACTCTAATTGATGGTAGTCTCATCATTATAGGAGATAGTTAATGATTGAGATGTTTTACATTGATGGATGGTAGTCTCATCATTATGGGAGATAGTTCATTGTTGAGATGTTCTACTTCGATGGATGGTTGTCTAGTCATTATGGGAAATAGTTAGTTATTTAGATGTTTTACTCCGATGGTTGTTAGTCTCTTCATTACCGGAGACAGATCATTGTTGAGGTTTTATTCCGACGGATAGTAGTCTTATCATTATGGGAGACAGTTCGTTGTCGAGTTGTTTTACTCTGATGGATGGTAGTGTCGTCATTACGGGAGATAGTTCGTTGTTGAGATGTTTTACTCTGATGGATGGTAGTCTCGTCATTATCGGAGATTGTTCGTTGTTGAGATGTTTTACTTTGATGGATTATAGTCTCTTTATTATAGGAGTTAGTTTTTTGTAGAGGTTTTATTCAGTGGATGGTCGTCTCATCATTATGGGAAATAGTTCGTTGTTGAAATGTTTTACTCTGATGGATGGTAGTCTCTTCATTAGGGGAAATAGTTTGTTGTTGAGGTTTTACTCTGATGGATGGTAGTCTCGTAATGATAGCATATAAATCATTGTTGAGATGTTTTACTCCGATGGATGGTAGTCTCTTCGTTACGGGAGATAAATCGTTGTTGAGGTTTTACTCTGATGGATAGTAGTCTTATCATTATGGAAGATAGATCATTATTGATATGTTTTACTCTGATGGATGGTAGTCTCTTCATTATAGGAGATAGTTCGTTGTTCAGTTTCACTCTGATAAATGGTAGTCTTGTCATTATGGGAGATAGTTTGTTGTCAAGATGTTTTACACTGATGGATGGTAGTCTCTTCCTTATGGGAGATAGTTAGTGATTGAGATATATTTCTCTGATGGATGGTAGTCTCGCCATTATGGGAGATAGTTAGGTTTTTAGATGTTTTACACTGATGGCTGGTAGTATCTTCATTGTTGGAAATAATTAGTTGTTGAGGTTTTACTCCAATGGATGGTAGTCTCGTCATAATGGGAGATAGTTCTTTATTGAGATATTTTACTTTGATTGGATGGTAGTCTCGCCAGTATGGGAGATAGTTTGTTGCTGAAATGTTTTAGTTCGATGGATGATAGTATCTTTATTATGGGAAATAGTTCGTTGGTGAGGTTTTCCTTCGATGTATGGTAGTCTCTTCATTATGGGAGATAGCTCGGTGTTGAGGATTTACTTCGATGGATGGTAGTCTCATCATTATGTGAGATAGTTCGTCGTTGAGATATTTTACTCTGATGGATGGTAGCCTCTTTATTATGGTAGATAGTTCGTTGTTGATATGTTTTACTCCGATGGATGTTTGACTCCTCATTATGGGAGATAGTTTGTTATTGAGATGTTTTACTCTGATGAATGGTAGTCTCTTCATTATGGGAGATAGCTCGGTGTTGAGGATTTACTTAGATGGATGGTAGTCTCATCATTAGGTGAGATAGTTCGTTGTTGAGATGTTTCACTCTGATCGATGGTAGTCTTGTCATTATGGGAGATAATTCGTTGTTGAGATGTTTTACTCCGATGGATGGTAGTCTCTTTATTATCGGAGTTAGTTTGTTGTAGAGGTTTTACTCTGATGGATGGTAGTCTCGTTATTGTGGGAGATAGTTTGTTGTCCTGATGTTTTACTTTGATTGATGGTAGTATCTTCATTATGGGAGATAGTTAGTCATTGAGATGTTTTACTTTGATGGATTTTAGTCTCGTCAATCTGGGAGATAGTTTGTTGTTGAGATGTTTTACTCTGATGGATGGTTGTGTAGTAATTATGGGAAATAGTTAGTTGTTTAGATGTTTTACTCCGATGGATGGTAGTCTCTTCATTACGGAAGACGGATCGTTGTTGTGGTTTTACTCTGATGGATAATAGTCTTATCATTATGAGAGACGGTTCATTGTCGAGATGTTTTAATCTGATGGATGGTAGTCTCGTCCATATGGGATATAGTTCGTTGTTGAGATGTTTTACTCCGATGGATGGTAGTCTCGTCATTATCGGACATAGTTCGTTGTTGAGATGTTTTACTCTGATGGATTATAGTCTTTTTATTATGGGAGTTTGTTTGTTGTAGAGGTTTTACTCAGTGGATGGTAGTCTCGTCACTATGGGAGATAGTTCGTTGTTGAAATGTTTTACTCTGATAGATGGTAGTCTATTCATTATGGGAAATAGTTTGTTGTTGAGGTTTTACTCTGATGGATGGTAGTCTCGTCATTATAGGATATAAATCATTGTTGAGATGTTTTACTCCGATGGATGGTAGTCTCTTTGTTACGGGAGACAAATCGTTGTTTAGGTTTTACTCTTATGGATGGTAGTCTCATCATTATGTGAGATAGTACGTTGTTGAGATGTTTTACTCTGAAGGATGACAGTCTCTTCATTATGGAAGATAGTTCGTTGTTGATATGTTTTACTCTGATGGAAGGTAGTCTCTTCATTATAGGAGACCGTTCATTGTAGAGGTTTTACTCCGATGGATGGTAGTCTCGTCATTATGGGATATAGTTCATTATAAATTGTTTTACTCTGATGAATGGTAGTATCTTCATTATGGGAGATAGCCCGGTGTTGAGGATTTACTTAGATGGATGGTAGTCTCATCATTATGTGAGATAGTTCCTTGGTGAGATGTTTTACTCTGATGGATGGTAGTCTCATCATTATGTGAGATAGTTCGTTGTTGAGATGTTTTACTCTGATGGATGGAAGTCTCTTCATTATGGAAGATAGTTCGTTGTTGATATGTTTTACTCTGATGGAAGGTAGTCTCTTCATTATAGGAGACCGTTCATTGTAGAGTTTTTACTCCGATGGATGGTAGTCTCGTCATTATGGGATATAGTTTATTATTAAATTGTTTTACTCTGACAAATGGTAGTATCTTCATTATGGGAGATAGCTCGGTGTTGAGGATTTACTTAGATGGATGGTAGTCTCATCATTATGTGAGATAGTTCGTTGTTGAGATGTTTTACTCTGATGGATGGTAGTCTCATCATTATGTGAGATAGTTCATTGTTAAGATGATTTACTCTGATGGATGGTAGTCTCGTCATTATGGGAGATAGTTCGTTGTTAAGATGTTTTACTCCGATGGATGGTAATCTCTTTATTATGGGAGTTAGTTTGTTGTAGAGGTTTTACTCTGATGGATGGTAGTCTCGTTATTATGGGAGATAGTTCATTGTTGAGATGTTTTTCTCTGATTGATGGTAGTCTCTTCATTACGGGAAATAGTTTCTTGTTGAGGTTTTACTGCGATGCATGGTAGTCTCATTATTATAGGAGATTATTCATTGTTGAGAGGTTTTACTTCGATGGAAGGTAGTCTCTTTATTACGGGTCCCAATTTGTTCAGATGGATAATAGTCTTTTCATTATGGGAGACAGTTTGTTGTTGAGATATTTTACTCCGATGAAAGGTAGTCTCGTCATTATAGGAGTTAAATCATTGTTTAGACGTTTTACTCTGATGGATGGTAGTATCTTTATTATGGGAGTGGGTTTGTTGTAGAGGTTTTACTCTGAGGGATAGCAGTCTTATCTTTATGGGAGACAATATGTTGTTGAGATGTTTTTTTCTGATGTGTGGTAGTCTCTTCATTTCAGGAGATAGTTCGTTGTCGAGATGTTTTACTCTGAATGATGGTAGTATCCTCATTATGGGAGATAGTTAGTGATTTAGATGTTTTACTTTGATGGATTGTAGTCTCTTCAATATGGGAGATAATTTGTTGTTCATATGTTTTACTCTGATGGATGGTTGTCTAGTCATTATGAGTAATAGTTAGTTATTTAGATGTTTTACTCTAATGGATGGTAGTCTCTTCCTTACGGGAGACAAATCGTTGTTGAGGTTTTACTCCGATGGATAGTAGTCTTATCATTATGGGAGACAGTTCGTTGTCGAGATGTTTTAATCTGATGGATGGTAGTCCTGTCATTATGAGAGATAGTTCATTGTTGAGATGTTTTATTCCGATGGATGGTAGTCTCCTCATTATCGGCCATAGTTCGTTGTTGAGATGTTTTACTCTGATGGATTGTAGTCTTTTTATTATGGGAGTCAGTTTTTTGTAGAGCTTTTACTCAGTGTATGGTAGTATCGTCATTATGGGAGATAGTTCGTTGTTGAAATGTTTTACTATGATGGATGGTAGTCTCTTCATTATGGGAAATAGTTCGTTGTTGAGGTTTTACTCCGATGGATGGTAGTCTCGTCATTATAGGACATAAATCATTATTGAGATGTTTTACTCTGATGGATTGTAGTCTCCTCGTTACGGGAGACAAATCGTTGTTTAGGTTTTACTCCGATGTATAGTAGTCTTATCATTATGGAGGACAAATCGTTGTTGAGATGTTTTACTCTAATGGATGGTACTCTCTTCATTATGGGCGATAGTTCGTTGTTGAGGTTTCAATCTGATAATCGGTAGTCTTGTCATTATTGGAGATAGTTTCTTGTCGAGATGTTTTACTCTGATGGATGGTAGTCTCTTCATTATGGGAGATAGTTAGTGATTGATATATATTTCTCTGATGGATGGTAGTCTTGTCATTATGGGAGATAGTTTGTGTTGAGATGTTTTACTCCGATGGATGGTAGTCTCGTCATTATGGGAGATAGTTTTTTATTGAGATGTTTTACTCTGATGAATGTGAAATTCTGGCTGCAGATACTCAATGTCACGTTTAATGTTATGACACCGTATCTGACTTTCTATAAGACAGTAAATACAAAAAACAGTAAAGAACACAATCAATTGTTTACCCAGTTCAGTGTGCAACAACACCTACTCTGGGGGCTACCAAGCCAGGGATGAAATCCACTATAAGAGATGTTAATTCAGGAATAAACCAACCAGTTTATCTCCTTCACTTAAGACCTACCCAATGTAATTTCAATCTAAGTACAACTTAAACCTGAGTTCCTACTCACTCCCCCTCAATCACAGCAGTGATACATAAAACAATTTGACTAATGAATTGATGAAGACACTCTTCAAAAACATACACTTGATTAAGCTTCACAGCTTTTTAATCAAGCAACACAACCACTCTTGCTTCACAGCTTTGAGTGACACACACACCTAACTTGACTCTGCTTCACAGCTTTAGTCAAGAAATATTCAAACACTCTTGCTTCAAAGCTTTGAGTGCTACACAACCCTTACAATTAAAAACCTATTCCAAGTCACTTATCACAATGATAATTGCTTGAAGTACAATAATTAAACCTATACAGTTTACAAATGATCTTCTGACCAAAAAGGGATTGCTTCCAAAACAGCAGCTCTGTTGAATATATAGCAGCTGCATCTTCAGTTAGGGTTTCCACAAAAAGCTAGGGTTAATTCCATTTGACCTTAAGACTAGGTCACAAGACTTTATCAACCAGGTTAGGGTTGAGCTAGGTTAACCCCAAGAAAACGCAGGATGCTGTTCTGGAAAGACTGAGTCATTTTCCTGAAAAAACTCAGAATTAACCAAACTGCAAACCTGTTAGTTCAGAACAGGATGTCTTAACATCTGTTATGACATATGAAAAACCTGTCTACTGATTTAGGAAAATGTGATCATTTTGCAAAATGCTCATATACACACTTATAAACATCAGTACCTGAATGACAATATTTTTCTGCAAAGGTACCTAATGAATCAGTACAAACTAAACTAGAATGTTATGACATCAGTCATGACATTCACACATACACTTGGGTTTTACCAAAAATGCAAGCCAATAACTAAACAACTACAAACTCCCCCTTTGGCAGATTTTTGACTAAAGACCCTAAGTAATCAGAGATAGATAGCAGCAGAAAGAAATGACTACAGAAAAATAGAATTTCTAATTAAGCAAGTACCAAAATATTCTCCCCCTCTTTAGCCACAAATGGGCCAAAGATACATGTTCATAAAAATTATACAGTTATCCAGAAAAAAGTAATAAGAGCAGCAGCAGAAAAAAAACTGAACACACTTCCAAACTCCACCAGGTACCAGCACCAACCAGCAACACCACCAAACAGCAACCAACCTTTAAGCACTGTCATCAGACTCAGAGGAGCTAGTTTCTTCAATATTGAGATGACCTTCAGCTTCTACACCTTCTTCCCTTCTGTTTCCTTCAGCTTCCTCCTTTTCCAACCTGGCAATTAGGATTTCTAGGGTCTTTTTCCTAGCTTCCAGCTCTTTGCAGGTCTCTTTTAAAACAGCTATGACATCAAATGTCTTGGACTGGGTCTTCACAGACGATGTCTCAGCTGATGTTATGACAATATCTGGAGCATGAGAACCCTGAAACAGTTTGTAGTGCAACCCAAGGGCAGGAGCTCTTTTGCAGGCTGTATCTCTTGCCACCAGGATATCAGGGTATTGTGCAAGGATAATTCCACAAAGGAGGGAGGGAAAGGCAATTGGTCCTTTGACAACATAACTACCAGCATGTTTTAAAGTTTGTTCAAAGACATACCTGCCATAGTCAAAAGCAGTCTTGGTTCCCACAGCATAAATAAATCTCCCCAATCCTGTGGAGATAGTTGATTTATGGTTTGTAGGTACCCAGTTGGCTGCACCAATCTTGTGCAGGATGGCAAATTTCATGCTGAGTTTGCTGGCATTCAGCTTGCCTTTCAAGGGCCAGCACTTCACTTGCCTTGCTGTGATGGTTTGACAAACTTCATTGTCAGTGACCTCCAGATCAGGACAATCCTCATTTGTTCTTCCAAGAAATTTGTTAATTTCTGATGGAGAGAACTTGACCCTTCTTCCTCTAACAAAAACACTTTCAAAGTCAGCTGACCTTCCATCAGCACAATCATTAGACAAGTTCACTATAAACTCCTTGACCAGATTTTCATAACACTTGTTAAATTTTATCACTGTCTTCATCAGTCCAGCATTCTTGATCAGGTCCATGATGTCTTTGCACTCCATGGCATCATTGTTGAGTTCTCTTTCTAAAGCTATTCTCTTTAAGCAAACATACTTCCATCTGTTTGCATTGTCAGGATGATGAAAAGAGATGTTGTTTGTTGGGACTTCAGGAACTCTAGCAATTTTGCTGGAGGGGAGCTTCCTTCTGATAGGAATTTCTTCAGCATCAATCTCAAATTCTGATTCCTCATCAGAATCAGAAGATTCAAGTTCTTTTCTCTTCTTTGAAATTGGTTGTCTAGCAGTATGCACCTGGGCGTTCTTCCCTTTGGTCTGAATAATTTTCACAGATTCTACCTCAGCCATGCCTTCAGCCTTGGATTTCTTAACAGTAGGTTTATCTTTGGACACACATTTTGCATCATTCTTATTACCCTTTCTTTTCATCAATCTCCTAGCTATGCTAGGGTTTACATTGGCAATCAGATCATTATCTGAGTAATCCTCATCCACATCAATGATAGGTGGATCAGCAGTCTTTTCTGAAGGGTTCTGAATGTTGTCATTTTGTGTCACAACATTCTCAGAGACATCTACATTCTCATAGAGGTCCACATTTGGGCTTCCTGATTGATTTAAAGGGACAGAAATCCCCGGTACAGGTTGGTTTCCGCTTAGTATACTAGTAACAAGCCTAGCAATAGCTTGATGAACTTGAACTGATTCTTCTCTATTTGGTACAGAAGAAGAAGGATGAGAAGGATTACCAGAGGCTGCAGCTTGAGCTCTTCCTGCATGTCTAGTTCTTAGCTTTTTGACTTTGGCGGGGTCAGTTGCCATCTCTCTGAGAGGAGTGACCTCAAGAACTTCAGATTCTATGCATGTGGTGATTGCTCTAGAGTCTTGGTCAGATGATAAAGATGATGAGGATGATGAAGTCGCCTTGGTTGAAGATGATGTCTGAGACATTTTGATTGACTTAGAGCACCAGTAGCAATTTAAGAAAAAACTTTGATTGAGAGGAGGGAACATGTTGCAAAGACGAGAGAGGTATGAGGCAAAAGAGAGTCTTTTCAACTTCTTAAGGATTTTGAAAGAATTGGGAAAACATATTATTAACCCACTAAAAATAGAATTAACAAAATTAACTCCTTCAACCCTTGTTTTAAGCAAAATTAATTGCTATAATCTCTCATGTTGGCAAATACCCAACCTGCCCCTCAAGTTTTCAAGTTTATTTCCAACAAGAGCCTTGGTAGAAGAATCAGTCAGGTGAAGCTTAAAGATACCATGTTCCAGTTTAAATGACTTCTTCTCTACAAAGTCAATGTGCTTGGTCCTGTTATGCTGAATAGGGTTCATGGAAATATTGATTGTATTCAGATTGTCACAACACAATGTCACAACATCTTGTGAGACATTATACTCAGTGAGCATCTGTTTTGACCAGATATTTTGAGAACAGTTATTCCTAGCAGTAACTATTTCCGCACAGAGTTGGGAAGGCATTCTTTTGACATGAATCATAGTTCTGGTTGATTCTTGAATGATTTTCTTTTTGTCCACTCCATTTTGATGGAGAGTTATAGGAGAGGAGACTTCACGCCTCATTTCTTCAGGGAAACAGAATTTATTAGACTTGTTATTTCCAACATCCTTGTCATGATAACTTCTGGTTCTGACAACACATCCTTCTTCAAGTTTATTTGCCACATCATAGACATTATCAACCTATAGTTTTGGAGTCCTTCTGACTGCTTCCATAGAGATAGCTCTTTTCATTCTTCTTAGATGAAGATGACCAAGCTTATGATGCCACAATTTCATCTCTTTTTCTTCTTTGGTAATTGGACACATAGTGGAGTTATTAGTGTTCTCAGGCTGCCACAAGTAGCAGTTATCTTTGGATCTGATTCCTTTCATTACAACTTCTAGTTTTTCATTAATTACTAGACATTCAGATTTTGAGAAGTTGACCTTGAATCCTAAATCACATAATTGACTGATACTAATGAGATTAGCAGTCAGCCCTTTTACCAGCAAGACTTCACTCAGTCTTGGAACTTCAGGGCAGTCCAAATTAGCAACTCCTTTGATTTCACCTTTAGCGCCATCTCCAAAGGTCACATAACTAGTGTTGTGAGGTTTGACATGATTGAGAATGTTCTTTATTCCAGTCATGTGTTTAGAGCAACCACTGTCAAAGTACCAGCCTTCCTTTGCAGACACTCTCAAGGAAGTATGGGCTATCAGGGCAGTAGCCTTTTTCTTCTAATGAGGAGTATGTGGTACCCTTTTTGGCTTAGGTTTAGCACCTGAGTTTTGATTAGGGTATCCATGCAATTTGAAGCAGAAGGGCTTTATGTGTCCATACCTCCCACAATGATGACATCTCCATCTTTGGTATTTTTTCTTCATGTATTTCTGATGTTGAGAGTTGTGTTGAGACATCTGCTTTGACAATTGTTTAACATGCCTGATCTTCTTGTCTGCACCAGATTTCTTAGCTTCAACAAATCCTAGACCAGATTTGTTTCCCACATTTTGTCCAACTTGAAGAATCTCTTCCAATTTATCTGATCCATTGGTCAACATCTTGACAGATTTTTTCATTTGGTTCAGTTGTGAGTTCAGTAATTGAACTTCCCCTTCTAGGTGACTTATAGTTTCAAGATCTTCCCTTTTTTCAGCCTCCAGCTTTATAATGAGTTTTGATTGTTTCTCATTCTGCACACAGACTTCAGCACTTCTGATACACAATTTCTTGTAGGTATCAACCAGTTCTTCAAATGTCACTTCTTCATCACTAGTGTCAATGTCAGAGGTACAAACACTAGTTAGAGCAGTAACTAGTTTGGCAGATTCTTCTTCAGAATTACTTTCTGAATCACAGTCAGACCAAGTAACAGTCATTCCTTTCTTTTGTTTCTTAAGAAAGGTAGGACATTCAGCTCGAATATGTCCATATCCTTCACAGCCATGGCATTGAATGCCTCTGCCTTGGTTTCCCTTTTCTTCTGACCTTGGTCTTCTGCTGGAACTGTCAATGTCAGAGGGAATGTTATGAACATTAGACCTTGACTTTGGATCCATTCTTTTGATGAGCTTGTTGAACTGTCTTCCAAGCATGGCTATAGCTTCTGAAATATTTTCTTCTTCATCCTCCTTGTTTTCAACATCAGTGTTGGATACAAGTGCTATGCTCTTGTTCTTCTTGTCACCATTATCAGTGATCCCCATCTCAAAAGTCTGAAGAGACCCAATAAGTTCATCCACTTTAAACTTGCTGATGTCCTGGGCTTCCTCTATGGCAGTTACCTTCATTGCAAATCTTTTAGGCAAGGATCTGAGAATCTTTCTCACCAGTTTTTCTTCTGACATCTTTTCTCCCAGTGCTCCTGAGGTGTTGGAAATCTCCAAGATGTTCATGTGAAACTCATGAATGGTTTCATCTTCCATCATTTTTAGATTCTCAAACTTGGTAGTCAACATCTGAAGCCTTGACATTTTTACTTTGGAAGTGCCCTCATGAGTAGTTTTAAGAGTGTCCCAAACTTCCTTTGCCAGTTCATATTGATGAACTAGTCTGAAAATGTTTCTATCAATTCCATTGAACAAGGCATTTAATGCTTTGGAATTTCCCAGGGCTAACTCATCTTATTCTTTACTCCAATCTTCCTCAGGTTTCAGACTGATTGTCCCATCTTTCTCAGTTACGGTGGGATGGATCCATCCTTTGTCAGCAGCTCTCCAAGCCTTTTTGTCCAGATATTTTAAGAAGGCAATCATACGAGGTTTCCAGTAGTCATAATTAGTTCCATCCAGAATGGGTGGTCTATTTCCAAAAACTCCTTCTTTGTCCATAGTGCCAGAAAGTGATATCCCTAGATCTCACCCAGTAATACAGGCAGGGTGCCCGCTCTGATGCCAATTGAAATTGTGGCTGCAGATACTCAATGTCACGTTTAATGTTATGACACCGTATCTGACTTTCTATAAGACAGTAAATACAATAACAGTAAAGAACACAGTCAATTGTTTACCCAGTTCAGTGTGCAACAACACCTACTCTGGGGGCTACCAAGCCAGGGAGGAAATCCACTATAAGAGATGTTAATTCAGGAATAAACCAACCAGTTTATCTCCTTCACTTAAGACCTACCCAATGCAATTTCAATCTAAGTACAACTTAAACCTGAGTTCCTACTCACTCCCCCTCAATCACAGCAGTGATACATAAAATAATTTGACTAATGAATTGATGAAGACACTCTTAAAAAACATACACTTGATTAAGCTTCACAGCTTTTTAATCAAGCAACACAACCACTCTTGCTTCACAGCTTTGAGTGATACACACACCAAACTTGACTCTGCTTCACAGCTTTAGTCATGAAACATTCAAACACTCTTGCTTCAAAGCTTTGAGTGCTACACAACCCTTATAATTAAAAACCTATTCCAAGTCACTTATCACAATGATAATTGCTTGAAGTACAATAATTAAACCTATACAGTTTACAAATGATCTTCTGACCAAAAAGGGATTGCTTCCAAAACAGCAGCTCTGTTGAATATATAGCAGCTGCATCTTCAGTTAGGATTTCCACAAAAAGCTAGGGTTAATTCCATTTGACCTTAAGACTAGGTCACAGGACTTTATCAACCAGGTTAGGGTTGAGCTAGGTTAACCCCAAGAAAACGCAGGATGCTGTTCTGGAAAGACTGAGTCATTTTCCTGAAAAAACTCAGAAATAACCAAACTGCAAACCTGTTAGTTCAGAACAGGATGTCTTAACATCTGTTATGACATTTGAAAAACTTGTCTACTAATTTAGGAAAATGTGATCATTTTGCAAAATGCTCAGATACACACTTATAAACATCAGTACCTGAATGACAATATTTTTCTGCAAAGGTACCTAATGAATCAGTACAAACTAAACTAGAATGTTATACATCAGTCATGACATTCACACATACACTTGGGTTTTACCAAAAATGCAAGCCAATAACTAAACAACTACAGAATGGTAGTCTCTTCATTATGGGAGATAGCTCGGTGTTGAGGATTTACTTAGATGGATGGTAGTCTCATCATTAGGTGAGATAGTTCGTTGTTGAGATTTTTTACTCTGATGGATGGTAGTCTCGTCATTATGGGAGATAATTTGTTGTTGAGATGTTTTACTCCGATGGATGGTAGTCTCTTTATTATCGGAGTTAGTTTGTTGTAGAGGTTTTACTCTGATGGATGGTAGTCTCGTTATTATGGGAGATAGTTCATTGTTGATATGTTTTTCTCTGATTGATGGTAGTCTCTTCATTATGGGAAATAGTTTGTTGTTGAGATTTTACTGCGTTGAATGGTAGTCTCGTCATTATAGGAGAAGTCGTTGTTGAGACGTTTTACTTCGATGGAAGGTAGTCTCTTCATTACAGGAGACATATTGTCGTTGAGGTTTTACTCTGAAGGATAGTAGTCTTATCTTTATGGGAGACAGTTCATTGTTGAGATGTTTTACTCTGACGGGTGTTAGTCTCTTCATTATGGGAGATAGTTTGTTGTCCAAATGTTTTACTCTGATTGATGGTAGTATCGTTATTATGGGAGGTAGTTAGTCATTGAGATGTTTTACTTTGATGGATTTTAGTCTCGTCATTATGGGAGATAGTTTGTTGTTGAGATGTTTTACTCCGATGGGTGGTTGTCTAGTCATTCTGGGAAATAGATAGTTATTTAGATGTTTTACTCCGATGGATGGTAGTCTTTTCATTACGGAAGACAGATCGTTGTTGAGGTTTTACTCCGATGGATAATAGTCTTATTATTATGGGAGACAATTCATTATCGAGATGTTTTAATCTGATGGAAGGTAGTCTCGTCCATATGGGATATAGTTCATTGTTGGGATGTTTTACTCCGATGGATGGCATTCTCGTCTTTATCGGACTTAGTTCGTTGTTGAGATGTTTTACTCTGATGGATTATAGTCTTTTTATTATGGGAGTTTCTTTGTTGTAGAGGTTTTACTCAGTGGATAGTAGTCTCGTCACTATGGGAGATATTGTTAGAACAAAGTTTGAATCTACTACCCTAAGTTTATGTTTTGATGATAACAAAATGCTAAGAGACATTAATTGTATGATTCATGTAAGACACATATGCTATCTAAAAATTACATTCTGTTTTACAGAAACTCTTATGGGTATCAGCAGGAGAACATCATCATCAGCATCAAGAAAATTGGATATCAACATCAGCATCAGAAGATGTTATATCAGATACCAGAATCAGAAGATCAACTTGCACTTATGCTGAAGCTTGATGAACAGATCTGCGTTGCGCTCAACACTCTGAACTCTGATAAAGACAACAACAGTTCATCAGCACCTAAGCAGCGTCAGAATGAGCCAAAGCAAGAACACGCTTAAGTAGCAACGGTATTGTGCATTCAAGACGAGTTATTACCAACGACATCATTCTAGACAAGATCTGCTTATTAAGGAAAGAATGTTATTGGCATTGAAACAGAATTATTGCTCCAACGTACACTATTTCCAATGCTATATAAACAAGTCAATGAAGATTGAATTGGCTAATGCTCTACAACAATCTACACGCCAAAAAGCTATTCATCATCTTCCTCACTCTCAGTTTGCTAAAAGCTCCAAAATTCCTTACACAATTATTTTAGCAATCTAGTTCTCTTAAACTTAATTTGTGTAAGATCACAGTTGTGATAAACAGTTTTGTAGAAAACATTCACACACCTAGATTTCAATTCTTTGTAAGAAAGTATTTCCTTGAGAAACCGGTTTGTGGTTTGCATCAAGAAGGCTTTAGCAGTTGTTAAAGCAGATTGTAATATTCAGTTGAATATAGTGGATTAAGACCTCGTTGGAGAGAGGCGAAATCACCTTGACGGGTGGACAGGAGTAGTTTGAGATCAAACGAACCAGGATAAAAATATTGTGTTGATTGCATTGATTTTCAGTTTTACAATTCAACCCCCTTTCTTGTGTTTTTCACTTCTTCAGATAGTTCGTTGTTGAAATGTTTTACTTTGATGGATGGTAGTCTATTCATTATGGGAAAAAGTTTGTTGTTGAGGTTTTACTCCGATGAATTGTAGTCTCGTCATTATAGGATATAAATCATTGTTGAGATGTTTTACTCTGATGGATGGTAGTCTCTTCATTATGGGAGATAAATCGTTGTTTAGGTTTTACTCCGATGGATGGTAGTCTCATCATTATGTGAGATAGTACGTTGTTGAGATGTTTTACTCTTATGGATGGCAGTCTCTTCATTATGGAAGATAGTTCGTTATTGATATGTTTTACTCTGATGGAAGGTAGTTTCTTCATTATAGGAGACCGTTCATTGTAGAGGTTTTACTCTGATGGATGGTAGTCTCGTCATTATGGGATATAGTTAATTATTAAATTGTTTTACTCTGATGAATGGTAGTATCTTAATTATGGGAGATAGCTCGGTGTTGAGGATTTATTTAGATGGATGGTAGTCTCATCATTATGTGAGATAGTTCGTTGTTGAGATGTTTTACTCTGATGGATGGTAGTCTCATCATTATGTGAGATATTTCGTTGTTGAGATGATTTACTCTGATGGATGGTAGTCTCGTCATTATGGGAGATAGTTCGTTGTTGAGATGTTTCACTCTGATGGATGGTAATCTCTTTAATATGGGAGTTAGTTTGTTGTAGGGGTTTTACTCTGATGGATGGTAGTCTCGTTATTATGGGAGATAGGTCATTATTGAGATGTTTTTCTCTGATTGATGGTAGTCTCTTCATTATTGGAAATAGTTTCTTGTTGAGGTTTTACAGCGTTGGATGGTAGTCTCGTTATTATAGGAGATTAATCGTTGTTGAGAGGTTTTACTTCGATGGAAGGTAGTCTCTTTATTACGGGACCCAGTTCGTTCAGACGGATAATAGTCTTTTCATTATGGGAGACAGTTTGTTGTTGAGATATTTTACTCCAATGAATGGTAGTCTCGTCATTATAGGAGATAAATCGTTATTTAGACGTTTTACTCTGATGGATGGTAGTATCTATTATGGGAGTAGGTTTGTTGTGGAGGTTTTACTCTGATGGATATTAGTCTTATCTTTATGGGAGAAAGTTCGTTGTTGAGATGTTTTACTCTGATGGGTGGTAGTCTCTTCATTATAGGAGATAGTTCGTTGTCGAGATGTTTTACTCTGATTGATGGTAGTATCCTCATTATGGGAGATAGTTAGTGATTTAGATGTTTTACTTTGATGTATTGTAGTCTCGTCAATATGGGAGATAATTTGTTGTTGATATGTTTTACTCTGATGGATGGTTGTCTAGTCATTATGAAAAATAGTTAGTTATTTAGTTGTTTTACTCTGATGGATGGTAGTCTCTTCCTTACGGGAGACAAATCGTTGTTGAGGTTTTACTCCGATGGATAGTAGTCTTATCATTATGGGAGACAGTTCGGTTTTGAGAGGTTTTAATCTGATGGATGGTAGTCTCGTCATTATGAGAGATAGTTCGTTGTTGAGATGTTTTACTCCGATGGATGGTAGTCTCTTCATTATGGGAAATAGTTCGTTGTTGAGGTTTTACTCCGATGGATGGTAGTATCGTCATTATAGGACATAAATCATTATTGGGATGTTTTACTCCGATGGATTATAGTCTCTTTGTTACGGGAGACAAATCGTTGTTTAGGTTTTACTCCGATGGATAGTAGTCTTATCATTGTGGAAATAGTTCGTTGTTGAGATGTTTTTCTCCGATGGATGGTAGTCTCTTCATTATGGGAAATAGATTGTTATTGAGGTTTTACTGTGATGAAGGGTAGTCTCGTCATTGTAGGAGATAATTCGTTGTTGAGACGTTTTACTAGAATGGAAGGTACTCTCATCATTACGGGAGACATATCGTTGTTGAAGTTGTACTCTGATGGATAGTAGTCTTATCTTTATGGAAGACAGTTCTTTGTTGAGATGTTTTACAATGATGGGTGGTAGTCTCTTCATTATGGGAGATAGTTCGTTGTCGAGATGTTTTACTCTGATTGATGGTAGTATCATCATTATGGGAGATAATTAATGATTTAGATGTTTTACTTTGATGGATTGTAATCTCGTCATTATGGGAGATAGTTTGATGTGGATATGTTTTACTCCGATGAATGGTTGTCTAGTCATTATGAGAAATAGTTAGTTATTTAGATGTTTTACTCCGATGGATGGTAGTCTCTTCATTACGGGAGACAGATCGTTGTTGAGGTTTTACTCCGATTGATCATAGTCTTATCATTATGGGAGAAAGTTTGTTGTCGAGATGTTTTAATCTGATGGGTGATAGTCTCAGCATCATGAGAAATAGTTCGTTGTTGAGATGTTTTACTCTGGTGGATGGTAGTCTCGTCATTATCGGACATAGTTCGTTGTTGAGATGTTTTACTCTGATGGATTATAGTCTCTTTATTATGGGAGTTAGTTTGTTGTAGAGGTTTTACACAGTGTATGGTAGTCTCGTCATTATGGGAGATAGTTCGTTGTTGAAATGTTTTACTCTGATGGATGGTAGTCTCTTCATTATGGGAAATAATTCGTTGTTGAGGTTTTACTCCGATGGATGGTAGTCTCGTCATTATAGGATATAAATCATTGTTGAGATGTTTTACTCTAATGGATTGTAGTCTCTTCGTTACGGGAGACAAATCGTTGTTTAGGTTTTACTCTGATGGATAGTAGTCTTATCATTATGGAAGACAAGTTATTGTTGAGATGTTTTACTCTAATAGATGGTACTCTCTTCATTATGGGAGATAGATCAGTGTTGAGGATTTACTTCGATGGATGGTAGTCTCATCATTTTTTGAGATAGTTTGTTGTTGATATGTTTTACTCTGATGGATGGTAGTCTCTTCATTATGGAAGATACTTCGTTGTTGATATGTTTTACTCTGATGGATGGTAGTCTCGTCATTATGGGAGATAATTCAATATTGAGATGTTTTTCTCTGATGGATGGTAGTCTCTTAATTATGGGAGATAGTTCGTTGTTGAAATGTTTTACTCTGATGGATGGTAGTCTCTTCATTATGGTAAGTAGTTCGTTGTTGAGGTTTTACTCCGATGGATTGTAGTCTCATCATTATGGGAGATAGTTCGTTGTTGAAATGTTTTACTCCGATGGATGGTAGTCTCATTGTTACGGGAGACAAATCGTTGTTGAGGTTTTACTAAGATGGATAGTAGTCTTCTCATTATGGAAGACAGGTCATTATTGATATGTTTTACTCTGATGGATGGTACTCTCTTCTTTATGGGAGATAGTTCATTGTTGAGGTTTCACATGGATAAATTGTATTCTTGTCATTATGGGAGATAGTTTCTTGTCAAGATGTTTTACTATGATGGATGGTAGTCTCTTCTTTATGGGAGATAGTTAGTGATTGAGATATATTTCTATGATGGATGGTAGTCTCTTCCTTACGAAAGATAGTTTGTTGTTGAGATGATTTACTCTGATGGATGGTAGTCTTGTCATTATGGGAGATAGTTAGTTAATTAGATGTTTTACACTGATGGCTGGTAGTATATTTATTGTTGGAGATAATTCTTTGTTGAGCTTTTACTCCAATGGATGGTAGTCTCATCATAATGGGAGATATTCGTTGTTGAGATATTTTACTTTGATGGATGGTAGTCTCGCCAGTATGGGAGATAGTTTGTTGCTGAAATGTTTTACTTAGATGGATGATAGTCTCTTTATTACGGGAGATAGTTCTTTGGTGAGGTTTTTCTCCGATGGATGGTAGTCTCTTCATTATGGGAGATAGCTCGCTGTTGAGGATTAACTTCGATGGATGGTAGTCTCATCATTTTGTGAGATAGTTTGTTATTGATATGTTTTACTCCGATGGATGGTAGTCTCTTCATTATGGAAGATAGTTCGTTGTTGATATGTTTTACTCTGAGGGATGGTAGTCTCTTCATTATACGAGCCCGTTCATTATAGAGGTTTTACTCCAATGGATGGTAGTCTCGTCATTATGGGAGATAGTTCATTATTAAGACGTTTTATTCTGATGGATGGTAGTCTCTTAATTATGGGAGATAGCTTGGTGTTGAGGATTTACTTAAATGGATGGTAGGCTCATTATTATGTGAGATAGTTCATTATTGAGATGTTTTACTCTGATGGATGGTAGCCTCATCATTAATGGAGATAGTTCGTTGTTGATATATTTTACTCTGATGGATGGTAGTCTCTTTATTATAGGAGTTAGTTTGTTGTAGAGGTTTTACTCTGATGGATGGTAGTCTCGTTATTATAGGGGATAGTTCGTTATTGAGATGTTTTTCTCCGATGGATGGTAGTCTCTTCATTAAGGGAAATAGTTTCTTGTTAGGTTTTACTGTGATGGATGGTAGTTTCGTCATTATAGGAGATAAATCGTTGTTGAGACGTTTTACTCTGATGGAAGGTAGTCTCTTCATTATATGAGACAGGTGGTTATTGAGGATTTACTCTGATGGATAATAGTCTTATCATTAAGGGAGACAGTTTGTTGTTGAGATGTTTTATTCGGCTAGATGGTAGTCTCGTCATTATGGGAGATAGTTCGTTGTTGAGATGTTTTACTCCAACGGATGGTAGTCTCTTTATTATGGGAGTAGGTTTTTTGTAGAGGTTTTACTCTGATGGATGGTAGTCTCGCTATTATGGGAGATAGTTCATTGTTGAGATGTTTTACTACGATGAATGGTAGTCTCGTCATTATAGGAGGTAAATCGTTGTTGAGATGTTTTACTCTGATGGAAGGTAGTCTCTTCATTACGGGAGTCATATCTTTGTTTAGGTTTTACTCTAATAGATATTAGTCTTATTTTATGGGAGACAGTTCTTTGTTTAGGTTTTACTCTAATGAATATTAGTCTTATATTTATGGGAGACAGTTCTTTATTGACATGTTTTACTCTGATGGGTGGTACTCTCTTCATCATGGGAGATAGTTCATTGTCGAGATGTTTTACTCTGATTGATGGTAGTCTCGTCATTATGGGAGATAGTTAGTGATTGAGATGTTTTACATTGATGGATGGTAGTCTCGTCATTATGGGAGATACTTCGTTGTTGAGATGTTTTACTGCGATGGATGGTTGTCTAGTCATTATAGGAAATAGTTAGTTATTTAGATGTTTTACTCCGATGGATGGTAGTCTCTTCATTACGGGAGCCAGATCATTGTTGAGGTTTTACTCCGACGGATAGTAGTCTTATCATTATGAGAGACCGTTCGTTGTCGAGTTGTTTTACTCTGTTGGATGGTAGTGTCATCATTATGGGAGATAGTTTGTTGTTGAGATGTTTTACTCCGATGGATGGTAGTCTCGTCATTATCGGACATAGTTCATTGTTGATATGTTTTACTCTGATGGATTTTAGACTCTTTGTTATGGGAGATAGTTTTTTGTTGAAATGTTTTATTCGGATCTATGGTAGTCTCTACAATATGGGCAATAGTTTGTTGTTGAGGTTTTACTGCGATGATTTTAGTCTCTTTGTTACGAGAGACAAATTGTTGTTTAGGTTTTACTCCGATGGATAGTAGACTTATCATTGTGGAAGACATATCATTGTTGATATGTTTTACTCTAATGGATGGTACTCTCTTCATTAGTAGTCTTGTCATTATGGGAGATAGTTTCTTGTCGAGATGTTTTACTCTGATGGATGGTAGTCTCTTCATTATGGGAGATTGTTAGTGATTGATATATATTTCTCTGATGGATGGTAGTCTCGTCATTACGGGAGATAGTTTGTGTTGAGATGTTTTACTCCGATGGATGGTAGTCTCGCCATTATGGTAGAGAGTTAGGTTTTTAGATGTTTTACACTGATGGCTGGTAGTATATTCATTGTTGGAGATAATTCGTTGTTAAGGTTTTACTCCAATGGATGGTAGTCTCGTCATAATGGGAGATAGTTCGTTAATGAGATATTTTACTCTGATGGATGGTAGTCTCTTCATTATGGCAAATAGTTTGTTATTGAGGTTTTACTGCGATGAATGGTAGTCTTGTCATTATAGGAGATAAATCGTTTTTGAGACGTTTTCCTCCGATTGAAGGTAGTCTCTTCATTACGGGAGACATATCATTGTTGAGGTTTTACTCTGATGGATAGTTGTCTTATCTTTATGGGAGACAATTCGTTGTTGAGTTGATTTACTCTGATGGGTGGTAGTCTCTTCTTTATGGGAGATAGTTCGTTGTCGAGATGTTTTACTCTGATTGTTGGTAGTCTCCTTATTATGGGAGATAGTTAGTGATTGAGATATTTTACTTTGATGGAATGTGGTCTCATCATTATGGGAGATAGTTTGTTGTTGAGATGTTTTACAATGATGGATGGTTGTCTAGTCATTATGGGAAATAGTTAGTTATTTATATGTTTTACTCCGATGGATGGTAGTCTCTTCATTACGGGAGATAAATCATTGTTGAGGTTTTCCTCCGATGGATAGTAGTCTTATCATTATAGGAGACAATTCATTGTCGAGGTGTTTTACTCTGATGGATGGTAGTGTCGTCATTATGGTAGATAGTTCGTTGTTGAGATGTTTTACTCCGATGGATGGCAATCTTGTCATTATGGGAGATAGTTTGTTGTCAAGATGTTTTACTTTGATGGATGGTAGTCTCTTCATTATGGGAGATAGTTAGTGATTGAGATAAATTTCTCTAATGGATGGTAGTCTCGTCATTACGGGAGATAGTTTGTTGTTGAGATTTTTTACTCCAATGGATGGTAGTCTCGTCATTATGGGAGATAGTTAGTTGTTTAGATGTTTTACACTGATGGATGGTAGTATCTTCATTGTTGGATATAATTCGTTGTTGAGGTTCTACTCCAATATATGGTAGTCTCGTCATAATGGGAGATAGTTCGTTGTTGAGATATTTTACTTTGATGGATGGTAGTATCGCCAGTATGGGAGATAGTTTGTTGCTGATATGTTTTACTTTAATGGATGATAGTTTCTTCATTATGGGAGATAGCTCGGTGTTGAGGATTTACTTCATTGGATGGTAGTCTCATCATTATGTTAGATAGTTCGTTGCTAAGATGTTTTACACCGATAAATAGTAGTCTCGTCATTATTGGAGATAGTTCGTTATTGAGATGTTTTACTCTGATGGATAGTAGTCTCTTCATTATAGGAGACCGTTCGTTATAGAGGTTTTACTCCAATGGATGGTAGTCTAGTTATTATGGGAGTTAATTCGTTATTGAGATGTTTTACTCTGATGGATGGTAGTCTCTTAATTATGTGAGATAGCTCGGTGTTGAGGATTTACTTAGAAGGATGGTAGTCTCATCATTATGTGAGATAGTTCATTGTTAAGATGTTTTACTCTGATGGATGGTAGTCTCGTCATTATGGGAGATAGTTCGTTGTTGATATGTTTTACTCCGATGGATGGTAGTCTCTTTATTATTAGAGTTAGTTTGTTGTAGAGGTTTTACTCTGATGGATGATAGTCTCGTTATTATGGGAGATAGTTCATTGTTGAGATGTTTTCTCTGATGGATGGTAGTCTCTTCATTATGGGAGATAGTTTCTTGTTGAGGTTTTACTGCGATTGATGGTAATCTCATCATTATAGGAAATAAATCGTTGTTGAGACATATTATTCTGATGGAAGGTAGTCTCTTCATTACTGGAGACAGATCGTTGTTGAGGTTTTACTCAGATGGATAATGGTCTCATCATTATGGGAGACAGTTTGTTGTTGAGATGTTTTACTCTGATGGATGATAGTCTCGTCATTATGGGAGATAGTTCGTTGTTGAGATGTTTTATTCCGATGGATGGTAGTTACTTTATTATGGATGTAGGTTTGTTGTAGAGGTTTTACTCTGATAGATGGTAGTCTCTTCATTATGGGAGATAGTTCGTTGTTGAGATGTTTTACTCTGATGGATGGTAGTCTAGTTATTATGGGAAATAATTCGTTATTGAGATGTTTTACTCTAATGGATGGTAATCTCTTAATTATGGGAGATAGTTCATTGTTGAGATTTTTTACTCTGAAGGATGGTAGTCTCTTTATTATGGGAGTAGTTTTGTTGTATAGGTTTTACTCTGATGGATGGTAGTCCCATTATTATGCGAGATAGTTCGTTGTTGAGATGTTTTTCTCTGATGGATGGTAGTCTCTTCATTATAGGAAATAGTTTGTTATTGAGGTTTTACTGCGATGAATGGTAGTCTCGTCATTATAGGAGATAAATCGTTATTGAGACGTTTTCCTCCAATTGAAGGTAGTCTCTTCTTTACGAGAGACATATCATTGTTGAGGTTTTACTCTGATGGATATTTGTCTTATATTTATGGAAGACAGTTCATTGTTGAGATGTTTTACTCTAATGGGTGGTAGTCTCTTCATTATGGGAGATAGTTCGTTGTCGATATGTTTTACTCTGATTGATGGTATTATCGTCATTATGGGAGATAGTTAGTGATTTAGATGTTTTACTTTGATGGATTGTAATCCCTTCATTATGGGAGATAGTTTGTTGTGGATATGTTTTACTCCGATGAATGGTTGTCTAGTCATTATGAGAAATAGTTAGTTATTTAGATATTTTACTCCGATGGATGGTAGTCTCTTCATTACGGGAGACAGATCGTAGTCTTATCATTATGGGAGACAGTTTGTTGTCGAGATGTTTTAATCTGATGGATGGTAGTCCCGGCATCATGAGAGATAGTTCGTTGTGGAGATGTTCTACTCTGGTGGATGGTAGTCTCGTCATTATTGGAGATAGTTTGTTGTTGAGATGTTTTACTCTGATGGATTGTAGTCTTTTTATTATGGGAGTTAGTTGGTTGTAGAGGTTTTACATAGTGTATGGTAGTCTCATCATTATGGGAGATAGTTCGTTGTTCAAATGTTTTACTCTGATGGATGGTAGTCTCTTCATTACAGGAAATAGTTCGTTGTTGAGGATTTACTACGATGGATGGTAGTCTTGTCAATATAGGATATAAATTATTGTTGAGATGTTTAACTCTGATGGATGGGAGTCTCGTCATTATGGGAGATAGTTAGTTGTCGAGATTTTACTCCGATGGATAGTAGTCTTATCATTATGGAAGACAGGTCGTTGTTGAGATGTTTTACTCTAATGGATGTTACTCTCTTCATTATGGGAGATAGTTTGTTGTTTAGATTTCACTCTAATAATGTGTAGTCTTGTCATTATGGGAGAAAGTTTATTGTCGAGTTGTTTTACTCTGATGGATGGTAGTCTCTTCTTTATGGGAGATAGTTAGTGATTGAGATATATTTCTCTGATGGATGGTATTCTCATCATTAAGGGAGATAGTTTGTTGTTTAGATGTTTTACTCTGATGGATCGTAGTCTCGTCATTATGGGAGATAGTTAGTTGTTTAGTTGTTTTACACTGATGGATGGTAGTATCTTCATTATTGGAGATAATTCGTTGTTGAGGTTTTACTCCAATGGATGGTTGTCTCATCATAATGAGAGATAGTTCATTGTTGATATGTTTTACTTTGATGGATGGTAGTCTCGCTAGTATGGGAGATAGGTTGTTAATAATATGTTTTACTTTAAAGGATGATAGTCTCTTTATTATGGGAGATAGTTCATTGGTGAGGTTTTGCTCCGATGGATGGTAGTATCTTCATTATGGGAGATAGCTCTGTGTTAAGGATTTACTTGTTGGATGGTAGTCTCATCATTATGTGAGATAGTTCGTTGTTGAGATGTTTTACTCTGATGGATGGTAGTATCTTCATTATGGAAGATATTTCGTTATATATATGTTTTACTCTGATGGAAGGTAGTCTCTTCATTATAGGAGACCGTTCATTGTAGAGGTTTAACTCTGATGGATGATAGTCTCGTCATTATGGGACATAGTATGTTATTGAGATGTTTTACTCTAATGAATGGTAGTCTCTTCATTATGGGAAATAACTCGGTGTTGTGGATTTACTTAGATGGATGGTAGTCTCATCATTATGTGAGATAGTTAGTTATTGAGATGTTTTACTCTGATGGATGGTAGTCTCGTCATTATGCGAGATAGTTCGTTGTTGAGATGTTTTACTCCGATGGATGGTTGTCTCTTTATTATGGGAGTTAGTTTGTTATAGAGGTTTTACTATGATGGATGGTAGTCTCATTATTATGGGAGATAGTTCATTATTGAGATGTTTTTCTCTAATGGATTGTAGTATCTTCATTACGGGAAATAGTTTGTTGTTGAGGTTTTATTGTGATGGATGGCAGTCTCGTCATTATAGGAGATAAATATTTGTTGAGACATTTTACTCTGATGGAAGGTAGTCTCTTCATTACAGGAGACATATCATTATTGAGGTTTTACTCAGATGGATAAGAGTCTTATCATTACGGGAGACAGTTTGTTGTTGAGATGTTTTACTTTGATGGATGGTAGTCTCTTCATTATAGGAGATAGTTCGTTGTCGAGATGTTTTACTCTGATGGATGGTAGTCTCGTAATTATGGGAGATAGTTATTGATTGAGATGTTATACTTTGATGGATGGTAGTCTCTTCATTATGGGAGTTAGTTTGTTGTTGAGATGTTTTATTCCGTAGGATGGTTGACTTGTCATTATGGGAGATAGTTAGTTGTTTAGATGTTTTACTCCGATGGATGGTAGTCTCTTCATTATGGGAGACAGATCGTTGTTGAGGTTTTACTCCGATGGTTAGTAGTCTTATCATTATTGGAGACAGTTTGTTGTTAAGATGTTTTACTCTGAATGTTGGTAGTCTCTTCATTCTGGAAGATAGTTCGTTGTCGAGGTTTCACTCCAATGGATGGTAGTCTCGTCATTATAGGAGATAGTTCGTTGTTGAGATGTTTGACTCTGATGGATGGTAGTCTCTTCATTATGGGAGATAGTTCATTGTTAAGGTTTTACTCAGATGGATAATAGTCTTATCATTATGGGAGACCGTTTGTTGTTAAGATGTTTTACTCCGATGGATGGTAGTCTCGTCATTATGGGAGATAGTTCGTTATTGAGATGTTTTATTCTGATGGATGGTAGTCTCTTTATTATGGCAGTTAGTTTGTTTTAGAGGTTTTACTGTGATGGATGGTAGTATCTTCGTTACGGGAAATAGATTGTTGTTGAGGTTTTACTGCGATGGATGGCAGTCTCATCATTATAGGAGAAAAATAGTTGTTGAGACGTTTTACTCTAATGGAAGGTAGTCTCTTCATTACAGCAGACAAATCGTTATTGAGGTTTTACTCAGATGGATAAGAGTCTTATCATTATGGGAGACAGATTGTTATTGAGATGTTTTACTCTGATGGATGCTAGTCTCTTCATTATAGGAGATACTTCGTTGTCGAGATGTTTTACTCTGATGTTTGGTAGTATCATAATTATGTGAGATAGTTATTGATTGACATGTTATACTTTGATGGATGGTAGTCTCGTCATTATGGGAGTTAGTTTGTTGTTGAAATGTTTTATTCTGTAGGATGGTTGACTCGTCATTATGGGAGATAGTTAGTTGTTTAGATGTTTTACTCCGATGGATGGTAGTCTCTTCATTATGGGAGATAAAATCGTTGTTGAGGTTTTACTCTGATGGATAGTATTCTTATCATTATTGGAGAGAGTTCATTGTTAAGATATTTTACTCTGATGGTTGGTAGTCTCTTCATTTTGGGAGATAGTTCGTTGTTGAGGTTTCACTTCGATGGATGGTAGTCTCTTCGTTATGGGAGATAGTTCGTTGTTGAGGTTTCACTTTGATAATTGGTAGTCTTGTCATTATGGGAGATAGTTAGTTGTTCAGATTTTTTACACTGATGGATGGTAGTATCTTCATTGTTGGAGATAAATCGTTATTGAGGTTTTACTCCAATGGATGGTAGTCTCGTCATAATGGGAGATAGTTCGTTGTTGAGATGTTTTACTTTGATGGGTGGTAATCTCTTCATTATGGGAGATAGTTAGTGATTGAGATATATTTCTCTGATGGATGGTACTCTCTTCATTATGGGAGATAGTTAGTTGTTTAGATTTTTTATATTGATGGATGGTAGTATCTTCATTGTTGGAGATAACTCGTTGTTGAGGTTTTTCTCCAATGGATGGTAGTCTCGTCAAAATGGGAGATAGTTTGTTGTTGACATGTTTTACTTTGATGGATGATAGTCTCTTTATTATGGGTGATAGTTGGTTGGTGAGGTTTTGCTCCGATGGACGGTAGTCTCTTCATTACGGGAGATAGCTCAGTGTTGAGGATTTACTTCGATGGATGGTAGTCTATCATTATGTGAGATAGTTCGTTGTTGAGATGTTTTTCTCTGATGGATGGTAGTATCTTCATTATGGAAGATAGTTCGTTATCGATATGTTTTACTCTGATGGAAGGTAGTATCTTCATTATAGGAGACCGTTCATTGTAGAGGTTTTACTCTGATGGATGGTAGTCTCGTCATTATGGGACATAGTTATTTATTGAGATGTTTTACTCTAATGAATGGTAGTCTCTTCATTATGGGTGATAGCTCGGTGTTGAGGATTTACTTAGATGGATGGTAGTCCCATCATTATGTGAGATAGTTCGTTGTTGAGATGTTTTACTCTGATGGTTGGTAGTCTCGTAATTATGGGAGATAGTTATTGATTGAGATGTTATACTTTAATGGATGGTAGTCTCGTCATTATGGGAGTTAGTTTATTGTTGAGATGTTTTATTTTGTATGATGGTTGACTCGTCATATGGGAGATAGTTAGTTGTTTAGATGTTTTACTCCGATGGATGGTAGTCTCTTCATTATTGGAGACAGATAGTTGTTGAGGTTTTACTCTGATGGATAGTATTCTTCTCTTTATGGGAGACAGTTCGTTGTTAAGATGTTTTACTATGATGGTTGGTAGTCTCTTCATTCTGGGAGATAGTTTGTTGTTGAGGTTTCACTCCGATGGATGGTAGTCAAGTCATTATGGGAGATAGTTCGTTGTTGAGATGTTTTACTCTGATGGATGGTAGTCTCTTCATTATAAGATATAGTTTGTTGTTGAGGTTTCACTCTGATAATTGGTAGTTTTGTCATTATGGGAGATAGTTTGTTGTCAAGATGTTTTGCTCTAATGGATGGTAGTCTCTTCATTATTGGAGATAGTTAGTGATTGAGATATATTTCTCTGATGGATGGTATTCTCGTCATTATGGGAGATAGTTAGTTGTTCATATTTTTTAGACTGATGGATGGTAGTATCTTTATTGTTGGAGATAAATCGTTATTGAGGTTTTACTCCAATGGATGGTAGTCTCGTCATAATGGGAGATAGTTCATTGTTGAGATGTTTTACTTTGATGGGTGGTAATCTCTTCATTATGGGAGATAGTTAGTGATTGAGATATATTTCTCTTATGGATGGTATTCTCGTCATTATGGGAGATAGTTAGTTGTTCATATTTGTTATACTGATGGATGGTAGTATCTTCATTGTTGGAGATAATTCATTGTTGAGGTTTTTCTCCAATGGATGGTAGTCTCGTCAAAATGGGAGATAGTTTGTTGTTGAGATGTTTTACTTCGATGGATGATAGTCTCTTTATTATGGGTGATAGTTCGTTGGTGAGGTTTTGCTCCGATGGATGGTAGTCTCTTCATTATGGGAGATAGCTCAGTGTTGAGGATTTACTTCGATGGATGGTAGTCTTATCATTATGTGAGATAGTTCGTTGTTGAGATGTTTTACTCTGATGGATGGTAGTATCTTCATTGTGGAAGATAGTTCGTTATCGATATGTTTTACTCTGATGGAAGGTAGTATCTTCATTATAGGAGACCGTTCATTGTAGAGGTTTTACTCTGATGGATGGTAGTCTCGTCATTATGGGAGATAGTTTTTTATTGAGATGTTTTACTCTGATGAATGGTAGTCTCTTCATTATGGGTGATAGCTCGGTGTTGAGAATTTACTTAGATGGATGGTAGTCTTATCATTATGTGAGATAGTTCGTTGTCGAGATGTTTTACTCTAATGGTTGGTAGTCTCGTAATTATGGGAGATATTTATTGATTGAGATGTTATACTTTGATGGATGTTAGTCTCGTCATTATGGGAGTTAGTTTGTTGCTGAGATGTTTTATTCTGTTGGATGGTTGACTCGTCATTATGGGAGATAGTAAGTTGTTTAGATGTTTTACTCCGATGGATGGTAGTCTCTTCATTATGGGAGACAGATCGTTGTTGAGGTTTTACTCTGATGGATAGTATTCTTATCATTATGGGAGACAGTTCGTTGTTAAGATGTTTTACTCTGATGGTTGGTAGTCTCTTCATTCTGGGAGATAGTTCGTTGTTGAGGTTTCACTCCGATGGATGGTAGTCTCGTCATTATGGGAGATAGTTCGTTGTTGAGATGTTTTACTCTGATGGATGGTAGTCTCTTCATTATGGGATATAGTTCATTGTTGAGGTTTCACTCTGATAATTGGTAGTCTTGTCATTATGGGAGATAGTTTATTGTCAAGATGTTTTGCTCTAATGGATGGTAGTCTCTTCATTATTGGAGATAGTTAGTGATTGAGATATATTTCTCTAATGGATGGTATTCTCGTCATTATGGGAGATAGTTAGTTGTTCAGATTTTTTACACTGATGGATGGTAGTATCTTCATTGTTGGAGATAAATCGTTATTGAGGTTTTACTCCAATGGATGGTACTCTCGTCATAATGGGAGATAGTTCATTATTGAGATGTTTTACTTTGATGGGTGGTAATCACTTCATTATGGGAGATAGTTAGTGATTGAGATATATTTCTCTGATGGATGGTATTCTCGTCATTATGGGAGATAGTTTGTTGTTTAAATTTTTTATACTGATGGATGGTAGTATCTTCATTGTTGGAGATAATTCGTTGTTGAGGTTTTTCTCCAATGGATGGTAGTCTCGTCAAAATGGGAGATAGTTTGTTGTTGAGATGTTTTACTTCGATGGATGATAGTATCTTTATTATGAGTGATAGTTCGTTGGTGAGGTTTTGCTCCGATGGACGGTAGTCTCTTCATTATGGGAGATAGCTCAGTGTTGAGGATTTACTTTGATGGATGGTAGTCTATCATTATGTGAGATAGTTCGTTGTTGAGATGTTTTACTCTGATGGATGGTAGTATCTTCATTATGGAAGATAGTTGGTTATCGATATGTTTTACTCTGATGGAAGGTAGTGTCTTCATTATAGGAGACAGTTCATTGTAGAGGTTTTACTCCGATGGATGGTAGTCTTGTCATTATGGGAGATAGTTTTTTATTGAGATGTTTTACTATGATGAATGGTAGTCTCTTAATTATGGGAGATAGCTCGGTGTTGAGGATTTACTTATATGGATGGTAGTCTCATCATTATGCGAAATAGTCCGTTGTTGAGATGTTTTACTGTGATGGATGGTAGTCTCGTTATTATGGGAGATAGTTTGTTGTTGAGTTGTTTTACTCCGATGGTGGTAGTATCTTTATTATGGGAGTTAGTTTGTTATAGAGGTTTTACTATGATGGATGGTAGTCTCGTTATTATGGGAGATAGTTCGTTGTTGAGATGTTTTTCTCTAATGGATTGTATCATCTTTATTACGGGAAATAGTTTGTTGTTGAGTTTTTAATGCGATGGATGGTAGTCTCGTCATTATAGGAGATAAATCGTTGTTGAGACAGTTTACTCCTATGGAAGGTAGTCACTTCATTACGGGAGATAGTTCGTTGTTGAGGTTTTACTCAGATGGATAAGAGTCTTATCATTATGGGAGATAGTTTGTAGTTGAGATGTTTTACTCCGATGGATGATAGTCTCGTCATTATGGGAGATAGTTCGTTATTGATATGTTTTACTCCGATGGATGGTAGTCTCTTTATTATGGATGTAGGTTTGTTGTAGAGGTTTTACTCTGATAGATGGTAGTCTCGTCATTATGGGAGATAGTTCATTATTGACATGTTTTACTCTGATGGATGGTATTCTCTTCATTATAGGAGACCGTTCATTATGGAGGTTTTACTCTGTTGGATGGTAGTCTAGTTATTATGGGAGATAATTCGTTATTGAGATGTTTTACTCTGATTGGTGGTAGTCTCTTAATTATGGGAGATAGCTCGGTGTTGAGGATTTACTTAGATGGATGGTAGTCTCGTCATTATGGGAGATAGTTCATTGTTGATATGTTTTACTCTGATGGATGGTAGTCTCTTTATTATGGGAGTTAGTTTGTTGTAGAGGTTTTACTCTGATGGATGATAGTCTCGTTATTATGGGAGATAGTTCGTTGTTGAGATATCTTTCTCAGATGGATGGTAGTCTCTTCATTACCGTAACTAGTTTCTTGTTGAGGTTTTACTGCGATGGATGGTAGTCTCGTCATTATAGGAAATAAATCGTTGTTGAGACGTTTTACTCCGATGGAAGGTAGTCTCTTCATTACGAGAGACAAATTGTTATTGAGGTTTTACTCAGATAGATAATAGTCTTATCATTATGTGAGACAATTTGTTGTTGAGATGTTTTACTCCAATGGATGGTAGTCTCGTCATTATGGGAGATAGTTCGTTGTTGAGATTTTTTACTATGATGGATGGTAGTCTCTTTATTATGGGAGTAGGTTTGTTGTAAATATTTTACTCTGATGGATTGTAGTCTCGTTATTATGGGAGATAGTTCGTTGTTGAGATGTTTTTCTCTGATGGATGGTAGTCTCTTCATTATAGGAAATAGTTTTTTGTTGAGGTTTTACTGCGATGAATGGTAGTCTCGTCATTATAGGAGATAAATCGTTGTTGAGACGTTTTCCTCCGATTGAAGGTAGTCTCTTCATTACGGAAGACATATCATTGTTGAGGTTTTACTCTGATGGATAGTAGTCTTATCTTTATGGGAGATTGTTCGTTGTTGAGATGTTTTACTATGATGGGTGGTAATCTCTTCATTATGGGAGATATTTCGTTGTCGAGATGTTTTACACTGATTGATGGTAGTATCGTCATTATGGGAGATATTTAGTGATTGAGATGTTTTACTTTGATGGATGGTAGTGTCGTCATTATGGGAGATAGTTTGTTGTTGAGATGTTTTATTCCGATGGATGGTTGTCTAGTCATTATGGGAAATAGTTAGTTATTTAGATGTTTTACTCTGATGGATGGTTGTCTCTTCATTATGGGAGATAAATCGTTGTTGAGGTTTTACTCTGATGGATAGTAGTCTTATCATTATGGGAGATAATTCATTGTCGAGGTGTTTTACTCTGATGGATGGTAGTGTCTTCATTATGGGAGATAGTTTTTTGTTGAGTTGTTTTATTCCGAAGGATGGCAATCTCTTCATTATTGGAGATAGTTCGTTGTTGAGATGTTTTACTCTGATGGATTATAGTCTCTTTAATATGGGAGTTTGTTTGTTATAGAGGTTTTACTCATTGGATGGTAGTCTCATCATTATGGGAGATAGTTCGTTGTTGAAATGTTTTACTCTGATGGATGGTAGTCTCTTCATTAGGGGAAATAGTTCGTTGTTAAGGTTTTACTTTGATGGATGGTAGTCTCTTTCTTACGGGAGACAAATTGTTGTTGAGATTATACTCCGATGGATAGTAGTCTTATTATTATGGAAGAAAGATCATTGTTGATATGTTTTACTCTAAAGGATGGTAGTCTCTTCATTATGGGATATAGTTTGTTGTTGAGTTTCACTCTGATAAATGGTAGTGTTGTCATTATGGGAGATAGTTTGTTGTCAAGATGTTTTACTCTGATGGATGGCACTCTCTTCTTTATGGGACATAATTAGTGATTGAGATATATTTCTCTGATGGATGGTATTCTCGTCATTACGGGAGATAGTTTGTTGTTGAGATGTTTTACTCCGATGGATGGTAGTCTCGTCATTATGGGAGATAGTTAGTTGTTTAGATGTTTTACATTGATGGGTGGTAGTATCTTCATTGTTGGAGATAATGCGTTGTTGAGGTTTTAATCCAATGGATGGTTGTCTCATCCTAATGGGAGATAGTTCGTTGTTGAGATATTTTACTTTTATGGATGGTAGTCTCGGCAGTATGGGAGATAGGTTGTTACTAAGATATTTTACTTCGATGGATGTTAGTCTCTTTATTATGGGAGATAGTTCATTGGTGAGGTTTTGCTCCGATGGATGGTAGTCTCTTCATTATGGGAGATAGCTCGGTGTTGAGGATTTACTTCGATGGATGGTAGTCTCATCATTATGTGAGATAGTTCGTTGTTGAGATGTTTTACTCTGATGGATGGTAGTTTCTTCATTATGGTAGATAGTTCGTTATTGATATGTTTTACTCTAATGGAAGGTAGTCTCTTCATTATAGGAGACCGTTCATTGTAGAGGTTTTACTCCGATGGATGGTAGTCTCATCATTATGGGAGATAGTTTGTTATTGAGATGTTTTATTATAATGAATGGTAGTCTCTTCATTATGGCAGATAGCTCGGTGTTGAGGATTTACTTAGATTGATGGTAGACTCATCATTATTTGAGATAGTTCGTTGTTGAGATGTTTTAATCTGATGGATGGTAGTCTCGTCATTATGGGAGATAGTTCGTTGTTAAGATGTTTTACTCCGATGGATGGTAGTCTCTTTATTATGGGTGTTAGTTTGTTGTAGAGGTTTTACTCTGATGGATGATAGTCTCGTTATTATGGGAGATAGTACGTTGTTGAGATGTATGTCTCTGATGGATGGTAGTCTCTTCATTACGGTAAATCTTTTCTTGTTGAGGTTTTATTGCGATGGATGGTAGTCTCGTCATTATGGAAGATAGTTCGTTGTTGAGATGTCTTACTCCGATGGATGGTAGTCTCTTTATTATTGGAGGTAGTTTGTTATAGAGGTTTTACTGTGATGGATGGTAGTCTCGTTATTATGGGAGATAGTTAGTTGTTGAGATGTTTTTTTTTAATGGATTGTATTATCTTTATTACAGGAAATAGTTTTTTATTTAGGTTTTACTGCGATGGATGGTAGTCTCGTCATTATAGGAGATAAATCGTTATTGAGGCGTTTTACTCCGATGGAAGGTAGTCTCTTCATTACGGGAGACAAATCGTTATTGAGGTTTTACTCAGATGGATAAGAGTCTTATCATTATGGGAGATAGTTTGTGGTTGAGATATTTTACTCAGATGGATGATAGTCTCATCATTATGGGAGATAGTTCGTTGTTGATATGTTTTACTCTGATGGATGGTAGTCTCTTTATTATGGATGTAGGTTTGTTGTAGAGGTTTTACTCATATAGATGGTAGTCTCGTCATTATGGGAGATAGTTCATTATTGAGATGTTTTACTCTAATGGATGGTAGTCTCTTCATTATAGGAGACCGTTCATTATAGATGTTTTACTCCGATGGATGGTAGTCTAGTTATTATGGGAGATAACTCGTTATTGAGATGTTTTACTCTGATGGATCGTAGTCTTTTAATTATGGGAGATAGCTCGGTGTTGAGGATTTACTTAGATGGATGGTAGTCTCGACATTATGTGAGATAGTTCGTTGTTGAGATGTTTTAATCTGATGGATGGTAGTCTCGTCATTATGGGAGATAGTTCGTTGTTGAGATGTTTTACTCTGATGGATGGTCCTCTCTTTATTATGGGAGTTAGTTTGTTGTAGAGGTTTTACTCTGATGGATGATAGTCTCGTTATTATGGGAGATAGTTCATTATTGAGATGTATTTCTCTGATGGATGGTAGTCTCTTCATTACTGTAAATAACTTCTTGTTGAGGTTTTACTGCGATGGATGGTAGTCTTGTCATTATAGGAAATAAATTGTTGTTGAGACGTTTTACACCGATGGAAGGTAGTCTCTTCATTACGAGGGGCATATCGTTATTGAGGTTTTACTCAGATAGATAATAGTCTTATCATTATGGGAGACAATTTGTTGTTGAGATGTTTTACTCCAATGGATGGTAGTCTCGTCATTATGGGAGATAGTTCGTTGTTGAGATTTTTTACTCTGTTGGATGGTAGTCGCTTTATTATGGGAGTAGGTTTGTTGTATAAATTTTACTCTGATGGATGGTAGTCGCGTTATTATGGGAGATAGTTCATTGTTGAGATGTTTTTCTCTGATGGATGGTAGTCTCTTCATTATAGGAAATAGTTTTTTGTTGAGGTTTTACTGCGATGAATGGTAGTCTCGTCATTATAGGAGATAAATCGTTGTTGAGACGTGTTCCGATGATTGAAGGTAGTCTCTTCATTACGAGTGATATATCATTGTTGAGGTTTTACTCTGATGGATAATAGTCTTATCTTTATGGGAGACAGTTATTTGTTGAGATGTTTTACTCTGATTGGTGTTAGTCTCTTCATTATGAGAGATAATTCGTTGTCGATATGTTTTACTCTGATTGATGGTAGTCTCGTCATTATGGGAGATAGTTAGTGATTGAGATGTTTTAGTTTGATGAATGGTAGTCTCGTCATTATGGGAGATAGTTTGTTGTTGAGATGTTTTACTCCGATGGATGGTTGTCTAGTCATTATGGGAAATAGTTAGTTATTTAAATGTTTTACTCTTATGGATGGTATTCTCTTCATTATGGGAGACAAATCATTGTTGAGGTTTTACTCCGATGGATAGTAGTCTTATGGGAGATGTGTTTTACTCTGATGGATGGTAGTGTCGTCATTATGGGAGATAGTTCGTTGTTGAGATGTTTTATTCCGAAGGATGCCAATCTCGTCATTATTGGAGATAGTTCGTTGTTGAGATGATTTACTCTGATGGATTGTAGTCTCTTTATTATGGGAGTTAGTTTGTTGTAGAGGTTTTACTCATTGGATGGTAGTCTCATCGTTATGGGAGATAGTTCGTTGTTGAAATGTTTTACTGTGATGGATGGTAGTCTCTTCGTTACGGGAGACAAGTTGTTATTGAGATTTTACTCTGATGGATGGTAGTCTTATTATTATGGAAGAAAGATCATTGTTGATATGTTTTACTCTGATGGATGGTAGTCTCTTTATTATTGGATATAGTTCATTGTTGAGGTTTCACTCTGATAAATGGTAGTCTTGTCATTATGGGAGATAGTTTGTTATCAAGATGTTTTACTCTGATGGATGGCAATCTCTTCTTTATGGGAGATAGTTAGTGATTGAGATATATTTCTCTGATGGATGGTATTCTCGTAATTACGGGAGATAGTTTGTTGTTGAGATGTTTTACTCCGATTGATGGTAGTCTCGTCATTATGGGAGATAGTTAATTGTTTAGATGTTTTACACTGATGGATGGTAGTATCTTCATTAATGGAGATAATTCGTTGTTGAGGTTTTACTCCAATGGATGGTTGTCTCATCCGAATGGGAGATAATTCATTGTTGAGATATTTTACTTTGATGAATGGTAGTCTCGCCAGTATGGGAGATAGGTTGTTACTAATATGTTTTACATCGATGGATTATAGTCTCTTTATTATGGGAGATAGTTCGTTGGTGAGGATTTGCTACGATGGATGGTAGTCTCTTCATTATGGGAGATAGATCGGTGTTGAGGATTTACTTCGGTGGATGGTAGTCTCATCATTATGTGAGATAGTTCTTTGTTGAGATGTTTTACTCTGATGGATGGTAGTATCTTCATTATGAAAGATAGTTCGTTATTGATATGTTATACTCTGACGGAAGGTAGTCTCTTCATTATAGGAGATCTTTCATTGTAGAGGTTTTACTCCGATGGATGGTAGTCTCGTCATTATGGGAGATAGTTTGTTATTGAGATATTTTACTCTAATGAATAGTCGTCTCTTCATTATGGGAGATAGCTCGGTGTTGAGGATTTACTTAGATTGATGGTATTCTCATCATTTTGTGAGATAGTTCGTTGTTGAGATGTTTTACTCTGATGGATGGTAGTCTCTTCATACTGGAAGATAATTCGTTGTTAAGGTTTCACTCCGATGGATGGTAGTCTCGTCATTATGGGAGGTAGTTTGTTGTTGAGATGTTTTAATCTGATGGATGGTAGTCTCTTCATTATAGGAGATAGTTCGTTGTCGAGATGTTTTTCTCTGATGGATGGTAGTCTCGTAATTATGTGAGATAGTTATTGATTGAGATGTTATACTTTGATGGATGGTAGTTTCATCATTATGGGAGTTAGTTTGTTATTGAGATGTTTTATTCTGATGGATGGTTGACTCGTCATTATGGGAGATAGTTCGTTGTTTAGATGTTTTACTCCGATGGATAGTAGTCTCTTCAATATGGGAGACAAATCGTTGTTAAGGTTTTACTCCGATGGATAGTAGTCTTATCATTATGGGAGACAGTTCATTGTTGAGATGTTTTACTCTGATGGTTGGTAGTCTCTTCATTCTGGGAGATAGTTTGTTGTTGAGGTTTCACTCTTATGGATGGTAGTCTCGTCATTATGGGAGATAGTTCGTTGTTGAGATGTTTTACTCTAATGGATGGTAGTCTCTTCATTATGGGGGACAGTTCGTTGTTGAGGTTTCACTCTGATAATTGGTAGTCTTGTCATTATGGGAGATAGTTTGTTGTCAAGATGTTTTTCTTTGATGGATGGTAGTCTCTTCATTATGGGAGATAGTTAGTGATTGAGATGTATTTCTTTGATGGATGGTATTCTCGTCATTATGGGAGATAGTTAGTTGTTTAGATTTTTTACACTGGTGGATGGTAGTATCTTCATTGTTGGAGATAAATCTTTGTTGAGGTTTTACTCCAATGGATGGTAGTCTCGTCATAATGGGAGATTGTTCGTTGTTGAGATATTTTACTTTAATGGATGGTAGTCTCTTCATTATGGGAGATAGTTAGTGATTGAGATATATTTCTCTGATGGATGGGATTCTCGTCATTATGGGAGATAGTTAGTTGTTTAGATTTTATATATTGATGGATGGTAGTATCTTCATTTATGGAGATAATTCTTTGTTGAGGTTTTACTCCAATGGATGGTTGTCTCATCCTAATGGGAGATAATTCGTTGTTGAGATATTTTACTTTGATGGATGGTAGTCTCCCCAGTATGGGAGATAGATTATTACTAAGATGTTTTACTTCGGTGGAGGATAGTCTCTTTATTATGGGAGATAGTTTGTTGGTGAGGTTTTGCTCCGATGGATGGTAGTCTCTTCATTATGGGAGATAGCTCGATGTTGAGGGTTTACTTCGATGGATGGTAGTCTCATCATTATGTGAGATAGTTCGCTGTTGAGATGTTTTACTCTGGTGGATGGTAGTATCTTCATTATGAAAGATAGTTCGTTATTGATATGTTATACTCTGACGGAAGGTAGTATCTTCATTATAGGAGATCTTTCATTGTAGAGGTTTTACTCCGATGGATGGTAGTCTCGTCATTATGGGAGATAGTTTGTTATTGAGATGTTTTACTCTAATGAATAGTCGTCTCTTCATTATGGGAGATAGCTCGGTGTTGAGGATTTACTTAGACTGATGGTATTCTCATCATTTTGTGAGATAGTTCGTTGTTGAGATGTTTTACTCTGATGGATGGTAGTCTCTTCATACTGGAAGATAGTTTGTTGTTAAGGTTTCTCTCCGATGGATGGTAGTCTCGTCATTATGGGAGGTAGTTCGTTGTTGAGATGATTTACTCTGATGGATGGTAGTCTCTTCATTATAGGAGATAGTTCGTTGTCGAGATGTTTTTCTCTGATGGATGGTAGTCTCGTAATTATGGGAGATAGTTATTGATTGCGATGTTATACTTTGATGGATGGTAGTTTCATCATTATGGGAGTTAGTTTGTTAGTGAGATGTTTTATTATGATGGATGGTTGACTCGTCATTATGGAAGATAGTTCGTTGTTTAGATGTTTTACTCCGATGGATAGTAGTCTCTTCAATATGGGAGACAAATCGTTGTTGAGGTTTTACTCCGATGGATAGTAGTCTTATCATTATAGGAGACAGTTCATTGTTGAGATGTTTTACTCTGATGGTTGGTAGTCTCTTCATTCTGGGAGATAGTTCGTTGTTGAGGTTTCACTCCGATGGATGGTAGTCTCGTCATTATGGGAGATAGTTCGTTGTTGAGATATTTTACTCTGATGGATGGTAGTCTCTTCATTATGGGGGATAGTTCGTTGTTGAGGTTTCACTCAGATAATTGGTAGTCTTGTCACTATGGGAGATAGTTTGTTGTCAAGATGTTTTGCTCTGATGGATGGTAGTCTCTTCATTATGGGAGATAGTTAGTGATTGAGATATATTTCTCTGATGGATGGTATTCTCGTCATTATGGGAGATAGTTAGTTGTTTAGATTTTTTACACTGATGGATGGTAGTATCTTCATTGTTGGAGATAAATCGTTGTTGAGGTTTTACTCCAATGGATGGTAGTCTCGTCATAATGGGAGATTGTTTGTTGTTGAGATATTTTACTTTAATGGATGGTACTCTCTTCATTATGGGAGATAGTTAGTGATTAACATATATTTCTCTGATGGATGGTATTCTCGTCATTATGGGAGAGTTAGTTGTTTAGATTTTATATACTGATGGATGGTAGTATCTTCATTTATGGAGATAATTCGTTGTTGAGGTTTTACTCCAATGGATGGTTGTCTCATCCTAATGGGAGATAGTTCGTTGTTGAGATATTTTACTTTGATGGATGGTAGTCTACCCAGTATGGGAGATAGGTTATTACTAAGATGTTTTACTTCGATGGATGATAGTCTCTTTATTATGGGAGATAGTTCGTTGGTGAGGTTTTTCTCCGATGGATGGTAGTCTCATAATTATGTGAGATAGTTCGTTGTTGAGATGTTTTACTCTGATGGATGGTAGTATCTTCATTATGGAAGATAGTTCGTTATTGATATGTTTTACTCTGATGGAAGGTAGTCTCTTCATTATAGAAGACCGTTCATTGTAGAGGTTTTACTCCGATGGATGGTAGTCTCGTCATTATGGGAGATAGTTTGTCATTGAGATGTTTTACTCTAATGAATGGTAGTCTCTTCATTATGGGTGATAGCTCAATGTTGAGGATTTACTTAGATTGATGGTAGTCTCATCATTATCTGAGATAATTCATTGTTAAGATGTTTTACACTGATGGATGATAGTCTCATCATTATGGGAGATAGTTCGTTGTTGAGATGTTTTACTCTGATGGATGGTAGTCTCTTTATTATGGGAGTTAGTTTGTTATAGAAGTTTTACTGTGATGGATGGTAGTCTCGTTATTATGGGAGATAGTTCGTTGTTGAGATATTTTTCTCTAATGGATTGTAGTATCTTCATTACGGGAAATAGTTTGTTGTTGAGGTTTTACTGCGATGGATGGCAATCTCGTCATTATAGGAGACAAATAGTTGTTGAGGCGTTTTACTCCGATGGAAGGTAGTCTCTTCATTACGGGAGACAGATCGTTTTTGAGGTTTTACTAAGATGGATAAGAGTCTTATCATTATGGGAGATAGTTTGTTATTGAGATGTTTTACTTCGATGGATGATAGTCTCATCATTATGGGAGATAGTTCGTTGTTGATATGTTTTACTCCGATGGATGGTAGTCTCTTTATTATGGATGTAGGCTTGTTGTAGAGGTTTTACTCAGATAGATGGTAGTCTCGTCATTATGGGAGATAGTTCATTATTGAGATGTTTTACTCTGATGGATGGTAGTCTCTTCATTATAGGAGACCGTTCATTATAGATGTTTTACTCCGATGGATGGTAGTCTAGTTATTATGGGAGATAATTCGTTATTGAGATGTTTTACTCTGATGGATGGTAGTCTCTTAATTATGGGAGATAGCTCGGTGTTGAGGATTTACTTAGATGGATGGTAGTCTCGTCATTATGTGAGATAATTCGTTGTTGAGATGTTTTAATCTGATGGATGGTAGTCTCGTCATTATGGGAGATAGTTCGTTGTTGAGATGTTTTACTCAGATGGATGGTCCTCTCTTTATTATAGGAGTTAGTTTGTTGTAGAGGTTTTACTCTGGTGGATGATTGTCTCGTTATTATGGGAGATAGTTTGTTATTGAGATGTATTTCTCTGATGGATGGTAGTCTCTTCATTACGGTAAATAACTTCTTGTTGAGGTTTTAATGCGATGGATGGTAGTCTCGTTATTATAGGAAATAAATTGTTGTTGAGACGTTTTACTCCGATGGAAGGTAGTCTCTTCATTACGAGAGACATATCGTTATTGAGGTTTTACTCAGATAGATAATAGTCTTATCATTATGGGAGACAATTTGTTGTTGAGATGTTTTACTCCAATGGATGGTAGTCTCGTCATTATGGGAGATAGTTCGTTGTTGAGATTTTTTACTCTTATGGATGGTAGTCTCTTTATTATGGGAGTAGGTTTGTTTGAATAAATTTTACTCTGATGGATTGTAGTCTCGTTATTATGGGAGATAGTTCGTTGGTGAGATGTTTTTCTCTGATGGATGGTAGTCTCTTCATTATAGGAAATAGTTTTTTGATGAGGTTTTACTACGATGAATGGTAGTCTCGTCATTATAGGAGATAAATCGTTGTTGAGACGTGTTCCTCCGATTGAAGGTAGTCTCTTCATTACGAGAGACATATCATTGTTGAGGTTTTACTCTGATGGATAGTAGTCTTATCTTTATGGGAGACAGTTCGTTGTTGAGATGTTTTACTCTGATGGGTGTTAGTCTCTTCATTATGGGAGATAATTCGTTGTCGATATGTTTTACTCTGATTGATGGTAGTCTCGTCATTATGGGAGATAGTTAGTGATTGAGATGTTTTAGTTTGATGGTTGGTAGTCTCGTCATTATGGGAGATAGTTTGTTGTTGAGATGTTTTACTCCGATGGATGGTTGTCTAGTCATTATGGGAAATAGTTAGTTATTTAGATGTTTTACTCTGATGGATGGTAGTCTCTTTATTATGGGAGACAACTCATTGTTGAGGTTTTACTCCGATGGATAGTAGTCTTATCATAATGGGAGATAATTCATTATCGATGTGTTTTACTCTGATGGATGGTAGTGTCGTCATTATGGGAGATAGTTCGTTGTTGAGATGTTTTATTCCGAAGGATGGCAATCTCGTCATTATTGGAGATAGATCATTGTTGAGATGTTTTACTCTGATGGATTATAGTCTCTTTATTATGGGAGTTAGTTTGTTGTAGAGGTTTTACTCATTGGATGGTAATCTCATCATTATGGGAGATAGTTCGTTATTGAAATGTTTTACTGTGATGGATGGTAGTCTCTTCGTTACGGGAGACAAATTGTTGTTGAGATTTTACTCTGATGGATGGTAGTCTCTTTATTATGGGATATAGTTCGTTGTTGAGGTTTCACTCTGATAAATGGTAGTCTTGTCATTATGGGAGATAGTTTGTTGTCAAGATGTTTTACTCTGATGGATGGCAGTCTCTTCTTTATGGGAGATAGTTAGTGATTGAGATATATTTCTCTGATGGATGGTATTCTCGTAATTACGGGAGATAGTTTGTTGTTGAGATGTTTTACTCTGATTGATGGTAGTCTCGTCATTATGGGAGATAGTTAATTGTTTAGATGTTTTACACTGATGGATGGTAGTATCTTCATTAATGGAGATAATTCTTTGTTGAGGTTTTACTCTAATGGATGGTTGTCTCATCCGAATGGGAGATAGTTCATTGTTGAGATATTTTACTTTGATGGATGGTAGTCTCGCCAGTATGGGAGATAGGTTGTTACTAAGATGTTTTACTTCGATGGATTATAGTCTCTTTATTATGGGAGATAGTTCGTTGGTGAGGTTTTGCTCCGATGGATGGTAGTCTCTTCATTATGGGAGATAGCTCAGTGTTGAGGATTTACTTCGATGGATGGTAGTCTCATCATTATGTGAGATAGTTCGTTATTGAGATGTTTTACTCTGATGGATGGTAGTCTCTTCATTATGGAAGATAGTTCGTTATTGATATGTTTTACTCTGATGGAAGGTAGTCTCTTCATTATAGAAGACCGTTCATTGTAGAGGTTTTACTCCGATGGATGGTAGTCTCGTCATTATGGGAGATAGTTTGTCATTGAGATGTTTTACTCTAATGAATGGTAGTCTCTTCATTATGGGAGATAGCTCAATGTTGAGGATTTACTTAGATTGATGGTAGTCTCATCATTATCTGAGATAATTCATTGTTAAGATGTTTTACACTGATGGATGATAGTCTCATCATTATGGGAGATAGTTCGTTGTTGAGATGTTTTACTCTGATGGATGGTAGTCTCTTTATTATGGGAGTTAGTTTGTTATAGAAGTTTCACTGTGATGGATGGTAGTCTCGTTATTATGGGAGATAGTTCGTTGTTGAGATATTTTTCTCTAATGGATTGTAGTATCTTCATTACGGGAAATAGTTTGTTGTTGAGGTTTTACTGCGATGGATGGCAATCTCGTCATTATAGGAGACAAATAGTTGTTGAGGCGTTTTACTCCGATGGAAGGTAGTCTCTTCATTACGGGAGACAGATCGTTTTTGAGGTTTTACTAAGATGGATAAGAGTCTTATCATTATGGGAGATAGTTTGTTATTGAGATGTTTTACTTCGATGGATGATAGTCTCATCATTATGGGAGATAGTTCGTTGTTGATATGTTTTACTCCGATGGATGGTAGTCTCTTTATTATGGATGTAGGCTTGTTGTAGAGGTTTTACTCAGATAGATGGTAGTCTCGTCATTATGGGAGATAGTTCATTATTGAGATGTTTTACTCTGATGGATGGTAGTCTCTTCATTATAGGAGACCGTTCATTATAGATGTTTTACTCCGATGGATGGTAGTCTAGTTATTATGGGAGATAATTCGTTATTGAGATGTTTTACTCTGATGGATGGTAGTCTCTTAATTATGGGAGATAGCTCGGTGTTGAGGATTTACTTAGATGGATGGTAGTCTCGTCATTATGTGAGATAATTCGTTGTTGAGATGTTTTAATCTGATGGATGGTAGTCTCGTCATTATGGGAGATAGTTCGTTGTTGAGATGTTTTACTCAGATGGATGGTCCTCTCTTTATTATAGGAGTTAGTTTGTTGTAGAGGTTTTACTCTGGTGGATGATTGTCTCGTTATTATGGGAGATAGTTTGTTATTGAGATGTATTTCTCTGATGGATGATAGTCTCTTCATTACGGTAAATAGCTTCTTGTTGAGGTTTTAATGCGATGGATGGTAGTCTCGTTATTATAGGAAATAAATTGTTGTTGAGACGTTTTACTCCGATGGAAGGTAGTCTCTTCATTACGAGAGACATATCGTTATTGAGGTTTTACTCAGATAGATAATAGTCTTATCATTATGGGAGACAATTTGTTGTTGAGATGTTTTACTCCAATGGATGGTAGTCTCGTCATTATGGGAGATAGTTCGTTGTTGAGATTTTTTACTCTGATGGATGGTAGTCTCTTTATTATGGGAGTAGGTTTGTTGTATAAATTTTACTCTGATGGATTGTAGTCTCGTTATTATGGGAGATAGTTCGTTGGTGAGATGTTTTTCTCTGATGGATGGTAGTCTCTTCATTATAGGAAATAGTTTTTTGATGAGGTTTTACTGCGATGAATGGTAGTCTCGTCATTATAGGAGATAAATCGTTGTTGAGACGTGTTCCTCCGATTGAAGGTAGTCTCTTCATTACGAGAGACATATCATTGTTGAGGTTTTACTCTGATGGATAGTAGTCTTATCTTTATGGGAGACAGTTCGTTGTTGAGATGTTTTACTCTGATGGGTGTTAGTCTCTTCATTATGGGAGATAATTCGTTGTCGATATGTTTTACTCTGATTGATGGTAGTCTCGTCATTATGGGAGATAGTTAGTGATTGAGATGTTTTAGTTTGATGGTTGGTAGTCTCGTCATTATGGGAGATAGTTTGTTGTTGAGATGTTTTACTCCGATGGATGGTTGTCTAGTCATTATGGGAAATAGTTAGTTATTTAGATGTTTTACTCTGATGGATGGTAGTCTCTTTATTATGGGAGACAACTCATTGTTGAGGTTTTACTCTGATGGATAGTAGTCTTATCATAATGGGAGATAATTCATTGTCGATGTGTTTTACTCTGATGGATGGTAGTGTCGTCATTATGGGAGATAGTTCGTTGTTGAGATGTTTTATTCCGAAGGATGGCAATCTCGTCATTATTGGAGATAGATCATTGTTGAGATGTTTTACTCTGATGGATTATATTCTCTTTATTATGGGAGTTAGTTTGTTGTAGAGGTTTTACTCATTGGATGGTAGTCTCATCATTATGGGAGATAGTTCGTTATTGAAATGTTTTACTGTGATGGATGGTAGTCTCTTCGTTACGGGAGACAAATTGTTGTTGAGATTTTACTCTGATGGATGGTAGTCTCTTTATTATGGGATATAGTTCGTTGTTGAGGTTTCACTCTGATAAATGGTAGTCTTGTCATTATGGGAGATAGTTTGTTGTCAAGATGTTTTACTCTGATGGATGGCAGTCTCTTCTTTATGGGAGATAGTTAGTGATTGAGATATATTTCTCTGATGGATGGTATTCTCGTAATTACGGGAGATAGTTTGTTGTTGAGATGTTTTACTCTGATTGATGGTAGTCTCGTCATTATGGGAGATAGTTAATTGTTTAGATGTTTTACACTGATGGATGGTAGTATCTTCATTAATGGAGATAATTCTTTGTTGAGGTTTTACTCTAATGGATGGTTGTCTCATCCGAATGGGAGATAGTTCATTGTTGAGATATTTTACTTTGATGGATGGTAGTCTCGCCAGTATGGGAGATAGGTTGTTACTAAGATGTTTTACTTCGATGGATTATAGTCTCTTTATTATGGGAGATAGTTCGTTGGTGAGGTTTTGCTCCGATGGATGGTAGTCTCTTCATTATGGGAGATAGCTCAGTGTTGAGGATTTACTTCGATGGATGGTAGTCTCATCATTATGTGAGATAGTTCGTTATTGAGATGTTTTACTCTGATGGATGGTAGTCTCTTCATTATGGAAGATAGTTCGTTGTTGATATGTTTTACTCTGACGGAAGGTAGTCTCTTCATTATTGGAGATCTTTCATTGTAGAGGTTTTACTCCGATGGATGGTAGTCTCGTCATTATGGGAGATAGTTTGTTATTGAGATGTTTTACTCTAATGAATAGTCGTCTCTTCATTATGGGAGATAGCTCGGTGTTGATGATTTACTTAGATTGATGGTATTATCATCATTTTGTGAGATAGTTCGTTGTTGAGATGTTTTACTCTGATGGATGGTAGTCTCTTCATAATGGAAGATAGTTCGTTGTTAAGGTTTCACTCTGATGGATGGTAGTCTCGTCATTATGGGAGGTAGTTCGTTGTCGAGATGTTTTACTCTGATGGATGGTAGTCTCTTCATTGTAGGAGATAGTTCGTTGTCGAGATGTTTTTCTCTGATGGATGGTAGTCTCGTAATTATGGGAGATAGTTATTGATTGAGATGTTATACTTTGATGGATGGTAGTTTCATCATTATGGGAGTTAGTTTGTTATTGAGATGTTTTATTCTGATGGATGGTTGACTCGTCATTATGGGAGATAGTTCGTTGTTTAGATGTTTTACTCCGATGGATAGTAGTCTCTTTATTATGGGAGACAAATTGTTGTTGAGGTTTTACTCCGATGGATAGTAGTCTTATCATTATGGGAGACAGTTCATTGTTGAGATATTTTACTCTGATGGTTGGTAGTCTCTTCATTCTGGGAGATAGTTTGTTGTTGAGGTTTCACTCTAATGGATGGTAGTCTCGTGTTTATGGGAGATAGCTCGTTGTTGAGATGTTTTACTCTAATGGATGGTAGTCTCTTCATTATGGGGGATAGTTCGTTGTTCATACAAAACTATACTAGAAATTGACATACCTAGAACGGAGGCGGAGGTCCTGATGAACGGTGGCGAAGGTACTAATGAGCGGAGGCGGAGGTACTGATGAACGGAGGCGGAGGTAATGATGAACAGAGGCGGTGGTCTTGAACAAGATTTCGTAGATGCTAACGACGGTAGAGCTCTGGTTTAGGGCTTTGAAGATTTCGTGAAGAACAATAGAAAAGTGATGATACGAATTTTTTATTTTTATTATAAAACTACCTACGAAAGCGCTTTTAAAAGCGCTTTCTAAAGGTCAACTATAACAGCGCTTTTTAATATAAAAGCCCTTTCGTAGCATATCCTATAGCAGCGCTTTTAAAAGCGCTTTCTAAAGACATGCTTTAGCAGTGCTTTGTAAAAGCGCTTTCTAAGGCTAACCTTTAGCAGCGCTTTTTGAAAGCACTTTCTTAAGGTACCCTCTGAAAGGCACCCTTTAGCAGCGCTTCTAAAAAAGCGCTTTCTAAGGGTGACCTTAGCAGCGCTTTTGAAAAGCGCTTTCTTAAGGCACCCTTTGAAAGCGCTTTTTTTAAGCGAATTTTTTTAAAATCCTACAGCAGTGCTTTTACCTAAAAGCGCTTTCGTATGTGTGCTGCTAAAACTTATTTTTGGCATAGTGGTGTTAGTTTGTTGTTGAGATGTTTTATTCCGATGGATGGTTGACTCGTCATTATGGGAGATAGTTAGTTGTTTAGATGTTTTACTCTGATGGATAGTAATCTCTTCATTATGGGAGACAGATCGTTGTTGAGGTTTTACTCTGAAGTAGTAGTATTATCATTATGGGAGACAATTCATTGTTGAGATGTTTTACTCTGATGGTTGGTAGTCTCTTCATTCTGGGAGATAGTTCGTTGTTGAGGTTTCACTCCGATGGATGGTAGTCTCGTCATTATGGGAGATAGTTCGTTGTTGAGATGTTTTACTCTGATGGATGGTAGTCTCTTCATTATGGGGGATAGTTCGTTGTTGAGGTTTCACTGTGATAATTGGTAGTCTTGTCATTATGGGAGATAGTTTGTTGTCAAGATGTTTTGCTCTCATGGATGGTAGTCTCTTCATTATGGGAGATAGTTAGTGATTGAGATATATTTCTATGATGGATTGTATTCTCGTCATTATGGGAGATAGTTAGTTGTTTAGATTTTTTACACTGATGGATGGTAGTATCTTCATTGTTAGAGATAAATCGTTGTTGAGGTTTTACTCCAATGGATGGTAGTCTCGTCATAATGGGAGATTGTTCGTTGTTGAGATATTTTACTTTAATGGATGGTAGTCTCTTCATTATGGGAGACAGTTAGTGATTAAGATATATTTCTCTGATGGATGGTATTCTGGTCATTATGGGAGAGTTAGTTGTTTAGATTTTATATTTTGATGGATGGTAGTATCTTCATTTATGGAGATAATTCGTTCTTGAGGTTATACTCCAATGGATGGTTGTCTCATCCTAATGGGAGATAGTTTGTTGTTGAGATAATTTACTTAGATGGATGTTAGTCTACCCAGTATGGGAGATAGTTTATTACTAAGATGTTTTACTTCGATGGATGATAGTCTCTTTATTATGGGAGATAATTCGTTTGTTAGGTTTTGCTCCGATGGATGGTAGTCTCTTCATTATGGTAGATAGCTCGGTGTTGAGGATTTACTTCGATGGATGGTAGTCTCATCATTATGTGAGATAGTCCATTATTGAGATGTTTTACTCTGATGGATGGTATTATCTTCATTATGGAAGATAGTTCTTTATTGATATGTTTTACTCTGATGGAAGGTAGTCTCTTCATTATAGGAGACCGTTCATTGTAGAGGTTTTACTGCGATGGATGGTAGTCTCGTCATTATGGGAGATAGTTTGTTATTGAGATGTTTTACTGTAATGAATGGTATTCTCTTCATTATGGGAGATAGCTCGGCGTTAAGTATTTACTTATATTGATGGTAGTCTCATCATTATGTGAGATAGTTCATTGTTAAGATGTTTTACTCTGATGGATGGTAGTCTCATCATTATGGGAGATAGTTCGTTGTTTAGATGTTTTACTCCGATGGATGGTAGTCTCTTTATTATGGGAGTTAGTTTGTTATAGAGGTTTTACTGTGATGGATGGTAGTCTCGTTATAATGGGAGATAGTTCGTTGTTGATATGTTTTTCTCTAATGGATTGTAGTATCTTCATTACGGGAAATAGTTTGTTGTTGAGGTTTTACTGCGATGGATGGCAATCTCGTCATTATAGGAGAAAAATAGTTGTTGAGACGTTTTACTCCGATGGAAGGTAGTCTCTTCATTATGTGAGACAGATCGCTATTGAGGTTTTACTCAGATAGATAAGAGTCTTATCATTATTGGAGACAATTTGTTATTGAGATGTTTTACTCTGATGGATGGTAGTCTCTTCATTATAGGAGATAGTTCGTTGTCGAGATGTTTTACTCTGATGGATGGTAGTCTCATAAATATGGGAGATAGTTATTGATTGAGATGTTATACTTTGATGGATGGTAGTCTCGTCATTATGGGTGTTAGTTTGTTGTTGAGATGTTTTATTCCGATGGATGGTTGACTCCTCATTATGGGAGATAGTTAGTTGTTTAGATGTTTTACTCTGATGGATAGTAGTCTCTTCATTATGGGAGACATATCGTTGTTGAGGTTTTACTCTGATGGATATTAGTATTATCATTATGGGAGACAATTCATTGTTGAGATGTTTTACTCTGACGGTTGGTAGTCTCTTCATTATGGGAGATAGTTCGTTGTTGAGGTTTCACATTGATGGATGGTAGTGTTGTCATTATGGTAGATAGTTCGTCGTTGAGATGTTTTACTCTGAAGGATGCCAGTCTCTTCATTATGGGGGGTAGTTCGTTGTTATGGTTTCACTGTGATAATTAGTAGTCTTGTCATTATGGGAGATAGTTTGTTGTTAAGATATTTTGCTCTGATGGATGTTAGTCTCTTTATTATGGGAGATAGTTAGTGATTGAGATATATTTCTCTGATGGATTGTATTCTCGTCATTATGGGAGATAGTTAGTTGTTTAGATTTTTTACACTGATGGATGGTAGTATCTTCAGTGTTGGAGATAAATCGTTATTGAGGTTTTACTCCAATGGATGGTAGTCTCGTCATAATGGGAGATAGTTTGTTGTTGAGATATTTTACTTTAATGGATGGTAGTCTCTTTATTATGGGAGATAGTTAGTAATTGGGATATATTTCTATGATGGATGGTATTCTCGTCATTATGGGAGATAGTTCGTTGTTTAGATGTTTTACTCTGATGGATGGTAGTCTCTTTATTATGGGAGTTAGTTTGTTATAGAGGTTTTACTGTGATGGATGGTAGTCTCGTTATAATGGGAGATAGTTCGTTGTTGATATGTTTTTCTCTAATGGATTGTAGTATCTTCATTACGGGAAATAGTTTGTTGTTGAGGTTTTACTGCGATGGATGGCAATCTCGTCATTATAGGAGAAAAATAGTTGTTGAGACGTTTTACTCCGATGGAAGGTAGTCTCTTCATTATGTGAGACAAATCGCTATTGAGGTTTTACTCAGATGGATAAGAGTCTTATCCCTATTGGAGACAATTTATTATTGAGATCTTTTACTATAATGGATGGTAGTCTCTTCATTATAGGAGATAGTTTGTTGTCGAGATGTTTTACTTTGATGGATGGTAGTCTCGTAATTATGGGTGTTAGTTTGATGTTGAGATGTTTTATTCCGATGGATGGTTGACTCTTCATTATGGGAGATATTTAGTTGTTTAGATGTTTTACTCTGATGGATAGTAGTCTCTTCATTATGGGAGACAGATCGTTGTTGAGGTTTTACTCTGATGGATAGTAGTATTATCATTATGGGAGACAATTCATTGTTGAGATGTTTTACTCTGATGGTTGGTAGTCTCTTCATTTTGGGAGATAGTTCGTTGTTGAGGTTTCACTCCGATGGATGGTAGTCTCGTCATTATGGGAGATAGTTCATTGTTGAGATGTTTTACTCTAATGGATGGTAGTCTCTTCATTATGGGGGATAGTTCTTTGTTGAGGTTTCACTGTGATAATTGGCAGTCTTGTCATTATGGGAGATAGTTTGTTGTCAAGATGTTTTGCTCTGATGGATGATAGTCTCTTCATTATGGGAGATAGTTAGTGATTGAGATATCTTTTTCTGATTGATTGTATTCTCGTCATTATGGGAGATAGTTAGTTGTTTAGATTTTTTACACTGATGGATGGTAGTCTCATCATTATGGGAGATAGTTCGTTGTTGAGATGTTTTACTCTGATGGGTGGTAGTCTCTTCATTATGGGGGATAGTTCTTTGTTGAGGTTTCACTGTGATAACTGGTAGTCTTGTCATTATGGGAGATAGTTTGTTGTCAAGATGTTTTGCTCTGATGGATGGTAGTCTCTTCATTATGGGAGATAGTTAGTGATTGAGATATATTTCTCTGATGGATTGTATTCTCGTCATTATGGGAGATAGTTAGTTGTTTAGATTTTTTACACTGATGGATGGTAGCATCTTCATTGTTGGAGATAAATCGTTGTTGAGGTTTTACTCAAATGGATGGTAGTCTCGTCATAATGGGATATTGTTCGTTGTTGAGATATTTTACTTTAATGGATGGTAGTCTCTTCATTGTGGGAGACAGTTAGTGATTAAGATATATTTCTCTAATGGATGGTATTCTCGTCATTATGGGAGAGTTAGTTGTTTAGATTTTATATTTTGATGGATGGTAGTATCTTCATTTATGGAGATAATTCGTTGTTGAGGTTATACTCCAATGGATGGTTGTCTCATCCTAATGGGAGATAGTTTGTTGTTTAGATATTTTACTTTGATGGATGGTAGTCTACCCAGTATGGGAGATAGTTTATTACTAAGATGTTTTACTTCGATGGATAATAGTCTCTTTATTATGGGAGATAGTTCGTTGGTTAGGTTTTGCTCCGATGGATGGTAGTCTCTTCATTATGGGAGATAGCTCGGTGTTGAGGATTTACATCTATGGATGGTAGTCTCATCATTATGTGAGATAGTTCGTTGTTGAGATGTTTTACTCTGATGGATGGTAGCATCTTCATTATGGAAGATAGTTCATTATTAATATGTTTTACTCTGATGGAAGGTAGTCTCTTCATTATAGGAGACCGTTCATTGTAGAGGTTTTACTCCGATGGATGGTAGTCTCGTCATTAAGGGAGATAGTTTGTTATTGAGATGTTTTACTCTAATGAATGGTAGTCTCTTCATTATAGGAGATAGCTCGGTGTTGAGGATTTACTTATATTGATGGTAGTCTCATCATTATGTGAGATAGTTCATTGTTAAGATGTTTTACTCTGATGGATGGTAGTCTCATCATTATGGGAGATAGTTCGTTGTTGAGATGTTTTACTCTGATGGATGGTAGTCTCTTTATTATGGGAGTTAGTTTTTTATAGAGGTTTTACTGTGATGGATGCTAGTCTCGTTATTATGGGAGATATTTCGTTGTTGATATGTTTTTCTCTAATGGATTATAGTATCTTCATTACGGGTAATAGTTTGTTGTTGAGGTTTTACTGCGATGGATGGCAATCTCCTCATTATAGGAGAAAAATAGTTGTTAAGACGTTTTACTCCGATGGAATGTAGTCTCTTCATTATGTGAGACATATCGTTATTGAGGTTTTACTCAGATGGATAAGAGTCTTATCATTATTGGAGACAATTTTTTATTGAGATGTTTTATTATAATGGATTGTAGTCTCTTCATTATAGGAGATAGTTTGTTGTCGAGATGTTTTACTTTGATGGATGGTAGTCTCGTCATTATGGGTGTTAGTTTGTTGTTGAGATGTTTTATTCCGATGGATGGTTGCCTCGTCATTATGGGAGATAGTTAGTTGTTTAGATGTTTTACTCTGATGGATAGTAGTCTCTTCATTATGGGAGACAGATCGTTGTCGAGGTTTTACTCTGATGGATAGTAGTATTATCATTATGGGAGACAATTCATTGTTGAGATGTTTTACTCTGATGGTTGGTAGTCTCTTCATTCTGGGAGATAGTTCGTTATTGAGGTTTCACTCCGATGGATGGTAGTCTCTTCATTATGGGAGATAGTTCGTTGTTGAGTTGTTTTACTCTGATGGATGGTAGTCTCTTCATTACGGGGGATAGTTCTTTGTTGAGGTTTCACTGTGATAATTGGTAGTCTTTTCATAATGGGAGATAGTTTGTTGTCAAGATGTTTTGCTCTGATGGATGATAGTCTCTTCATTATGGGAGATAGTTAGTGATTGAGATATATTTCTCTGATGGATTGTATTCTCTTCATTATGGGAGATAGTTAGTTATTTAGATTGTTTACACTGATGGATGGTAGTATCTTCATTGTTGGAGATAAATCTTTACTGAGGTTTCACTCCAATGGATGGTAGTCTCGTCATAATGGGAGATAGTTTGTTGTTGAGATATTTTACTTTAATGGATGGTAGTCTCTTTAATATGGGAGATAGTTAGTAATTGGGATATATTTCTATGATGGATGGTATTCTCGTCATTATGGGAGATAGTTAGTTGTTTAGATTTTTTATACTGATGGATGGTAGTATCTTCATTGTTGGAGATAATTCGTTGTTGAGGTTTTTCTCCAATGGATGGTAGTCTAGTCAAAATGGGAGATAGTTTATTGTTGATATGTCTTACTTCAATGGATGATAGTCTCTTTATTATGGATGATAGCTTGTTGGTGTGGTTTTTCTTCTATGGATGGTAGTCTCTTCATTATGGTAGATAGCTCGGTGTTAAGGATTTACTTCGATGTATGGTAGTCTCATCATTATGTGAGATAGTTTGTTGTTGAGATGTTTTACTCTGATGGATGGTAGTATCTTCATTATGGAAGATAGTTCGTTATCGATATGTTTTACTCTGATGGAAGGTAGTCTCATCATTATAGGAGTCTGTTCATTTTAGAAGTTTTACTCCGATGGATGGTAGTCTCGTCATTATGGGAGATAGTTCGTTATTAAGATGTTTTACTCTGATGAATGGTAGTCTCTTCATTATGGGAGATAGCTCGGTGTTAAGGATTTACTTAGATGCATGGTAGTCTCATCATTATGTGAGATACTTCGTTGTTAAGATATTTTACTCTGATGGATGGTAGTCTCGTCATTATGGGAGATATTTCGTTGTTGAGATGTTTTACTCCGATGGATGGTAGTCTCTTTATTATGGGAGTTAGTTTGTTATAGAGGTTTTACTCTGATGGATGGTATTCTCGTTATTATGGGAGATAGTCCGTTGATGAGATGTTTTTCTCTAATGGATGGTAGTATCTTCATTATGGGAAACAATTTATTGTTTAGGTTTTACTGCGATGGATGGCAATCTCGTCACTATAGGAGAAAAATAGTTGTTAAGACGTTTTACTCCGATGGAAGGCAGTCTCTTCATTACGGGAGATAGGTCTTTATTGAGGTTATACACAGATGGATAAGAGTCTTATCATTGTGGGAGACAATTTGTTGTTGATATGTTTTACTATAATGGATGGTAGTCTCTTCATTATAGGAGATAGTTCGTTGTCGAGATGTTTTACTTTGATGGATGGTAGTCTCGTTATTATGGGTGTTAGTTTGTTGTTGAGTTGTTTTATTCCGATGGATGGTTGACTCGTCATTATGGGAGATAGTTAGTTGTTTAGATGTTTTACTCTGATGGATAGTAGTCTCTTCATTATGGGAGACAAATCGTTGTTGAGGTTTTACTCTGATGGATAGTAGTATTATCATTATGGGAGACAATTCATTGTTGAGATGTTTTACTCTGATGGTTGGTAGTATCTTCATTATGGAAGATAGTTCGTTGTTGAGGTTTCACATTGATGGATGGTAGTCTCGTCATTATGGGAGTTAGTTCGTTGTTGAGATGTTTTACTCTGAAGGATGGTAGTCTCTTCATTATGGGAGATAGTTAGTGATTGAGATATATTTCTCTGATGGATTGTATTCTCGTCATTATGGGAGATAGTTAGTTGTTTAGATTTTTTACACTGTTGGATGGTAGTATCTTCATTGTTAGAGATAAATCGTTATTGAGGTTTTACTCCAATGGATGGTAGTCTCTTCATAATGGGAGATTGTTCGTTGTTAAGATATTTTACTTTAATGGATGGTAGTCTCTTCATTATGGGAGACAGTTAGTGATTAAGATATATTTCTCTGATGGATGGTATTCTCGTCATTATGGGAGAGTTAGTTGTTTAGATTTTATATTTTGATGGATGGTAGTATCTTCATTTATGGAGATAATTCGTTGTTGAGGTTTTACTCCAAAGGATGGTTGTCTCATCCTAATGGGAGTTAGTTCGTTGTTGAGATATTTTACTTTGATGGATGGTAGTCTACCCAGCATGGGAGATAGTTTATTACTAAGATGTTTTACTTCGATGGATGATAGTCTCTTTATTATGGGAGATAGTTCGTTGGTTAGGTTTTGCTCTGATGGATGGTAGTCTCTTCATTATGGGAGATAACTCGGTGTTGAGGATTTACTTCGATGGATGGTAGTCTCATCATTATGTGAGATAGTTCGTTGTTGAAATGTTTTACTCTGATGGATGGTAGTATCTTCATTATGGAAGATAGTTCGTTATTGATATGTTTTACTCTGATGGAAGGTAGTCTCTTCATTATAGGAGACCATTCATTGTAGAGGTTTTACTCCGATGGATGGTAGTCTCGTCATTATGGGAGATAGTTTGTTATTGAGATGTTTTACTCTAATGAATTGTAGTCTCTTCATTATGGGAGATAGCTCGGTGTTGAGGATTTACTTAGATTGATGGTAGTCTCATCATTATGTGAGATAGTTCATTGTTAAGATGTTTGACTCTGATGGATGGTAGTCTCATCATTATGGGAGATAGTCCGTTGTTGAGATGTTTTACTCCGATGGATGGTAGTCTCTTTATTATGGGAGTTAGTTTGTTATAGAGGTTTTACTGTGATTGATGGTAGTCTCGTTATTATGGGAGATAGTTCGTTGTTGATATGTTTTTCTCTAATGGATTGTAGTATCTTCATTACGGTAAATAGTTTGTTGTTGAGGTTTTACTGTGATGGATGGAAATCTCGTCATTATCGTAGAAAAATAGTTGTTGAGACGTTTTATCCCGATGGAAGGTAGTCTCTTCATTATGTGAGACAGATCGCTGTTGAGGTTTTACTCAGATGGATAAGAGTCTTATCATTATTGGAGACAATTTGTTATTGAGATGTTTTACTCTGATGGATGGTAGTCTCTTCATTATAGGAGATAGTTCGTTGTCGAGATGTTTTACTCTGATGGATGGTAGTCTCATAAATATGGGAGATAGTTATTGATTGAGATGTTATACTTTGATGGATGGTAGTCTCGTCATTATGGGTGTTAGTTTGTTGTTGAGATGTTTTATTCCGATGGATGGTTAACTCGTCATTATGGGAGATAGTTAGTTGTTTAGATGTTTTACTCTGATGGATAGTAGTCTCTTCATTATGGGAGACATATCGTTGTTGAGGTTTTACTCTAATGGATATTAGTATTATCATTATGGGAGACAATTCATTGTTGAGATGTTTTACTCTGATAGTTGGTAGTCTCTTCATTCTGGGAGATAGTTCGTTGTTGAGGTTTCACTCCGATGGATGGTAGTCTCGTCATTATGGGAGATAGTTCATGGTTGAGATGTTTTACTCTGAAGGATGGTAGTCTCTTCATTATGGGGGATAGTTTGTTGTTGAGGTTTCACTATGATAATTAGTAGTCTTGTCATTATTGGAGATAGTTTGTTGTCAATATGTTTTGCTCTGATGGATGGTAGTCTCTTCATTATGGGAGATAGTTAGTGATTGAGATATATTTCTCTGATGGATTGTATTCTCGTCATTTTGGGAGATAGTTAGTTGTTTAGATTTTTTACACTGATGGATGGTAGTATCTTCATTGTTGGAGATAAATCGTTATTGAGGTTTTACTCCAATGGATGGTAGTCTCGTCATAATGGGAGATAGTTTGTTGTTGAGATATTTTACTTTAATGGATGGTAGTCTCTTTATTATGGGAGATAGTTAGTAATTGGGATATATTTCTATGATGGATGGTATTCTCGTCATTATGGGAGATAGTTAGTTGTTTAGATTTTTTATACTGATGGATGGTAGTATCTTCATTGTTGGAGATAATTTGTTGTTGAGGTTTTTCTCCAATGGATGGTAGTCTCGTCAAAATGGGAGATAGTTTATTGTTGATATGTCTTACTTCGATGGATGATAGTCTCTTTATTATGGGTGATAGTTCATTGGTGAGGTTTTGCTCCGATGGAAGGTAGTCTCTTCATTATGGGAGATAGCTCGGTGTTGAGCATTTACTTAGATGGATGGTAGTCTCATCATTATGTGAGATAGTTAGTTGTTGATATGTTTTACTCTGATGGATGGTAGTATCTTCATTATGGAAGATAGTTCGTTATCGATATGTTTTACTCTGATGGAAGGTTGTCTCTTCATTATAGGAGACCCTTCATTGTAGAGGTTTTACTCCGATGGATGGTAGTCTCCTCATTATGGGAGATAGATCGTTATTGAGATGTTTTACTCTGATGAATGGTAGTCTCTTCATTATGGGAGATAACTCGGTGTTGAGGATTTACTTAGATGCAAGGTAGTCTCATAATTATATGAGATAGTTCGTTGTTGAGATATTTTACTTTGATGGATGGTAGTCTCGTCATTATGGGAGATATTTCGTTGTTGAGATGTTTTACTCCGATTGATGGTAGTCTCTTTATTATGGGAGTTAGTTTGTTATAGAGGTTTTACTCTGATGGATGGTATTCTCGTTATTATGGGAGATAGTCCGTTATTGAGATGTTTTTCTCTAATGGATGGTAGTATCTTCATAATGGGAAACGGTTTATTGTTTAGGTTTTACTGCGATGGATGGTGGTCTCGTCATTATAGGAGATAAATCATTGTTGAGACGTTTTACTCAGATGGAAGGTAGTCTCTTCATTACGGGAGATAGATCTTAATTGAGGTTATACTCAGATGGATAAGAGTCTTATCATTGTGGGAGACAGTTTGTTGATGAGATGTTTTACTCTGTTGGATGGTAGTCGCTTCATTATAGGAGATAGTTCGTTGTCGATATGTTTTACTCTGATGGATGGTAGTCTCGTAATTATGGGAGATAATTATTGATTGAGATGTTTTACTTCGATGGACGGTAGTCTCATCATTATAGGAGTTAGTTAGTTGTTGAGATGTTTTATTCCGATGGATGGTTGACTCGTCATTATGGGAGATAGTTCGTTGTTGATATGTTTTACTCTGATGGATGGTAGTCTCTTCATTATGGGAGACAGATCTTTATTGAGGTTTCACTCTGATAATTGGTAGTCTTGTCATTATGGGAGATAGTTTGTTGTCAAGATGTTTTGCTCTGATGGATGGTTGTCTCTTTATTATGGGAGATAGTTAGTGATTGAGATATATTTCTCTAATGGATGGCATTCTCGTCATTATGGGAGATAGTTAGTTGTTTAGATTTTTTACACTGATGGATGGTAGTATCTTCATTGTTTGAGATAATTCGTTGTTGAGGTTTAACTCTAATGGATGGTAGTCTCGTCATAATAAGAGATAGTTTGTTGCTGAGATATTTTACTTTGTTGGATGGTAGTCTCTTCATTATGGGATATAGTTAGTGATTGAAATATATTTCTCTGATGGATGGTATTCTCGTCAATATGGGAGATAGTTAGTTGTTTAGATTTTTTACACTGATGGATGGTAGTATCTTCATTTAGGTTTTACTCCAATGGATGGTAGTCTTGTCATAATGGGAGATAGTTTGTTGCTGAGATGTTTTACTTCGTTGGATGATAGTCTCTTTATTATGGGTGATAGTTCGTTGGTGAGGTTTTTCTCCGATGGATGGTAGTCTCTTCATTATGGGAGATAGTTCGTTGTTGAGATGTTTTACTCTGATGGATGGTAGTATCTTCATTATGGAAGATAGTTCGTTATCGATATGTTTTACTCTGATGGAAGGTAGTCTCTTCATTATAGGAGACCGTTCATTGTAGAGGTTTTACTCCGATGGATGGTAGTCTCGTCATTATGGGAGATAGTTCGTTATTCAGATGTTTTACTCTGATGAATGGTAGTCTCTTTATTATGGGAAATAACTCGGTGTTGAGGATTTACTTAGATGCATGGCAGTCTCATCATTATGTCAGATAGTCCATTGTTAAGATATTTTACTTTGATGGATGGTAGTCTCGTCATTATGGGAGATATTTCGTTGTTGAGATGTTTTACTCCGATGGATGGTAGTCTCTTTATTATGGGAGTTAGTTTGTCATAGAGGTTTTACTCTGATCGATGGTAGTCTCGTTATTATGGGAGATAGTCCGTTTTTGAGATGTTTTTCTCTAAAGGAAAGTAGTATCTTCATTACGGGAATTATTTGTTGTTGAGGTTTTACTGCGATGGATGGTAGTCTCGTCATTGTAGGGGATAAATCGTTTTTAATACATTTTACACCGATGGAAGGTAGTCTCTTCATTACGGGAGACAGATCGTTATTGAGGTTTTACTCAGATGGATAAGAGTCTTATCATTATGGGAGACAGTTTGTTGTTGAGATGTTTTACTCTGATGGATGGTAGTCTCTTCGTTATAGGAGATAGTTCGTTGTCGAGATGTTTTACTCTGATGGATGTTACTCTCATAATTATGGTAGATAGTTATTGATTGAGATGTTTTATTTTGATGGATGGTAGTCTCGTCATTATGGGAGTTAGTTTGTTGTTGAGATGTTATATTCTGATGGATGGTAGACTCGTCATTATGGGAGATAGTTAGTTGTTTAGATGTTTTACTCCGATGGATGGTAGTCTCTTCATTATGGGAGACAGATCGTTGTTGAGGTTTTACTCCGATGGATAGTTGTCTTATCATTATGGGAGACAGTTCGTTGTTGAGATGCTTTACTCTGATGGTTGGTAGTCTCTTCCTTCTTGGAGATAGTTCGTTGTTGAGGTTTCACTCTGATGGATAGTACTCTCGTCATTATGGGAGGTAGTTCGTTGTTGAGATGTTTTACTCTGATGGATGGTAGTCTCTGCATTATGGGAGATAGTTTGTTGTTGAGGTTTCACTCTGATAATCGGTAGTATTGTCATTATGGGAGATAGTTTGTTGTCAAGATGTTTTTCTATGATGGATGGTTGTCTCTTCATTATGGGAGATAGTTAGAGATTGAGATATATTTCTCTAATGGATGGCATTCTCGTCATTATGGGAGATAGTTAGTTTGTTAGATTTTTTTACATTGATGGATGGTAGTATCTTTATTGTATGAGATAATTTGTTGTTGAGGTTTAACTCTAATGGATGGTAGTCTCGTCATAATAAGAGATAGTTTGTTGTTGAGATATTTTACTTTGTTGGATGGTAGTCTCTTCATTATGGGAGATAGTTAGTGATTGAGATATATTTCTCTGATGGATGGTATTCTCGTCAATATGGGAGATAGTTAGTTGTTTAGATTTTTTACAATGATGGATGGTAGTATATTCATTGTTGGAGATAATTTATTATTTAGGTTTTACTCCAATGGCTGGTAGTCTTATCATAATGGGAGATAGTTTGTTGCTGAGATGTTTTACTTCGATGGATGATAGTCTCTTTATTATGGGTCATAGTTCATTGGTGAGGTTTTGCTCTGATGGATGGTAGTATCTTCATTATGGAAGATAGTTCGTTATCGATATGTTTTACTCTGATGGAAGATAGTCTCTTCATTATAGGAGACCGTTCATTGTAGAGGTTTTACTCTGATGGATGGTAGTCTCTTCATTATGGGAGATAGTTCGTTATTCAGATGTTTTACTCTGATGAATGGTAGTCTCTTTATTATGGGAAATAGCTCGGTGTTGAGGATTTACTTAGATGCATGGCAGTCTCATCATTATGTGAAATAGTCCATTGTTGAGATATTTTACTTTGATGGATGGTAGTCTCGTCATTATGGGAGATATTTCGTTGTTGAGATGTTTTACTCCGATGGATGGTAGTCTCTTTATTATGGGAGTTAGTGTGTCATAGAGGTTTTACTTTGATCGATGGTAGTCTCGTTATTATGGGTGATAGTCCGTTGTTGAGATGTTTTTCTCTAATGGATAGTAGTATCTTCATTACGGGAATTATTTGTTGTTGAGGTTTTATTGCGATGGATGGTAGTCTCGTCATTGTAGGGGATAAATCATTTTTAAGACGTTTTACACCGATGGAAGGTAGTCTCTTCATTACGGGAGACAGATCGTTATTGAGGTTTTACTCAGATGGATAAGAGACTTATCATTATGGGAGACAGTTTGTTGATGAGATGTTTTACTCTGATGGATGGTAGTCTCTTCATTATAGGAGATAGTTCGTTGTCGAGATGTTTTACTCTGATGGATGTTAGTCTCGTAATTATGGGAGATAGTTATTGATTGTGATGTTTTATTTTGATGGATGGTAGTCTCGTCATTATAGGAGTTAGTTTGTTGTTGAGATGTTATATTCTGATGGATGGTTGACTCGTCATTATGGGAGATAGTTAGTTGTTTAGATGTTTTACTCCGATGGATGGTAGTCTCTTCATTATGGGAGACAGATCGTTGTTGAGGTTTTACTCCGATGGATAGTTATCTTATCATTATGGGAGACAATTCGTTGTTGAGATGTTTTACTCTGATGGTTGGTAGTCTCTTCATTCTGGGAGATAGTTCGTTGTTGAGGTTTCACTCTGATGGATAGCAGTCTCGTCATTATGGGAGGTAGTTCGTTGTTGAGATGTTTTACGCTGATGGATGGTAGTCTCTTCATTATGGGAGATAGTTCGTTGTTGAGGTTTCACTCTGATAATTGGTTTCTTGTCATTATGGGAGATAGTTTTTGTCAAGATGTTTTTATCTGATGGATGGTTGTTTCTTAATTATGGGAGATAGTTAGAGATTGAGATATATTTCTCAAATGGATGGTATTCTCGTCATTATGGGAGATAGTTAGTTGTTTAGATTTTTTACACTGATGGATGGTAGAATCTTCATTGTTTTAGATAATTGGTTGTTGAGGTTTAACTCTAATGGATGGTAGTCTCGTCATAATGGGTGATAGTTCGTTGTTGAGATATTTTACTTTGATGGATGGTAGTCTCTTCATTATGGGAGATAGTTGGTGATTGAGATATATTTCTCTGATAGATGGTATTCTCGTCAATATGGGAGATAGTTAGTTGTTTAGATTTTTTACACTGATGGATGGTAGTATCTTCATTGTTGGAGATAATTTATTGTTGAGGTTTTACTCCAATGGATGGTAGTCTTGTCATAATGGGAGATAGCTTGTTGCTGAGATGTTTTCCTTCGATGGATGATAGTCTCTTTATTATGGGTGATAGTTCATTGGTGAGGTTTTGCTCCGATGGATGGTAGTCTCTTCATTATGGGAGATAGTTCGTAGTTGAGATGTTTTACTCTGATGGATGGTAGTATCTTAATTAAGGAAGATAGTTCGTTATCAATATGTTTTACTCTGATGGAAGGTAGTCTCTTCATTATAGGAGACCGTTCATTCTAGAGGTTTTACTCCGATGGATGGTAGTCTCGTCATTATGGGAGATAGTTCGTTATTCAGATGTTTTACTCTGATGAATGGTAGTCTCTTCATTATGGGAAATAGCTCATTGTTGAGGATTTACTTAGATGCATGGCAGTCTCATCATTATGTGAGATAGTCCATTGTTGAGATATTTTACTTTGATGGATGGTAGTCTCGTCATTATTGGAGATATTTTGTTGTTGAGATGTTTTACTCCAATGGATGGTAGTCTCTTTATTATGGGAGTTAGTTTGTCATAGAGGTTTTACTCTGATGGATGTTAGTCTCGTTATTATGGGAGATAGTTCGTTGTTGAGATGTTTTTCTCTAATGGATGGTAGTATCTTCATTACGGTAAACAATTTGTTGTTGAGGTTTTACTGCGATGGATGGTAGTCTCGTTATTATAGGAGATAAATCGTTTTTAAGAAGTTTTACACTGATGGATGGTAGTCTCTTCATTACGGGAGACAAATCGTTATTGAGGTTTTACTCAGATGGATAAGAGTCTTATCAATATGGGAGACAATTTGTTGTTGAGATGTTTGACTCTGATGGATGGTAGTCTCTTCATTATAGGAGATAGTTCGTTGTCAAGATGTTTTACTCTGATGGATGTTAGTCTCGTAATTATGGGAGATAGTTATTGATTGAGATGTTTTATTTTGATGGATGGTAGTCTCGTCATTATGGGAGTTAGTTTGTTGTTGTTGAGATGTTATATTTCGATGGATGGTTAACTCGTCATTATGGGAGATAGTTAGTTGTTTAGATGTTTTACTCTGATGGATGGTAGTCTCTTCATTATGGGAGACAGATCGTTGTTTAGGTTTTACTCTGATGGATAGTTGTCTTATCATTATGGGAGACAGTTCGTTGTTGAGATGTTTTACTCTGATGGTTGGTAGTCTCTTCATTCTGGGAGATAGTTTATTGTTGAGGTTTCACTCTGATGGATAGTAGTCTCGTCATTATGGGAGGTAGTTCGTTGTTGAGATGTTTTACTCTGATGGATGGTAGTCTCTTCATTATGGGAGATAGTTCGTTGTTGAGGTTTCACTCTAATAATTGGTAGTCTTGTCATTATGGGAGATAGTTTGTTGTCAAGATGTTTTGCTCTGATGGATGGTTGTCTCTTCATTATGGGATATAGTTAGATATTGAGATATATTTCTCTAATGGATGGTATTCTCGTCATTATGGGAGATAGTTTGTTGTTTATATTTTTTACACTGATGGATGGTAGTATCTTCATTGTTTGAGATAATTCGTTGTTGAGGTTTAACTCTAATGGATGGTAGTCTCGTCATAATGGGAGATAGTTCGTTGTTGAGATATTTTACTTTGATGGATGGTAGTCTCTTCATTATGGGAGATAGTTAGTGATTGAGATATATTTCTCTGATGGATGGTATTCTTGTCAATATGGGAGATAGTTAGTTGTTTAGATTTTTTACACTGATGGATGGTAGCATCTTCTTTGTTAGAGATAATTTATTGTTGAGGTTTTACTCCAATGGATGGTAGTCTTGTCATAATGGGAGATAGTTTGTTGCTGAGATGTTTTCCTTTGATGGATGATAGTCTCTTTATTATGGGTGATAGTTCGTTGGTGAGGTTTTGCTCCGATGGATGGTAGTCTCTTCATTATGGGAGATAGTTCGTTGTTGAGATGTTTTACTCTGATGGATGGAAGTATCTTCATTATGGAAGATAGTTCGTTATCGATATGTTTTACTCTGATGGAAGGTAGTCTCTTCATTATAGGAGACCATTCATTGTAGAGGTTTTACTTCGATGGATGGTAGTCTCGTCATTATGGGAGATAGTTCGTTATTCAGATGTTTTACTTTGATGAATGGTAGTCTCTTCATTATGGGAAATAGCTCGGTGTTGAGGATTTACTTAGATTCATGGTAGTCTCATCATTATGTAAGATAGTCCATTATTGAGATATTTTACTTTGATGGATGGTAGTCTCGTCATTATGGGAGATATTTTGATGTTGAGATGTTTTACTTTGATGGATGGTAGTCTCTTTATTATGGGAGTTAGTTTGTCATAGAGGTTTTACTCTGATAGATGATAGTCTCGTTATTATGGGAGATAGTCCGTTGTTGAGATGTTTTTCTCTAATGGATGGTAGTATCTTCATTATAGGAAACAATTTGTTGTTGAGGTTTTACTGCGATGCATGGTAGTCTCGTCATTATAGGAGATAAATTGTTTTTGAGACTTTTTACACCATTGGGAAGGTAGTCTCTTATTTATGGGTGACAGATCGTTATTGAGGTTTTACTCTGTTGGATAAGAGTCTTATCATTATGGGAGACCGTTTGTTGTTGAGATGTTTTACTCTGATGGATGGTAGTCTCTTCATTATAGGAGATAGTTCGTTGTCGAGATGTTTTACTCTGATGGATGTTAGTCTCGTAATTATGGGAGATACTTATTGATTGAGATGTTTTTCTCTAATGGATTGTAGTGTCTTCATTACAGGAAATAGTTTGTTGTTGAGGTTTTACTGCGATGGATGGCAATCTCGTCATTATAGGAGAAAAATAGTTGTTGAGACGTTTTACTCCGATGGAAGGTAGTCTCTTCATTATGTGAGACATATCGCTATTGTGGTTTTACTCAGATGGATCAGAGTCATATCATTATGGGAGATCATTTGTTATTGAGATGTTTTACTCTGATGGATGGTAGTCTAATCATTATGGGAGTTAGTTTGTTGTTGAGATGTTTTATTCCAATGGATGGTTGACTCGTCATTATGGGAGATAGTTAGTTGTTTAGATGTTTTACTTCGATTGATGGTAGTCTCTTCATTATGGGAGACAAATTGTTGTTGAGGTTTTACTCCGATGGATAGTAGTTTTATCATTATGGGAGGTACTTCATTGTTGAGATGTTTTACTCTGATGGATGGTAGTCTCTTCATTATGGGAGATAGTTCGTTGTTGAGGTTTCACTCTGATAATTGGTAGTCTTGTCATTTTGGAAGATAGTTTGTTGTCAAGATGTTTTGCCCTAATGGATGGTTGTCTGTTCATTATGGGAGATAGTTAGTGATTGAGATATATTTCTCTGATGGATGGTATTCTCGTCATTATGGGAGATAGTTAGTTGTTTAAATTTTTTACACTGATGGATGGTAGTATCTTCATTGTTGCAGATAATTCGTTGTTGAGGATTAACTCCAATGGATGGTAGTCTCGTCATAATGGGAGATATTTTGTTGTTGAGATATTTTACTTTGATGGATGGTAGTCTCTTCATTATGGGAGATAGTTAGTGATTGAGATATATTTCTCTGATTGATGGTATTCTCGTCATTATGGGAGATAGTTAGTTGTTTAGATTTTTTACACTGATGGATAGTAATATCTTCATTGTTGGAGATAATTTGTTGTTGAGGTTTTACTCCAATGGATGGTAATCTTGTCATAATGGGAAATAGTTTGTTGCTGAGATGTTTTACTTCGATGGATGGTAGTCTCTTTATTATGGGTGATAGTTCGTTGGTGAGGTTTTGCTCTGATGGATGGTAGTCTCTTCATTATGGGAGATAGCTCGGTGTTAAGGATTTACTTCGATGGATGGTAGTCTCATCATTATGTGAGATAGTTCGTTGTTGAGATGTTTTACTCTAATGGATGGTAGTATCTTCATTATGGAAGATAGTTCGTTATCGATATGTTTTACTCTGATGGAAGGTAGTCTCTTCATTATAGGAGATCGTTCATTGTAGAGGTTTTACTCCGATAGATGGTAGTCTCGTCATTATGGGAGATAGTTCGTTATTCAGATGTTTAACTTTGATGAATTGTAGTCTCTTCAGTATGGGAGATAGCTCGGTGTTGAGGATTTACTCTGATGGATGGTAGTCTCGTCATTATGGGAGATATTTCGTTATTGAGATGATTTACTCCGATGGATGCTAGTCTCTTTATTATGGGACGAAGTTTGTCATAGTGGTTTTACTATGATGGATGGTAGTCTCGTTATTATGGGAGATAGTCCGTTGTTGAGATGTTTTTCTCTAATAAATGGTAGTATCTTCATTACGGGAAACAGTTTTTTATTGAGGTTTTACTGTGATGGATGGTAGTCTCGTCATTATAGGAGATAAATCGCTGTTGATACGTTTTACTCCGATGGAAAGTAGTCTCTTCATTACGGGAGACAAATCGTTATTGAGTTTTTACTCAGATGGATAAGAGTCTTATCATTATGGAAGACAGTTTGTTGTTGAGATGTTTTACTGTGATGGATGGTAGGCTCTTCATTATAGGAGATAGTACGTTGTCGAGATGTTTTACTCTGATGGATGGTAGTCTCTTCATTATGGGAGATAGTTTTTTGAGATATTTTACTTTGATCGATGGTAGTCTGGTCATTATGGGAGTTACTTTGTTGTTGAGATGTTTTATTCTGATGGATGGTGGACTCGTCATTATGGGAGATAGTTAGTTATTTATATGTTTTACTCTGATGGATGGTAGTCTCTTCATTATGGGAGACGTATCGTTGTTGAGGTCTTACTCCGATGGATAGTAGTCTTATCATTAACGGAGACAGTTCATTGTTGAGATGTTTTACTCTGATGGTTGGTAGTCTCTTCATTCTGGGAGATAGTTTGTTGTTGATGTTTCACTCTGATAATTGGTAGTCTTGTCATTATGGGAGATAGTTTGTTGTCAAGATGTTATGCTCTGATGGATGGTAGTCTCTTCATTATCGGAGATAGTTAGTGATTGATATATATTTCTCTGATGGATGGTATTCTCGTCATTATGGGAGATAGTTAGTTGTTTAGGTTTTTTACACTGATGGATGGTATTATCTTCATTGTTGGAGATAATTCGTTGTTGAGGATTAACTCCAATGGATGGTAGTCTCGTCATAACCAGAGATAGTTCGTTGTTGAGATATTTTACTTTGATGGCTGGTAGTCTCTTCATTATGGGAGATAGTTAGTAATTGAGATATATTTCTCTGATGGATGGTATTCTCAATATTATGGGAGATAGTTAGTTGTTTATATTTTTTACTCCGATGGATGGTAGTCTCTTCATTATGCGAGACAAATCGTTGTTGAGGTTTTATTCCGATGGATAGTAGTCTTATCATTATGGGAGACAGTTCGTTGTTGAGATGTTTTACTATGATGGTTGATAGTCTCTTCATTCTGGGAGATAGTTCGTTGTTGAGGTTTCACTCTGATGGATAGTAGTCTCATCATTATGGGAGGTAGTTTGTTGTTGAGATGTTTTACTCTGATGGATGGTAGTCTCTTTGTTATGGGAGATAGTTCGTTGTTGAGGTTTCACTCTGATAATTGGTAGTCTTGTCATTATGGGAGATAGTTTATTGTCAAGATGTTTTGCTCTGATGGATGGTTGTCTCTTGATTATGGGAGATAGTTAGTGATTGAGATATATTTCTCTAATGGATGGTATTCTCGTCATTATGGGAGATAGTGAGTTGTTTAGATTTATTACACTGATGGATGGTAGTATCTTCATTGTTTGAGATAATTCGTTGTTGAGGTTAAACTCCAATGGATGGTTGTCTCGTCATAATGGGAGATAGTTCATTGTTGAGATATTTTACTTTGATGGGTGGTAGTCTCTTTATTATGGGAGATAGTTAGTGATTGAGATATATTTCTCTGATGGATGGTATTCTCGTCATTATGGGAGATAGTTAATTGTTTAGATTTTTTACTCCGATGGATGGTAGTCTCTTCATTATGGGAGACAGATCGTTGTTGAGGTTTTACACCGATGGATAGTAGTCTTATCATTATGGGAGACAGTTCGTTGTTGAGATGTTTTACTATGAAGGTTGATAGTCTCTTCATTCTGGGACATAGTTTGTTATTGAGGTTTCACTCTGATGGATAGTAGTCTCGTCATTATTGGAGGTAGTTCGTTGTTGAGATGTTTTACTTTGTTGGATGGTAGTCTCTTCATTATGGGAGATAGTTTGTTGTTGAGGTTTCACTCTGATAATTGGTAGTATTCTCATTATGGGAGATAGTTTATTGTCAGGATGTTTTGCTCTGATGGATGGTTGTCTCTTGATTTTGGGAGATAGTTAATGATTAAGATATATTTCTCTAATGGATGGTATTCTCGTCATTATGGGAGATAGTTAGTTGTTTAGATTTATTACACTGATGGATGGTAGTATCTTCATTGTTTGAGATAATTCGTTGTTGAGGTTTAAAACTAATGGATGGTTGTCTCGTCATAATGGGAGATAGTTCGTTTTTGAGATATTTTACTTTGATGGATGGTAGTCTCTTCATTATGGGAGATAGTTAGTGATTGAGATATATTTCTCTGATGGATGGTATTCTCATCATTATGGGAGATAGTTAGTTGTTTATATTTTTTACTCCGATGGATGGTAGTCTCTTCATTATGGGAGACAGATCTTTATTGAGGTTTTACGCCGATGGATAGTAGTCTTATCATTATGGGAGACAGTTCGTTGTTGAGATGTTTTACTATGATGGTTGATAGTCTCTTCATTCTGGGAGATAGTTCGTTGTTGAGGTTTCACTCTGATGGATAGTAGTCTCATCGTTATGGGAGGTAGTTTGTTGTTGAGATGTTTTACTCTGATGGATGGTAGTCTCTTCGTTATGGGAGATAGTTCGTTGTTGAGGTTTCACTCTGATAATTGGTAGTCTTGTCATTATGGGAGATAGTTTATTGTCAAGATGTTTTGCTCTGATGGATGGTTGTCTCTTGATTATGGGAGATAGTTAATGATTGAGATATATTTCTCTAATGGATGGTATTCTCGTCATTATGGGAGATAGTTAGTTGTTTAGATTTATTACACTGATGGATGGTAGTATCTTCATTGTTTGAGATAATTCGTTGTTGAGGTTTAACTCCAATGGATGGTTATCTCGTCATAATGGGAGATAGTTCGTTGTTGAGATATTTTACTTTGATGGATGGTAGTCTCTTTATTATGGGAGATAGTTAGTGATTGAGATATATTTCTCTGATGGATGGTATTCTCGTCATTATGGGAGATAGTTAGTTGTCAAGATGTTTTGCTCTGATGGATTGTTGTCTGTTCATTATGGGAGATAGTTAGTGATTGAGATATATTTCTCTGATGGATGGTATTTTCGTCATTATAAGAGACAGTTAGTTGTTTAAATTTTACACTGATGGATGGTAGTATCTTCATTGTTGGAGATAATTCGATGTTGAGGATTAACTCCAATGGATGGTAGTCTCATCATAATTGGAGGTAGTTTGTTGTTGAGATATTTTACTTTGATGGATGGTAGTCTCTTCATTATGGGAGATAGTTAGTGATCGAGATATATTTTTCTGATGGATGGTATTCTCCTCGTTATGGGAGATAGTTAGTTGTTTAGATTTTTTACACTGATGGATCGTAATATCTTCATTGTTGCAGATAATTTGTTGTTGAGGTTTTACTCCAATGGATGGTAATCTTGTCATAATGGGAGATAGTTTGTTGCTGAGATGTTTTACTTCGATGGATGATAGTCTCTTTATTTTGGGTGATAGTTCATTGGTGAGGTTTTGCTCTGATGGATGGTAGTCTCTTCATTATGGGAGATAGCTCGGTGTTGAGGATTTACTTCGATGGATGGTAGTCTCATCCTTATGTGAGATAGTTTGTTGTTGAGATGTTTTACTCTAATGGATGGTAGTATCTTCATTATGGAAGATAGTTTGTTATCGATATGTTTTACTCTGATGGAAGGTAGTCTCTTCATTATAGGAGATCGTTCATTGTAGAGGTTTTACTCCGATGGATGGTAGTCTCGTCATTATGGGAGATAGTTTGTTATTCAGATGTTTTACTCTGATGAATGGTAGTCTCTTAATTATGGGAGATAGCTCGTTGTTGAGGATTTACTCTGATGGATGGTAGTCTCGTCATTATGGGAGATATTTCGTTGTTGAGATGATTTAATCCGATGGATGGTAGTCTCTTTATTATGGGAGTTAGTTTGTCAAAGAGGTTTTACTCTCATGGATGGTAGTCTCGTTATTATGGGAGATAGTCCGTTGTTTAGATGTTTTTCTCTAATGGATGGTAGTATCTTCATTAATGGAAAATGTTTTTTGTTGAGGTTTTACTGCGATGGATGGTAGTCTCGTCATTATAGGAGATAAATCGTTATTGATATGTTTTACTCCGATGGAAGGTAGTCTCTTCATTACGGGAGACAGATCGTTATTGAGGTTTTACTCAGATGGATAAGAGTCTTATCATTATGGGAGACAGTTTCTTGTTGAGATGTATTACTCTGATGGATGGTAGTCTCTTCATTATAGGAGATAGTACGTTGTCGAGATGTTTTACTCTGATGGATGGTAGTCTCTTCATTATGGGAGATAGTTATTGATTGAGATGTTTTACTTTGATGGATGATAGTCTCGTCATTATGGGAGATAGTTAGTTGTTTAAATTTTTTACAGTGATGGATGTTATTATCTTCATTGTTGGAGATAATTCATTGTTGAGGATTAACTCCAATGGATGGTAGTCTCGTCATAACCGGAGATAGTTCGTTGTTGAGATATTTTACTTTGAAGGATGGTAGTCTCTTCATTATGGGAGATAGTTTGTGATTGAGATATATTTCTCTGATGGATGGTATTCTCGTCATTATGGGAGATAGTTAGTTGTTTATATTTTTTACTCTGATGGATGGTAGTCTCTTCATTATGGGAGACATATCGTTGTTGAGGTTTTACTCCGAAGGATAGTAGTCTTATCATTATGGGAGACAGTTCGTTGTTGAGATGTTTTACTATGATGGTTGATAGTCTCTTCATTCTGGGAGATAGTTGGTTGTTGAGGTTTCACTCTGATGGATAATAGTCTTGTCATTATGGGAGGAAGTTCGTTATTGAGGTTTCACTCTGATAATTGGTAATCGTGTCATTATGGGAGATAGTTTATTGTCAAGATGTTTTGCTCTGATGGATGGTTGTCTCTTTATTATGGGAGATAGTTAGTGATTGAGATATATTTCTCTGATGGATGGTATTCTCGTCATTATGGGAGATAGTTAGTTGTTTATATTTTTTACACTGATGGATGGTAGTATCTTCATTATTTGAGATAATTCGTTGTTGAGGTTTAACTCTAATGGATGGTTGTCTCGTCATAATGGGAGATAGTTCGTTGTTGAGATATTTTACTTTGATGGATGGTAGTCTCTTCATTATGGGAGATAGTTAGTGATTGAGATATATTTCTCTGATGGATGGTAGTCTCTTCATTATGGGAGGTAGTTCGTTGTTGAGGTTTCACTCTGATAATTTGTAGTCTTGTCATTTTGGGAGATAGTTTGTTATCAAGATGTTTTTCTCTGATGGATGGTTATCTGTTCATTATGGGAGATAGTTAGTGATTGAGATATATTTCTCTGATGGATGGTATTCTCGTCATTATGAGAGATAGTTAGTTGTTTAAATTTTTTACACTGATTGATGGTAGTCTCTTCATAATGGGAGATAGTTTGTTGTTTAGATATTTTACTTTGATGGATGGTAATCTCTTTATTATAGGTGATAGTTCGTTGGTGAGGTTTTGCTCTGATGGATGGTAGTCTCTTCATTATGGGAGATAGCTCGGTGTTGAGGGTTTACTTCGATGGATGGTAGTCTCATCATTATGTAAGATAGTTCGTGGTTGAGATGTTTTACTCTAATGGATGGTAGTATTTTCATTATGGAAGATAGTTCGTTATTGATATGTTTTACTCTGATGGAAGGTACTCTCTTCATTATAGGAGACCGTTTATTGTTGAGGTTTTACTCCGATGGATGGTAGTCTCGTCATTATGGGACATAGTTCGTTATTCAGATGTTTTACTCTGATGAATGGTAGTCTCTTCATTATGGGAGATAGCTCGGTGTTGAGGATTTACCCTGATGGATGGTAGTCTCGTCATTATGGGAGATATTTCGTTGTGGGGATGATTTACTCTGATGGATGGTAGTCTCTTTATTATGGGAGTTAGTTTGTCATAGAGGTTTTACTCTGATGGATGGTAGTCTCGTTATTATGGGAGATAGTCCGTTGTTGAGATGTTTTTCTCTAATGGATGGTAGTATCTTCATTACGGGAAACAGTATGTTGTTGAGGTTTTACTGTGATGGATGGTAGTCTCGTCATTATAGGAGATAAATCGTTGTTGATACGTTTTACTCCGATGGAAGGTAGTCTCTTCATTACGGGAGACAAATTGTTATTGAGGTTTTACTCAGATGGATAAGAGTCTTATCATTATGGGAGACAGTTTGTTGTTGAGATGTTTTACTCTGATGGATTGTAGTCTCCTCATTATAGGAGATAGTACGTTGTCGAGATGTTTTACTCTGATGGATGGTAGTCTCTTCATTATGGGAGATAGTTATTGATTGAGATGTTTTACTTTGATGGATGGTAGTCTCGTCATTATGGTAGTTACTTTGTTGTTGATATGTTTTATTTCGATGGATGGTTAACTCGTCATTATGGGAGATAGTTAGTTGTTTAGATGTTTTACTTCGATGGATGGTAGTCTCTTCATTATGGGAGACAAATCATTGTTGAGGTTTTACTACGATGGATAGTAGTCTTATCATTATGGGAGACAATTTATTATGGGAGATAGTTCATTGTTGAGATGTTTTACTCTGATGGTTAGTAGTCTCTTCATTCTGGGAGATAGTTTGTTGTTGATGTTTCACTCTGATAATTGGTAGTCTTGTCATTATGGGAGATAGTTTGTTGTCAAGATGTCTTTCTCTGATGGATGGTAGTCTCTTCATTATGAGAGATAGTTAGTGATTGAGATATATTTCTCTAATGGATGGTATTCTCGTCATTATGGGAGATAGTTAGTTGTTTAGATTTTTTACATGGATGGATGGTATTATCTTCATTGTTGGAGATGATTCGTTGTTGAGGATTAACTCTAATGGATGGGAGTCTCATCATAACCAGAGATAGTTCGTTGTTGAGATATTTTACTTTGATGGATGGTAGTCTTATCATTATGGGAGACAGTTCGTTGTTGAGATGTTTTACTATGATGGTTGATAGACTCTTCATTCTGGGAGATAGTTCGTTGTTGAAGTTTCACTCTGATGGATAGTAGTCTCCTCATTATGGGAGGTAGTTCGTTGTTGAGATGTTTTACTCTGATGGATGGTAGTCTCTTCAATATGGGAGATAGTTCTTTGTTGAGGTTTCACTCAGATAATTGGTAGTCTTGTCATTATGGGAGATAGTTTATTGTCAAGATGTTTTGCTCAGATGGATGGTTGTCTCTTGATTATGGGAGATAGTTAATGATTGAGATATATTTCTCTAATGGATGGTATTCTCGTCATTATGGAGATAGTTAGTGGTTTAGATTTTTTACACTGATGGATGGTAGTATCTTCATTGTTTGAGATAATTTGTTGTTGAGGTTTAACTCTATTGGATGGTTGTCTCGTCATAATGGGAGATAGTTCGTTGTTGAGATATTTTACTTTGATGGATGGTAGTCTCATCATTATGGGAGATAGTTAGTTATTGAGATATATTTCTCTGATGGATGGTTTTCTCGTCAATATGGGAGATAGTTAGTTGTTTAGATTTTTTACACTGATGGATGGTAGTATCTTCATTGTTTGAGATAATTTATTGTTAAGGTTTTACTTCAATGGATGGTAGTCTTGTCATAATGGGAGATAATTTGTTGCTGAGATGTTTTACTTCGAATGATGATAGTCACTTTATTATGGGTGATAGTTCATTGGTGAGGTTTTGCTCCGATGGATGGTAGTCTCTTCATTATGGGAGATAGTTTGTTGTTGAGATGTTTTACTCTGATGGATGGTAGTATCTTCATTATGTAAGATAGTTAGTTATCGATATGTTTTACTCTGATGGAAGGTAGTCTCGTTATTATGAGAGATAGTCCGTTGTTGAGATGTTTTTCTCTAATGGATGGTAGTATCTTTATTACGGGAAACAATTTGTTGTTGAGGTTTTAATACGATGGATGGTAGTCTCGTCATTATAGGAGATAAATCGTTTTTGAGACGTTTTACACTGATGGATGGTAGTCTCTTATTTACGGGAGACAGATCGTTATTGAGGTTTTACTCAGATGGATAAGAGTGTTATCATTATGGGAGACAGTTTGTTATTGAGATGTTTTACTCTGATGGATGGTAGTCTCTTCATTATAGGAGATAGTTCGTTGTCGAGATGTTTTACTCTGATGGATGTTAGTCTCGTAATTATGGGAGATAGTTATTGATTGAGATGTTTTATTTTGATGGATGGTAGTCTCGTTATTATGGGAGTTAGTTTGTTGTTGAGATATTTTGTTCCGATGGATGGTTGACTCGTCATTATAGGAGATAGTTAGTTGTTTAGATGTTTTACTTCGATTGATGGTAGTCTCTTCATTATGGGAGATAGATCATTGTTATGGTTTTACTCTTATGGATAGTAGTCTTATCATTATGGGAGATAGTTCGTTGTTGAGATGTTTTACTCTGATGGTTGGTAGTCTCTTCATTCTGGAAGATAGTTCGTTGTTGAGGTTTCACTCCGATGGATGGTAGTCTCGTCATTATGGGAGGTACTTTGTTGTTGAGATGTTTTACTCTGATGGATGGTAGTCTCTTCATTATGGGAGATAGTTCGTTGTTGAGGTGTCACTTTGATAATCGGTAGTCTTGTAATTTTGGGAGATAGTTTGTTGTCAATATGTTTTGCTCCGATGGATGGTTGTTTGTTCATTATGGGAGATAGTAAGTGATTGAGATATATTTCTCTGATGGATGGTATTCTCGTCATTATGGGAGATAGTTAGTTGTTTAGATTTTTTACACTGATGGATGGTAATATCTTCATTGTTGGAGATAATTTGTTGTTGAGGTTTTACTCCAATGGATGGTAGTCTTGTCATAATGGGAGATAGTTTGTTGCTGAGATGTTTTACTTCGATGGATGATAGTCTCTTTATTATGGGTGATAGTTCGTTTGTGAGGTTTTGCTCTGATGAATGGTAGTCTCTTCATTATGGGAGATAGCTCAGTTTTGATGATTTACTTCGATGGATGGTAGTCTCATCATTATGTGAGATAGTTCGTTGTTGAGATGTTTTACTCTAATGGATGATAGTATCTTCATTATGGAAGATAGTTCGTTATCGATATGTTTTACTATGATGGAAGGTAGTCTCTTCATTATAAAAGATTGTTCATTGTAGAGGTTTTACTTCGATAGATGGTAGTCTCGTCATTATGGGAGATAGTTCGTTATTCAGATGTTTTACTCTGATGAATGGTAGTCTCTTCATTATGGGAGATAGCTCGTTGTTGAGATGATTTACTCCGATGGATGGTAGTCTCTATATTATGGGAGTTAGTTTGTCATAGAGGTTTTACTCTGATGGATGGTAGTCTCGTTATTATGGGAGATAGTCCGTTGTTGAGATGTTTTTCTCTAATGGATGGTAGTATCTTCATTACTGGAAACAATTTGTTGTTGAGGTTTTACTGCGATGGATGGTAGTCTCGTCATTATAGGAGATAAATTGTTGTTGATACGTTTTACTCTGATGGAAGTTAGTCTCTTCATTACGGGAGACAGATCGTTATTGAGGTTTTACTCAGATGGATAAGAGTCTTATCATTATGGGAGAGCATTTGTTGTTGAGATGTTTTACTCTGATGGATGGTAGTCTCTTCATTGTAGGAGATAGTTCGTTGTCGAGATGTTTTACTCTGATGGATGGTAGTCTCTTTATTATGGGAGATAGTTATTGATTGAGATGTTTTACTTTGATGGATGGTAGTCTCGTCATTATGGGAGTTACTTTGTTGTTGAGATGTTTTATTCCGATGGATGGTTGACTCATTATTATGGGAGATAGTTAGTTGTTTAGATGTTTTACTCTAATGGATGGTAGTCTCTTCATTATGGGAGACAGATCATTGTTGTGGTTTTACTCTGATGGATAGTTGTCTTATCATTATGGGAGACAGTTCGTTGTTGAGATGTTTTACTCTGATGATTGGTAGTCTCTTCATTCTGGGAGATAGTTTGTTGTTGAGTTTTCACTCTGATAATTGGTAGTCTTGTCATTATGGGAGATAGTTTGTTGTCAAGATGTTTCGCTCTGATGGATGGTAGTCTCTTCATTATGAGAGATAGTTAGTGATTGAGATATATTTCTCTAATGGATGGTATTCTCGTCATTATGGGAGATAGTTAGTTGTTTAGATTTTTTACTCCGATGGATGGTAGTCTCTTCATTATGGGAGACAGATCGTTGTTGAGGTTTTACTTCGATGGATAGTAGTCTTATCATTATGGGAGACAGTTCGTTGTTGAGATGTTTTACTCTGATGGCTGATAGTCTCTTCATTCTTGGAGATAGTTCGTTGTTGAGGTTTCACTCTGATGGATAGTATTCTCGTCTTTATGGGAGGTAGTTCGTTGTTGAGATGTTTTACTCTGATGGATGGTAGTCTGTTCATTATAGGAGATAGTTCGTTGTTGAGGTTTCACTCTGATAATTGGTAGTCTTGTCATTATGGGAGATAGTTTATTGTCAAGATGTTTTGCTCTGATGGATGGTTGTCTTTTCATTATGGGAGATAGTTAATGATTGAGATATATTTCTCTAATGGATGGTATTCTCATCATTATGGGAGATAGTTAGTTGTTTATATTTTTTACACTGATGGATGGTAGTATCTTCATTGTTTGAGATAATTCGTTATTGAGGTTTAACTCTAACGGATGGTAGTCTCTTCATAATGGGAGATAGTTCGTTGTTGAGATATTTTTCTTTGATGGATGGTAGTCTCTTCATTATGGGAGATAGTTAGTGATTGAGATATATTTCTCTGATGGATGGTATTCTCGTCAATATGGGAGATAGTTAGTTGTTTAGATTTTTTAAACTGATGGATGGTAGTATGTTCATTGTTGGAGATAATTTATTGTTGAGGTTTTACTCCAATGGATGGTAGTCATTCCATAATGGGAGATAGTTTGTTGCTGAGATGTTTTTCTTCAATGGATGATAGTCTCTTTATTATGGGTGATAGTTCTTTGGTGAGGTTTTGCTCCGATGGATGGTAGTCTCTTCATTATAGGAGATAGTTCGTTGTTGAGATGTTTTACTCTGATAGATGGTAGTATCTTCATTATGGAAGATAGTTTGTTATCGATATGTTTTACTCTGATGGAAGGTAGTATCTTTATTATAGGAGACCGTTCATTGTAGAGGTTTTACTCCGATGGATGGTAGTCTCGTCATTATGGGAGATAGTTCATTATTCAGATGTTTTACTCTGATGAATAGTAGTCTCTTAATTATGGGAAATAGCTCGGTGTTGAGGATTTACTTAGATTCATGGTAGTCTCATCATTATGTGAGATAGTCCATTGTTGAGATATTTTACTTTGATGGATGGTAGTCTCGTCATTATGGGAGATATTTCGTTCTTGAGATGTTTTACTCCCATGGATGGTAGTCTCTTTATTGTGGGAGTTAGTTTGTCATAGAGGTTTTACTCTGATGGATGGTAGTCTCGTTATTATGGGAGATAGCCCGTTGTTGAGATGTTTTTCTCTAATGGATGGTAGTATCTTCATTTCGGGAAACAATTTGTTGTTGAGGTTTTACTGCGATGGATGGTAGTCTCGTCATTATAGGAGATAAATCATTTTTGAGACATTTTACACCGATGGAAGGTAGTCTCTTCATTACGGGAGACAGATCATGATTGAGGTTTTACTCAGATGGATAAGAGTCTTATCAATATGGGAGACAATTTGTTGTTGAGATATTTTACTCTGATGGATAGTAGTCTCTTCATTATAGGAGATAATTTGTTGTCGAGATGTTTTACTCTGATGGATGTTAGTCTCGTAATTATAGGAGACAATTATTGATTGAGATGTTTTATTTTGATGGATGGTAGTCTCGTCATTATGGGAGTTAGTTTGTTGCTGAGATGTTTTATTCTGATGGATGGTTGACTCGTCATTATGGGAGATAGTTAGTTGTTTAGATGGTTTACTTCTATTGATGGTAGTCTCTTCATTATGGGAGACAAATCATTGTTGAGGTTTTACTCCGATGGATAGTAGTCTTATCATTATGGGAGACAGTTCGTTGTTGAGATGTTTTACTCAGATGGTTTGTAGTCTCTTCATTCTGGAAGATAGTTCGTTGTTGAGGTTTCACTCTGATGGATGGTAGTCTCATCATTATGGGAGGTAGTTCGTTGTTGAGATGTTTTACTCTGATGGATGGTAGTCCCTTCATTATGGGAGATAATTCGTTGTTGAGGTTTCACTCTGATAATTGGTAGTCTTGTCATTTTGGGAGATATTTTGTTGTCAAGATGTTTTGCTCTGATGGATGGTTGTCTGTTCATTATGGGAGATAGTTAGTGATTGAGATATATTTCTCTGATGGATGGTATTCTCATCATTATGGGAGATAGTTAGTTGTTTAAATTTTTTACACTGATGGATGGTAGTATCTTCATTGTTGGAGATAATTCGTTGTTGAGGATTAACTCCAATGGATGGTAGTCTCGTCATAATGGGAGATAGTTCGATGTTGAAATATTTTACTTTGATGTATGGTAGTCTCTTCATTATGGGAGATAGTTAGTGATTGAGATATATTTCTCTGATGGATGGTATTCTCGTCATTATGGGAGATAGTTAGTTGTTTAGATTTTTTACACTGATGGATGGTAGTATCTTCATTGTTGGAGATAATTTGTTGTTAAGGTTTTACTCCAATGGATGGTAGTCTTGTCATAATGGGAGACAGTTTGTTGCTGAGATGTTTTACTTCGATGGATGATAGTCTCTTTATTATGGATGATAGTTTGTTGGTGAGGTTTTGCTCTGTTGGATGGTAGTCTCTTCATTATGGGAGATAGCTCGGTGTTGAGGATTTACTTCGATGGATGGTAGTCTCATCATTATGTGAGATTGTTCGTTGTTGAGATGTTTTAATCTAATGGATGGTAGTATCTTCATTATGGAAGATAGTTCGTTATCGATATGTTTTACTCTGATGGAAGGTAGTCTCTTCATTATGGGAGACATATCATTGTAGAGGTTTTACTTTGATGGATGGTAGTCTCGTCATTATGGGAGATAGTTCGTTATTCAGATGTTTTACTCTGATGAATGGTAGTCTCTTCATTATGGGAGATAGCTCGGTGTTGCGGATTTAATCTGATGAATGGTAGTCTCGTCATTATGGGAGATATTTCGTTGTTGAGATGATTTACTCCGATGGATGGTAGTCTTTTTATTATGGGAGTTAGTTTGTCATAGTGGTTTTACTCTGATGGATGGGAGTCTCGTTATTATGGGAGATAGTCCGTTATTGAGATGTTTTTCTCTAATGGATGGTAGTATCTTCATTACGGGAAACAGTTTGTTGTTGAGGTTTTACTGTGATGGATGGTAGTCTCTTCATAATAGGAGATGAATCGTTGTTGATACATTTTACTCCGATGGAAGGTAGTCTCTTCATTACGGGAGACAGATCGTTATTGAGGTTTTACTCAGATGGATAAGAGTCTTATCATTATGGGAGACAGTTTGTTGTTGAGATGTTTTACTCTGATTGATGTTAGTCTCTTCATTATAGGAGATAGTACGTTGTCGAGATGTTTTACTCTGATGGATGGTAGTCTTTTTATTATGGGAGATAGTTATTGATTGAGATGTTTTACTTTGATGGATGGTAGTCTCTGTTAGAACAAAGTTTGAATCTACTACCCTAAGTTTATGTTTTGATGATAACAAAATGCTAAGATATATTAATTATGTGATTCATGTACAGAACTATTTGCTACCTAAAAATTACTTTATGTTTTACAGAAACTCTGATGGGTATCAGCAAGAGTACATCATAATCAGCATCAGAAAATTAGATATCAACATCAGCATCAGAAGATGCTATATCAGATACCAGAATCGGAAGAACAACTCACGCTTATGCTGAAGCTTGATGAACAGATCTGCGCTCAACACTCTGATCTATGATAAAGACAACAACAGTTCATCAACACTTAAGCAGCGTCAGAATGAGCCAAAGCCAGAACACGCTTTAGTTGCAACGGTACTGTGCATTCAAGAAGAGTTATTACCAACGACATCATTCCAGACAAGATCTGCTTAATAAGGAAAGATTGTTATTGGCATTGAATCATAATTATTGCTCCAACGTTCACTAATTCCAATGCTATATAAACAAGTCAATAAAGATTGAATTGGCTAATGCTCTACATCAATTTACACGCCTAAAAGCTAATCATCATCTTCCTTACTCTCAGTTTGCTAAAAGCTCCAAATTTCCTTACTCAATTATTTTAGCAATCTAGTTTCCATAAGCTTAATTTGTGTAGTATCACAGTTGTGATAAACAGTTTTGTAGAAAACATTCACACACCTAGATTTCAATTCTCTGTAAGAAAGTAATTCCTTAAGAAACCGGTTTGTGGTTTGACTCAAGAAGGCTTTAGCAGTTGTTAAAGAATATTGTAATATTCAGTTGAATATATTGGATTAAGACCTCGTTGGAGAGAGGCGAAATCACCTTGACGGGTGGACTGGGGTAGTTTGAGATCAAACGAACCAGGATAAAAATATCGTGTTCATTGCAATTGATTTCCAATTTTTACAATTCAACCCCCCTTCTTGTGTTTTTCACTTCTTCAATTGGCATCAGAGCGCCTGGTTCACACACCAGCAATGACAACAATGAAGACAGAGACAGATTCAGCGGCAAACCTCCAGTCTTTGATGGAGAAAATTTTGATTACTGGAATGACAGAATTGAAAGCTTCTTTCTGGAACATGATGCTGATCTGTGGGACATGGTGACAGATGGATACACGCACCCTGTGAATGCAAGCGGTCAGAAGATTGATAGGAAAGCAATGTCTGACCAACAAAAGCGTGACTTCAAAAATCACCACAAGGCCATAACCATCCTTCTCAGCGCCATCTCTTATGCTGAATATGAAAAGATCTCTAACAGAGACACAGCAAAGAACATGTTACTCACTGAGAATGACGCATGAGGGCAACGTTCAGGTCAAAGAAACTAAAGCTCTTGCGCTCATTCAGAAGTATGAGGCATTCAAAATGGAAGAAAGTGAATCCATTGAAACAATGTTCTCAAGATTCCAAATTCTGGTGGCTGGTCTCATGGTTCTGGACAAAGGATACTCTACTGCTGATCACGTCAAGAAGATCATCAGAAGCTTACCAAAGCAGTGGAGGCCAATGGTTACAGCTCTGAAGCTAGCAAAAGATCTCAACAAAATTTCTCTGGAGGAACTTATCAGCCCCCTCAGAAGTCATGAGATAGAGCTAGAAGCTGATGAACCTCAGAAGCAAGGTAAGCCTTTAGCATTAAAATCTAACAAAAAATCTGAGTCTAAAGTTTTGCAGGCAGTTGAAGAAACATCTGATGGATCCTCATCAAAAGAAGACGAACTTTCTCTCCTCTCCAGAAGAGTGAATCAACTGTGGAAGCAGAGGCAAAGGAAGTTCAGGAATCCCAGAAGATCTGATCAGAACGAGTCTTCTTCCAGATACAGAAGGACAGATTCTTCCTCTGGATACAGAAGATCTGAAGGCTCCTCAGGAAGCAGAAAGCCAAACACCAAGGACATCATCTGCTATGAGTGCAATGAGCAAGGACATTACAAGAGTGACTGCCCAAAGCTTCAGAGGGAGAAGCCCAAAAAGAAGTTTGGAAGAGAAAAGAAGAAAAGTCTCATGGATACATGGGATGACTCTGACTCGTCTGAAGCTGATTCAGAATCATATGATGAGAGAGCAAACATAGCTCTCATGGCCAACATTTCAGAAGATAGTGAAGCTTCTGAATCAGACTCAGAATCAGATACTGAAGAGGTATTTCCTGACTTTGCAATTAATTTTACTAAGGCTGGACTTACTGAAATCCTTAATGAAATTATGGAAAGGTACCAGCAGATTAGAGTTAAATTCAGAAACCAGAAAAGGAATCTTGAATCTGACTCTGATAAGACTGAGAGTCTTAAATTGGAAAATTCTGAGCTGAGAAATAAAATTTCAAATTTAGAAAATACTTTACAAAACTCTCAGATGGAACCAATTTCTGAAACTCCCAGCAGCGCTGATGAGATCATCAAGGAGTATGATCACAGTTTCCAGAAGTTCCTTGCTAAAACCATAGATAGAAGCAAAATGGCTTCAATGATCTATGGAGTTAGCAGAAACGACAGGAAGGGAATAGGATACCAAGGTAAGGTTCCTACACCAAAGAATGTCATGGATTTAACCATTAAACACACTCCTCTGAATTCACATTTTGTGTATGGTCACACACATGATATTAAATACACAAGCAGTAAGTATTCTGTGAAACCAAAATTCAACCAGAGTTTTGGTAAATCTAACAAATCAGGACCCAAGAAAACCTGGGTACATAAGGATAAAATAATACATGTTTCAGATATCTTTAGCAACAAATCAGAAACACCAGTCATGGTACCTGGACTCTGGCTGCTCGCGACACATGACGGGAAGAAGGCATATGTTCCAAAGCCTGGAACTTAAGCCTGGAGGCCACGTTGGCTTTGGAGGCAATCAGAGGGGAAAGATAATTGGCTCTGGAACTGTAGGTAATGGAAATCTTCCCTCTATAAATAATGTTCTGCTAGTAGATGGATTAATGCATAATCTGTTATCCATAAGTCAATTAAGTGATAACGGTTATGATATAATCTTTAATCAAAAATCTTATAAAGCTGTTAGTAAGAAAGATGGGACTATCCTGTTTAATGGAAAGAGGAAAAACAACATCTATAAAATCAAACTTCCTGAACTGAAAAGTCAGAATGTAAAGTGTCTTCTGTCTGTTAACAACGAGCAGTGGATCTGGCACAGAAGATTGGGGCATGTTAGTATGAGAAGAATATCTCAGATTAACAAACTCAATCTGGTCAGAGGACTTCCTAATTTGAAGTTCAATTCAGATGCTCTGTGTGAAGCATGTCAGAAAGGCAAGTTTGCAAAACCTTCTTTCAAATCTAAACATGTTGTTTCTACCTCTAAGCCATTAGAACTTCTGCACATTGACTTATTTGGACCAGTTAAAACTGCTTCAGTCAGTGGGAAGAAGTATGGGTTAGTAATCCTAGATGACTATAGCAGATGGACATGGGTAAAGTTCTTAAGACACAAGGACGAGTCGCACTCTGTGTTTGTTACCTTCTGTAACCAAGTTCAGAATGAAAAGGATCTTAGAATCGTTAAAGTCAGAAGTGATCAGGGTGGAGAGTTTGAAAACAGAGAGTTTGAGTCATTCTTTAATGACAGAGGCATTATGCATGATTTCTCTTGTCCTAGAACTCCCCAATAAAATGGAGTTGTAGAACGAAAGAATAGAACATTGCAAGAAATAGCCAGAACCATGATCAATGAGACAAACGTTGCTAAGATCTTTTGGGCAGAGGCAATAAACACAGCGTGCTACATTCAGAATAGAATCTCAATAAAACCTATTCTGGAAAAGACTCCATATGAATTGTGGAAGGACAGAAAGCCCAACATTTCATATTTTCATCCATTTGGATGTACTTGTTTTATGTTAAATACAAAGAATTATTTGAACAGGTTTGACTCTAAAGCACAAAAGTGTATTATGTTACGATACTCTGAACGCTCAAGAGGGTACAGAGTATACAATACAGAAACACAGATTGTGGAAGAATCAATCAGTGTTCGTTTTGATGATAAGCTTGACTCTGAAAAGTCAAAGCAGAATGAAGTTTTTGCAGGTATGGAAATTAAATTTACAGGTTCTGAAGACAAGTCATCAGAAGCTCTCAACATAGACACTCCTTCAACATCTGAAAGGAGCACTGCTAGCAATCCTATAACAGCTGCTGATCAACCTCATAAGAGATTACCCAGAAGCAACTTGGATCATCCAGAAGAAACTATCTTAGGAAGAAAGGAAGATCCAATCAGAACAAGAGAAAGCTTCAGAAACTCTGAAGAATCCCTCATGGGACTTATGTCTCTGATTGAACCTTCTTCTATTGATGAAGCACTTCTGGACAATGACTGGATTCTAGCAATGCAAGAAGAGCTGAATCAATTCACCAGAAATGACGTATGTGATCTTGTTCCCAGACCAAAAGGATTCAACGTCATTGGAACAAGATGGGTGTTCAGAAACAAGCTAAATGAACAAGGTGAACTTATCAGAAACAAAGCACGACTGGTAGCACAAGGTTATAGTCAGCAAGAGGGGATAGACTATACAGAAACCTTTGCTCCAGTCGCCAGGTTAGAATCTATCAGACTTTTAATTTCATTTGCTGTTAATAGAGGCATCACACTGTATCAAATGGATGTGAAGAGTGCATTCTTAAATGGTTATATAGAACAAGAGGTTTATGTGCACCAACCCCCTGGTTTTGAAAATACAAAACATCCAGAACATGTTTTCAAACTAAAGAAGTCACTATATGGTCTGAAACAAGCTCCCAGAGCTTGGTATGAAAGACTAAGTAACTTTCAGTTAGAAAATGAATTCACCAGAGGGAAGGTGGACACTACCTTATTCTGTAAGTTAGTTAAGAATGACATCATAGTCTGTCAAATTTATGTTGATGATATTATTTTTCGATCTACTAATCCTTCTGTTGGAAGAAAATTTGCTAAGTGTATGCAGGCAGAATTTGAGATGAGCCTCATGGGGGAACTGAAATTCTTTCTAGGAATTCAGATCAATCAAACTCCAGAGGGAACTTACATTCATCAGAGCAAATATGTCAGAGATCTTCTGAAGAAATTTGACCTCTCAGAATGTAAGCCATCAAAGATTCCAATGCATCCCACGTGCATTCTAGAAAGAGAAGAGGTAAGCAAAAAGGTAGAACAGAAGGTCTACAGAGGTATGATTGGTTCTCTCCTTTATCTGACAGCTTCAAGGCCTGATATCTTATTCAGCGTATGTATTTGACCTAGATTCCAATCAGATCCTAGAGAATCTCACTTAACAGTTGTTAAGCGAATTTTCAAGTATCTGAAAGGTACTACTAATATGGGTTTATTTTATAGAAAATCTAGTGATTACAGCTTAGTAGGCTACTGCGATGCTGACTTTGCTGGAGACAGAGTAGAGCGTAAAAGTACTTCTGGAAGCTGCCAGTGTCTGGGAGAAAATATGATCTCTTGGTCCAGCAAAAGGCAATCCACAATTGCGCTATCAACAGTAGAAGCTGAGTACATAGCAGCAGCAGGATGTAGCACACAAATGCTCTGGATGAAAAGTCAGCTTGAAGATTTCCAGATTTTTGAGAGTAACATCCCTATACTCTGTGACAATACTTCTGCTATTTGCTTAAGTAGGAATCCCATTTTACATTCTAGGGCTAAGCATATAGAAATAAAACATCATTTCATTAGGGACTACATTCAGAAAGGAATTTTGAATTTAAAATTTATCGATACAGACCATCAATGGGCTGATATCTTCACTAAACCTCTTTCTGAAGATAGGTTCAATTTCATTCTGAAACATCTCAGCATGAAACTCTGCCCAGAATGAAAATGTTTTAAGTTTATATATTATCCTTCAGAATGTATTTGTTTTACTGGGAACCTCTGATCAATCTCTTTTCAGAAAGATAGAACATGCAGAGTGTATCAGATGCTAGTCTTAAAGATCTGAGCGTTTCAGCTCAAGGATAGACGTGCTGCTCACTAAATCAAACAAGCGTCATCCAATCATCAGCAAATCTCTGAAGCAGAACGCGTGCACGCTTTTGAGAAGGCAAAATGCTGATTGGGTGCATTGAGACACATGTCTGGTAACCGTTTCAAGTATCTTTCTCAAATCCCCCAAAAACAGCAAGCATTAAATGAAAGTAATCATGTTTTAAAACGTAACCATGATTTTATTTCTCTATCTTGAAACCGTTTACACTTTCAAAAAATTTTCTAAATCTATTTAAGCACTTTAACTTCTCACATTAATCCTTTACCGTTTCTTACATCTCTCAAATATTTTTCTGCATTTTCTCTGTGTGTTCATATCTCTCAAGAAACCCATTTTTCAGTTTTCTCAGAAAAACCCTAAGTGTGAACATGGAAACCTCCAACAACGTTTCTGCAGGTTCTCAGAAGAAAGCTTCCTCTGAACAGTACCAAGTTCCCTTCAGAACACTCCTTACACCAGTGGAGAATTTGGAAGTGCTGTCTGAACTAATTGTTGACTTCTCAAGTCTGAAAGAAAATGGTTTTGACCTGACAGAAGAAGTTAGGGCATAGAAATGGGAGAGATATTTTGACAGGTTGGTTGGACCAACTTTCCCAGTTTTGTTCAAGGAGTTCTGGATCCATGCGTCCTCTTCAACGCATCAAGTCACCTCCTACATAATGGGAAAGAATATTGTGATCACTGAGGATCACATAGCAAAATTGATTGGTTACAGTGGCGGTGGCGTCCGCTGTATTGATATGGCTGAAAGATGCTCTGACGTTGGTGTCATAGCATAACAGATTTTCAACCTTGGGGTGCCCAGCAGCAAAATCAGAGACTTAAAGGATCACCACAGAGTTTGGGCGAAGATCATTCTGGGGTGATTTAATCACAGGAAGCCAACAAGCTCCCCTGTTTATATAAATATAGATCAGCAGTTTCTGATCTACTTTATTAATCAGAAGATAAAAATCAACTTGGCTCATCTTCTGTTTAATCACCTTAGGACCAGTGTCAAGGAGACCAGGGAAGAAGAAAGGACAAAGAGGGATTGGATACCCTTTGGCAGGTTAATATCAGATATTCTGACTGAGAATAGGCTGATAGAGCACCGTATAGAAGCTCAGGAGTTAAGTACTATTGAACCAACTGTTGGCAAGCCTCTGAACGCCAAGAATCTGAAGAAAATGAAACTGATAGAGAATATCAGAAAGGAGCCCAGCGTTACTCCTCTTGCTGACATCACCAACAGAAGAGTCCCTCTGGACGACTTTCCATTATTTTCTGAGATTGAATCAAAGCCAGTGGTGGTTCTCAGATACTTGGACGCGTGCAAGGCTGATGGTACAGATCCCAAGCTGAATATCAAAGATCTGCACCAACAACAACCAGAATTTTCTCTGAAGAAGACAAAGAAAAGGAAGGCCACTTCAGAAGGATCATCCCAGCAGACTCCCACGAAAAGAGGTAATTTATCTGCTGCTTCTGTTTTAAATTCTTCTGCTATTCCAACATCAATCCCAACTCCAGCTTCACATGAAATTCCAATCCCCATACCAACTATTGATGAAACCGAACCAGGAGATGACCCTTCTGAGTCACTGACTCTCAGAAGACCCTGCACCAAACATCCAAAACCCACAACTTCAACAGCATCAGAACTTGACAAAGTTCTTTCTGCCATTGATCAACGTGTTTCTGATCACCTCTCAAATAATCCAAACACTGAACCAGAAATTGCTCACTCTCCTCAACCAGAACAACCTCTCTCACCCATACCAGAAGAACCACAAATTCCTGAACAACCAGAAATTCCACCTCCTTCTCCACAACCAGCAATTCCTCCTCCCTCTCGTCAACCAGAAATTCATCCACCATCACCTCAACCATCACCTCCTCAACCTGAGTATCATCATTCTGAAACTCCATCTCCTGAACCTCATTCTCCTCAATCCTCTGAGCCACAACCCTTGGCAATTCAGCTGCCATGTGGAACAACTGTAACCATGGCCCAGCTGCCATCCTCGCCAGAATCTACCCCTCAAAACACTCCAAAAACTCCAAACAATCCAATTATTATTTCTGACTCTCCCACTCCATCTCCCAAACAAACTACAGATGACCCCAGCAGGACCTTCATCAATTTAACAATCCTTGACCGTCTTGCTGATCTCAAAAATAAAATAGCCATTCCAAAACCAAAACAGCCAGATGTTGGCTCTGGCATTGTGAATTTTGAAACAGGTATGCAGCAGTGGATTGCTTCTCTGAAGCAAGTCTGTCCTGGAATGATTGATCCTGCTGCCTCAGACCAGCTCTGGACACGATTCAGAATTTGTGTACGTGCTGAAGCTCTCAAATTGCAAGACATCAATTATGAGCAAGCACAGCAGAATTTCAGCAAGCTTCTGTACGAAGTTGGAAGTCAGCTGCTGAAAGAAGACGTGCTCCTTCTGGATAGTGAGCCATGGTCTGAGAAGCGCCCAACTTCAAAAGATCAGCCAGAAGAAGATCATACAACTCAATTTGAAGTCAGTCAAGCTGAAGATGTTGCAGAAAGCTCTCAGAAGCTTCCTGCTTCTGATGTTTCTCAAGCTGCCTTGGACAGGCAGACTCTGGAAGAGCTGAAGCTGAATGATATTCGTCTGCAGCAAAGAATGGATGAAAATGATCAGAAAATGAAGGAAAGGATGGACGTGCAAGACAGCAAGATAGATACAGTAGTCAGCATGGTGCACAAGCAGACTGAAACTACTGATCAGATTAAAGCAATGCTGGAGACTTTGTTCACAAGCTTTCCTCCCCAACCTTAGTTTTTCATTCATGCCATTTTCATGTTTTCTTTGCATATCTTCTGTACTGTTTTGTCTGGCTCTGAATATTTTAATATAACAAGTTTTTCTGCTCTGATCGGTTTAGCACATCACTTACACTTTTTGATTGCTGACAATAAGGGGGAGAAGAAGAATGATATTTTTCATAACGGATTACTAAGACAAAAAGTCTCAAACATTCTAACACTCTGACATACTTGAATGTTTTCTGTTTTTGCATAAGTCTACAGGTACAAGAATGCTCTCTGAAGCTCTGAAGCTCTGATATTCTGATTTGAAGTTCTGATAGTCAAAGTTCTAATAGTCAAAGCTCTGACATTCTGATATGAAGTTCTGATAGTCAAAGCTCTGATATTCTTATCTGAAGCTCTAACATTCTGATGTTCAAAAATTCAATAATGATCTGATCCTGAAGAACTCTTGGAATTAAAAAAGGAAGTAATAAATTCAGGGGGAGTATCTCCGATCTAAACTCTGATATCTCTTTATCCCTTATCTGTGATAACTTCTTATTTAATTCTGATACAACTTATCATTTAGTTATCTCTGATACTTTCCACGCTATTTTCAATTAAAAAATATCTAGTTTTTGTCATCATCAAAAAGGGGGAGATTTTTAGAACAAAGATTGAATCTACTAACCTAAGTTTAAGTTTTGATGATAACAAAATGCTAAGATATATTAATTATGTGATTCATGTAAAGAACTATTTGCTACCTAAAAATTACTTTCTGTTTTACAGAAACTCTGATGGGTATCAGCAAGAGTACATCATAATCAGCATCAGAAGATGCTATATCAGAATACCAAAATCAAAACTTAAACTTAGGGTAGTAGATTCAAACTTAGGGTAGTAGGTCCAACCAACCTGTCAAAATATCTCTCCCATTTCTATGCCCTAACTTCTTCTGTCAAGTCAAAACCATTCTCTTTCAGACTGCCAAAATCAATAATCAGTTCAGACAACACTTCTAGATTATTCACTAGTGTAAGGAGTGTTCTGAATGGAACTTGGTACTGTTTAGAGGAAGCTTTCTTATGAGAACCTGCAGAAGCACTGCTAGAGGTTGCCATGTTCACACTTAGGGTTTTTATGAGAAAACTGAGAAAATGGGTTTAAGTTTGAAAAAGATGAACACAGAGAAAATGCAGAAAATATTTGAGAGATTATGAGAATCGGTAAAGGATTAATGTGAGAAGTTAAAGTGCTTAAATAGATTTAAGAAAATTTTTGAACATGTAAACGGTTTCAAGAAAGAGAAAATAAAATCATGATTACGTTTTTTAAAACATGATTACTTTCATTTAATGCTTGCTGATTTTGGGGGATTTGAGAAAGATACTTGAAACAGTTACCAGACATGTGTCTCAATGCACCCAATCAGCGTTTTGCCTTCTCAAAAATGTGCACGCGTGTTCTGCTTCATAGATTTGCTGATGATTGGATGACACTTGTTTGATTTAGTGATCAGCACGTCTATCCTTGAGTTGAAACGCTCAGATCTTTAAGACTAGCATATGATACAATCTGCATGTTCTATCTTTCTGAAAAGAGATTGATCAGAAGTTCACAGTAAAACAAATACATTCTGAAGATAAATATATAGAATTAAGGCATTTTCACTCTGGGTAGATTTTCATGCTGAGATGTTTCTGAATGAAATTGAACCTATCTTCAGAAAGGGGTTTAGTGAAGATATCAGCCCATTGATGGTCTGTATCTATAAATTTTAAGTTCAAAATTCCCTTCTGAATGTAGTCCCTAATGAAATGATGTTTTATTTCTATATTCTTAGCTCTAGAATGTAAAATGGGATTCTTACTTAAGCAAATAGCAGAAGTATTGTCACAGAGTATAGGGATGTTACTCTCAAAAATCTAGAAGTCTTCAAGCTGACTTTTCATCCAGAGCATTTGTGTGCTACATCCTGCTGCTGCTATGTACTCAGCTTCTGCTGTTGATAGCGCAATTGTGGATTACCTTTTGCTGGACCAAGAGATCAAATTTTATCCCAGAAACTGGCAGCTTCCAGAAGTACTTTTACGCTCTACTCTGTCTCCAGCAAAGTCAGCACCGCAGTAGCCTACTAAGCTGTAATCACTAGATTTTCTATAAAATAAACCCAGATTAGTAGTACCTTTCAGATACTTGAAAATTCGCTTAACAGCTGTTAAGTGAGATTCTCTAGGATCTGATTGGAATCTAGCACAAATACATACACTGAATAATATATCAGGTCTTGAAGCTGTCAGATAAAGGAGAGAACCAATCATACCTCTGTAGACCTTTTGTTCTACCTTTTTGCTTACCTCTTCTGTTTCCAGAATGCACGTGGGATGCATTGGAATCTTTGATGGCTTACATTCTGAGAGGTCAAATTTCTTCAGAAGATCTCTGATATATTTGCTCTGATGAATGTAAGTTCCCTCTGGAGTTTGATTCATCTGAATTCCTAGAAAGAATTTCAGTTCCCCCATGAGGCTCATCTCAAATTATGCCTGCATACACTTAGCAAATTTTCTTCCAAGAGAAGGATTATTAGATCCAAAAATAATATCATCAACATAAATTTGATAGACTATGATGTCATTCTTAACTAACTTACAGAATAAGGTAGTGTCCACCTTCCCTCTGGTGAATTCATTTTCTAACAGAAAGTTACTTAGTCTTTCATACCAAGCTCTGGGAGCTTGTTTCAGACCATATAGTGACTTCTTTAGTTTGAAAACATGTTCTGGATGTTTTGTATTTTCAAAACCAGGGGGTTGGTGCACATAAACCTCTTCTTCTATATAACCATTTAAGAATGCACTTTTGACATCCATCTGATACAGAGTGATGCCTCTATTAACAGCAAATGAAATTAAAAGTCTGATAGATTCTAACCTGGCGACTGGAGCAAAGGTTTCTGTATAGTCTATCCCCTCTTGCTAACTATAACCTTGTGCAACCAGTCGTGATTTGTTTCTGATGACTTCACCTTGTTCATTTAGCTTGTTTCTGAACACCCATCTTGTTCCAATGACGTTGAATCCTTTTGGTCTGGGAACAAGATCCCATACGTCATTTCTGGTGAATTGATTCAGCTCTTCTTGCATTGCCAGAATCCAGTCGTTATCCAGAAGTGCTTCATCAATAGAAGAAGGTTCAATCAGAGACACAAGTCCCATGAGGGTTTCTTCAGAGTTTCTGAATCTTGCTCTTGTTTTGATTGGATCTTCCTTTCTTCCTAAGATAGTTTCTTCTGGGTGACCCAAGCTGCTTCTGGGTAATCTCTTTTGAGGTTGATCAACAGCTGTTGTAGGATTGCTAGCAGTGCTCCTTTCAAACGTTGAAGGAGTGTCTGTGTTGAGAGCTTCTGATGACTTGTCTTTAGAACCTGTAAATTCAATTTCCATACCTACAAAAACTTCATTCTGCTTTGACTTTTCAGAGTTAAGCTTATCATCAAAACGAATACTGATTGATTCTTCCACAATCTGTGTTTCTGTATTGTATACTCTGTATCCTCTTGAGCATTCAGAGTATCCTAACATAATACACTTCTACAGTTCCAAAGCCAATTATCTTTCCCCTATGATTGCCTCCAAAGCCAACGTGGCCTCCAGGCTTAAGTTCCAGGCTTTGGAACATATGCCTTCTTCCCGTCATGTGTCGCGAGCAGCCAGAGTCCAGGTACCGTGACTGGTGTTTCCGATTTGCTGCTAAAGATATCTGCAACATGTATTATTTTATCCTTAGGTACCCAGATTTTCTTGGGTCCTGATTTGTTAGATTTACCAAAACTCTGGTTGAATTTTGGTTTCACAGAGTACTTACTGCTAGTGTATTTAATATCATGTGTGTGACCATGCACAAAATGTGAATTCAGAGGAGTGTGTTTAATGGTTAAATCCATGACATTCTTTGGTGTAGGAACCTTACCTTGGTATCCTATTCCCTTCCTGCCGTTTCTTATAACTCCATAGATCATTGAAGCCATTTTGCTTCTATCTATGCTTTTAGCAAGGAACTTCTGGAAACTGTGATCATACTCCTTGATGATCTCATCAGCGTTGCTGGGAGTTTCAGAAATTGGTTCCTTCTGAGAGTTTTGTAAAGTATTTTCTAATTTTGAAATTTTATTTCTTAGCTCAGAATTCTCCAATTTATGACTCTCAGTCTTATCAGAGTCAGATTAAAGATTCTTTTTCAGGTTTATGAATTTAACTCTAATCTGCTGATACCTTTCCAGAATTTCATTAAGGCTTTCAGCAAGTTCAGCCATGGCAAAATTAACTGCAAAGTCAGGAAATACCTCTTCTGTGTCTGATTCTGAGTCTGATTCAGAAGCTTCACTATTTTCTGAAATGTTAGCCATGAGAGCTATGTTGGCTCTCTCATCATCTGATTCTGAGTCAGCTTCGGACGAGTCAGATTCATCCCATGTGGCCATGAGACTTTTCTTCTTTTCTCTTCCAAACTTCGTTTTGGGCTTTTCCCTCGGAAGCTTTGGGCAGTCACTCTTGTAGTGTCCTTGCTTATTGCACTCATAGCAGATGATGTCCTTGGTGTTTGGCTTTCTGCTTCCTGAGGAGCCTTCAGATCTTCTGTATCCAGAGGAAGAATCTGTCCTTCTGTATCTGGAAGAAGACTTGTTCTGATCAGATCTTCTGGGATTCCTAAACTTCCTTTGCCTCTACTTCCACAGTTGATTCACTCTTCTGGAGAGGAGGGAGAGTTCGTCTTCTTCTGATGAGGATCCATCAGATGTTTCTTCAACTGCCTGCAAAACTTTAGACTCAGATTTTTTGTTAGATTTTAATGCTAAAGGCTTACCTTGCTTCTGGGGTTCATCGGCTTCTAGCTCTATCTCATGACTTCTGAGGGAGCTGATAAGTTCCTCCAGAGAAATTTTGTTGAGATCTTTTGCTAGCTTCAGAGCTGTAACCATTGGCCTCCACTGCTTTGGTAAGCTTCTGATGATTTTCTTGACGTGATCAGCAGTAGGGTAACCTTTTTCCAGAACCTTGAGACCAGCGACCAGAATCTGGAATCTTGAGAACATTGTTTCAATGGATTCACTTTCTTCCATTTTGAATGCCTCATACTTCTGAATGAGCGCCAGAGCTTTAGTTTCTTTGACCTGAACGTTGCCCTCATGCATCATTCTGAGTGAGTCAAACATGTTCTTTGTTGTGTCTCTATTGGAGATCTTTTCATATTCAGCATAAGAGATGGCGCTGAGAAGGATGGTTCTGGCCTTGTGGTGATTTTTGAAGTCACGCTTTTATTGGTCAGACATTGCTTTCCTATCAATCTTCTGACCGCTTGCATTCACAGGGTGCGTGTATCCATCTGTCACCATGTCCCACAGATCAGCATCATGTGCCAGAAAGAAGCTTTCAATTCTGTCTTTCCAGTAATCAAAATTTTCTCCATCAAAGACTGGAGGTTTGCCGCTAAATCTGTCTATGTCCTCATGGTTGTCATTGCTGGTGTGAGAATAAGTTCCTGCCATTGTGTTTTTCTGACGCTGGATCTTGTACTGACACGGTTAAGTGTTTTAGCTCAGAACCAGGCGCTCTGATTCCAATTGAAGAAGTGAAAAACACAAGAAGGGGGGTTGAATTGTAAAACTGAAAATCAATGCAATGAACACGATATTTTTATCCTGGTTCGTTTGATCTCAAACTACTCCAGTCCGCCCGTCAAGGTGATTTCGCCTCTCTCCAATGAGGTCTTAATCCACTATATTCAACTGAATATTACAATCTGCTTTAATAACTGCTAAAGCCTTCTTGATGCAAACCACAAATCGGTTTGTCAAGGAATCACTTTCTTACACTGAATAGAAATCTAGGTGTGTGAATGTTTTCTACAAAACTGTTTATCACAACTGTGATACTACACAACTTAAGCTTATTGAAACTAGATTGCTAAAGATAATTGAGTAAGGAAATATGGAGCTTTTAGCACACTGAGAATAAGAAGATGATGAATAGCTTTTAGGCGTGTGAATTGATGTAGAGCATTAGCCAATTCAATCTTCATTGTCTTGTTTATATATCATTGAAATTGATGAACGTTGGAGCAATAATCTTGATTCAATGCCAATTAAAAACTTTCCTTATTAAGCAGATCTTGTCTGGAATGATGCCGTTGGTAATAACTCGTCTTGAATGCACAGTACTGTTGCTACTTAAAGCGTGTTCTGGCTTGGGCTCATTCTGACTCTGCTTAAGTGCTGATGAACTGTTGTTGTCTTTATCAGAGTGTTGAGTGCAGTTTTGTTCATCAAGCTTTAGCATAAGCGTGAGTTTTTCTTCTGATTCTCGTATTCTGATATAGCATCTTCTGATGCTGATTAAGTGTACTCTTGCTGATACCTATCAGAGTTTCTGCATAACAGAAGGTAATATTTTAGGTAGCAAATAGTTCTTACATGAATCACATAATTAATATATCTTTTCATTTTGTTATCATCAAAACTTAAACTTAGGGTAGTAGATTCAAACTTTGTTCTAACAGTTATTCCAACGGCATCATTCCAGACAAGATCTGCTTAATAAGGAAAGATTGTTATTGGCATTGAATCAGAATTATTGCTCCAACGTTCACTAATTCCAATGCTATATAAACAAGTCAATGAAGATTGAATTGGCTAATGCTCTACATCAATTTACACGCCTAAAAGCTAATCATCATCTTCCTTTCTCTCAGTTTGCTAAAAGCTCCAAATTTCCTTACTCAATTATTTTAGCAATCTAGTTTCCATAAGCTTAATTTGTGTAGTATCACAGTTGTGATATACAGTTTTGTAGAAAACATTCACACACCTAGATTTCAATTCTCTGTAAGAAAGTAATTCCTTGAGAAACCGGTTTGTGGTTTGACTCAAAAATGCTTTAGCAGTTGTTAAAGCAGATTGTAATATTCAGTTGAATATAGTGGATTAAGACCTCGTTGGAGAGAGGCGAAATCACCTTGACGGGTGGACTGTAGTAGTTTGAGATCAAACGAACCAGGATAAAAATATCGTGTTCATTGCAATTAATTTCCAGTTTTTACAATTCAACCCCCCTTTTTGTGTTTTTCAATTCTTCAGTCTCGTCATTATGGGAGTTACCTTGTTGTTAAGATGTTTTATTCCAATGGATGGTTGACTCGTCATTATGGGAGATAGTTAGTTGTTTAGATGTTTTACTCCGATGGATGGTAGTCTCTTCATTATGGGAGACATATCGTTGTTGAGGTTTTACTCCGATAGATAGTAGTCTTATCATTATGGGAGACATTTCATTGTTGAGATGTTTTACTCTGATGGTTGGTAGTCTCTTCAGTCTGGTAGATAGTTTGTTGTTGAGGTTTCACTCTGATAATTGGTAATCTATTCATTATGGGAGATAGTTTGTTGTCAAGATGTTTTGCTCTGATGGATGGTAGTCTCTTCATTATGGGAGATAGTTAGTGATTGAGATATATTTCTCTGATGGATGGTATTCTCATCATTATGGGAGATAGTTAGTTGTTTAGATTTTTTAAACTGATGGATGGTATTATCTTCATTGTTGGAGATAATTTGTTGTTGAGGATTAACTCCAATGGATGGTAGTCTCGTCATAACCGGAGATAGTTCGTTGTTGAGATAGTTTACTTTGATGGATGGTAGTCTCTTCATTATGGGAGATAGTTAGTGATTGAGATATATTTCTCTAATGGATGGTATTCTCGTCATTATGGGAGATAGTTAGTTGTTTAGATTTTTTACTCCGATGGATGGTAGTCTCTTCATTATGGGAGACAGATCATTGTTGAGGTTTTACTCCGATGGATAGTAGTCTTATCATTATGGGAGACAGTTAATTGTTGAGATGTTTTACTCTGATGATTGATAGTCTCTTCATTCTAGGAGATAGTTCGTTGTTGAGGTTTCACTCTGAAGGATAGTAGTCTCGTCATTATGGGAGGTAGTTCGTTGTTGAGATGTTTTAGTCTGATGGAAGGAAGTCTCTTCATTATGGGAGATATTTCGTTGTTGAGGTTTCACTCTGATAATTGGTAGTCTTGTTATTATGGGAGATAGTTTGGTGTCAAGATGTTTCGCTCTGATGGATGGTTGTCTCTTCATTATGGGAGATAGTTAATGATTGAGATATATTTCTCTGATGGATGGTATTCTCGTCATTATGGGAGATAGTTAGTTGTTTAAATTTTTTACACTGATGGATGGTAGTATATTCATTGTTGGAGATAATTTGTTGTTGAGGATTAACTCCAATGGATGGTAGTCTCGTCATAATGGGAGATAGTTTTGTTTAGATATTTTACTTTGATGTATGGTAGTCTCTTCATTAAGGGAGATAGTTAGTGATTGAGATATACTTCTCTGATGGATGGTATTCTCGTCATTATGGGAGATAGCTAGTTGTTTAGATTTTTTACACTGATGGATGGTAGTATCTTCATTGTTGGAGTTAATTTGTTGTTGAGGTTTTTTACTTCGATGGATGATAGTCTTGTCATAATGGGAGATAGTTTGTTGCTGAGATGTTTTACTTCGATGGATGATAATCTCTTTATTATGGGTGATAGTTTGTTGGTGAGGTTTTTGCTCTGATGGATGGTAGTATCTTCATTATGGGAGATAGCTCGATGTTGAGGATTTACTTCGATGGATGGTAGTCTCATCATTATGTGAGATAGTTCGTTGTTGAGATGTTTTACTCTAATGGATGGTAGTATCTTCATTATGGAAGATAGTTCGTTATCGATATGTTTTACTCTGATGGAAGGTAGTGTCTTTATTACAGGAGATCGTTCATTGTAGAGGTTTTACTCTGATGGATGGTAGTCTCTTCATTATGGGAGATAGCTCGTTATTCAGATGTTTTACACTGATGAATGGTAGTCTCTTCATTATGGGAGATAGCTCAGTGTTGAGGATTTACTCTGATGGATGGTAGGCTCGTCATTATGGGAGATATTTCGTTGTTGAGATGATTTACTCCGATGGATGGTAGTCTTTTTATTATGGGAGTTATTTTGTCATAGAGGGTTTACTCTGATGGATGGGAGTCTCGTTATTATGGGAGATAGTTTGTTATTGAGATGTTTTTCTCTAATGGATGGTAGTATCTTCATTACGGGAAACAATTTATTGTTGAGGTTTTACTGCGATGGATGGTAGTCTCGTCATTATAGGAGATAAATCGTTGTTGATACGTTTTACTCCGATGGAAGGTAGTCTCTTCATTACAGGAGAGAAATCGTTATTGAGGTTTTACTCAGATGGATAAGAGACTTATCATTATGGGAGACAGTTTGTTGTTGAGATGTTTTACTCTGATGGATGGTAGTCTCTTCATTATAGGAGATATTACTTTGTCGAGAATTTTTACTCTGATGGATGGTAGTCTCTTTATTATGGGAGATAATTATTGATTGAGATGTTTTAATTTGATGGATGGTAGTCTCGTCATTATGGGAGTTACTTTGTTGTTGAGATGTTTTATTCCGATGGATGGTTGACTCGTCAATATGGGAGATAGTTAGTTGTTTAGATGTTTTTCTCCGATGGATGGTAGTCTCTTCATTATGGGAGACATATCATTGTTGAGGTTTTACTCCGATAGATAGTAGTCTTATCATTATGTGAGACAACTCATTGTTGAGATGTTTTACTCTGATGAATGGTAGTCTCTTCATTCTGGGAGATAGTTTTTTGTTGAGGTTTCACTCTGATAATTGGTAGTCTTGTCATTATGGGAGATAATTTGTAGTCAAGATGTTTTGCTCTGATGGATTGTAGTCTCTTCATTATGGGAGATAGTTAGTTATTGAGATATATTTCTCTGACGGATGGTATTCTCATCATTATGGGAGATAGTTAGTTGTTTAGATTTTTTACACTGATGGATTGTATTATCTTCATTGTTGGAGATAATTCATTGTTAAGGATTAACTCCAATGGATGGTAGTCTCGTCATAACCGGAGATAGTTTGTTGTTGAGATATTTTACTTTGATGGATGGTAGTCTCTTCATTATGTGAGATAGTTAGTGATTGAGATATATTTCTCTGATGGATGGTATTCTCGTCATTATGGGAGATAGACAGTTGTTTAGATTTTTTACTTCGATGGATGGTAGTCTCTTCATTATGGGAGACAGATCGGTGTTGAGGTTTTACTCCGATGGATAGTAGTCTTATCATTATGGGAGACAGTTCGTTGTTAAGATGTTTTACTCTGATGGTTGATAGTCTCTTCATTCTGGGAGATAGTTTGTTGTTGAGGTTTCATTCTGAAGGATAGTAGTCTCGTCATTATGGGAGGTAGTTCGTTGTTGAGATGTTTTACTCTGATGGATGGTAGTCTCTTCATTATGGGAGATAGTTTGTTGTTGAGGTTTCACTCTGATAATTGGTAGTCTTGTTATTATGGGAGATAGTTTGTTGTCAAGATGTTTTGCTCTGATGGATGGTTGTCTCTTCATTATGGGAGATAATTAATGATTGAGATATATTTCTCTGATGGATGGTATTCTGGTCATTATGGGAGATAGTTAGTTGTTTAAATTTTTTACACTGATGGATGGTAGTATCTTCATTGTTGGAGATAATTTGTTGTTGAGGTTTTACTCCAATGAGTCTTGTCATAATGGGAGATAGTTTGTTGCTGAGATGTTTTACTTCGATGGATAATAGTCTCTTTATTATGGGTGATAGTTTGTTGGTGAGGTTTTGCTCTGATGGATGGTAGTCTCTTCATTATGGGATATAGCTCGGTGTTGAGGATTTACTTCGATGGATGGTAGTCTCATCATTATGTGAGATAGTTCGTTGTTGAGATGTTTTACTCTAATGGATGGTAGTATCTTCATTATGGAAGATAGTTCGTTATCGATATGTTTTACTCTGATGGAAGGTAGTCTCTTTATTACATGAGACCGTTCATTGTAGAGGTTTTACTCCGGTGGATGGTAGTCTCGTCATTATGGGAGATAGTTCGTTATTCAGATGTTTTACTCTGATGAATGGTGGTCTCTTCATTATGGGAGATAGCTCGGTGTTGAGGATTTACTCTGATGGATGGTAGTCTCGTCATTATTGGAGATATTTCGTTGTTGAGATGATTTACTCTGATGGATGGTAGTATTTTTATTATGGGAGTTAGTTTGTCATAGAGGTTTTACTCTGATGGATTGGAGTCTCGTTATTATGGGAGATAGTCCGTTGTTGAGATGCTTTTCTCTAATTTATGGTAGTATCTTCATTACGGGAAACACTTTGTTATTAAGGTTTTACTGCGATGGATGGTAGTCTCGTCATTATAGGAGATGAATCGTTGTTGATACGTTTTACTCCGATGGAAGGTAATCTCTTCATTATGGGAGACAGATCGTTATTGAGGTTTTACTCAGATGGATAAGAGTCTTATCATTATGGCAGACAGTTTTTTGTTGAGATGTTTTACTCTGATGGATGGTAGTCTCTTCATTGTAGGAGATAGTTCGTTGTCGAGATGTTTTACTCTGATGGATGGTAGTCTCTTTATTATGGGAGATAGTTATTGATTGAGATGTTTTACTTTGATGGATGGTAGTCTCGTCATTATGGGAGTTACTTTGTTGTTGAGATGTTTTATTCAGATGGATGGTTGACTCGTCATTATGGGAGATAGTTAGTTGTTTATATGTTTTACTCCGATGGATGGTAATCTCTTCATTATGGGAGACATATTGTTATTGAGGTTTTACTCCGATAGATAGTAGTCTTATCATTATGGGAGACAGTTGATTATTGAGATGTTTGACTCTGATGGTTGGTAGTCTCTTCATTCTGTGAGATAGTTTGTTGTTGAGGTTTCACTCTGATAATTGGTAGTCTTGTCATTATGGGAGATAGTTTGTTGTCAAGATGTTTTGCTCTGATGGATGGTAGTCTCTTCATTATGGGAGATAGTTAGTGATTGAGATATATTTCTCTGATGGATGGCATTCTCATCATTATGGGAGATAGTTATTTGTTTAGATTTTTTACACTGATGGATGGTATTATCTTCATTGTTGGAGAAAATTCATTGTTGAGGATTAACTCCAATGGATGGTAGTCTCGTCATAACCGGAGATAGTTCGTTGTTGAGATATTTTACTTTGATGGATGGTAGTATCTTCATTATGGGAGATAGTTAGTGATTGAGATATATTTCTCTGATGGATGGTATTCTCGTCATTATGGGAGATAGTTAGTTGTTTATAATTTTTACTCTCATGGATGGTAGTCTCTTCATTATGGGAGACAGATCGTTGTTGAGGTTTTACTCCGATGGATAGTAGTCTTATCATTATGGGAGATAGTTCATTGTGGAGATGTTTTACTCTGATGGTTGATAGTCTCTTCATTCTGGGAGATGGTTCGTTGTTAAGGTTTCACTCTGAAGGATAGTAGTCTCGTCATTATGGGAGGTAGTTCGTTGTTGAGATGTTTTACTCTGATGGATGGTAGTCTCTTCATTATGGGAGATAGTTTGTTGTTGAGGTTTCACTATGATAATTGGTAGTCTTGTTATTATGGGGGATAGTTTGTTGTCAAGATGTTTTGCTCTGATGGATGGTTGTCTCTTCATTATGGGAGATAGTTAATGATTGAGATATATTTCTCTAATGGATGGTATTCTCGTCATTATGGGAGATAGTTAGTTGTTTAGATTTTTACACTGATGGATGGTAGTATCTTCATTGTTTGAGATAATTCGTTGTTAAGGTTTAACTCTAATGGATGGTAGTCTCGTCATAATGGGAGATAGTTCGTTGTTGAGATATTTTACTTTGATGGATGGTAGTCTCTTCATTATGGGATATAGTTAGTGAATGAGATATATTTCTCTGATGGATGGTATTCTCGTCAATATGGGAGATAGTTAGTTATTTAGATTTTTTACATTGATGGATGGTAGTATCTTCATTGTTGGAGATAATTCATTGTTCAGGTTTTACTCCAATGGATGGTAGTCTTGTCATAATGGGAGATAATTTGTTGCAGAGATGTTTTACTTTGATGGATGATAGTCTCTTTATTATGGGTGATAGTTCGTTGGTGAGTTCTTGGTCTGATGGATGGTAGTCTCTTCATTATGGGAGATAGTTCGTTGTTGAGATGTTTTACTCTAATGGATGGTAGTATCTTCATTATGGAAGATAGTTCGTTATCGATATGTTTTACTCTGATGGAAGGTAGTCTTTTCATTATAGGAGACCGTTCATTGTAGAGGTTTTACTCCGATGGATGGTAGTCTCGTCATTATGGGAGATAGTTCTTTATTAAGATGTTTTACTCTGATGAATGGTAGTCTCTTCATTATGGGAAATAGCTCGGTGTTGAGGATTTACTTAGATGCATGGTAGTCTCATCATTATGTGAGATAGTCCATTGTTGAGATATTTTACTTTGATGGATGGTAGTCTCGTCATTATGGGAGATATTTCGTTGTTGAGATGTTTTACTCCGATGGATGGTAGTCTCTTTATTATGGGAGTTAGTTTGTCATAGAGGTTTTACTCTAATGGATGGTAGTCTCGTTATTATGGGAGATAGTTCGTTGTTGAGATGTTTTTCTCTAATGGATGGTAGTATCTTCATTACGGGAAACAATTTGTTGTTGAGGTTTTACTGCGATGGATGGTAGTCTCGTCATTATAGGAGATAAATCGTTTTTGAGACGTTTTACACTAATGGAAGGTAGTCTCTTCATTATGGGAGACAGATCGTTATTGAGGTTTTACTCAAATGGATAAGTGTCTTATCATTATGGGAGAGAGTTTGTTGTTGAGATGTTTTACTCTGATGGATGGTAGTCTCTTCATTATAAGAGATAGTACTTTGTCGAGATGTTTTACTCTGATGGATGGTAGTCTCTTTATTATGGGAGATAGTTATTGATTGAGATGTTTTACTTTGATGGATGGTAGTCTCGTCATTATGGGAGTTACTTTGTTGTTGAGATGTTTTATTCCGATGGATGGTTGACTTGTCAATATGGGAGATAGTTAGTTGTTTAGATGTTTTACTCCGATGGATGGTAGTCTCTTCATTATGGGAGACATATCATTGTTGAGGTTTTACTCCGATAGATAGTAGTCTTATCATTATGGGAGACAGTTCATTGTTGAGATGTTTTACTCTGATGGATGGTAGTCTCTTCATTCTGGGAGATAGTTTTTTGTTGAGGTTTTACTCTGATGGATAGAAGTCTCGTTATTATGGGAGGTAGTCCGTTGTTGAGATATTTTTCTCTAATGGATTGTAGTATCTTCATTACGGGAAACAATTTGTTGTTGAGGTTTTACTATGATGGATTGTAGTCTCGTCATTATAGGAGATAGTTTGTTGTCAAGATCTTTTGCTCTGATGGATGGTTGTCTCTTCATTATTGGAGATAGTAAATGATTGAGATATATTTCTCTAATGGATGGTATTCTCGTCATTATGGGAGATAGTTAGTTGTTTAGATTTTTTACACTGATGGATGGTAGTATCTTCATTGTTTGAGATAATTCGTTGTTGAGTTTTAACTTTAATGGATGGTGGTCTCGTCATAATGGGAGATAGTTCGTTGTTGAGATATTTTACTTTGATGGATGGTAGTCTCTTCATTTTGGGAGATAGTTAGTGAATGAGATATATTTCTCTGATGGATGGTATTCTCTTCAATATGGGAGATAGTTATTTGTTTAGATTTTTTACACTGATGGATGGTATTATCTTCATTGTTGGAGATAATTTATTGTTGAGGTTTTACTCCAATGGATGGTAGTCTTGTCATAATTGGAGATAGTTTGTTGCTGAGATGTTTTACTTCGATGGATGATAGTCTCTTTATTATGGGTGATAGTTCGTTGGTGAGGTTTTGCTCTGATGGATGGTAGTCTCTTCATTATGGAAGATAGTTCGTTATCGATATGTTTTACTCTGATAGAAGGTAGTCTCTTCATTATAGGAGTTCGTTCATTGTAGAGGTTTTACTCTGATGGATGGTAGTCTCGTCCTTATGGGAGATAGTTCGTTATTCAGATGTTTTACTCTGATGAATGGTAGTCTCTTCATTATGGGAAATAGCTCGGTGTTGAGGATTTACTTAGATGCATGGTAGTCTCATCATTATGTGAGATAATCCATTGTTGATATATTTTACTTTGATGGATGGTAGTCTCGTCATTATGGGAGATATTTCATTGTTGAGATTTTTTACTCCGATGGATGGTAGTCTCTTTATTATGGGAGTTAGTTTGTTATAGAGGTTTTACTCTGATGGATGGTAGTATCGTTATTATGGTAGATAGTGCATTGTTGAGATTTTTTTCTCTAATGGATGGTAGTATCTTCATTGTGGTCTTCTGTATTTTGTTTGGGAGATGGAGTGGGAGATTCAGAAATTATTATTGGACTGTTTGGGGTATTTGGAGGGGTAGTTTCTGGTGAGGATGGTGGTTGGGGTATGTTTAAAGTTGTACCACATGGCAGTTGAATTGCCAAGGGTTGTGGTTCAGAGGATTGAGGTGAGTGAGGTTCAGGGGTTTGAGGTTCAGGTGATGGAGTTTCTGAGTGATGAAACTCAGGTTGTGGAGATGATGGTTGAGGAGATGGTGGATTAAGTTCTGGTTGTGGAGAGGGAGGTTGTGGAATTTCTGGTATGGGTGAGAGTGTATGTTCTGGTTGGGGAGAATGTGTAGTTTCTGGTTGAGTGTTTGGATTTTCTGAGAGGGGAGCGGAAGAACGTTGAACAATTTCGGAAAGAACTTTATCAAGTTCTGATTCTGTTGATGTTGTGGGTTTTGGATTTTTGGTGCGGGATCTCCTGAGAGTTAGTGACTAAGAAGGGTCAAACTCTGGTTCGGTATCATCAATGGTTGGTATTGGAATTGGGAGTTCATATGAAGCATACAGCAGATATATTACCTCTCTTCTTAGGGGTCTGCTGGGATGGTCCTTCTAAAGCAGCCTTTCTCTTGTTATTCTTCTTCAAAGTAACCTCTGGAGTTTGCTGGTGCAGATCTTTGATGTTCAGATCAGGATCTGTGCCATCAGCTTTGCACGCGCCCAAGTATCTAAGAACGATGACTGGTTTAGAGTCAATCTCAGAGAATATGGGAAAGTCGCTCAGAGGGACTCTTCTACTGGAGATGTCAGCAAGAGGAGTGACGCTGGGCTCCTTTCTGATATTCTGTATCAGTTTCATCTTTTTCAGATTCTTTGCGTTCAGCTGCTTGCCAACCGCTGGTTCCAGAGAACTTATTTCTTGAGCTTCTATAAGGTGTTCTATCAGCCTATTCTCAGTCAGAATATCTGATATTAATCTTCCAAAGGGTATCCAATCCCTTTTTGTCCTTTCTTCTTCTCTTGTCTCCTTGACGCTGGTCTTCAAGTGATTGAACAGAAGATGAGCAAGGTTAATCATGGTCTTCTTAGCAATGAAATAGAGCAGATATTGCTGATCTATGTTGATGTAGTCAGGAGAGCTTGTGGGCTTCCTGTGGTTGAAGCAGCCCAAGATGATCGTTGCCCAGATTCTATGCTGATCCTTTAAATCTCTGATTTTGCTGCTGGGAACTCCATGAGTGAAAATCTGTCTAGCAACTAAACCAGTGTTTCCAGATCTTTCTGCCATGTCAATACAGCGGATGCCACCACCGTTGTATCCAATCAGTCTAGCAATGTGATCCTCAGTGATCACTATCTTCTTTCCCATGATGTATGATGTAACCTGATGCGTTGAAGCAGATGCATGAATCCAGAACTCCTTAACCATAATGGGGAATGTTGGCCCAACCAAACTATCAAAATACTTCTCCCATCCTTGTGCCCTAATTTCTTCAGTCAAATCGAAGCCATTATCTTTCAAACTGGTGAAATCAACGATCAGTTCAGACAGAACTTCCAAGTTCTTCACTGGAGTAAGTAGAGTTCTGAATGGAATCTGGTATTGCTCAGATCAAGCTTCTTGCTGAGGGCTTGCAGAGACATTGCTAGAGGTTTCCATGTTCACACTTAGGGTTTCTGTGAGAAAAGCTTGAAAAAGGGTTTTCTATGAAAAGAGATGAACACACAAGTAAGAAATGCAGATAAATGTTTGGATGATTGTAAGAGACGGTAAAAATTTAATGAATGATGTTAATGTGCTTAAATAGATTTCAAAATGTGTTTTGAAAACGTAAACGGTTTTAAGAGAGAGAATTAATTCATGATTACAGTTTAACTCATGATTACACGCATTTAATGCTTGCTGATTTTGGGGGATTTGAGAAAGATACTTGGAACGGTTACCAGACATGTGTCTCAATGCATCCAATCAGCGTTTTGCCTTCTCAGAAGCGTGCACGCATGTTCTGCTTCAGAGATTTGCTGATGATTAGATGACACTTGTTTGATATCGTGAGCAGCATGTCTATCCTTGAGCTGAAATGCTCAGATCTTTAAGAATAGAATCTGATACAATTTGCATGTCTATCTTTCTGAAAGGAGCTTGATCAGAAGTTCACAGTAAAAAGAAAATACATTCTGAAGGTTAATATATAAAATTAAAACATTTTCACTCTGGGCAGAGCTTCATGCTGAGATGTTTCAGAATGAAGTTGAACCTATCTTCAGAAAGTGGTTTAGTGAAGATATCAGCCCATTGATGGTCTGTATCAATAAATTTTAAATTCAAAATTCTTTTCTGAATATAGCCCCTAATGAAGTGATGTTTTATTTCTATATGCTTAGCCCTAGAATGCAAAATAGGATTTTTACTTAAGCAAATGGCAGAAGTATTGTCACAGAGTATATGGATGTTACTATCAAAAATCTGGAAGTCTTCAAGCTGACTTTTCATCCAGAGCATTTGTGTGCTGCATCCTGCTGCTGCTATGTACTCAGCTTCTGCTATTGATAGCGCAATTGTGGATTGCCTTTTGCTGGACCAAGAGATCAGATTTTCTCCCAGAAACTGGCAGCTTCCAGAAGTACTTTTACGCTCTACTCTGTCTCCAGCAAAGTCAGCATCGCAGTAGCCTACTAAGCTGTAATCACTAGATTTTCTATAAAATAAACCCAGATTAGTAGTACCTTTCAGATTCTTGAAAATTCGCTTAACAGTTGTTAAGTGAGATTCTCTAGGATCTAATTGGAATCTTGCACAAATACATACGCTGAATAAGATATCAGGCCTTGAAGCCGTTAGATAAAGGAGAGAACCAATCATACCTCTGTAGACCTTCTGTTCTACCTTTTTGCTTACCTCTTCTCTTTCCAGAATGCACGTGGGATGCATTGGAATCTTTGATGACTTACATTCTGATAGGTCAAATTTCTTCAGAAGTTCTCTGACATATTTGCTCTGATGAATGTAAGTTCCCTTAGGATTTTTATTGATCTAAATTCCCAGAAAGAATTGAAGTTCTCCCATGAGGCTTATCTCAAATTCTGCCTGCATACACTTAGCAAATTTTCTTCCAAGAGAAGGATTAGTAGATCCAAAAATAATATCATCAACATAAATTTGGCAAACTAAGATGTCATTCTTAACTGACTTACAGAATAAGGTAGTGTCCACCTTCCCTCTAGTGAATTCTTTTTCTAACAGAAAGTTACTTAGTCTTTCATACCAAGCTCTGGGAGCTTGTTTCAGACCATATAGTGACTTCTTTAGTTTGAAAACATATTCTGGATTTTTTGTACTTTCAAAACCAGGGGGTTGGTGCACTAAACCTCTTCTTCTATATAACCATTTAAGAATGCACTCTTGACATCCATCTGATACAGAGTCATGCCTTTATTAACAGCAAACGAAATTAAAAGTCTGATAGATTCTAACCTGGCGACTGGGGCAAAGGTTTCTGTATAGTCTATCCCCTCTTGCTGACTATAACCTTGTGCTACCAGTCATGCTTTGTTTCTGATAACTTCACCTTGTTTGTTCAACTTGTTTCTGAACACCCATCTTGTTCCAATGACGTTGAATCCTTTTGGTCTGGGAACGAGATCCCATACGTCATTTCTGGTGAATTGATTCAGCTCTTCTTGCATTGCTAGAATCCAGTAGTTGTCCAGAAGTGCTTCATCAATAGAAGAAGGTTCAATCAGAGACACAAGTCCCATGAGGGATTCTTCAGAGTTCCTGAAGCTGGCTCTTGTTCTGATTGGATCTTTGTTTCTTCTGGGTGATCCAAGCTGCTTCTGGGTAGTCTTTTCTGAGGTTGGTCAACAGATGTTGTTGGATTGCTAGCAGTGCTCCTTTCAGATGTTGAAGGGGTGTCTTTTTTGAGAGCTTCTGATGACTTGTCTTCAGAACCTATAAATTCAACTTCCATACCTGCAAAAACTTCATTCTGCTTTGACTTTTCAGAGTCAAGCTTATCATCAAAACGAACACTGATTGATTCTTCCACAATTTGTGTTTCTGTATTGTATACTCTGTACCCTCTTGAGCGTTCAGAGTATCGTAATATAATACACTTATGTGCTTTAGAGTCAAACTTGTTCAAATATTTGTATTTAACATAAAACAAGTACATCCAAATGGATGAAAATATGAAATGTTGGGCTTTCTGTTCTTCCACAATTCATATGGAGTCTTTTCCAGAATAGGTCTTATTGAGATTCTATTCTGAATGTAGCACGCTGTGTTTATTGCCTCTGCCCAGAAGATCTTAGCAACGTTTGTCTCATTGATCATGGTTTTGGCCATTTCTTGCAATGTTCTGTTCTTTTGTTCTACAACTCCATTTTGTTGGGGAGTTCTAGGACAAGAGAAATCATGAAGAATGCCTCTGTCATTAAAGAATGACTCAAAATATTTGTTTTCAAACTCTCCACCATGATCACTTCTGACTTTAATGATTCTAAGATCCTTTTCATTCTGAACATGGTTACAGAAGGTGACAAACACAGAGTGTGACTCGTCCTTGTGTCTTAAGAACTTTACCCATGTCCATCTGCTATAGTCATCTACGATTACTAACCCATACTTATTGCCACTGACTGAAGCAGTTTTAACTGGTCCAAATAAGTCAATGTGCAGAAGTTCTAATGGCTTAGAGGTAGAAACAACATTTTTCGATTTGAAAGAAGGTTTTGCAAACATTCCTTTCTGACATTCTTCACACAGAGCATCTGAATTGAACTTCAGATTAGGAAGTCCTCTGACCAGATTGACTTTGTTAATCTGAGATATTCTTCTCATACTAACATGCCCCAATCTTCTGTGCCAGATCCATTGCTCGTTGTTAACAGACAGAAGACACTTTACATTCTGACTTTTCAGTTCAGAAAGTTTGATTTTATAAATGTTGTTTTTCCTCTTTCCATTAAATAGGATAGTCCCATCTTTCTGACTAACAGCTTTACATGATTTTTGATTAAAGATTATATCATAACCGTTATCACTTAATTGACTTATGGATAACAGATTATGCATTAATCCATATACTAGCAGAACATTATTTATAGAGGGAAGATTTCCATTACCTACAGTTCCAGAGCCAACGATATTTCCCCTCTGATTTCCTCCAAAGCCAACGTGACCTCCAGGCTTAAGTTCCAGGCTTTAGAACATATGCCTTCTTCTCGTCATGTGTCGCGAGCATCCAGAGTCCAGGTACCATGACTGGTGTTTCTGATTTGCTGCTAAAGATATCTGCAACATGTATTATTTTATCCTTAGGTACCCAGATTTTCTTGGGTCCTGATTTGTTAGATTTACCAAAACTCTGGTTGAATTTTGGTTTCACAAAATACTTACTGCTAGTATATTTAATATCATGTGTGTGACCATACACAAAATGTGAGTTCAGAGGAGTGTGTTTAATAGTTAAATCCATGGCATTCTTTGGTGTAGGAACCTTACCTTGGTATCCTATTCCCTTTCTGCCGTTTCTGCTAACTCCATAGATCACTGAAGCCATTTTGCTTCTATCTATGCTTTTAGCAAGAATCTTCTGAAAGCTATGATCATACTCCTTGATGATCTCATCAGCGCTGCTGGGAGTTTCAGAAATTGTTCCTTCTGAGAGTTTTGTAAAACATTTTCTAACTTTGAAAATTTATTTTTCAGCTCAGAATTTTCCAATTTAAGACTCTCAGTCTTATCAGAGTCAGATTCAAGATTCCTTTTCAGGTTTCTGAATTTAACTCTAATCTGCTGGTACCTTTCCAGAATTTCGTTAAGGCTTTCAGCAAGTTCAGCCTTAGTAAAATTAATTGCAAAGTCAGGAAATACCTCTTCAGTGTCTGATTCTGAGTCTGATTCAGAAGCTTCACTGTCTTCTGAAATGTTGGCCATGAGAGCTATGTTTTCTCTCTCATCATCTGATTCTGAGTCAGCTTCAGACGAGTCAGAGTCATCCCATGTATCCATGAGACTTTTCTTCTTTTCTCTTCCAAACTTCTTTTTGGGCTTTTCCCTCTGAAGCTTTGGGTAGTCACTCTTGTAGTGTCCTTGCTCATTGCATTCATAGGAGATGATGTCCTTGGTGTTTGGCTTTCTGCTTCCTGAGGAGCCTTCAGATCTTCTGTATCCAGAGGAAGAATATGACTTTCTGTATCTGGAGGAGGACTCATTCTGATCAGATCTTCTGGGATTCCTAAACTTCCTTTGCCTCTGCTTCCATAGTTGGTTCACTCTTCTGGAGAGGAGGGAAAGTTCGTCTTCTTCTGATGAGGATCCATCAGATGTTTCTTCAACTGCCTGCAAAACTTTAGACTCATATTTTTTGTTAGATTTTAATGCTAAAGGCTTACCTTGCTTCTGAGGTTCATCAGCTTCTAGCTCTATCTCGTGACTTCTGAGAGAGCTGATAAGTTCCTCCAGAGAAATTTTGTTGAGATCTTTAGCTAGCTTCAGCGCTGTAACCATTGGCCTCCACTATTTTGGAAAGCTTCTGATGATATTCTTGACATGATCAGCAGTAGAGTATCCTTTGTCCAGAACCTTGAGACCAGCCACCATAATTTGGAATCTTGAGAACATTGTTTCAATGGATTCACTTTCTTCCATTTTGAATGCCTCATACTTCTGAATGAGCGCAAGAGCTTTAGTTTCTTTTACCTGAATGTTGCCTTCATACGTCATTCTGAGTGAGTCAAACATGTTCTTTGTTGTGTCTCTGTTAGATATCTTTTCGTTGTTGAGGTTTTACTCCAATGGATGGTAGTCTCGTCATAATGGGAGATAGTTCGTTGGTAAGATATATTACTTTGATGGATGGTAGTCTGTTCATAATGGGAGATAGTTAGTGCTTGAGATATATATCTCTTATGGATGGTATTCTCTTCATTATGGGAGATAGTTAGTAGTTTAGATTTTTTACACTGATGGATGGTTGTATCTTCATTGTTGGAGATAATTCGTTGTTGAGGTTTTACTCCAATGGAAGGTAGTCTTGTCATAATGGGAGATAGTTTGTTGCTGAGATGTTTTACTTTGACGGATGATAGTCTCTTTATTATGGGTGATAATTTGTTGGTGAGGTTTTGCTCTTATGGATGGTAGTCTCTTCATTATGGAAGATAACTCGGTGTTGAGGATTTACTTCGATGGATGGTAGTCTCATCATTATGTGAGATAGTTCGTTGGTGAGATGTTTTACCTTGATGGATGGTAGTATCTTCATTATGGAAGATAGTTCGTTATCGATATGTTTTACTCTGATGGAAGGTAGTCTCTTCATTATAGGAGACCGTTCATTGTAGAGGTTTTACTCCGATGGATGGTAGTCTCGTCATTATGGGAGATAGTTCGTTATTCAGATGTTTTACTCTGGCGAATGGTAGTCTCTTAATTATGGGAGATAGCTCGGTGTTGAGGATTAACTTAGATGCATGGTAGTCTCGTCATTATGTGAGATAGTTCATTGTTGAGATATTTTACTCTGATGGATGGTAGTCTCGTCATTATGGGAGATATTTCGTTGTTGAGATTATTTACTCTGATGGATGGTAGTCTCTTTATTATGGGAGTTAATTTGTCATAGAGGTGTTACTCTGATGGATGGTAGTCTCGTTATTATGGGAGATAGTCCGTTGTTGAGATGTTTTTCTCTTACGGATGGTAGTATCTTCATTACGGGAAACAGTTTGTTGTTGAGGTTTTACTGCGATGGATGGTAGTCTCGTCATTATGGGAGATATTTCGTTATTCAGATGTTTTTCTCTGATGAATGGTAGTCTCTTCATTATGGGAAATATCTCGGTGTTGAGGATTTACTTAGATGCATGGTAGTCTCATCATTATGTGAGATAGTCCATTGTTGAGATATTTTACTTTGATGGATGGTAACCTCGTCATTATGGGAGATATTTCGTTGTTGAGATGTTTTACTCCGATGGATGGTAGTCTCTTTATTATGGGAGTTCGTTTGTCATAGAGGTTTTACTCTGATGGATGGTAGTCTCGTTATTATGGGAGATAGTCCGTTGTTGAGATGTTTTTCTCTAATGGATGGTAGTATCTTTATTACGGGAAACAATTTGATGTTGAAGTTTTACTGCGATGGATGGTAGTCTCGTCATTATAGGAGATAAATCGTTTTGAGACATTTTCCACCGATGGAAGGGAGTCTCTTCATTACGGGAGACAGATCGTTATTGAGGTTTTACTCAGATGGATAAGAGTCTTATAATTATGGGAGAGAGTTTGTTGTTGAGATGTTTTACTCTGATGGATGGTAGTCTCTTCATTATAGGAGATAGTTCGTTGTCGAGATGTTTTACTCTGGTAAATGTTAGTCTCGTAATTATGGGAGATAGTTATTGATTGAGATGTTTTATTTTGATGGATGGTAGTCTCGTCATTATGGGAGTTAGTTTGTTGTTCAGATGTTTTATTCTGATGGATGGTTGACTCGTCATTATGGAAGATAGGTAGTTGTTTAGATGTTTTAACCCGATTGATGGTAGTCTCTTCATTATGGGAGACAGATCGTTGTTGAGGTTTTACTCCGATGGATAGTAGTCTTATCATTATGGGAGACAGTTCGTTGTTGATATGTTTTACTCTGATGGATGGTAGTCTCTTCATTATGGGATATAGTTCGTTGTTGAGGTTTCACTCTGATAATTGGTAGTCTTGTCATTATGGGAGATAGTTTGTTGTCAAGATGTTTTGCTCTGATGGATGGTTGTCTCTTCATTATGGGAGATAGTTAGTGATTGAGATATATTTCTCTAATGGATGGTATTCTCGTCATTATGGATGGTAGTATCTTCATTGTTTGAGATAATGCGTTGTTGAGGTTTAACTCTAATGGATGGTAGTCTCGTCATAATGGGAGATAGTTCGTTGTTGAGATATTTTACTTTGATGGATGGTAGTCTCTTCATTATGGGAGATAGTTAGTGATTGAGATATATTTCTCTGATGGGTGGTATTCTCGTCAATATAGGAGATAGTTAGTTGTTTAGATTTTTTACACTGGTGGATGGTAGTATCTTCATTGTTGGAGATAATTTATTGTTGAGGTTTTACTCCAATGGATGGTAGTCTTGTCATAATGGGAGATAGTTTGTTGCTGAGATGTTTTACATCGATGGATGGTAGTCTCTTTATTATGGGAGATAGTTCGTTGTTGAGATGTTTTACTTTAATGGATGGTAGTATCTTCATTATGGAAGATAGTTCGTTATCGATATGTTTTACTCTGATGGAAGGTAGTCTCTTCCTTATAGGAGACCGTTCATTGTAGAGGTTTTACTCCGATGGATGGTAGTCTCGTCATTATGGGAGATAGTTCATTATTCAGATGTTTTAATCTGATGAATGGTAGTCTCTTCATTATGGGAAATAGCTCGGTGTTGAGGATTTACTTAGATACATGGTAGTTTCATCATTATGTGAGATAGTCTATTGTTCAGATATTTTACTTTGATGGATGGTAGTCTCGTCATTATGGGAGATATTTCATTGTTGAGACGTTTTCAATCGATGGAAGGTAGTCTCTTAATTACGGGAGACAGATCATTATTGATGTTTTACTCAGATGGATAAGAGTCTTATAATTATGGGAGAGAGTTTGTTGTTGAGATGTTTTACTCTGATGGATGGTAGTCTATTCGTTATAGGAGATAGTTCGTTGTCGAGATGTTTTACTCTGGTGGATGTTAGTCTCGTAATTATGGGAGATAGTTATTGATTGAGATGTTTTATTTTGATGGATGGTAGTCTCGTCATTATGGGAGTTAGTTTGTTATTGAGATGTTTTATTCTGATGGATGGTTGACTCGTCATTATGGGAGATAGTTAGTTGTTTAGATGTTTTACTCTGATTGATGGTAGTCTCTTCATTATGGGAGACAGATCGTTGTTGAGGTTTTACTCCGATGGATAGTAGTCTTATCATTATGGGAGACAGTTCGTTGTTGAGATGTTTTACTCTGATGGTTGGTAGTCTCTTAATTCTGGGAGATTTTTCGTTGTTGAGGTTTCACTCTGATGGATAGTAGTCTCGTCATTATGGGAGGTAGTTCTTTGTTGAGATGTTTTACTCTGATGGATGGTAGTCTCTTCATTATGGGAGATAGTTTGTTGTCAAGATGTTTTGCTCTGATGGATGGTTGTCTCTTCATTATGGGAGATAGTTAGTGATTGAGAGATATTTCTCTAATGGATGGTATTCTCGTCATTATGGGAGATAGTTAGTTGTTTAAATTTTTTACACTGATGGATGGTAGTATCTTCATTGTTTGAGATAATTCGTTGTTGAGGTTTTACTCTAATGGATGGTAGTCTCGTCATAATGGGAAATAGTTCATTGTTGAGATATTTTACTTTGATGGATGGTAGTCTCTTCATTATGGGAGATAGTTAGTGATTGAGATATATTTCTCTGATCGATGGTATTCTCGTTAATATGGGAGACACTGATGGATGGTAGTATCTTCATTGTTGGAGATAATTTATTGTTGAGGTTTTACTCCAATGGATGGTCGTCTTGTCATAATGGGAGATAGTTTGTTGCTGAGATGTTTTACTTCGATGGATGATAGTCTCTTTATTATGGGTGATAGTTCGTTGGTGAGGTTTTGCTCCGATGGATGGTAGTCTCTTCATTATGGGAGATAGCTCGGTGTTGAAGATTTACTTCGATGGATGGTAGTCTCTTCATTATGGAAGATAGATCGTTGTTGAGGTTTTACTCCGATGGATAGTAGTCTTATCATTATGGGAGACAATTTGTTGTTGAGATGTTTTACTCTGATGGTTGGTAGTCTCTTCATTTTGGGAGTGAGTTCGTTGTTGAGGTTTCACTCCGATGGATGGTAGTATCGTTATTATCGGTTGTAGTTCGTCTTTCTGAGATGTTTTACTCTGATGGATGGTAGTCTCTTCATTCTGGGAGATAGTTTTTTGTTGAGGTTTCACTCTGATAATTGGTAGTCTTGTCATTATGGGAGATAATTTGTTGTCAAGATGTTTTGTCTGATGGATGGTAGTCTCTTCATTATGGGAGATAGTTAGTGATTGAGATATATTTCTCTGTTGGATGGTATTCTCGTCATTATGGGACATAGTTAGTTGTTTTGATTTTTTACACTGATGGATGGTAGTATCTTAATTGTTGGAGATAATTCGTTGTTGAGGTTTTACTCCAAAGGATGGTAGTCTCGTCATAATGGGAGATAGTTCGTTGGTAAGATATTTTACTTTGATGGATGGTAGTCTGTTCATTATGGGAGATAGTTAGTGATTGAGATATATATCTCTGATGGATGGTATTCTCTTCATTATGGGATATAGTTAGTTGTTTAGATTTTTTACACTGATGGATGGTTGTATCTTCATTGTTGGAGATAATTCGTTGTTGAGGTTTTACTCCAATGGAAGGTAGTCTTGTCATAATGGGAGATAGTTTGTTGCTGAGATGTTTTACTTCGACGGATGATAGTCTCTTTATTATGGGTGATAGTTTGTTTGTAAGGTTTTACTTCATTATGGATGGTAGTCTCTTCATTATGGAAGATAACTCGGTGTTGAGGATTTACTTCGATGGATGGTAGTCTCATCATTATTTGAGATTGTTCATTGTTAAGATGTTTTACCTTGATGGATGGTAGTATCTTCATTATGGAAGATAGTTCGTTATCGATATGTTTTACTCTGATGGAAGGTAGTCTCTTCATTATAGGAGACCGTTCATTGTAGAGGTTTTACTCCGATGGATGGTAGTCTCGTCATTGTGGGAGATAGTTCGTTATTCAGATGTTTTACTCTGACGAATGGTAGTCTCTTAATTATTGGAGATAGCTCGGTGTTGAGGATTTTCTTAGATGCATGGTAGTCTCATCATTATGTGAGATAGTTCATTGTTGAGATATTTTACTCTGATGGATGGTAGTCTCGTCATTATGGGAGATATTTCGTTGTTGAGATTATTTACTCTGATGGATGGCAGTCTCTTTATTATGGGAGTTAATTTGTCATAGAGGTTTTACTCTGATGGATGGTAGTCTCGTTATTATGGGAGATAGTCCGTGGTTGAGATGTTTTTCTCTTACGGATGGTAGTATCTTCATTACGGGAAACAGTTTATTGTTGAGGTTTTACTGCGATGGATGGTAGTCTCGTCATTATAGGAGATAAATCGTTGTTGATACGTTTTACTCCGATGGAAGTCAGTCTCTTCATTACGGTAAACAAATCGTTATTGAGGTTTTACTCATATGGATAAGAGTCTTATCATTATGGGAGACAGTTTGTTGTTGAGATGTTTCACTCTGATGGATGGTAGTCTCTTCATTAAAGGAGATAGTTCATTGTCGAGATGATTTACTATGATGGATTGTAGTCTCTTCATTATGGGAGATAGTTATTGATTGAGATGTTTTACTTTGATGGATGGTAGTGTCGTCATTATGGGAGTTAGTTTGTTGTTGAGATGTTTTATTCCGATGGATGGTTGACTCGTCATTAAGGGAGATAGTTAGTTGTTTAGATGTTTTACTCTGATGGATGGTAGTCTCTTCATTATGGGAGACAGATCGTTGTTGAGGTTTTACTCCGATGGATAATAGTCTTATCATTATGGGAGACAGTTCATTGTTGAGGTGTTTTACTCTAATGGTTGGTAGTCTCTTTATTCTGGGAGATAGTTTGTTGTTGAGGTTTCACTCTGATAATTGGTAGTCTTGTCATTATGGGAGATAGTTTGTTGTCAAGATGTTATGCTCTGATGCATGGTAGTCTCATCAGTATGTGAGATAGTTCATTGTTGAGATATTTTACTCTGATGGATGGTAGTCTCGTCATTATGGGAGATATTTCGTTGTTGAGATGATTTACTTCGATGGATGGTAGTCTCTTTATTATGGGAGTTAGTTTGTGATAGAGTTTTTACTCTGATGAATGGTAGTCTCGTTATTATGGGAGATAGTCCGTTGTTCATATGTTTTTCTCTAATGGATGGTAGTATCTTCATTACGGGAAACAATTTGTTGTTGAGGTTTTACTGCGATGGATGGTAGTCTCGTCATTATAGGAGATAAATCGTTGTTGATACGTTTTACTCCGATGGAAGGTAGTCTCTTCATTACGGGAGACAAATTGTTATTGAGGTTTAATTCAGATGGATAAGAGTCTTATCATTATGGGAGACAGTTTGTTGTTGAGATGTTTTACTCTGATGGATGGTAGTCTCTTCATTATAGGAGATAGTTCGTTGTCGAGATGTTTTACTCTGATGGATGGTAGTCTCTTCATTATGGAAGATAGTTATTGATTAAGATGTTTTACTTTGATGGATGGTAGTGTCGTCATTATGGGAGTTAGTTTGTTGTTGAGTTGTTTTATTCTGATGGATGGTTGACTCGTCATTATGGGAGATAGTTAGTTGTTTAGATTTTTTACTCCGATGGATGGTAGTATCTTCATTATGGGAGACAAATCGTTGTTGAGGTTTTGCTCTGATGAATAGTAGTCTTATCATTATGGGAGACATCTGGTTGTTGAGATGTTTTACTCGGATGGTTGGTAATCTCTTCATTCTGGGAGATAGTTTGTTGTTGAGGTTTCACTCTGATAATTGGTAGTCTTGTCATTATGGGAGATAGTTTGTTGTCAAGATGTTTTGCTTTAATGGATGATAGTCTCTTCAATATGGGAGATAGTTAGTGATTGAGATATATTTCTCTGATGGATGGTATTCTCGTCATTATGGGAGATAGTTAGTTGTTTAGATGTTTTACACTGATGGATGGTAGTATCCTAATTGTTGGAGATAATTTGTTGTTGAGATTTTACTCCAATGGATGGAAGTCTTGTCATAATGGGTGATTGTTCATTGTTGAGATATTTTACTTTGATGGATGGTAGTCTCTTCATTATTGGAGATAGTTAGTTATTGAGGTATATTTCTCTGATGGATGGTATTCTCGTCATTATGGGAGATAGTTAGTTGTTTAGATTTTTTACACTGATGTATGGTAGTATCTTCATTGTTGGAGTTAATTCGTTGTTGAGGTTTTACTCTAATGGATGGTAGTATCTTGATAATGGGAGATAGTTTGTTGCTGATATGTTTTACTTCGATGGATGATAGTCTCTTTATTATGGGTGATAGTTCGTTGGTGAGGTTTTGCTCCGATGGATGGTAGTCTCTTCAGTATGGGAGATAGCTCAGTGTTGAGCATTTACTTCGTTGTTGAGATATTTTACTCTTATGGATGGTTGTATCTTCATTATGGAAGATAGTTCATTATCGATATGTTTTACTCTGATGGATGGTAGTCTCTTCATTATAGGAGACCGTTCATTGTAGAGGTTTTACTCCGATGGATGGTAGTCTCGTCATTATGGGAGATAATTTTTTATTTAGATGTTTTACTTTGATGAATGGTAGTCTCATCATTATGGGAGATAGCTCGGTGTTCAGGATTTACTTAGATGCATGGTAGTCTCATCATTATGTGAGATAGTTCGTTGTTGAGATATTTTACTCTAATGGATGGTAGTCTCGTCATTATGGGAGATATTTTGTTGTTGAGATGTTTTACTCCGATGGATGGTAGTCTCTTTATTATGGGAGTTAGTTTGTTATAGAGTTTTTACTCTGATGGATGGTAGTCTCGTAATTATGGGAGACATTTCGTTGTTGAGATGTTTTCTCTAATGGATGGTAGTATCTTCATTACGGGAAAGAATTTGTTGTTGAGGTTTTATTGTGATGGATGGTAGTCTCGTCATTATAGGAGATAAACCGTTGTTGAGACGTTTTACTCTGATGGAAGGTAGTCTCTTCATTACGGGAGACAGATCGTTATTGAGGTTTTACTCAGATGGATAAGAGTCTTATCATTATGGGAGAGAGTTTGTTGTTGATATGTTTTACTCTGATGGATGGTAGTCTCTTCATTATGGGAGATAGTTCGTTGTCGAGATGTTTTACTCTGAAGGATGGTAGTCTCTTAATTATGGGAGATAATTATTGATTGAGATGTTTTACTTTGATGGATGGTAGTCTCGTCATTATGGGAGTTAGTTTTTTGTTGAGATGTTTTATTCCGATGGATGGTTGACTCGTCATTATGGAAGATAGTTAGTTGTTTAGATGTTTTACTCCGATGGATGATAGTCTCTTCATTATGGGAGATAGGTCGTTGTTGCGGTTTTCCTCTGATGGAAAGTAGTCTTATCATTATGGGAGACAGTTTGTTGTTGAAATGCTTTACACTGATGGTTGGTAGTCTCTTCATTCTGAGAGATAGTTCATTGTTCAGGTTTCACTCCGATGGATGGTAGTCTCGTCATTATGGGAGATAGTTCGTTGTTGATATGTTTTACTCTAATGGATGGTAGTCTCTTCATTATGGTATATAGTTCGTTGTTGAGGTTTCACTTTGATAATTGGTAGTCTTGTCATTATGGGAGATAGTTTATTGTCAAGATGTTTTGCCCTGATGGATGGTAGTCTCTTCATTATGGGAAATAGTTAGTGATTGAGATATATTTCTCTGTTGGATGGTATTCTCGACATTAAGGGAGATAGTTAGTTGTTTTGATTTTTTACACTGATGGATGGTAGTATCTTCATTGTTGGAGATAATTCGTTGTTGAGAATTTACTCCAATGGATGGTAGTCTCATCAAATTGGGAGATAGTTCGTTGTTGACATATTTTACTTTGATGGATGGGAGTCTCTTCATTATGGGAGATAGTTAGTGATTGAGATATATTTCTCTGATGGATGGTATATTCGTCATTATGGGAGATAGTTAGTTGTTTAGATTTTTTACACTGATGGATGGTAGTATCTTCATGGTTGGAGATTATTCGTTGTTGAGGTTTTCCTCCAATGGATGGTAGTCTCGTCATAATGGGAGATAGTTTGTTGCTGAGATGTTTTACTTCGATGGATGATAGTCTCTTTATTATGGGAGATAGTTCGTTGGTGAGGTTTTTCTCCGATGGATGGTAGTCTCTTCACTATGGGAGATAGCTCGGTGTTGAGGATTTACTTTGATGGATGGTAGTCTCACCATTATGTGAGATAGTTCGTTGTTGAGATGTTTTACTCTGATGGATGGTAGTATCTTCATTATGGAAGATAGTTCGTTATCGATATGTTATACTCTGATGGAAGGTAGTCTCTTCATTATAAGAGACCGTTCATTGTAGAGGTTTTACTATGATGGATGGTAGTCTCGTCTTTATGCGAGATAGTTCGTTATTGAGATGTTTTACTCTGATGAATAGTAGTCTCTTCATTATGGGAGATATCTCGGTGTTGGGGATTTACTTAGATGCATGGTAGTCTCATCATTATATGAGATAGTTCGTTGTTGAGATATTTTACTCTGATGGATGGTAGTCTCGTCATTATGGGAGATATTTCGTTGTTGAGATGTTTTACTCCGATGGATGGTAGTCTCTTTATTATGAGAGTTAGTTTGTTATAGAGGTTTTACTCTGATGGATAGAAGTCTGGTTATTATGGGATATAGTCCGTTGTTGAGATGTTTTTCTATAATGGATGGTAGTAACTTCATTACGAGAAACAATTTATTGTTGAGGTTTTACTGTGATGGACTGTAGTCTCGTCATTATAGGAGATAAATCATTGTTGAGACGTTTTAGTCCGATGGAAGGTAGTCTCTTCATTAAGGGAGACAAATCGTTATTGAGGTTTTACTCAGATGGATAAGAGTCTTATCATTATGGGAGACAGTTTGTTCTTGAGATGTTTTACTCTGATGGATGGTAGTCTCTTCATTATAGGAGATAGTTCGTTGTCGTGATGTTTTACTCAGATGGATAGTTGTTTCATAATTATGGGAGATATTTATTGATTAAGATGTTTTACTTTGATGGATGGTGGTCTCGTCATTATGGGAGTTAGTTTTTTGTTGAGATGTTTTATTCCGATGGATGGTTGACTCGTCATTATGGAAGATAGTTAGTTGTTTAGATGTTTTACTCCGATGGATGATAGTCGCTTCATTATGGGAGATAGATCGTTGTTGAGGTTTTACTCTGATGGAAAGTAGTCTTATCATTATGGGAGACAGTTTGTTGTTGAAATGTTTTACACTGATGGTTGGTAGTCTCTTCATTCTGAGAGATAGTTCGTTGTTCAGGTTTCACTCCGATGGATGGTAGTCTCGTCATTATGGGAGATAGTTCGTTGTTGATATGTTTTACTATGATGGATGGTAGTCTCTTCATTATGGGATATAGTTCGTTGTTGAGGTTTCACTTTGATAATTGGTAGTCTATTCATTATGGGAGATAGTTTGTTGTCAAGATGTTTTGCCCTGATGGATGGTAGTCTCTTCATTATGGGAAATAATTAGTGATTGAGATATATTTCTCTGTTGGATGGTATTCTCGTCATTAAGGGAGATATTTAGTTGTTTAGATTTTTTACACTCATGGATGGTAGTATATTCATTGTTGGAGTTAATTCGTTGTTGAGAATTTACTCCAATGGATGGTAGTCTCATCAAATTGGGAGATAGTTCGTTGTTGACATATTTTACTTTGATGGATGGGAGTCTCTTCATTATGGGAGATAGTTAGTGATTGAGATATATTTCTCTGATGGATGGTATATTCATCATTATGGGAGATATTTAGTTGTTTAGATTTTTTACACTGATGGATGGTAGTATCTTCATTGTTGGAGATTATTCGTTATTGAGGTTTTACTCCAATGGATGGTAGTCTCGTCATAATGGAAGATAGTTTGTTGCTGAGATGTTTTACTTCGATGGATGATAGTCTCTTTATTATGGGAGATAGTTCGTTGGTGAGGTTTTTCTCCGATGGATGGTAGTCTCTTCACTATGGGAGATAGCTCGGTGTTGAGGATTTACTTTGATGGATGGTAGTCTCACCATTATGTGAGATAGTTCGTTGTTGAGATGTTTTACTCTGATGGATGGTAGTGTCTTCATTATGGAAGATAGTTCGTTATCGATATGTTATACTCTGATGGAAGGTAGTCTCTTCATTATAAGAGACCGTTCATTGTAGAGGTTTTACTCTGATGGATGGTAGTCTCGTCTTTATGCGAGATAGTTCGTTATTGAGATGTTTTACTCTGATGAATGGTAGTCTCTTCATTATGGGAGATAGCTCGGTGTTGGGGATTTACTTAGATGCATGGTAGTCTCATCATTATATGAGATAGTTCGTTGTTGAGATATTTTACTCTGATGGATGGTAGTCTCGTCATTATGGGAGATATTTCGTTGTTGAGATGTTTTACTCCGATGGATGGTAGTCTCTTTATTATGGGAATTAGTTTGTTATAGAGGTTTTACTCTGATGGATAGTAGTCTTGTTATTATGGGATATAGTCCGTTGTTGAGATGTTTTTCTCTAATGGATGGTAGTAACTTCATTACGAGAAACAATTTATTGTTGAGGTTTTACTGTGATGGACTGTAGTCTCGTCATTATAGGAGATAAATCGTTGTTGAGACGTTTTAGTCCGATGGAAGGTAGTCTCTTCATTAAGGGAGACAAATCATTATTGAAGTTTTACTCAGATGGATAAGAGTCTTATCATTATGGGAGACAGTTTGTTCTTGAGATGTTTTACTCTGATGGATGGTAGTCTCTTCATTATAGGAGATAGTTCGTTGTCGAGATGTTTTACTCAGATGGATGGTAGTTTCATAATTATGGGAAATATTTATTGATTGAGATGTTTTACTTTGATGGATGGTGGTCTCGTCATTATGGGAGTTAGTTTTTTGTTGAGATGTTTTATTCCGATGGATGGTTGACTTGTCATTATGGGAGATAGTTAGTTGTTTAGATGTTTTACTCCGATGCATGGTAGTCTCTTCATTATGGGAGATAAATCGTTGTTGAGGTTTTACTCTGATGGATAGTAGTCTTATCATTATGGGAGACAGTTCGTTGTAGAAATGTTTTATTCTGATGGTTGGTAGTCTCTTCATTCTGGGAGATAGTACGTTGTTCAGGTTTCACTCCGATGGATGGTAGTCTCGTCATTATGGGAGATAGTTCGTTGTTGAGGTTTCACTCTGATAATTGGTAGTCTTGTCATTATGGGAGATAGTTTGTTCTCAAGAAGTTTTGCTCTGATGGATGGTAGTCTCTTCATTATAGGAGATAGTTAGTGATAGAGATATATTTCTCTGTTGGATGGTATTCTCGTCATTATGGGAGATAGTTAGTTGTTTAGATTTTTTACACTGATGGATGGTAGTATCTTCATTGTTGGAGATAATTCGTTGTTGAGGATTTACTCCAATGGATGGTAGTCTCATCATAATGAGAGATAGTTCGTTGTTGACATATTTTACTTTGATGGATGGTAGTCTCTTCATTATGGTAGATAGTTAGTGATTGAGATATATTTCTCTGATGGATGGTATTTTCGTCATTATAGGAGATAGTTAGTAGTTTAGATTTTTTACACTGATGGATGGTAGTATCTTCATTGTTGGAGATTATTCGTTGTTGAGGTTTTACTCCAATGGATGGTAGTCTCGTCATAATGCGAGATAGTTTGTTGCTGAGATGTTTTACTTCGATGGATGATAGTCTCTTGATTATGGGAGATAGTTCGTTGGTGACGTTTTGCTCCGATGGATGGTTGTCTCTTCAATATGGGAGATAGCTCGGTGTTGAGGATTTACTTTAATGGATGGTAGTCTCATCATTATGTGAGATAGTTCGTTGTTGTGATGTTTTACTCTGATTGATGGTAGTATCTTCATTATGGAACATAGTTCGTTATCGATATGTTATACTCTGATGGAAGGTAGTCTCTTCATTATAGGAGACCGTTCATTGTAGAGGTTTTACTCCGATGGATGGTAGTCTCGTCTTTATGGGAGATAGTTCGTTATTGAGATGTTTTACTCTGATGAATGGTAGTCTCTTCATTACGGGAGATAGCTCGGTGTTGAGGATTTACTTAGATGCATGGTAGTCTCATCATTGTGTGAGATAGTTCGTTGTTGAGATATTTTACTCTGATGGACGGTAGTCTCGTCATTATGGGAGATATTTCGTTGTAGAGAGGTTTTACTCCGATGGATGGTAGTCTCTTTATTATGGGAGTTAGTTTGTTATAAAGGTTTTACTCTGATGGATGGTAGTCTGGTTATTATGGGATATAGTCCGTTGTTGAGATGTTTTTCTCTAATGGATGGTAGTATCTTCATTACGGGAAACCGTTTATTGTTGATGTTTTACTGTGATGGACTGTAGTCTCGTCATTATAGGAGATAAATAGTTGTTGAGACGTTTTACTCCGATGGAAGGTAGTCTCTTCATTACGGGAGACAGATCGTTATTGAGGTTTTACTCAGATGGATAAGAGTCTTATCATTATGGGAGACAGTTTGTTGTTAAGATGTTTTACTCTTATGGATGGTAGTCTCTTCATTATAGAAGATAGTTCATTGTCGAGATGTTTTACTCAGATGGATGGTAGTTTCGTAATTATGGGAGATATTTATTGATTGAGATGTTTTACTTTGATGGATGGTAGTCTCGTCATTATGAGAGTTAGTTTTTTGTTGAGATGTTTTACTCCGATGGATGGTAGTCTCTTCATTATGGGAGATAGATCGTTGTTGAGGTTTTACTCTGATGGATAGTAGTCTTATCATTATGGGAGACAGTTCGTTGTTGAAATGTTTTACTCTGATGGTTGGCAGTCTCTTCATTATGGGAGATAGTTTTTTGTTCAGGTTTCACTACGATGGATGGTAGTCTCGTCATTATGGGAGATAGTTCGTTGTTGATATGTTTTACTCTGATAGATGATAGTCTCTTCATTATGGAAGATAGTTCATTGTTGAGGTTTCACTCTGATAGTTGGTAGTCTTGTCATTATGGGATATAGTTTGTTCTAAAGATGTTTTGCTCTGATGGATGGTAGTCTCTTCATTATGGGAGATAGTTAGTGATTATGATATATTTCTCTGTTGGATTGTATTCTCGTCATTATGGGAGATAGTTAGTTGTTTAGATTTTTTACACTAATGGATGGTAATATCTTCATTGTTGGAGGTAATTCGTTGTTGGGGATTTACTCCAATGGATGGTAGTCTCATTATAATGGGAGATAGTTCGTTGTTGACATATTTTACTTTGATGGATGGTAGTCTCTTCATTATGGGAGTGTGTTAGTGATTGAGATATATTTCTCTGATGGATGGTAGTATCTTCATTGTTTGAGATAGTTAGTTATTTAGATTTTTTACACTGATGGATGGTAGTATCTTCATTGTTGGAGATTATTCGTTGTTGTGGTTTTACTCCAATGTATGGTAGTCTCGTCATAATAGGAGATAGTTTGTTGCTGAGATGTTTTACTTTGATGGATGATAGTCTCTTGATTATGGGAGATAGTTCGTTGGTGACGTTTTGCTCCGATGGATGGTACTCTCTTCACTATGGAGATAGCTCGGTGTTGAGGATTTACTTTGATGGATGGTAGTCTCATCATTATGTGAGATGTTCGTTGTTGAGATGTTTTACTCTGATGGATGGTAGTATCTTCATTATGGAAGATAGTTCATTATCGATATGTTATACTCTGATGGAAGGTAGTCCCTTCATTATAGGAGATCGTTCATTGTAGAGGTTTTACTCCGATGGATGGTAGTCTCGTCTTTATGGGAGATAGTTCGTTATTGAGATGTTTTACTTTGATGTATGGTAGTCTCTTCATTATGGGAGATAGCTCGGTGTTGAGGATTTACTTAGATGCATGGTAGTCTCATCATTGTGTGAGATAGTTCGTTGTTGAGATATTTAAATCTTATGGATGGTAGTCTCGTCATTATGGGAGATATTTCGTTGTTGAGATGTTTTACTCCGATGGATGGTAGTCTCTTTATTATGGGAGTTAGTTTGTTATAGAGGTTTTACTCTGATGGATGTTAGTCTGGTTATTATGGGATATAGTCCGTTGTTGAGATGTTTTTCTCTAATGGATGGTAGTATCTTCATTACGTGAAACCGTTTATTGTTGAGGTTTTACTGTGATGGACTGTAGTCTCGTCATTATAGGAGTTAAATCGTTGTTGAGACGCTTTACTCCGATGGAAGGTAGTCTCTTTATTACGGGAGACAGATCATTATTGAAGTTTTACTCATATGGATAAGAGTCTTATCATTATGGGAGACAATTTGTTGTTGAGATGTTTTACTCTGATGGATGGTAGTCTCTTCATTATAGGAGATAGTTCGTTGTCGAGATGTTTTAATCAGATGGATGGTAGTTTCGTAATTGTGGGAGATATTTATTGATTGAGATGTTTTACTTTGATGGATGGTAGTCTCGTCATTATGGGAGTTAGTTTTTTGTTGAGATGTTTTATTCCGATGGATGGTTGACTTGTCATTATGGGAGATAGTTAGTTGTTTAAATGTTTTAATCTGATGGATGGTATTCTCTTCATTATGGGAGATAGATCGTTGTTGAGGTTTTACTCTGATGGATAGTAGTCTTATCATTATGGGAGACAGTTCGTTGTAGAAATGTTTTACTCTAATGGTTGGTAGTCTCTTCATTCTGGGATATAGTTTGTTGTTCAGGTTTCACTACGACGGATGGTAGTCTCGTCATTATCGGAGATAGTTCGTTGTTGATATGTTTTACTCTAATAGATGGTAGTCTCTTCATTATGGGAGATAGTTCGTTGTTGAGGTTTCACTCTGATAATTGGTAGTCTTGTCATTATGGGAGATAGTTTGTTCTCAAGATGTTTTGCTCTGATGGATGGTAGTCTCTTCATTATGGGAGATAGTTAGTGATTGAGATATATTTCTTTGTTGGATGATATTCTCGTCATTATGGGAGATAGTTAGTTGTTTAGGTTTTTTACACTGATGGATGGTAATATCTTCATTGTTGGAGATAATTCGTTGTTGAGGATTTACTCCAATGGATGGTAGTTTCATCATAATGGGAGATAGTTCGTTGTTGACATATTTTACTTTGATGGATGGTAGTCTCTTCATTATGGGAGATAGTTACTGATTGAGATATATTTCTCTGATGGATGGTAGTATCTTCATTGTTGGAGATAGTTAGTTGTTTAGATTTTTTACACTGATGGATGGTAGTATCTTCATTGTTGGAGATTATTCATGGTTGAGGTTTTACTCCAATGGATGGTAGTCTCGTCATAATGGGAGATAGTTTGTTGCTGAGATGTTTTACTTCAATGGATGATAGTATCTTGATTATGGGAGATAGTTCGTTGGTGACGTTTTGCTCCGATGGATGGTAGTCTCTTCACTATGGGAGATAGCTCGGTGTTGAGGATTTACTTTGATGGATGGTAGTCTCATCATTATGTGAGATAGTTCGTTGTTGAGATGTTTTACTCTGATGGATAGTAGTATCTTAATTATGGAAGATAGTTCGTTATCGATATGGTATACTCTGATGGAAGGTAGTCTCTTCATTATAGGAGATTGTTCATTGTAGAGGTTTTACTCCGATGGATGGTAGTCTCGTCTTTATGGGAGATAGTTCGTTATTGAGATGTTTTACTCTGATGAATTGTAGTCTCTTCATTATGGGAGATAGCACGGTGTTGAGGATTTACTTAGATGCATGGTGGTCTCATCATTATGTGAGATAGTTCGTTGTTGAGATATTTTACTCTGATGGATGCTAGTCTCGTCATTATGGGAGATATTTGGTTGTTGAGATGTTTTACTCCGATGGATGGTAGTCTCTTTATTATGGGAGTTAGTTTGCTATAGAGGTTTTACTCTGATGGATAGTAGTCTGGTTATTATGGGATATAGTCCGTTGTTGAGATATTTTTCTCTAATGGATGGTAGTATCTTCATTACGTGAAACAGTTTATTGTTGAGGTTTTACTGTGATGGACTGTAGTCTCGTCATTATAGTAGTTAAATCGTTGTTGAGACGTTTTACTCCATTGGAAGGTAGTCTCTTCATTATGGGAGACAGATCGTTATTGAGGTTTTACTCAGATGGATAAGAGTCTTATCATTATGGGAGACAGTTTGTTTTTGAGATGTTTTACTCTGATGGATGGTAGTCTCTTCATTATAGGAGATAGTTCGTTGTCGAGATGTTTTACTCAGATGGATGGTAGTTTCGTAATTATGGGAGATATTTATTGATTGAGATGTTTTACTTTGATGGATGGTAGTCTCGTCATTATGGGAGTTAGTTTTTTGTTGAGATGTTTTATTCCGATGGATGGTTGACTTGTCATTATGGGAGATAGTTAGTTGTTTAGATGTTTTACTCCGATGGATGGTATTCTCTTTATTATGGGAGATAGATCGTTGTTAAGGTTTTACTCTGATGGATAGTAGTCTTATCATTATGGGAGACAGTTTGTTGTAGAAATGTTTTACTCTAATGGTTGGTAGTCTCTTCATTCTGGGAGATAGTTCGTTGTTCAGGTTTCACTGCGATGGATGGTAGTCTCGTCATTATGGGAGATAGTTCGTTGTTGATATGTTTTACTCTGATAGATGGTAGTCTCTTCATTATGGGAGATAGTTCGTTGTTGAGGTTTCACTCTGATAATGGGTAGTCTTGTCATTATGGGAGATAGTTTGTTCTCAAGATGTTTTACTTTGATGGATGGTAGTCTCTTCATTATGGGAGATAGTTAGTGATTGAGATATATTTCTCTGATGGATGGTATTTTCGTCATTATGGGAGATAATTAGTAGTTTAGATTTTTTACACTAATGGATGGTAGTATCTTCATTGTTGGAGATTATTCGTTGTTCAGGTGTTACTCCAATGGATGGTAGTCTCGTCATAATGGGGGATGGTTTGTTGCTGAGATGTTTTACTTCGATGGATAATAGTCTCTTGATTGTGGGAGATAGTTCGTTGGTGACGTTTTGTTCCAATGGATGGTTGTCTCTTCACTATGGGAGATAGCTCGGTGTTGAGGATTTACTTTAATGGATGGTAGTCTCATCATTATGTGAGATAGTTCGTTGTTGAGATGTTTTACTCTGATGGATGGTAGTATCTTCATTATGGAACATAGTTCGTTATCGATATGTTATACTCAGATGGAAGGTAGTCTCTTCATTATAGGAGACCGTTCATTGTAGAGGTTTTACTCCGATGGATGGTAGTCTCGTCTTTATGGGAGATAGTTCGTTATTGAGATGTTTTACTCTGATGAATGGTAGTCTCTTCATTACGGGAGATAGATCGGTGTTGAGGATTTACTTAGATGCATGGTAGTCTCATCATTGTGTGAGATAGTTCTTTGTTGAGATATTTTACTCTGATGGATGGTAGTCTCGTCATTATGGGAGATATTTCGTTGTTGAGAGGTTTTACTCCGATGGATGGTAGTCTCTTTATTATGGGAGTTAGTTTGTTATAAAGGTTCTACTCTGATGGATGGTAGTCTGGTTATTATAAGATATAGTCCGTTGTTGAGATGTTTTTCTCTAATGGATGGTAGTATCTTCATTACGGGAAACCGTTTATTGTTGAGGTTTTACTGTGATGGACTGTAGTCTCGTCATTATAGGAGATAAATAGTTGTTGAGACGTTTTACTCCGATGGAAGGTAGTCTCTTCATTACGGGAGACAGATCGTTATTGAGGTTTTACTCAGATGGATAAGAGTCTTATCATTATGGGAGACAGTTTGTTGTTAAGATGTTCTACTCTTATGGATGGTAGTCTCTTCATTATAGAAGATGGTTCGTTGTCGAGATGTTTTACTCAGATGGATGGTAGTTTCGTAATTATGGGAGATATTTATTGATTGAGATGTTTTACTTTGATGGATGGTAGTCCCGTCATTATGAGAGTTAGTTTTTTGTTGAGATGTTTTATTCCGATGGATGGTTGACTTGTCATTATGGGAGATAGTTAGTTGTTTAGATGTTTTACTCCGATGGATGGTAGTCTCTTCATTATGGGAGATAGATCGTTGTTGAGGTTTTACTCTGATGGATACTAGTCCTATCATTATGGGAGACAGTTCGTTGTAGAAATGTTTTACTCTGATGGTTGGTAGTCTCTTTATTCTAGGAGATAGTTCGTTGTTCAGGTTTCACTATGATGGATGGTAGTCTCGTCATTATGGGAGATAGTTCGTTGTTGATATGTTTTACTCTGATAGATGATAGTCTCTTCATTATGGGAGATAGTTCGTTGTTGAGGTTTCACTCTGATAATTGGTAGTCTTGTCATTATGGGAGATAGTTTGTTCTCAAGATGTTTTGCTCTGATGGATGGTAGTCTCTTCATTATGGGAGATAGTTAGTGATTAAGATATATTTCTCTGTTGGATGGTATTCTCGTCATTATGGGAGATAGTTAGCTGTTTAGATTTTTTACACTGATGAATGGTAATATCTTCATTGTTGGAGATAATTCGTTGTTGAGGATTTACTCCAATGGATGGTAGTCTCATTATAATGGGAGATAGTTCGTTGTTGACATATTTTACTTTGATGGATGGTAGTCTCTTCATTATGGGAGTGTGTTAGTGATTGAGATATATTTCTCTGATGGATGGTAGTATCTTCATTGTTGGAGATAGTTAGTTGTTTAGATTTTTTACACTGATGGATGGTAGTATCTTCATTGTTGGAGATTATTCGTTGTTGTGGTTTTAATCCAATGGAAGGTAGTCTCGTCATAATAGGAGATAGTTTGTTGCTGAGATGTTTTACTTTGATGGATGATAGTCTCTTAATTATGGGAGATAGTTCGTTGGTGACGTTTTGCTCCGATGGATGATAGTCTCTTCACTATGGAGATAGCTCGGTGTTGAGGATTTACTTTGATGGATGGTAGTCTCATCATTATGTGAGATGCTCGTTGTTGAGATGTTTTACTCTGATGGATGGTAGTATCTTCATTATGGAAGATAGTTCGTTATCGATATGTTATACTCTGATGGAAGGTAGTCTCTTCATTATAGGAGATCGTTCATTGTAGAGGTTTTACTCCGATGGATGGTAGTCTCGTCTTTATGGGAGATAGTTCGTTATTGAGATGTTTTACTCTGATGTATGGTAGTCTCTTCATTATGGGAGATAGCTCGGTGTTGAGGATTTACTTAGATGGATGGAAGTCTCATCATTGTGTGAGATAGTTTGTTGTTGAGATATTTTAATCTGATGGATGGTAGTCTGGTCATTATGGGAGATATTTCATTGTTGAGATGTTTTACTCCGATGGATGGTAGTCTCTTTATTATGGGAGTCAGTTTGTTATAGAGGTTTTACTCTGATGGATGGTAGTCTGGTTATTATGGGATATAGTCCGTTGTTTTGATGTTTTTCTCTAATGGATGGTAGTATCTTCATTACGTGAAACAGTTTATTGATGAGGTTTTACTATGATGGACTGTAGTCTCGTCATTATAGGAGTTAAATCGTTGTTGAGACGTTTTACTCCGATGGAAGGTAGTCTCTTCATTACGGGAGACATATCGTTATTGAGGTTTTACTCAGATGGATAAGAGTCTTATCATTATGGGAGACAATTTATTGTTGAGATGTTTTACTCTGATGGATGGTAGTCTCTTCATTATAGGAGATAGTTCGTTGTCGAGATGTTTTACTCAGATGGATGGTAGTTTCGTAATTGTCGGAGATATTTATTGATTGAGATGTTTTACTTTGATGGATGGTAGTCTTGTCATTATGGGAGTTAGTTTTTTGTTGAGATGTTTTATTCCGATGGATGGTTGACTTGTCATTATGGGAGATAGTTAGTTGTTTCGATGTTTTACTCTGATGGATGGTATTCTCTTCATTATGGGAGATAGATCGTTGTTGAGGTTTTACTCTGATGGATAGTAGTCTTATCATTATGGGAGACAGTTCATTGTAGAAATGTTTTACTCTAATGGTTGGTAGTCTCTTCATTCTGGGATATAGTTTGTTGTTCAGGTTTCACTACGACGGATGGTAGTCTCGTCATTATGGGAGATAGTTCGTTGTTGATATGTTTTACTCTGATAGATGGTAGTCTCTTCATTATGGGAGATAGTTCGTTGTTGAGGTTTCACTCTGATAATTGGTAGTCTTGTCATTATGGGAGATAGTTTGTTCTCAAGATGTTTTGCTCTGATGGATGGTAGTCTCTTCATTATGGGAGATAGTTAGTGATTGAGATATATTTCTCTGTTGGATGATATTCTCGTCATTATGGGAGATAGTTAGTTGTTTAGGTTTTTTACACTGATGGATGGTAGTATCTTCATTGTTGGAGATAATTCGTTGTTGAGGATTTACTCCAATGGATGGTAGTTTCATCATAATGGGAGATAGTTCATTGTTGACATATTTTACTTTGATGGATGGTAGTCTCTTCATTATGGGAGATAGTTAGTGATTGAGATATATTTCTCTGATGGATGGTAGTATCTTCATTGTTGGAGATAGTTAGTTGTTTAGATTTTTTACACTGATGGATGGTAGTATCTTCATTGTTGGAGATTATTCGTTGTTGAGGTTTTACTCCAATGGATGGTAGTCTCGTCATAATGGGAGATAGTTTGTTGCTGAGATTTTTTACTTCGATGGATGATAGTCTCTTGATTATGGGAGATAGTTCGTTGGTGACGTTTTGCTCCGATGGATGGTAGTCTCTTAACTATGGGAGATAGCTCGGTGTTGAGGATTTACTTTGATGGATGGTAGTCTCATCATTATGTGAGATAGTTCGTTGTTGAGATGTTTTACTCTGATGGATGGTAGTATCTTAATTATGGAAGATAGTTCGTTATCGATATGGTATACTCTGATGGAAGGTAGTCTCTTCATTATAGGAGATTGTTCATTGTAGAGGTTTTACTCTGATGGATGGTAGTCTCGTCTTTATGGGAGATAGTTCGTTATTGAGATGTTTTACTCTGATGAATTGTAGTCTCTTCATTATGGGAGATAGCACGGTGTTGAGGATTTACTTAGATGCATGGTAGTCTCATCATTATGTGAGATAGTTCGTTGTTGAGATATTTTACTCTGATGGATGGTAGTCTCGTCATTATGGGAGATATTTCGTTGTTGAGATGTTTTACACCGATGGATGGTAGTCTCTTTATTATGGGAGTTAGTTTGTTATAGAGGTTTTACTCTGATGGATAGTAGTTTGGTTATTATGGGATATAGTCCGTTGTTGAGATATTTTTCTCTAATGGATGGTAGTATCTTCATTACATGAAACAGTTTATTGTTGAGGTTTTATTGTGATGGACTATAGTCTCGTCATTATAGTAGTTAAATCGTTGTTGAGATGTTTTACTCCGATGGAAGGTAGTCTCTTCATTACGGGAGACAGATCGTTATTGAGGTTTTACTCAGATGGATAAGAGTCTTATCATTATGGGAGACAGTTTGTTGTTGAGATGTTTTACTCTGATGCATGGTAGTCTCTTCATTATAGGAGATAGTTCGTTGTCGAGATGTTTTACTCAGATGGATGGTAGTTTCGTAATTATGGGAGATATTTATTGATTGAGATGTTTTACTTTGATAGATGGTAGTCTCGTCATTATGGGAGTTAGTTTTTTGTTGAGATGTTTTATTCCGATGGATGGTTGACTTGTCATTATGGGAGATAGTTAGTTATTTAGATGTTTTACTCCGATGGATGGTATTCTCTTCATTATGGGAGATAGATCGTTGTTGAGGTTTTACTCTGATGGATAGTAGTCTTATCATTATGGGAGACAGTTTGTTGTAGAAATGTTTTACTCTAATGGTTGGTAGTCTCTTCATTCTGGGAGATAGTTCGTTGTTCAGGTTTCACTGCGATGGATGGTAGTCTCGTCATTATGGGAGATAGTTTGTTGTTGATACGTTTTACTCTGATAGATGGTAGTCTCTTCATTATGGGAGATAGTTCGTTGTTGAGGTTTCACTCTGATAATGGGTAGTCTTGTCATTATGGGAGATAGTTTGTTCTCAAGATGTTTTGCTCTGATGGATGGTAGTCTCTTCATTATGGGAGATAGTTAGTGATTGAGATATATTTCTCTGTTGGCTGATATTCTCGTCATTATGGGAAATAGTTAGTTGTTTAGATTTTTTACACTGATGGATGGTAGTATCTTCATTGTTGGAGATAATTCGTTGTTGAGGATTTACTCCAATGGATGGTAGTCTCATCATAATGGGAGATATTTCGTTGTTGAGATATTTTACTTTGACAGATGGTAGTCTCTTCATTATTGGAGATAGTTAGTGATTGAGATATATTTCTCTGATGGATGGTAGTATCTTCATTGTTGGAGATAGTTAGTTGTTTAGATTTTTTACACTGATGGATGGTAGTATCTTCATTGTTGGAGATTATTCGTTGTTGAGGTTTTAATCCAATGGATGGTAGTCTCGTCATAATGGGAGATAGTTTGTTGCTGAGATGTTTTACTTCGATGGATGATAGTCTCTTGATTATGGGAGATAGTTCGTTTGTGACGTTTTGCTCCGATGGATGGTAGTCTCTTCACTATGGGAGATAGCTCGTTGTTGAGGATTTACTTTGATGGATGGTAGTCTCATCATTATGTGAAATAGTTCGTTGTTGAGATGTTTTACTCTGATGGATGGTAGTATCTTCATTTGGAAGATAGTTCGTTATCGATATGTTATACTCTGATGGAAGGTAGTCTCTTCATTATAGGAGATCGGTCATTATAGAGGTTTTACTCCGATGGATGGTAGTCTCGTCTTTATGGGAGATAGTTCTTTATTGAGATGTTTTACTCTGATGAATTATAGTCTCTTCATTTTGGGAGATAGCTCGGTGTGGAGGATTTACTTAGATGCATGGTAGTCTCATCATTATATGAGATAGTTCGTTGTTGAGATATTTTACTATGATGGATGGTAGTCTCGTCATTATGGGAGATATTTCGTTGTTGAGATGTTTTACTCCGATGGATGGTAGTCTCTTCATTATGGGAGTTAGTTTGTTATAGAGGTTTTACTCTGATGGATAGTAGTCTGGTTATTATGGTATATAGTCCGTTGTTGAGATGTTTTTTATCTAATGGATGGTAGTATCTTCATTACGTGAAACAGTTTATTGTTGAGGTTTTACTATGATGGACTGTAGTCTCGTCATTATAGGAGTTAAATCGTTGTTGAGACGTTTTACTCCGATGGAAGGTAGTCTCTTCATTACGGGAGACAGATCGTTATTGAGGTTTTACTCAGATGGATAAGAGTCTTATCATTATGGGAGACAGTTTGTTGTTGAGATGTTTTACTCTGATGCATGGTAGTCTCTTCATTATAGGAGATAGTTCGTTGTCGAGATGTTTTACTCAGATGGATGGTAGTTTCGTAATTATGGGAGATATTTATTGATTGAGATGTTTTACTTTGATGGATGGTAGTCTCGTCATTATGGGAGTTAGTTTTTTGTTGAGATGTTTTATTCTGATGGATGGTTGACTTGTCATTATGGGAGATAGTTAGTTGTTTAGATGTTTTACTCCGATGGATGGTATTCTCTTCATTATGGGAGATAGATCGTTGTTGAGGTTTTACTCTGATGGATAGTAGTCTTATCATTATGGGAGACAGTTCGTTGTAGAAATGTTTTACTCTAATGGTTGGTAGTCTCTTCATTCTGGGAGATAGTTCGTTGTTCAGGTTTCACTACGATGGATGGTAGTCTCGTCATTATGGGAGATAGTTCATTGTTGATATGTTTTACTCTGATAGATGGTAGTCTCTTCATTATGGGAGATAGTTCGCTGTTGAGGTTTCACTATGATAATGGGTAGTCTTGTCATTATGGGAGATAGTTTGTTCTCAAGATGTTCTGCTCTGATGGATGGTAGTCTCTTCATTATGGGAGATAGTTAGTGATTGAGATATATTTCTCTGTTGGATGATATTCTCGTCATTACGGGAGATAGTTAGTTGTTTAGATTTTTTACACTGATGGATGGTAGTATCTTCATTGTTGGAGATAATTCGTTGTTGAGGATTTACTCCAATGGATGGTAGTCTCATCATAATGGGAGATAGTTCGTTGTTGACATATTTTACTTTGATGGATGGTAGTCCCTTCATTATGGGAGATAGTTAGTGATTGAGATATATTTCTCTGATGGATGGTAGTATCTTCAGTGTTGGAGATAGTTAGTTGTTTAGATTTTTTACACTGATGGATGGTAGTATCTTCATTGTTGGAGATTATTCGTTGTTGAGGTTTTAATCCAATGGATGGTAGTCTCGTCATAATGGGAGATAGTTTGTTGCTGAGATGTTTTACTTCGATGGATGATAGTCTCTTGATTATGGGAGATAGTTCGTTTGTGACGTTTTGCTCCGATGGATGGTAGTCTCTTCACTATGGGAGATAGCTCGTTGTTGAGGATTTACTTTGATGGATGGTAGTCTCATCATTATGTGAAATAGTTCGTTGTTGAGATGTTTTACTCTGATGGATGGTAGTATCTTCATTTGGAAGATAGTTCGTTATCGATATGTTATACTCTGATGGAAGGTAGTCTCTTCATTATAGGAGATCGGTCATTATAGAGGTTTTACTCCGATGGATGGTAGTCTCGTCTTTATGGGAGATAGTTCTTTATTGAGATGTTTTACTCTGATGAATTATAGTCTCTTCATTTTGGGAGATAGCTCGGTGTGGAGGATTTACTTAGATGCATGGTAGTCTCATCATTATATGAGATAGTTCGTTGTTGAGATATTTTACTATGATGGATGGTAGTCTCGTCATTATGGGAGATATTTTGTTGTTGAGATGTTTTACTCCGATGGATGGTAGTCTCTTTATTATGGGAGTTAGTTTGTTATAGAGGTTTTACTCTGATGGATAGGAGTCCTGGTTATTATGGGATATAGTCCGTTGTTGAGATGTTTTTCTCTAATGGATGGTAGTATCTTCATTACGGGAAACAATTTATTGTTGAGGTTGTACTGTGATGGACTGTAGTCTCGTCATTATAGGAGATAAATCGTTGTTGAGACGTTTTACTCTGATGGAAGGTAGTCTTTCCATTACGGGAGACAAATTGTTATTGAAGTTTTACTCAGATGGATAAGAGTCTTATCATTATGGGAGACAATTTGTTGTTGAGATGTTTTACTCTGATGGATGGTAGTCTCGTCATTATACGAGATAGTTCGTTGTCGAGATGTTTTACTCAGATGGATGGTAGTTTCATAATTATGGGAGATAGTTATTGATTGAGATGTTTTACTTTGATGGATGGTAGTCTCGTCATTATGGGAGTTAGTTTTTTGTTGAGATGTTTTATTCCGATGGATGGTTGACTCATCATTATGGGAGATAGTTAGTTGTTTAGATGTTTTACTCCAATGGATGTTAGTCTCTTCATTATGGGAGAAAGATCGTTGTTGAGGTTTTACTCTGATGGATAGTCGTCTTATCATTATGGGAGACAGTTCATTGTTGAAATGTTTTACTCTGATTGTTGGCAGTCTCTTCATTCTGGGAGATAGTTCGTTGTTCAGGTTTCACTCCGATGGATGGTAGTCTCGTCATTATGGGAGATAGTTCGTTGTTGATATGTTTTACTCTGATGGATGGTAGTCTCTTCATTATGGGAGATAGTTCGTTGTTGAGGTTTCACTCTGATAATTGGTAGTTTTGTCATTATGAGAGATAGTTTGTTGTCAAGATGTTTTGCTCTAATGGATGGTAGTCTCTTCATTATGGGAGATAGTTAGTGATTGAGATATATTTTTCTGTTGGATGGTATTCTCGTCATTATGGGAGATAGTTAGTTGTTTAGATTTTTTACACTGATGGATGGTAGTATCTTCATTGTTGGAGATAATTCATTGTTGAGGATTTACTCCAATGGATGATAGTCTCATCATAATGGGAGATAGTTCGTTGTTGACAAATTTTACTTTGATGGATGGTAGTCTATTCATTATGGGAGATAGTTAGTGATTGAGATATATTTCTTTGATGGATGGTATTTTCGTCATTATGGGAAATAGTTAGTTTTTTAGATTTTTTACACTGATGGATGGTAGTATCTTCATTGTTGGAGATTATTCATTGTTGAGATTTTACTCCAATGGATGGTAGTCTCGTCATAATGGGATATAGTTTGTTGCTGAGATGTTTTACTTCGATGGATGATAGTCTCTTTATTATGGGAGATAGTTCGTTGGTGAGGTTTGGCTCCGATGGATGGTAGTCTCTTCACTATGGGAGATAGCTCAGTGTTGAGGATTTACTTTGATGGATGGTAGTCTCATCATTATGTGAGATAGTTCGTTTTTGAGATGTTTTACTCTGATGGATGGTAGTATCTTCATTATGGAAGATAGTTCGTTATCGATATGTTATACTCTGATGGAAGGTAGTCTCTTCATTATAGGAGACCGTTCATTGTAGATGTTTTACTCCGATGGATGGTAGTCTCGTCATTATGGTAGATAATTCGTTATTGCGATGTTTTACTCTGATGAAAGGTAGTCTCTTCATTATGGGAGATATCTCGGTGTTGAGGATTTACTTAGATGCATGGTAGTCTCATCATTATGCGATATAGTTCATTGTTGAGATATTTTACTCTGATGGATGGTAGTCTCGTCATTATAGGAGATATTTCGTTCTTTAGATGTTTTACTCTGATGGATGGTAGTCTCTTTATTATGGGAGTTAGTTTGTTATAGAGGTTTTACTCTGATGGATAGTAGTCTGGTTATTATGGGATATAGTCCGTTGTTGAGATGTTTTACTCTAATGGATGGTAGTATCTTCATTACGGGAAACAGTTTATTGTTGAGGTTTTACTGTGATGGACTGTAGTCTCGTCATTATAGGAGATAAATCGTTGTTGAGACGTTTTACTCCGATGGAAGGTAGTCTTTTCATTAAGGGAGACAGATCGTTATTGAGGTTTTACTCAGATGGATAAGAGTCTTATCATTATGGGACACAGTTTGTTGTTGAGATGTTTTACTCTGATGGATGGTAGTCTTTTCATTATAGGAGAGAGTTCGTTGTCGAGATGTTTTACTCAGATGGATGGTAGTTTCTTAATTATGGGAGATAGTTATTGATTGAGATGTTTTACTTTGATGGATGGTAGTCTCGTCATTATGGGAGTTAGTTTTTTGTTGAGATGTTTTACTCTGATGGATGGTTGACTCGTCATTATGGGAGATAGTTAGTTGTTTAGATGTTTTACTCCGATGGATGCTAGTCTCTTCATTATGGGAGATAGATCGTTGTTGAGGTTTTACTCTGATGGATAGTAGTCTTATCATTATGGGAGACAGTTCGTTGTTGAAATGTTTTACTCTGATGGTTGGTAGTCTCTTCATTCTGGGAGATAGTTCATTGTTCAGGTTTCACTCTGATGGATGGTAGTCTCGTCATTATGGGAGATAGTTCTTTGTTGATATGTTTTACTCTGATGGATGGTAGTCTCTTCATTATGGGAGATAGTTCGTTGTTGAGGTTTCACGCTGATAATTGGTAGTCTTGTCATTATGGGAGATAGTTTGTTGTCAAGATGTTTTTATCTAATGGATGGTAGTCTCTTCATTATGGGAGATAGTTAGTGATTGAGATATATTTCTCTGTTGGATGGTATTCTTGTCATTATGGGAGATAGTTAGTTGTTTAGATTTTTTACACTGATGGATGGTAGTATCTTCATTGTTGGAGATAATTCGTTGTTGTGGTTTTACTCCAATGGATGGTAGTCTCGTCATAAGGGAGATAGTTTGTTGCTGAGATGTTTTACTTTGATGGATGATAGTCTCTTTATTATGGGAGATAGTTCGTTGGTGAGGTTTTGCTACGATGGATGGTAGTCTCTTCACTATGGGAGATAGCTCGGTGTTGAAGATTTACTTTGATGGATGGTAGTCTCATCATTATGTGAGATAGTTCGTTGTTGAGATGTTTTACTCTGATGGATGGTAGTATCTTCATTATGGAAGATAGTTCGTTATCGATATGTTATACTCTGATGGAAGCTAGTCTCTTCATTATAGGAGACCGTTCATTGTAGAGGTTTTACTCCGATGGATGGTAGTCACGTCATTATGGGAGATAGTTCGTTATTGAGATGTTTTACTCTGATGAATGGTAGTCACTTCATTATGGGAGATAGCTCAATGTTGAGGATTTACTAAGATGCATGGTAGTCTCATCATTATGTGAGATAATTCGTTGTTGAGATATTTTACTCTGATGAATGGTAGTCTCGTCATTATGGGAGATATTTCCTTGTTGAGATTTTTTACTCTGATGGATGGTAGTCTCTTTATTACGGGAGTTAGTTTGTTATAGAGGTTTTACTCTAATGGATGGTAGTCTAGTTATTATGGGATGTAGTTCGTTGTTGAGATGTTTTATTCTAATGGATGGTAGTCTCGTCATTATAGGAGATAAATCATTGTTGAGACGCTTTACTCAGGCGGATAAGAGTTTTATCATTATGGGAGACAGTTTGTTGTTGAGATGTTTTACTCTGATGGATGGTAGTCTCTTTATTATAGGAGATAGTTCGTTGTCGAGATGTTTAACTCTGATTGATGGTAGTCTCTTAATTATGGGAGATAGTTATTGATTGAGATGTTTTACTTTTATGGCTGGTAGTCTAATCATTATGGGAGTTAGTTTGTTCTTGAGATGTTTTATTCCGATGGATGGTTGAATCGTCATTATGGGAGATAGTTAGTTGTTTAGATGTTTTACTCCGATGGATGGTAGTCTCTTCATTATGGGAGACAGATCATTGTTGAGGTTTTACTCCGATGGATAGTAGTCTTATCATTATGGGAGACAGTTCGTTGGGGAGATGTATTACTATGATGGTTGGTAGTCTCTTCATTCTGGGAGATAGTTCGTTGTTGAGGTTTCACTCTGATTGATGGTAGTCTCGTCATTATGGGAGATAGGTCGTTGTTAAAATGTTTTACTCTGATGGATGGTAGTCTCTTCATTATGGGAGACAGATCGTTATTGGGGTTTTACTCAGGTGGATAAGAGTTTTATCATTATGGGAGACAGTTTGTTGTTGAGATGTTTTACTCTGATGGATGGTAGTCTCTTTATTATAGGAGATAGTTCGTTGTCTAGATGTTTAACTCTGATGGATGGTAGTCTCTTAATTATGGGAGATAGTTATTGATTGAGATGTTTTACTTTATGGCTGGTAGTCTAATCATTATGGGAGTTAATTTGTTGTTGAGATGTTTTATTCTGATGGATTGTAGTCTCTTAATTATGGGAGATAAATCATTGTTGAGACGTTTTACTCTGATGGAAGGTAGTCTCTTCATTACGGAAGACAGATCGTTATTGGGGTTTTACTCAGGTGGATAAGAGTTTTATCATTATGGGAGACAGTTTGTTGTTGAGATGTTTTACTCTGATGGATGGTAGTCTCTTTATTATAGGAGATAGTTCGTTGTCGAGATGTTTAACTCTGATTGATGGTAGTCTCTTAATTATGGGAGATAGTTATTGATTGAGATGTTTTACTTTTATGGCTGGTAGTCTAATCATTATGGGAGTTAGTTTGTTGTGGAGATGTTTTATTCCAATGGATGGTTGAATCGTCATTATGGGAGATAGTTAGTTGTTTAGATGTTTTACTCCGATGGATGGTAGTCTCTTCATTATGGGAGACAGATCATTGTTGAGGTTATACTCTGATGGATAGTAGTCTTATCATTATGGGAGACAGTTCGTTGGGGAGATGTTTTACTCTGATGGTTGGTAGTCTCTTCATTCTGGGAGATAGTTCGATGTTAAGGTTTCACTCCGATGGATCGTAGTCTCGTCATTATGGGAGATAGTTCGTTGTTAAAATGTTTTACTCTGATGGATGGTAGTCTCTTCATTATGGGAGATAGTTCGTGGTTGAGATTTCACTTTGATAATTGGTAGTCTTCTGGTTATGGGAGATAGTTTGTTGTCAAGATGTTTAGCTCTGATGGATTGTAGTCTCTTCATTATGGGAGATAGTTAGTGATTGTGATATATTTCTCTGATGGATGGTATTCTCGTCATTATGGGAGATAGTTAGTTGTTTAGATTTTTTAGACTGATGGATGGTAATATCTTCATTGTTGGAGATAATCAGTTGTCGAGGTTTTACTCCAATGGATGGTAGTCTCGTCATAATGGGAGATAATTCGTTGTTGAGATATTTTACTTTGATGGATGGTAGTCTCTTCATTATGGGAGATAGTTAGTGATTGAGATATATTTCTCTGATGGATGGTATTCTCGTCATTATGGGAGATAGTTAGTTGTTTAGATTTTTTACACTGATGGATGGTAGTATCTTCATTGTTGGAGATAATTCCTTGTTGAGGTTTAACTCCAATGAATGGTAGTCTCGCCAGTATAGGAGATAGTTTGTTGCTGAGATGTTTTACTTCGATGGATTCTAGTCTCTTTATTATGGGAGATAGTTCGTTGGTAAGGTTTTGCTCCGATGGATGGTAGTCTCTTCAATATTGGAGATAGCTCGGTGTTGAGGATTTACTTCGATGGATGGTAGTCTCATCAATATGTGAGATAGTTCATTGTTGAGATGTTTTACTCTGATGGATGGTAGTATCTTCATTATGGAAGATAGTTCGTTATTGATATGGTTTACTACGATGGAAGGTAGTCTCTTCATTATAGGAGACCATTCATTGTAGAGGTTTTACTCCGATGGATGGTAGTCTCGTCATTATGGGAGATAGTTCGTTATTGAGATGTTTTACTATGATGAATAGTAGTCTCTTCATTTTGGGGCATAGCTCGGTGTAGAGGATTTACTTAGATGGATGGTAGTCTCACCATTATGTGAGATAGTTTGTTGTTGAGATGATTTACTTTGATGGATGGTAGTCTCGTCATTATGGGAGATATTTCGGTAATGAGATGATTTACTCCGATGGATGGTAGTCTCTTTATTATGGGAGTTAGTTTGTTATATAGGTTTTACTCTGATGGATGGTAGTCTCGTTATTATGGGAGATAGTTCGTTGTTGATATGTTTTTCTCTAATGGATGGTAGTATCTTCATTATGGGAGACAGTTTGTTGTTGAGATGTTTTACTCTGATGGATGGTAGTCTCTTTATTATAGGAGATAGTTCATTGTCGAGATGTTTTACTCTGATGGATGGTAGTCTCGTAATTATGGGAGATAGTTAGTGATTGAGATGTTTTACTTTGAAGGATGGTAGTCTCGTCATTATGGGAGTTAGTTTTTTTTTTGAGATGTTTTATTCCGATGGATGGTCGACTCGTCATTATGGGATATAGATAGTTGTTTAGATGTTTTACTCCAATGGATGGTAGTCTCTTCATTATGGGAGACAAATTGTTGTTTAGGTTTTACTCTGATGGATAGTAGTCTTATCATTATCGGAGACAGTTTGTTGTTGAGGTGTTTTACTCTGATGGTTGGTAGTCTCTTCATTCTGGGAGATAGTTTGTTGTTGAGGTTTCACATCGATGGATGGTAGTCTCGTCTTTATGCGAGATAGTTCGTTGTTAAGATGTTTTACTCTGATGGATGGTAGTCTCTTCATTATGGGAGACAGATCGTTATTGGGGTTTTACTCAGGTGGATAAGAGTTTTATCATTATGGGAGACAGTTTGTTGTTGAGATGTTTTACTCTGATGGATGGTAGTCTCTTTATTATAGGAGATAGTTCATTGTCGAGATGTTTAACTCTGATGGATGGTAGTCTCTTAATTATGGGAGATAGTTATTGATTGAGATGTTTTACTTTTATGGCTGGTAGTCTAATCATTATGGGAGTTAGTTTGTTGTTGAGATGTTTTATTCCGATGGATGGTAGTCTCTTAATTATGGGAGATAAATCATTGTTGAGACGTTTTACTCCGATGGAAGGTAGTCTCTTCATTACGGAAGACAGATCGTTATTGGGGTTTTACTCAGGTGGATAAGAGTTTTATCATTATGGGAGACAGTTTGTTGTTGAGATGTTTTACTCTGATGGATGGTAGTCTCTTTATTATAGGAGATAGTTCGTTGTCGAGATGTTTAACTCTGATTGATGGTAGTCTCTTAATTATGGGAGATAGTTATTGTTTGAGATGTTTTACTTTTATGGCTGGTAGTCTAATCATTATGGGAGTTAGTTTGTTGTTGAGATGTTTTATTCCAATGGATGGTTGAATCGTGATTATGGGTGATAGTTAGTTGTTTAGATGTTTTACTCCGATGGATGGTAGTCTCTTCATTATGGGAGACGGATCATTGTTGAGGTTTTACTCTAATGGATAGTAGTCTTATCATTATGGGAGACAGTTCGTTTGGGAGATGTTTTACTCTGATGGTTGGTAGTCTCTTCATTCTGGGAGATAGTTCGTTGTTAAGGTTTCACTCCGATGGATGGTAGTCTCGTCATTATGGGAGATAGTTCGTTGTTAAAATGTTTTACTCTGATGGATGGTAGTCTCTTCATTATGGGAGATAGTTCGTTATTGATATGGTTTACTATGATGGAAGGTAGTCTCTTCATTATAGGAGACCATTCATTGTAGAGGTTTTACTCTGATGGATGGTAGTCTCGTCATTATGGGAGATAGTTCGTTATTGAGATGTTTTACTCTGATGAATGGTAGTCTCTTCATTATGGGGCATAGCTCGGTGTAGAGGATTTACTTAGATGGATGGTAGTCTCAACATTATGTGAGATAGTTTGTTGTTGAGATGATTTACTTTGATGGATGGTAGTCTCGTCATTATGGGAGATATTTCGGTAATGAGATGATTTACTCTGATGGATGGCAGTCTCTTTATTATGGGAGTTAGTTTGTTATATAGGTTTTACTCTGATGGATGGTAGTCTCGTTATTATGGGAGATAGTTCGTTGTTGATATGTTTTTCTCTAATGGATGGTAGTATCTTCATTATGGGAGACATTTTGTTGGTGAGATGTTTTACTCTGATGGATGGTAGTCTCTTTATTATAGGAGATAGTTCATTGTCGAGATGTTTTACTCTGATGGATGGTAGTCTCGTAATTATGGGAGATAGTTAGTGATTGAGATGTTTTACTTTGAAGGATGGTAGTCTCGTCATTATGGGAGTTAGTTTTTTTTTTAGATGTTTTATTCCGATGGATGGTCGACTCGTCATTATGGGAGATAGATAGTTGTTTAGATGTTTTACTCCAATGGATGGTAGTCTCTTCATTATGGGAGACAAATTGTTGTTTAGGTTTTACTCTGATGGATAGTAGTCTTATCATTATCGGAGACAGTTTGTTGTTGAGGTGTTTTACTCTGATGGTTGGTAGTCTCTTCATTCTGGGAGATAGTTTGTTGTTGAGGTTTCACTCTGATGGATGGTAGTCTCGTCTTTATGCGAGATAGTTCGTTGTTGAGATGTTTTACTCTGATTGATGGTAGTGTCTTCATTATGGGAGACAGATCGTTATTGGGGTTTTACTCAGGTGGATAAGAGTTTTATCATTATGGGAGACAGTTTGTTGTTGAGATGTTTTACTCTGATGGATGGTAGTCTCTTTATTATAGGAGATAGTTCGTTGTCGAGATGTTTAACTCTGATGGATGGTGCTCTCTTAATTATGAGAGATAATTATTGATTGAGATGTTTTACTTTTATGGCTGGTAGTCTAATCATTATGGGAGTTAGTTTGTTGTTGAGATGTTTTATTCCGATGGATGGTAGTCTCTTAATTATGGGAGATAAATCATTGTTGAGATGTTTTACTCCGATGGAAGGTAGTCTCTTCATTACGGAAGACAGATCGTTATTGGGGTTTTACTCAGGTGGATAAGAGTTTTATCATTATGGGAGACAGTTTGTTGTTGAGATGTTTTACTCTAATGGATGGTAGTCTCTTTATTATAGGAGATAGTTCGTTGTCGAGATGTTTAACTCTGATTGATGGTAGTCTCTTAATTATGGGAGATAGTTATTGATTGAGATGTTTTACTTTTATGGCTGGTAGTCTAATCATTATGGGAGTTAGTTTGTTGTTGAGATGTTTTATTCCAATGGATGGTTGAATCGTCATTATGGGAGATAGTTAGTTGTTTAGATGTTTTACTCCGATGGATGGTAGTCTCTTCATTATGGGAGACAGATCATTGTTGAGGTTTTACTCTGATGGATAGTAGTCGTATCATTATGGGAGACAGTTCGTTGGGGAGATGTTTTACTCTGATGGTTGGTAGTCTCTTCATTCTGGGAGATAGTTCGTTGTTAAGGTTTCACTCCGATGGATTGTAGTCTCGTCATTATGGGAGATAGTTCGTTGTTAAAATGTTTTACTCTGATGGATGGTAGTCTCTTCATTATGGGAGATAGTTCGTGGTTGAGGTTTCACTTTGATAATTGGTAGTCTTCTGGTTATGGGAGATAGTTTGTTGTCAAGATGTTTAGCTCTGATGGATGGTAGTCTCTTCATTATGGGAGATAGTTAGTGATTGTGATATATTTCTCTGATGGATGGTATTCTCGTCATTATGGGAGATAGTTAGTTGTTTAGATTTTTTAGACTGATGGATGGTAATATCTTCATTGTTGGAGATAATCAGTTGTTGAGGTTTTACTCCAATGGATGGTAGTCTCGTCATAATGGGAGATAATTCGTTGTTGAGATATTTTACTTTGATGGATGGTAGTCTCTTCATTATGGGAGATAGTTAGTGATTGAGATATATTTCTCTGATGGATGGTATTCTCGTCATTATGGGAGATAGTTAGTTGTTTAGATTTTTTACACTGATGGATGGTAGTATCTTCATTGTTGGAGATAATTCCTTGTTGAGGTTTAACTCCAATGGATGGTAGTCTCGCCAGTATAGGAGATAGTTTGTTGCTGAGATGTTTTACTTCGATGGATTCTAGTCTCTTTATTATGGGTGATAGTTCGTTGGTAAGGTTTTGCTCCGATGGATGGTAGTCTCTTCAATATGGGAGATAGCTCGGTGTTGAGGATTTACTTCGATGGATGGTAGTCTCATCAATATGTGAGATAGTTCATTGTTGAGATGTTTTACTCTGATGGATGGTAGTATCTTCATTATGGAAGATAGTTCGTTATTGATATGGTTTACTACGATGGGAGGTAGTCTCTTCATTATAGGAGACCATTCATTGTAGTGGTTTTACTCTGATGGATGGTAGTCTCGTCATTATGGGAGATAGTTCGTTATTGAGATGTTTTACTCTGATGAATGGTAGTCTCTTCATTATGGGGCATAGCTCGGTGTAGAGGATTTACTTAGATGGATTGTAGTCTCACCATTATGTGAGATAGTTTGTTGTTGAGATGATTTACTTTGATGGATGGTAGTCTCGTCATTATGGGAGATATTTCGGTAATGAGATGATTTACTCCGATGGATGGTAGTCTCTTTATTATGGGAGTTAGTTTGTTATATAGGTTTTACTCTGATGGATGGTAGTCTCGTTATTATGGGAGATAGTTCGTTGTTGATATGTTTTTCTCTAATGGATGGTAGTATCTTCATTATGGGAGACAGTTTGTTGTTGAGATGTTTTACTCTGATGGATGGTAGTCTCTTTATTATAGGAGATAGTTCATTGTCGAGATGTTTTACTCTGATGGATGGTAGTCTCGTAATTATGGGAGACAAATTGTTGTTTAGGTTTTACTCTGATGGATAGTAGTCTTATCATTATCGGAGACAGTTTGTTGTTGAGGTGTTTTACTCTGATGGTTGGTAGTCTCTTCATTCTGGGAGATAGTTTGTTGTTGAGGTTTCACTCTGATGGATGGTAGTCTCGTCTTTATGCGAGATAGTTCGTTGTTGAGATGTTTTACTCTGATGGATGGTAGTCTCTTCATTATGGGAGACAAATCGTTATTGGGGTTTTACTCAGGTGGATAAGAGTTTTATCATTATGGGAGACAGTTTGTTGTTGAGATGTTTTACTCTGATGGATGGTAGTCTCTTTATTATAGGAGATAGTTCTTTGTCGAGATGTTTAACTCTGATGGATGGTAGTCTCTTAATTATGCGAGACAGTTATTGATTGAGATGTTTTACTTTTATGGCTGGTAGTCTAATCATTATGGGAGTTAGTTTGTTGTTGAGATGTTTTATTCCGATGGATGGTAGTCTCTTAATTATGGGAGATAAATCATTGTTGACACGTTTTACTCCGATGGAAGGTAGTCTCTTCATTACGGAAGACAAATCGTTATTGGGGTTTTACTCAAGTGGATAAGAGTTTTATCATTATGGGAGACAGTTTGTTGTTGAGATGTTTTACTCTGATGGATGGTAGTCTCTTTATTATAGGAGATAGTTCGTTGTCGAGATGTTTAACTCTGATTGATGGTAGTCTCTTAATTATGGGAGATAGTTATTGATTGAGATGTTTTACTTTTATGGATGGTAGTCTAATCATTATGGGAGTTAGTTTGTTGTTGAGATGTTTTATTCCAATGGATGGTTGAATCGTCATTATGGGAGATAGTTAGTTGTTTAGATGTTTTACTCCGATGGATGGTAGTCTCTTCATTATGGGAGACAGATCATTGTTGAGGTTTTACTCTAATGGATAGTAGTCTTATCATTATGGGAGACAGTTCGTTGGGGAGATGTTTTACTCTGATGGTTGGTAGTCTCTTCATTCTGGGAGATAGTTCGTTGTTAAGGTTTCACTCCGATGGATGGTAGTCTCGTCATTATGGGAGATAGTTCGTTGTTAAAATGTTTTACTCTGATGGATGGTAGTCTCTTCATTATGGGAGATAGTTCGTGGTTGAGGTTTCACTTTGATAATTGGTAGTCTTCTGGTTATGGGAGATAGTTTGTTGTCAAGATGTTTAGCTCTGATGGATAGTAGTCTCTTCATTATGGGAGATAGTTAGTGATTGTGATATATTTCTCTGATGGATGGTATTCTCGTCATTATGGGAGATAGTTAGTTGTTTAGATTTTTTAGACTGATGGATGGTAATATCTTCATTGTTGGAGATAATCAGTTGTTGAGGTTTTACTCCAATGGATGGTAGTCTCGTCATAATGGGAGATAATTCGTTGTTGAGATATTTTACTTTGATGGATGGTAGTCTCTTCATTATGGGAGATAGTTAGTGATTGAGATATATTTCTCTGATGGATGGTATTCTCGTCATTATGGGAGATAGTTAGTTGTTTAGATTTTTTACACTGATGGATGGTAGTATCTTCATTGTTGGAGATAATTCCTTGTTGAGGTCTAACTCCAATGGATGGTAGTCTCGCCAGTATAGGAGATAGTTTGTTGCTGAGATGTTTTACTTCGATGGATTCTAGTCTCTTTATTATGGGAGATAGTTCGTTGGTAAGGTTTTGCTCCGATGGATGGTAGTCTCTTCAATATGGGAGATAGCTCGGTGTTGAGGATTTACTTCGATGGATGGTAGTCTCATCAATATGTGAGATAGTTCATTGTTGAGATGTTTTACTCTGATGGATGGTAGTATCTTCATTATGGAAGATAGTTCGTTATTGATATGGTTTACTACGATGGAAGGTAGTCTCTTCATTATAGGAGACCATTCATTGTAGTGGTTTTACTCCGATGGATGGTAGTCTCGTCATTATGAGAGATAGTTCGTTATTGAGATGTTTTACTCTGATGAATGGTAGTCTCTTCATTATGGGGCATAGCTCGGTGAAGAGGATTTACTTAGATGGATGGTAGTCTCCCCATTATGTGAGATAGTTTGTTATTGAGATGATTTACTTTGATGGATGGTAGTCTCGTCATTATGGGAGATATTTCGGTAATGAGATGATTTACTCCGATGGATGGTAGTCTCTTTATTATGGGAGTTAGTTTGTTATATAGGTTTTACTCTGATGGGTGGTAGTCTCGTTATTATGGGAGATAGTTCGTTGTTGATATGTTTTTCTCTAATGGATGGTAGTATCTTCATTATGGGAGACAGTTTGTTGTTGAGATGTTTTACTCTGATGGATGGTAGTCTCTTTATTATAGGAGATAGTTCATTGTCGAGATGTTTTACTCTGATGGATGGTAGTCTCGTAATTATGGGAGATAGTTAGTGATTGAGATGTTTTACTTTGAAGGATGGTAGTCTCGTCATTATGGGAGTTAGTTTTTTTTTTGAGATGTTTTATTTCGATGGATGGTCGACTCGTCATTATGGGAGATAGATAGTTGTTTAGATGTTTTACTCCAATGGATGGTAGTCTCTTCATTATGGGAGACAAATTGTTGTTTAGGTTTTACTCTGATGGATAGTAGTCTTATCATTATCAGAGACAGTTTGTTGTTGAGGTGTTTTACTCTGATGGTTGGTAGTCTCTTCATTCTGGGAGATAGTTTGTTGTTGAGGTTTCACTCTGATGGATGGTAGTCTCGTCTTTATGCGAGATAGTTCGTTGTTGAGATGTTTTACTCTAATAGATGGTAGTCTCTTCATAATGGGAGATAGTTCGTTGTTGAGGTTTCACTCTGATAATTAGTAGTCTTGTCATTATGGGAGATAGTTTGTTGTCAAGATGTTTTGCTCTAATGGATGGTAGTCCCTTCATTATGGGAGATAGTTAGTGATTGGGATATATTTCTCTGATGGATGGTATAATCATCATTAAGGGAGATAGTTTGTTGTTAAGATGTTTTACTCTGATGGATGGTAGTCTCGTCATTATGGGAGATAGTTAGTTGTGTAGATTTTTTTCAGTGATGGATGGTAGTATCTTCATTGTTGGAGATAATTCGATGTTGAGGTTTTAGTCCAATGGATGGTAGTCTCGTCATAATGAGAGATAGTTCGTTGTTGAGATATTTTACTTTGATGGATGGTAGTCTCGCCAGTATGGGAGATAGTTTGTTGCTGAGATGTTTTACTTCGATAAATGATAGTCTCTTTATTTTGGGAAATAGTTCGTTGTGAGGTTTTGCTCCGAAGGTTGGTAGTCTCTTCATTATGGGAGATAGCTCGGTGAGATAGTTCATTGTTGAGATGTTTTACTCTGATGGATGGTAGTATCTTCATTATGGAAGATAGTTCGTTATTAATATGTTTTACTCTGATGCAAGGTAGTCTTTTCATTATAGGAGACCGTTAATTATAGAGGTTTTACTCTGAAGGATGGTAGTCTCGTCATTATGGGAGATAGTTCGTTATTGAGAAGTTTTACTCTGATGAATGCTAGTCTCTTCATTATGTGAGATAGTTTGTTGTTGAGATGATTTACTTTGATGTATCGTAGTCTCGTGATTATGGGAGATATTTCGTCGTTGATATGTTTTACTCCGATGAATGGTAGTCTCTTTATTATCGGAGTTAGTTTGTTATATAGGTTTTACTCTGATGGATGGTAGTCTCGTTATTATGGGAGATAGTTCGTTGTTGATATGTTTTTCTCTAATGGATGGTAGTATCTGGAAATAGTTCTTCGTTGAGACGTTTTATTATGATAGAACGTAGTCTCTTCATTACGGGAGACAAATCTTTATTGAGGTTTTACTCAGCTGGATAAGAATTTAATCATTATGGGAGACAATTTGTTGTTGAGATGTTTTACTCTGATGGATGGTAGTCTCGTAATTATGGGAGATAGTTAGTGATTGAAATGTTTTACTTTGATGGATGGTAATCTCGTCATTATGGGAGTTAGTTTGTTGTTGAAATGTTTTATTCCCATGGATGGTAGACTCATCATTATGGGAGATAGTTAGTTGTTTAGATGTTTTACTTCGATGGATGGTAGTCTCTTCATTATGGGAGACAGATCGTTGTTGAGGTTTTACTCCGATGGATAGTAGTCTTATCATTATGGGAGACAGTTCGTTGTTGAGATGTTTTACTCTGATGGTTGGTAGTCTCTTCATTCTGGGAGATAGTTCGTTATTGACGTTTCACTCCGATGGATGGTAGTCTCGTCATTATGGGAGATATTTCATTGTTGGGATGTTTTACTCTGATGGGTGGTAGTCTCTTCATTATGGGAGATAGTTGGTTGTTGAGGTTTCACTCTGATAATTGGTAGTCTTGTCATTATGAGAGATAGTTTGTTGTCAAGATGTTTAGCTCTCATGGATGATAGTCTCTTCATTATGGGAGATAGTTAGTGATTGGGATATATTTCTCTGATGGATGGTATTCTCGTCATTACGGGAGATAGTTTGTTGTTGAGATGTTTTACTCTGATGAATGGTAGTCTCATCATAATGGGAGATAGTTCGTTGTTGAGATATTTTACTTTGATGGATGATAGTCTCGCCAGTATGGGACATACTTTGTTGATGAGATGTTTTACTTCGATGGACGATAGTCTCTTTATTATAGGAGATAGTTCATTGGTGAGGTTTTGCTCGGATGGATGGTAGTCTCATCATTATGTGAGATAGTACGTTGTTGAGATGTTTTACTTTGATGGAAGGTAGTCTCTTCATTATAGGAGACTGTTCATTGCAGAGGTTTTACTCTGATGGGTGGTAGTCTCGTAATTATGGGAGATAGTTTGTTATTGAGATGTTTTACTCTAATGAATGGTAGTCTCTTCATTATGGGAGATAACTCGCTGTTGAGGATTTATTTAGATAGATGGTAGTCTCATCATTATGTGAGATAGTTTGTTGTTGAGATGTTTTACTTTGATGGATGGTAGTCTCGCCAGTATGGGAGATAGTTTGTTACTTTGATGTTTTACTTCGATGGATGATAGTGTCTTTATTATGGGAGATAGTTCGCTGGTGAGGTTTTGCTCTGATTGATGGTAGACTCTTCATTATGGGAGATATCTCGGTGTTGAGGATTTACTTTGATGGGTGGTAGTCTCATCATTATGTGAGATAGTTCGTTACTGAGATGTTTTACTCTGATGGATGGAAGTCTCTTTATTATGGAAGACAAATCGTTGTTGATATGTTTTACTCTGATGGTTGGTAGTCTCTTCATTCTGGGAGATAGTTCGTTGTTGAGATTTCACTCCGATGGATTGTAGTCTCGTCATTATGAAAGATAGTTCGTTGTTGAGATGTTTTACTCTGATGGATGGTAGTCTCTTCATTATGGGAGATAGTTCGTTGTTCAGGTTTCACTCTGATAATTGGTAGTCTTTCATTATGGGAGATAGTTTTTTGTCAAGATATTTTGGTCTGATGGATGGTATTCCCTTCATTATGGTAGATAGTTAGTGATTGGGATATATTTTACTCTGATGGATGGTATTCTCATCATTACGGGAGATTGTTTGTTGTTGAGATGTTTTACTCTGATGGATGGTAGTCTCGTCCTTATGGGAGATAGTTTGTTGTTTATATTTTTTACACTGATGGATGGTAGTATCTTCATTGTTGGAGAGAATTCGTTGTTGAGATTTTACTCCAATGGATGGTAGCCTCATCATAATGGGAGATAGTTCGTTGTTGAGATATTTTACTTTGATGGATGGTAGTCTCGCAAGTATGGGAGATAGTTTGTTGTTGAGATGTTTTACTTCGATGGATGATAGTCTCTTTATTATGGGAGATAGTTCGTTGGTGAGGTTTTGCTTCGATGGTTGGTAGTCTCTTCATTATGGGAGATAGCTCGGTGTTGAGGATTTACTTCGATGGATGGTAGTCTCATCATTATGTGAGATAGTTTGTTGTTGAGATGTTTTACTCTGATGGATGGTGGTATCTTCATTATGGAAGATAGTTCGTTATTGATATGTTTTACTCTGATCGAAGGTAGTCTCTTCATTATAGGAGACCGTTCATTGTAGAGCTTTTACTCTGAAGGATGGTAGTCTCGTCATTATGGGAGAGAGTACGTTATTGAGATGTTTTACACTGATGAATGCTAGTCTCTTCATTATGGGAGATAGCTCGGTGATGAGGATTTACTTAGATGGATGGTAGTCTCACCATTATTTGAGATAGTTCATTGTTGAGATGTTTTACTCTGATGGATGGTAGTCTCGTCATTATGGGAGATATTTCGTTGTTGAGATGTTTTACTCTGATGAATGGTAGTCTCTTTATTATGGGAATTAGTTTGTTATAGGGGTTTTACTCTGATGGATGGTAGACTCGTTATTATGGGAGATAGTTCGTTATTGATATGTTTTTCTCTAATGGATGGTAGTATCTTCATTACGGGAAATAGTTTATTGTTGAGGTTTTACTGCGATGGATGGTAGTCTTGTCATTATAGGAGATAAGTCATTGCTGAGTCGTTTTACTCCGATCGAAGGTAGTCTCTTCATTTTGGGACACAAATCTTTATTGAGGTTTTACACAGATGGATAAGATTTTTATCATTATGGGAGACAGTCTGTTGTTGAGATGTTTTACTCTGATTGATGGTAGTCTCTTAATTATGGAAGATAGCTCGGTGTTGAGGATTTACTTAGATAGGTGGTAGTTTCATCATTTTGTGAGATTGTTCGTTGTTGAGATGTTTTACTTTGATGGATGGTAGTCTCGCCAGTATGGGAGATAGTTTGTTGCTGAGATGTTTTACTTCGATGGATAATAGTTTCTTTATTATGGGAGATAGTTCGTTGGTGAGGTTTTACTCCGATGGATGGTAGTCTCTTCATTATGGGAGATATCTCGGTGTTGAGGATTTACTTCGATGGATGGTAGTCTCATCATTATGTGAAATAGTTTGTTGTTGAGATGTTTTACTTGGATGGATGGTAGTATCTTCATTATGGAAGATAGTTCATTATTGATATGTTTTACTCTGATGGAAGGTAGTCTGTTCATTATAGGAGACCGTTCATTGTAGAGGTTTTACTCCAATGGATGGTAGTCTCGTCATTATGGGAGATAGTTTGTTATTGAGATGTTTTACTCTGATGAATGGTAGTCTCTTAATTATGGGAGATAGCTCGGTGTTGAGGATTTACTTAGATAGATGGTAGTTTCATAATTTTGTGAGATTGTTCATTGCTGAGATGTTTTACTTTGATGGATGGTAGTCTCGCCAGTATGGGAGATAGTTTGTTGCTGAGATGTTTTACTTCGATGGATAATAGTTTCTTTATTATGGGAGATAGTTCGTTGGTGAGGTTTTACTCCGATGGATGGTAGTCTCTTCATTATGGGAGATAACTCGGTGTTGAGGATTTACTTCGATGGATGGTAGTCTCATCATTATGTGAAATAGTTTGTTGTTGAGATGTTTTACTTGGATGGATGGTAGTATCTTCATTATGGAAGATAGTTCGTTATTGATATGTTTTACTCTGATGGAAGGTAGTCTGTTCATTATAGGAGACCGTTCATTGTAGAGGTTTTACTCCAATGGATGGTAGTCTCGTCATTATGGGAGATAGTTTGTTATTGAGATGTTTTACTCTGATGAATGGTAGTCTCTTCATTATGGGATATAGCTCGGTGTTGAGGATTTAATTAGATGGATGGTAGTCTTATCATCATGTGAGATTGTTCATTGTTGAGATGTTTTACTCTGATGGATGGTAGTCTCGTCATTATGGGAGATATTTCGTTGTTGAGATGTTTTACTCCGATGAATGGTAGTCTCTTTATTATGGGAATTAGTCTGTTATAGAGGTTTTACTCTGATGGATAGTAGTCTCGTTATTATGGGAGATAGTTTGTTGTTGATATGTTTTTCTCTAATGGATGGTAGTATCTTCATTACAGGAAATAGTTTATTGTTGAGGTTTTACTGCGATGGATGGTAGTCTCGTCATTATAGGAGATAAGTCATTGTTGAGACGTTTTACTCCGATGGAAGGTACTCTCTTCATTACTGGACACAGATCTTTATTAAGGTTTTACTCAGATGGATAATAGTTTTATCATTATGGGAGACAGTTTGTGGTTGAGATGTTTTACTCTGATGGATGGTAGTCTCTTCATTATGGGAGATAACTCGGTGTTGAGGATTTACTTAGATATATGGTAGTCTCATCATTTTGTGAGATTGTTCGTTGTTGAGATGTTTTACTTTGATGGATGGTAGTCTCGCCAGTATGGGAGATAATTTGTTGCTGAGATGTTTTACTTTGATGGATGATAGTTTCTTTATTATGGGAGATAGTTCGTTGGTGAGGTTTCGCTCCGATGGATGGTAGTCTATTCATTATGGGAGATAGCTCGGTGTTGAGGATTTACTTCGATGGATGGTAGTCTCATCATTATGTGAAATAGTTTGTTGTTGAGATGTTTTACTCTGATGCATGGTAGTATCTTCATTATGGAAGATAGTTCGTTATTGATATGTTTTACTCTGATGGAAGGTAGTCTGTTCATTATAGGAGACCGTTCATTGTACAGGTTTTACTCCGATGGATGGTAGTCTCGTCATTATGGGAGATAGTTTGTTATTGAGATGTTTTACTGTGATGAATGGTAGTCTCTTCATTATGGGAGATAGCTCGGTGTTGAGGATTTAATTAGATGGATGGTAGTCTTATCATTATGTGAGATAGTTCATTGTGGAGATGTTTTACTCTGATGGATGGTAGTCTCGTCATTATGGGAGATATTTCGTTGTTGATATGTTTTTCTCTAATGGATAGTAGTATCTTCTTTACAGGAAATAGTTTATTGTTGAGGTTTTACTGCGATGGATGGTAGTCTCGTCATTATAGGAGATAAGTCATTGTTGAGACGTTTTACTCCGTTGGAAGGTACTCTCTTCATTACGGGACACAGATCTTTATTTAGGTTTTACTCAGATGGATAAGAGTTTTATCATTATGGGAGACATTTTGTTGTTGAGATGTTTTACTCTGATGGATGGTAGTCTCTTCATTATGGGAGATGGCTCGGTGTTGTGGATTTACTTAGATAGATGGTAGTCTCATCATTATGTGAGATTGTTTATTGTTGAGATGTTTTACTTTGATGGATGGTAGTCTCGCTATTATGGGAGATAGTTTGTTGCTGAGATGTTTTACTTCGATTGATGATAGTTTCTTTATTATGGGAGATCATTCGTTGGTGTGTTTTTGCTACGATGGATGGTAGTCTCTTCATTATGGGAGATAGCTCGGTATTGAGGATTTACTTCGATGGATGGTAGTCTCATCATTATGTGAGATAGTTCGTTGTTGAGATATTTTACTCTGATGAATGGTAGTATCTTCATTATGGAATATAGTTCGTTATTGATATGTTTTAATCTGATGGAAGGTAGTCTCTTCATTATAGGAGATCGTTCATTGTAGAGGTTTTACTCCGATGGATGGTAGTCTCGTCATTATGGGAGATAGTTCATTATTGAGATGTTTTACTCTGATGAATGGTAGTCTCTTCATTATGGGAGATAGCTCGGTGTTGAGGATTTATTTAGATGGATGGTAGTCTTATCATTATGTGAGATAGTTCATTGTTGAGATGTTTTACTCTGATGGATGGTTGTCTCGTCATTATGGGAGATATTTCGTTGTTGAGATGTTTTGCTCCGATGGATGGTAGTCTCTTTATTATGGGAGATAGCTCGGTGTTGAGGATTTACTTAGATGGATGGTAGTCTCATCATTATGTGAGATAGTTCATTGTTGACATGTTTTACTCTGATGGATGGTAGTCTCGTCATTATGGGAGATATTTCGTTGTTGAGATGTTTTGCTCCGATGGATGGTAGTCTCTTTATTATGGGAGTTAGTTTGTTATAGAGGTTTTACTCTGATGGATGGGAGTCTGGTTATTATGGGAGATAGTTCGTTGTTAATATGTTTTTCTCTAATGGATGGTAGTATCTTCATTACAGTAAATAGTTTGTTGTTGAGGTTTTACTGCGATGGATGGAAGTCTCGTCATTATATGAGATAAATCATTGTTGTGACGTTTTACTCGGATGGAAGGTAGTCTCTTCATTACGGCAGACAAATCGTTATTGAGGTTTTACTCAGATGGATAAGAGTTTTATCATTATGGGAGACAGTTTGTTGTTGAGATGTTTTACTCTGATGGATGGTAGTCTCTTCCTTATAGGAGATAGTTCGTTGTCGAGATGTTTTACTCTGATGGATGGTAGTCTCGTAATTATGGGAGATAGTTAAAGATTGAGATGTTTTACTTTGATGGATGGTAGTCTCGCCAATATGGGAGATAGTTTGTTGCTGAGATGTTTTACTTCGATGGATGATAGTTTCTTTTTATGGGAGATTGTTCGTTGGTGAGGTTTTGCTCCGATGGATGGTAGTCTCTTCATTATGGGAGATAGCTCGGTGTTGAGATGTTTTACTCTGATGGATGGTAGTGACTTCATTATGGAATATAGTTTGTTATTGATATGTTTTACTCTGATGGAAAGTAGTCTCTTCATTATAGGAGACCGTTCATTGTAGAGGTTTTACTCCGACGGATGGTAGTCTCGTCATTATGGGAGATAGTTCGTTATTGAGATGTTTTACTCTGATGAATAGTAGTCTATTCATTATGGGAGATAGCTTCGTGTTGAGGATTTACTTAGATGTATGGTAGTCTTATCATTATGTGAGATAGTTCATTGTTGAAATGTTTTACTCTGATGGATGGTAGTCTCGTCATTATGGGAGATATTTCGTTGTTGAGATGTTTTGCTCCGATGGATGGTAGTCTCTTTATTATGGGAGTTAGTTTGTTATAGAGGTTTTACTTTGATGGATGGTAGTTTCTTCATTATGGGAGATAGCTCGGTGTTGAGGATTTACTTAGATGGATGATATTCTCATCATTATGTGAGATAGTTCATTGTTGAGATGTTTTACTCTGATGGATGGTAGTCTCTTCATTATGGGAGATATTTCGTTGTTGAGATGTTTTGCTCTGATGGATGGTAGTCTCTTTATTATGGGAGTTAGTTTATTATAGAGGTTTAACTTTGATGGATGGTAGTCTCGTTATTATGGGAGATAGTTCGTTGTTGATATGTTTTTCTCTAATGTATGGTAGTATCATCATTACGTGAATTAGTTTGTTGTTGAGGTTTTACTGTGATGGATGGTAGTCTCATCATTATAGGAGATAAATCATTGTTGAGTAGTTTTACTCTGATGGAAGGTAGTCTCTTCATTACGGGAGACAGATCGTTATTGAGGTTTTACTCAGATGGATAAGAGTTTTATCATTATAGGAGACAATTTGTTGTTGAGATGTTTTACTCTGATGGATGGTAGTCTCTTCATTATAGGAGATAGTTCATTGTTGAGATGTTTTACTCTGATGGATGGTAGTCTTGTAATTATGGGTGATAGTTAGCGATTGAGATTTTTTACTTTGATGGATGATAGTCTCGTCATTATGGGAGTTAGTTTATTATTGAGATGTTTTATTCCGATGGATGGTAGACTCGTCATTATGGGAGATAGTTAGTTGTTTATATGTTTTACTCCGATGGATGTTGGTCTCTTCATTATGGGAGACAAATCATTGTTGAGGTTTTACTCTGATGCATAGTAGTCTTATCATTATGGGCGACAGTTCGTTGTTGATATGTTTTACTCTGATGGTTGGTAGTCTCTTCATTCTAGAAGATAGTTCGTTATTGATATGTTTTACTCTGATCGAAGGTAGTCTCTTCATTATAGGAGACCGTTCATTGTAGAGCTTTTACTCCGAAGGATGGTAGTCTCTTCATTATAGGAGATAGTTAGTTGTCGAGATGTTTTACTCTGATGGATGGTAGTCTCGTAATTATGGGATATAGTTTGTGATTGAGATGTTTTTCTTTGATGGATGGTAGTCTCTCCAGTATAGGAGATAGTTTGTTGCTGAGTTGTTTTACTTTGATGGATGATAGTTTCTTTATTATGGGAGATAGTTCATTGGTGAGGTTTTGCTCCGATGGATGCTAGTCTCATCATTATGTGAGATAGTTCGTTGTTGAGATGTTTTACTCTGATGGATGGTAGTATCTTCATTATGGGAGACCGTTCATTGTAGAAGTTTTACTCCGACGGATGGTAGTCTCGTCATTATGGGAGATAGTTCGTTATTGAGATGTTTTACTCTGATGAATGGTAGTCTCTTCATTATGGGAGATAGCTTGGTGTTGAGGATTTACTTAAATGGATGGTAGTCTTATCATTATGTGAGATAGTTCATTGTTGAGATGTTTTACTCTGATGGATGGTAGTCTCGTCTTTATGGGAGATAGTTAGTTGTTTAGATGTTTTACTCTGATGGATGGTTGTCTCTTCATTATGCGAGACAGATCATTGTTGAGGTTTTACTCTGATGCATAGTATTCTTATCATTATGGGCGATAGTTCGTTGTTGAGATGTTTTACTCTTATGGTTGGTAGTCTCTTCATTCTGGAAGATAGTTCGTTATTGATATGTTTTACTTTGATCGAAGGTTGTCTCTTCATTATAGGAGACCGTTCATTGTAGAGCTTTTACTCCGAAGGATGGTAGTCTCTTCATTATAGGAGATAGTTCGTTGTTGAGATGTTTTACTCTGATGGATGGTAGTCTCGTAATTATGGGAGATAGTTAGTGATTGAGATGTTTTACTTTTATGGATGGTAGTCTCGCCAGTATGGGAGATAGTTTGTTACTAATATGTTTTACTTCGATGGATGATAGTTTCTTTATTATGGGAGATAGTTCGTTGGTGAGGTTTTGCTCTGATGGATGGTAGTCTCTTCATTATGGGAGATAGATCGGTGTTGAGGATTTACTTCGATGGATGGTAGTCTCATCGTTATGTGAGATAGTTCGTTGTTGAGATGTTTTACTCTGATGGATGGTAGTATCATCATTATGGAAGATAATTCGTTATTGATATGTTTTACTCTGATGGAAGGTAGTCTCGTCATTATTGGAGATAGTTCATTATTGAGATGTTTTACTCTGATGAATGGTAGTCTCTTCATTATGGGAGATAGCTCGGTGTTGAGGATTTACTTAGATGGATGGTAGTCTTATCATTATGTGAGATGTTTTACTCTGATGGATGGTACTCTCGTCATTATGGGAGATATTTCGTTGTTGAGATGTTTTGCTCCGATGGATGGTAGTCTCTCTATTATGGGAGTTAGTTCGTTGTTGATATGTTTTTCTCTAATGGATGGTAGTATCTTCATTACGGGAAATAGTTTGTTGTTGCGGTTTTACTACGATGGATGGTAGTCTCGTCATTATAGGAGATAAATCATTGTTGAGACATTTTACTCTGATGGAAGGTAGTCTCTTCATTACGGGAGACAGATCGTTATTGAGGTTTTACTCATATGGATAAGAGTTTTATCATTATGGGAGACAGTTTGTTGTTGAGATGTTTTACTCTGATGGATGGTAGTATCTTCATTATAGGAGATAGTTCGTTGTCGAGATGTTTTACTCTGATGGATGGTAGTCTCGTAATTATTGGAGTTAGTTTGTTGTTGATATGTATTATTCTGATGGATGGTAGACTCGTCATTATGGGAGATAGTTAGTTGTTTAGATGTTTTACTCCGATGGATGGTGGTCTCTTCATTATGGGAGACAGATCATTGTTGAAGTTTTACTCCGATGCATAGTAGTCTTATCATTATGGGCGACAGTTCGTTGTTGAGATGTTTTACTCTGATGGTTGGTTGTCTCTTCATTCTGGGAGATAGTTCGTTGTTGAGGTTTCACTCTGATGGATGGTAGTCTCGTCATTATACGAGATAGTTCGTTGTTGAGATGTTTTAATCTAATGGATGGTAGTCTCTTCATTATGGGAGATAGTTTATTGTTGAGCTTTCACTCTGATAATTGGTAGTCTTGTAATTATGGGAGATAGTTTGTTGTCAAGATGTTTTGCTCTCATGGATGGTAGTGTCTTCATTATGGGAGAAAGTTAGTGATTGGGATATATTTCTCTGATGGATGGTATTCTCCTTATTATGGGAGATAGTTTGTTGTTGAGATGTTTTACTCTGATGGATGGTAGTCTCATTATTATGCGAGATATTAGTTGTTTAGATTTTTTACACTGATGGATGGTAGTATCTTCATTGTTGGAGATAATTCGTTGTAGAGGTTTTACTCCATTAGATGGTAGTCTCGTCATAATGGGAGATAGTTTGTTGTTGAGATATTTTACTTTAATGGATGGTAGTCTCGCCAGAATGGGACGTAGTTTGTTGCTGAGATGTTTTACTTTGATGGATGATAGTCTCTTTATTATGGGAGATAGTTCGTTGGTGAGGTTTTGCTCCGATGCATGGTAGTCTCTTCATTATTGGAGATAGCTCGGTGTTGACGATTTACTTCGATGGATGGTAGTCTCATCATTATGTGAGATAGTTCGTTGTTGAGATGTTTTACTATGATGGATGGAAATCTCTTCATTATGGAAGAAAGTTCGTTGTTGAAATGTTTTACTTTGATGGAAGGTAGTCTCTTCATTATAGGAAACCATTCATTGTAGAGGTTTTACTCTGATGGATGGTAGTCTCGTCATTATGGGAGATAGTTTGTTATTAAGATGTTTTACTACGATGAACGGTAGTGTCTTCATTATGGGATACAAATCGGTGTTGAGGATTTACTTAGATAGATGGTAGTCTCATCATTATGTGAGATAGTTTATTGTTGAGATGTTTTACTTTGATGGACGGTAGTCTCAACGGTATCAGAGATAGTTTGTTGCTGAGATGTTTTACTTCGATAGATGATAGTCTCTTTATTATGCGAGATAGTTCGTTGGTGAAGTTTTGCTCTGATGGATGGTAGTATCTTCATTATGGGAGAAAGCTCGGTATTGAGTATTTACTTCGTTGGATGGTAGTCTCATCATTATGTGAGATAGTTCGTTGATGAGATGTTTTCTCTGATGGATGGAAGTCTCTTCATTATGGAAGATAGTTCATTGTTGATATGTTTTACTTTGATGAAAGGTAGTCTCTTAATTATAAGAGACCGTTCATTGTAGAGGTTTTACTCTAATGGATGGTAGTCTCGTCATTATGGGAGATAGTTCGTTATTGAGATGTTTTACTCTGATGAATGGTAGTCTCTTCATTATGGGAGATAGCTCAGTGTTTAGGATTTACTTAGATAGATGGTAGTCTCATCATTATGTGAGATAGTTAGTTGTTGAGATGTTTTACTTTGATGGATGGTAGTCTCGCCAGTATGGGAGATAGTTTGTTGCTGAGATGTTTTACTTCAATGGATGATAGTTTCTTTATTATGGGAGATTGTTCGTTGGTGAGGTTTTGCTCTAATGGACGGTAGTCTCTTCATTATGGGAGATAGCTCGATGTTGAGGATTTACTTCGATGGATGGTAGTCTCATCATTATGTGAGATAGTTCGTTGTTGAGATGTTTTACTCTGAGGGATGGTAGTATCTTCATTATGGAAGATAGTTCGTTATTGACATGTTTTACTCTGATGGAAGGTAGTCTCTTCATTACAGGAGATCGTTCTTTGTAGAGGTTTTTCTCTGATGGATGGTAGTTTCATCATTATGTGAGATAGTTCATTGTTGAGATGTTTTACTCTGATGGATATTAGTCTTATCATTAGGGGTGACAGTTCGTTGTTGAGATGTTTTTCTCTGATGGATGGTAGTCTCTTTATTCTGGGAGATAGTTTGTTAATGAGGTTTCACTCCGATGGATGGTAGTCTCGGCATTATGGGAGATAGTTCGTTGTCGAGATGTTTTACTCTGATGGATGATAGTCTCTTCATTATGGGAGATAGATCGTTGTTGAGGTTTCACTCTGATAATTGATAGTCTCTTCATTATGGGAGATAGTTCGTTGTTGAGATATTTTACTCTGATGGATGGTAGTCTCTTCATTATGGAAGATAGTTCGTTGTTGAGGTTTCACTCTGATAATTGGTAGTCTTTTCATTATGGGAGATAGTTTGTTGTCAAGATGTTTTGCTCTCATGGATGGTAGTCTCTTCATTATGGGAGATAGTTAGTGATTAGGATATATTTCCCTGATGGATGGTATTCTCGTCATTACGAGAGATAGTTTGTTGTTGAGATGTTTTACCCTGATTGATGGTAGTCTCGTCATTATGGGAGATAGTTAGTTGTTTAGATTTTTTACATTGAAAGATGGTAGTATCTCCATTATTGGAGATAATTCGTTGTTGAGGTTTTACTCCAATTGATGGTAGTCTCGTCATAATGGGAGGTAGTTCGTTGTTGAGATATTTTACTTTGATGGATGGTAGTCTCGCCAGTATGGGACATAGTTTGTTGCTGAGATGTTTTACTTTGATGGATGGTAGTCTCTTTATTATGGGAGATAGTTCGTTGGTGAGGTTTTGCTCCGATGGATGGTAGTCTCTTCATTATTGGAGATAGCTCAGTGTTGAGGATTTACTTCGATGGATGGTAGTCTCATCATTATGTGAGATAGTTCGTTGTTGAGATTTTTTACTCATATGGATGGAATTCTCTTCATTAGGGAAGATAGTTTGTTGTTGATATGTTTTCCTTTGATGGACGGTAGTCTCTTCATTATAGGAGATCGTTCATTGTAGAGGTTTTACTCTGATGGATGGTAGTCTCGTTATTATGGGAGATAGTTTGTTATTGAGATGTTTTACTCTGATGAATGGTAGTCTCTTCATTACGGAAGATAGTTTGATGTTGAGATGTTTAACTCTGATGGATGATAGTCTCGTCATTATGGGAGATAATTAGTTGTTTAGATTTTTTACTTTGATGGATGGTAGTCTCGCCAGTATGGGACATAGTTTGTTGTTGAGATGTTTTACTTTGATGGACGGTAGTCTCTTTATTATTGGAGATAGTTTGTTAGTGAGGTTTTTCTCCGTTGGATGGTAGTCTCTTTATTATTGGAGATAGCTCGGTGTTGAGGATTTACTTCGATAGATGGTAGTGTCAACATTAAATGAGATAGTTCGTTGTTGAGATGTTTTACTCTGATGGATGGAAGTCTCTTCATTATGTATGATAGTTCGTTGTTGATATATTTTACTTTGATGGACGGTAGTCTATTCATTATAGGATACCGTTCATTGTAGAGGTTTTACTCTGATGGATGCTAGTCTCGTGAGTATGGGAGATATTTTGTTATCGAGATGTTTTACTCTGATGATTGGTAGTCTCTTCATTATGGGAGATAGCTCGGTGTTGAGGATTTACTTAGATAGATGGTAGTCTCATCATTATGTGACATAGTTCGTTATTGAGATGTTTTACTTTGATGGATGGCAGTATCTTCATTATGGGAGATAGCTTGGTATTAGGGATTTACTTCGATGGATGGTAGTCTCATCATAATATGAGATAGTTCGTTGATGAGATGTTTTACTCTGATGGATGGAAGTCTCTTCATTATGGAAGATAGCTCGGTGTTGAGGTAGTTCGTTGTTGAGATGTTATACTTTGATGGATGGTAGTCTCTCCAATATGGGAGATAGTTTGTTGCTGAGATGTTTTACTTCGATGGATGATAGTTTCTTTATTATGGGAGATAGTTTGTTTGTGAGAGATTTTACTTTGATGGATGGTAGTCTCGCCAGTATGGGACATAGTTTGTTTGTGAGATGTTTTACTTTGATGGACGGAAGTCTCTTTATTATGGGAGATAGTTCATTGTTGAGGTTTTGCTCCGATGGATGGTAGTCTCTTCATTATTGGAGATAGCTCGATGTTGAGGATTTACTTCGATGAATGGAAGTCTCATCTTTATGTGAGATAGTTCGTTGTTGAGATGTTTTACTCTGATGGATGGAAGTCTCTTTATTAGGAAAGATAGTTCATTGTTGATATGTTTTACTTTGATGGACGGTAGTCTCTTCATTATAGGAGACCGTTTATTGTAGAGGTTTTACTCCGATGGATGGTAGTCTCGTCATTATGGGAGATAGTTTATTATTGAGATGTTTTACTCTGATGAATGGTAGTCTCTTCATTATGGGGTATAGCTCGGTGTTGAGGATTTACTTAGATAGATGGTTGTCTCATCATTATGTGAGATAGTTCGTTGTTGAGATGTTTTATTCCGATGGATGGTAGACTCGTCATCATGGGAGATAGTTAGTTGTTTAGATGTTTTACTCCGATGGATGGTAGTCTCTTCATTATGGGAGACAAATCGTTGTTGAGGTTTTACTCTGATTGATATTAGTCTTATCATTATGGGCGACAGTTTGTTGTTGAGATGTTTTACTCTGATGGTTGTTAGTCTCTTCATTCTGGGAGATAGTTTGTTGTTGAGGTTTCACTCCGATGGATGATAATCTCATAATTATGGGAGATAGTTCGTTGTTGAGATGTTTTACTCTGATGGATGGTAGTCTCTTCATTATGGCAGATAGTTCGTTATTGAGGTTTCACTCTGATAATTGGTAGTCTTGTCATTATGGAAGATAGTTTGTTGTCAAGATGTTTTGCTCTCATGGATGGTAGTCTCTTCATTATGGGAGATAGTTAGTGATTGGGATATATTTCTCTGATGGATGGTATTCTCGTCATTACGGGAGATAGTTTGTTATTGAGATGTTTTACCCTGATAGATGGTAGTCTCGTCATTATGGGAGATAGTTAGTTGTTTAGATTTTTTACACTGATGGATGGTAGTATCTTCATTGTTAGAGATAATTAGTTGTTGAGGTTTTACTCCAATGGATGGTAGTCTCGTCATAATGGGAGATAGTTCGTTGTTGAGATATTTTACTTTGATGGATGGTAGTCTCGCTAGTATGGGACATAGTTTGTTGCTGAGATGTTTTACTTCGATGGACGATAGTCTCTTTATTATGGAAGATAGTTCATTGGTGAGGTTTTGCTCCGATGGATGGTAGTATCTTCATTATTGGAGATAGCTCGGTGTTGAGGATTTACTTCGATGGATGGTAGTCTCATCATTATGTGAGATAGTTCGTTGTTGAGATGTTTTACTCTGATGGATAGAAGTCTCTTTATTAGGAAATATAGTTCATTGTTGATATGTTTTACTTTGATGGATGGTAGTCTCTTCATTATAGGAGACCGTTCATTGTAGAGGTTTCACTCCGATGGATGGTAGTCTCGTCATTATGGGAGATAGTTTGTTATTGAGATGTTTTACTCTGATGAATGGTAGTCTCTTCATTACGGGATATAGTTCGTTGTTGAGATGTTTTACTCTGATGGATCGTAGTCTCTTTATTATGTTAGTTAGTTAGTTAGTTATAGAGGTTGTACTGTGATGGATGATAGTCTCGTTATTATGGGATATAGTTCGTTGTTGAGATGTTTTTCTCTACTGGAAGGTAGTTTCTTCATTACGAGAAATAGTTTGTTGTTGAGATGTTTTACTCTGATGGATGGTAGTGTCGTCATTATGGGAGATTGTTAGTTGCTTAGATTTTCTACACTAATGGATGGTAGTATCTTCATTGTTGGAGATAATTCGTTGTTGAGGTTTTACTACAATGGATGGTAGTCTCTTCATAATGGGAGATATTTCGTTGTTGAGATATTTTATTTTGATTGATGGTAGTCTTTTCAGTATGGGAGATAGTTTGTTGCTGAGATGTTTTACTTCGATGGATGATAGTCTTTTTATTATAAGAGATAGTTCGTTGGGGAGTTTTTGCTCCGATGGATGGTGGTCTCTTAATTATTGGAAATAACTCGGTGTTGAGGATTTACTTCGATGGATGGTAGTCTCGTCATTATGGGAGATATTTTGTTATTGAGATGTTTTACTCTTATGAATGGTAGTCTCTTCATTATGGGAGATAGCTCGGTGTTGAGGATTTACTAAGATAGATGGTAGTCTCATCATTATGTGAGATAGTTAATTTTTGAGATGTTTTATTCCAATGGATGGTAGACTCGTCATTATGGGAGATATTTAGTTGTTTAGATGTTTTACTCTGATGGATGGTAGTCTCTTCATTATGGGAGACAGATCGTTGTTGAGGTTTTACTCTGATTGATAGTAGTCTTATCATTATGGGCGACAGTTTGTTGTTGAGATGTTTTACTCTGATGGTTGTTAGTCTCTTCATTCTGGGAGATAGTTTGTTGTTGAGGTTTCACTCCGATGGATGATAGTCTCATAATTATGGGAGATAGTTCGTTGTTGAGATGTTTTACTCTGATGGATGGTAGTCTCTTCATTATGGGAGATAGTTCGTTATTGAGGTTTCACTATGATAATTGGTAGTCTTGTCATTATGGAAGATAGTTTGTTGTCAAGATGTTTTGCTCTCATGGATGGTAGTCTCTTCATTATGGGAGATAGTTAGTGATTGGGATATATTTCTCTGATGGATGGTATTCTCGTCATTACGGGAGATAGTTTGTTATTGAGATGTTTTACCCTGATAGATGGTAGTCTCGTCATTATGGGAGATAGTTAGTTGTTTAGATTTTTTACACTGATGGATGGTAGTATCTTCATTGTTAGAGATAATTAGTTGTTGAGGTTTTACTCCAATGGATGGTAGTCTCGTCATAATGGGAGATAGTTCGTTGTTGAGATATTTTACTTTGATGGATGGTAGTCTCGCTAGTATGGGACATAGTTTGTTGCTGAGATGTTTTACTTCGATGGACGATAGTCTCTTTATTATGGAAGATAGTTCATTGGTGAGGTTTTGCTCCGATGGATGGTAGTATCTTCATTATTGGAGATAGCTCGGTGTTGAGGATTTACTTCGATGGATGGTAGTCTCATCATTATGTGAGATAGTTCGTTGTTGAGATGTTTTACTCTGATGGATAGAAGTCTCTTTATTAGGAAAGATAGTTCATTGTTGATATGTTTTACTTTGATGGATGGTAGTCTCTTCATTATAGGAGACAGTTCATCGTAGAGGTTTTACTCCGATGGATGGTAGTCTCGTCATTATGGGAGATAGTTTGTTATTGAGATGTTTTACTCTGATGAATGGTAGTCTCTTCATTACGGGATATAGTTCGTTGTTGAGATGTTTTACTCTGATGGATCGTAGTCTCTTTATTATGTTAGTTAGTTAGTTATAGAGGTTGTACTGTGATGGATGATAGTCTCGTTATTATGGGATATAGTTCGTTGTTGAGATGTTTTTCTCTACTGGAAGGTAGTTTCTTCATTACGAGAAATAGTTTGTTGTTGAGATGTTTTACTCTGATGGATGGTAGTGTCGTCATTATGGGAGATTGTTAGTTGCTTAGATTTTCTACACTAATGGATGGTAGTATCTTCATTGTTGGAGATAATTCGTTGTTGAGGTTTTACTACAATGGATGGTAGTCTCTTCATAATGGGAGATATTTCGTTGTTGAGATATTTTATTTTGATTGATGGTAGTCTTTTCAGTATGGGAGATAGTTTGTTGCTGAGATGTTTTACTTCGATGGATGATAGTCTTTTTATTATAAGAGATAGTTCGTTGGGGAGTTTTTGCTCCGATGGATGGTGGTCTCTTAATTATTGGAAATAACTCGGTGTTGAGGATTTACTTCGATGGATGGTAGTCTCGTCATTATGGGAGATATTTTGTTATTGAGATGTTTTACTCTTATGAATGGTAGTCTCTTCATTATGGGAGATAGCTCGGTGTTGAGGATTTACTAAGATAGATGGTAGTCTCATCATTATGTGAGATAGTTAATTTTTGAGATGTTTTATTCCAATGGATGGTAGACTCGTCATTATGGGAGATATTTAGTTGTTTAGATGTTTTACTCTGATGGATGGTAGTCTCTTCATTATGGGAGACAGATCGTTGTTGAGGTTTTACTCTGATTGATAGTAGTCTTATCATTATGGGCGACAGTTTGTTGTTGAGATGTTTTACTCTGATGGTTGTTAGTCTCTTCATTCTGGGAGATAGTTTGTTGTTGAGGTTTCACTCCGATGGATGATAGTCTCATAATTATGGGAGATAGTTCGTTGTTGAGATGTTTTACTCTGATGGATGGTAGTCTCTTCATTATGGGAGATAGTTCGTTATTGAGGTTTCACTATGATAATTGGTAGTCTTGTCATTATGGAAGATAGTTTGTTGTCAAGATGTTTTGCTCTCATGGATGGTAGTCTCTTCATTATGGGAGATAGTTAGTGATTGGGATATATTTCTCTGATGGATGGTATTCTCGTCATTACGGGAGATAGTTTGTTATTGAGATGTTTTACCCTGATAGATGGTAGTCTCGTCATTATGGGAGATAGTTAGTTGTTTAGATTTTTTACACTGATGGATGGTAGTATCTTCATTGTTAGAGATAATTAGTTGTTGAGGTTTTACTCCAATGGATGGTAGTCTCGTCATAATGGGAGATAGTTCGTTGTTGAGATATTTTACTTTGATGGATGGTAGTCTCGCTAGTATGGGACATAGTTTGTTGCTGAGATGTTTTACTTCGATGGACGATAGTCTCTTTATTATGGAAGATAGTTCATTGGTGAGGTTTTGCTCCGATGGATGGTAGTATCTTCATTATTGGAGATAGCTCGGTGTTGAGGATTTACTTCGATGGATGGTAGTCTCATCATTATGTGAGATAGTTCGTTGTTGAGATGTTTTACTCTGATGGATAGAAGTCTCTTTATTAGGAAAGATAGTTCATTGTTGATATGTTTTACTTTGATGGATGGTAGTCTCTTCATTATAGGAGACAGTTCATCGTAGAGGTTTTACTCCGATGGATGGTAGTCTCGTCATTATGGGAGATAGTTTGTTATTGAGATGTTTTACTCTGATGAATGGTAGTCTCTTCATTACGGGATATAGTTCGTTGTTGAGATGTTTTACTCTGATGGATCGTAGTCTCTTTATTATGTTAGTTAGTTAGTTATAGAGGTTGTACTGTGATGGATGATAGTCTCGTTATTATGGGATATAGTTCGTTGTTGAGATGTTTTTCTCTACTGGAAGGTAGTTTCTTCATTACGAGAAATAGTTTGTTGTTGAGATGTTTTACTCTGATGGATGGTAGTGTCGTCATTATGGGAGATTGTTAGTTGCTTAGATTTTCTACACTAATGGATGGTAGTATCTTCATTGTTGGAGATAATTCGTTGTTGAGGTTTTACTACAATGGATGGTAGTCTCTTCATAATGGGAGATATTTCGTTGTTGAGATATTTTATTTTGATTGATGGTAGTCTTTTCAGTATGGGAGATAGTTTGTTGCTGAGATGTTTTACTTCGATGGATGATAGTCTTTTTATTATAAGAGATAGTTCGTTGGGGAGTTTTTGCTCCGATGGATGGTGGTCTCTTAATTATTGGAAATAACTCGGTGTTGAGGATTTACTTCGATGGATGGTAGTCTCGTCATTATGGGAGATATTTTGTTATTGAGATGTTTTACTCTTATGAATGGTAGTCTCTTCATTATGGGAGATAGCTCGGTGTTGAGGATTTACTAAGATAGATGGTAGTCTCATCATTATGTGAGATAGTTAATTTTTGAGATGTTTTATTCCAATGGATGGTAGACTCGTCATTATGGGAGATATTTAGTTGTTTAGATGTTTTACTCTGATGGATGGTAGTCTCTTCATTATGGGAGACAGATCGTTGTTGAGGTTTTACTCTGATTGATAGTAGTCTTATCATTATGGGCGACAGTTTGTTGTTGAGATGTTTTACTCTGATGGTTGTTAGTCTCTTCATTCTGGGAGATAGTTTGTTGTTGAGGTTTCACTCCGATGGATGATAGTCTCATAATTATGGGAGATAGTTCGTTGTTGAGATGTTTTACTCTGATGGATGGTAGTCTCTTCATTATGGGAGATAGTTCGTTATTGAGGTTTCACTATGATAATTGGTAGTCTTGTCATTATGGAAGATAGTTTGTTGTCAAGATGTTTTGCTCTCATGGATGGTAGTCTCTTCATTATGGGAGATAGTTAGTGATTGGGATATATTTCTCTGATGGATGGTATTCTCGTCATTACGGGAGATAGTTTGTTATTGAGATGTTTTACCCTGATAGATGGTAGTCTCGTCATTATGGGAGATAGTTAGTTGTTTAGATTTTTTACACTGATGGATGGTAGTATCTTCATTGTTAGAGATAATTAGTTGTTGAGGTTTTACTCCAATGGATGGTAGTCTCGTCATAATGGGAGATAGTTCGTTGTTGAGATATTTTACTTTGATGGATGGTAGTCTCGCTAGTATGGGACATAGTTTGTTGCTGAGATGTTTTACTTCGATGGACGATAGTCTCTTTATTATGGAAGATAGTTCATTGGTGAGGTTTTGCTCCGATGGATGGTAGTATCTTCATTATTGGAGATAGCTCGGTGTTGAGGATTTACTTCGATGGATGGTAGTCTCATCATTATGTGAGATAGTTCGTTGTTGAGATGTTTTACTCTGATGGATAGAAGTCTCTTTATTAGGAAATATAGTTCATTGTTGATATGTTTTACTTTGATGGATGGTAGTCTCTTCATTATAGGAGACCGTTCATTGTAGAGGTTTTACTCCGATGGATGGTAGTCTCGTCATTATGGGAGATAGTTTGTTATTGAGATGTTTTACTCTGATGAATGGTAGTCTCTTCATTACGGGATATAGTTCGTTGTTGAGATGTTTTACTCTGATGGATCGTAGTCTCTTTATTATGTTAGTTAGTTAGTTAGTTATAGAGGTTGTACTGTGATGGATGATAGTCTCGTTATTATGGGATATAGTTCGTTGTTGAGATGTTTTTCTCTACTGGAAGGTAGTTTCTTCATTACGAGAAATAGTTTGTTGTTGAGATGTTTTACTCTGATGGATGGTAGTGTCGTCATTATGGGAGATTGTTAGTTGCTTAGATTTTGTACACTAATGGATGGTAGTATCTTCATTGTTGGAGATAATTCGTTGTTGAGGTTTTACTACAATGGATGGTAGTCTCTTCATAATGGGAGATATTTCGTTGTTGAGATATTTTATTTTGATTGATGGTAGTCTTTTCAGTATGGGAGATAGTTTGTTGCTGAGATGCTTTACTTCGATGGATGATAGTCTTTTTATTATAAGAGATAGTTCGTTGGGGAGTTTTTGCTCCGATGGATGGTGGTCTCTTAATTATTGGAAATAACTCGGTGTTGAGGATTTACTTCGATGGATGGTAGTCTCGTCATTATGGGAGATATTTTGTTATTGAGATGTTTTACTCTTATGAATGGTAGTCTCTTCATTATGGGAGATAGCTCGGTGTTGAGGATTTACTAAGATAGATGGTAGTCTCATCATTATGTGAGATAGTTAATTTTTGAGATGTTTTATTCCAATGGATGGTAGACTCGTCATTATGGGAGATATTTAGTTGTTTAGATGTTTTACTCTGATGGATGGTAGTCTCTTCATTATGGGAGACAGATCGTTGTTGAGGTTTTACTCTGATTGATAGTAGTCTTATCATTATGGGCGACAGTTTGTTGTTGAGATGTTTTACTCTGATGGTTGTTAGTCTCTTCATTCTGGGAGATAGTTTGTTGTTGAGGTTTCACTCCGATGGATGATAGTCTCATAATTATGGGAGATAGTTCGTTGTTGAGATGTTTTACTCTGATGGATGGTAGTCTCTTCATTATGGGAGATAGTTCGTTATTGAGGTTTCACTATGATAATTGGTAGTCTTGTCATTATGGAAGATAGTTTGTTGTCAAGATGTTTTGCTCTCATGCATGGTAGTCTCTTCATTATGGGAGATAGTTAGTGATTGGGATATATTTCTCTGATGGATGGTATTCTCGTCATTACGGGAGATAGTTTGTTATTGAGATGTTTTACCCTGATAGATGGTAGTCTCGTCATTATGGGAGATAGTTAGTTGTTTAGATTTTTTACACTGATGGATGGTAGTATCTTCATTGTTAGAGATAATTAGTTGTTGAGGTTTTACTCCAATGGATGGTAGTCTCGTCATAATGGGAGATAGTTCGTTGTTGAGATATTTTACTTTGATGGATGGTAGTCTCGCTAGTATGGGACATAGTTTGTTGCTGAGATGTTTTACTTCGATGGACGATAGTCTCTTTATTATGGAAGATAGTTCATTGGTGAGGTTTTGCTCCGATGGATGGTAGTATCTTCATTATTGGAGATAGCTCGGGGTTGAGGATTTACTTCGATGGATAGTAGACTCATCATTATGTGAGATAGTTCGTTGTTGAGATGTTTTACTCTGATGGATAGAAGTCAATTTATTAGGAAAGATAGTTCATTGTTGATATGTTTTACTTTGATGGATGGTAGTCTCTTCATTATAGGAGACAGTTCATCGTAGAGGTTTTACTCCGATGGATGGTAGTCTCGTCATTATGGGAGATAGTTTGTTATTGAGATGTTTTACTCTGATGAATGGTAGTCTCTTCATTATGGGATATAGTTCGTTGTTGAGATGTTTTACTCTGATGGATCGTAGTCTCTTTATTATGTTAGTTAGTTAGTTATAGAGGTTGTACTGTGATGGATGATAGTCTCGTTATTATGGGATATAGTTCATTGTTGAGATGTTTTTCTCTACTGGAAGGTAGTTTCTTCATTACGAGAAATAGTTTGTTGTTGAGATGTTTTACTCTGATGGATGGTAGTGTCGTCATTATGGGAGATTGTTAGTTGATTAGATTTTCTACACTAATGGATGGTAGTATCTTCATTGTTGGAGATAATTCGTTGTAGAGGTTTTACTCCAATGGATGGTAGTCTCTTCATAATGGGAGATATTTCGTTGTTGAGATATTTTATTTTGATGGATGGTAGTCTTTTCAGTATGGGAGATAGTTTGTTGCTGAGATGTTTTACTTCGATGGATGATAGTCTCTTTATTATAAGAGATAGTTCGTTGGGGAGTTTTTGCTCCGATGGATGGTGGTCTCTTAATTATTGGAAATAACTCGGTGTTGAGGATTTACTTCGATGGATGGTAGTCTCATCATTATGTGAGATAGTTTGTTGTTGAGATGTTTTACTCTGATGGATGGTAGTATCTTCATTATGGAATATAGTTCATTATTGATATGTTTTGCTCTGATGGAAGGTAGTCTCTTCATTATAAGAGACCGTTCAATGTAGAGGTTTTACTCCGATGGATGGTAGTCTCGTCATTATGGGGGATAGTTCGTTATTGAGATGTTTTACTCTGATGAATGGTAGTCTCTTCATTATGGGGTATAGTTTGTTGTCGAGATGTTTTACTCTAATGGATGGTAGTCTCGTAATTATGGGAGATAGTTAGTGATTGTGATGTTTTACTTTAATGGATGGTAGTCTCGTCATTATGGGAGATATTTTATTGTTGAGTTGTTTTATTTCGATGGTTGGTAGTCTCGTCATTATGGGAAATAGTTAGTTGTTTAGATGTTTTACTCCGATGGATGGTAGTCTCTTCATTATGGGAGACAAATCGTTGTTGTAGTTTTACTCCGATGGATAGTAGTCTTTTCATTATGGGAGACAGTTTGTTGTTGAGATGTTTTACTATGATGGTTGGTAGTTTCTTCATTCTGGGAGATAGTTTGTTGTTGAGGTTTCACTCCGATGGATGGTAGTCTCTTCATTATGGGAGATAGTTCGTTGTTGAGATGTTTTACCATGATGGATGGTAATCTCTTCATTGTGGGAGATAGTTCGTTGTTGAGGTTTCACTCTGATTATTGGTAGTCTTGTCATTATGGGAGATAGTTTGTTGTCAAGATGTTTTACTCTGATGGATGGTAGTCTCTTCATTGTGGGTGATAGTTAGTGATTGAGATATATTTCTTGATGGATGGTATTCTCGTCATTATGGGAGATAGTTTTTTGTTGAGATGTTTTACTCTGATGGATGGTAGTTTCGTCATTATGGGAGATAGTTAGTTGCTTAGATTTTTAAAAGTGATGGATGGTAGTATCTTCATTGTTGGAGATAATTCATTGTTGAGGTTTTACTCCAATAGATGGTAGTCTCACCAGTATGGGAGATAGTTTGTTGCTGAGATGTTTTACTTCGATGGATGATAGTCTCTTTATTATGGGAGATAGTTCGTTGCGGAGGTTTTGCTCCGATGGATGGTGGTCGCTTCATTATGGGAGATAGCTCACTTTTGAGGATTTACTTCGATGGATGGTAGTCTCATTATTATGTGAGATAGTTCATTGTTGAGATGTTTTACACAGATGGATGGTAGTCTCTTCATTATGGAAGATAGTTCGTTGTTGATATCTTTTACTCTAATGGAAGGTAGTCTCTTCTTTATAGGAGACCGTTCATTGTAGAAGTTTTACTCCGATGGATGGTAGTCTCGTCATTACGGGAGATAGTTCGTTATTTAAATGTTTTACTCTGATGGATGGTAGTCTCTTTATTATGGGAGATATCTCGGTGTTGAGGATTTACATAGATGGATGGTAGTCTCATCATTATGTGAGATAGTTCATTATTGAGTTGTTTTACTCTGAGGATGGTAGTCTTGTCATTATGGGAGATAGTTCGTTGTTGAGATGTTTTACTCCGATGGATCGTAGTCTCTTTATTATGTTAGTTAGTTAGTTATAGAGGTTTTACTCTGATGGATGATAGTCTCGTTATTATGGGATATAGTTCGTTGTTGAGATGTTTTTCTCTACTGGAAGGTAGTTTCTTCATTATGGGAAATAGTTTGTTGTTGAGATGTTTTACTATGATGTATGGTAGTGTCGTCATTATGGGAGATTGTTAGTTGCTTAGATTTTTTACACTAATGGATGGTAGTATCTTCATTGTTGGAGATAATTCATTGTTGAGGTTTTACTCCAATGGATGGTAGTGTCTTCATAATGGGAGATAGTTCGTTGTTGAGATATTTTATTTTGATGGATGGTAGTCTCGCCGGTATGGGAGATAGTTTGTTGCTTAACTGTTTTACTTCGATGGATGATTGTCTCTTTATTATAAGAGATAGTTCGTTGGAGAGTTTTTGCTCCGATGGATGGTGGTCTCTTAATTATTGGAAATAACTCGATGTTGAGGATTTACTTCGATGAATGGTAGTCTCATCATTATGTGATATAGTTTGTTGTTGAGATGTTTTACTTTGATGGATTGTAGTATCTTCATTATGGAATATAGTTCGTTATTGATATGTTTTACTCTGAAGGAAGGTAGTCTCTTCATTATAAGAAACCGTACAATGTAGAGGTTTTACTCCGATGGATGGTAGTCTCGTCATTATGGGAGATAGTTCGTTATTGAGATGTTTTACTCTGATGAATGGTAGTATCTTCATTATGGGGGATATCTCGGTGTTAAGGATTTACTTAGATCGATGGTAGTCTCATCATTATGTGAGATAGTTCGTTGTTGAGCTGTTTTACTCTTATGGATGGTATTCTCGTCATTACGGGAGATAGTTTGTTGTTGAGATGTTTTACTCTGATGGATGGTAGTCTCTTTGTTATGGGAGTTATTTTGTTAAAGAGGTTTTACTCTTATGGATGGTAGTCTGGTTATTATGGTAGATAGTTCATTGTTGAGTTGTTTTACTTTGATGGATGGTAGTCTCATAATTATGGGAGATAGTAAGTGATTGAGATGTTTTACTTTGATGGATGGTAGTCTCATCATTATGGGAGATAGTTTGTTGTTGAGTTGTTTTATTCTGATGGATGTTAGTCTCGTCATTATGGGAGATAGTTAGTTGTTTAGATGTTTTACTCTGATGGATGGTATTCTCTTCCTTATGGGAGATAAATTGTTGTTGTGGTTTTAATCCGCTGGATAGTAGTCTTACCATTATGGGTGATAGTTCGTTGTTGAGATGATTGACTCTGATGGATGGTAGTCTCTTCAGTATGGGAGATAGTTCGATGTTGAGATGTTTTACTCTGATGGATGGTAGTCTCTTCATTATGGGAGATAGTTCGTTGTTGAGGTTTCACTATGATAATTGGTAGTCTTGTCATTATAGGAGATAGTTTGTTGTCAAGATGTTTTACTCTGATGGATGGTAGTCTCTTCATTATGGGAGATAGTTAATGATTGAGATATATTTCTCTGATGGATGGTATTCTCGTCATTACGGGAGATAGTTTGTTGTTGAGATGTTTTACTCTGATGGATGGTAGTGTCGTCATTATGGGAGATAGTTAGTTGCTTAGATTTTTTTCACTGATGGATAGTAGTATCTTCATTGTTGGAGATAATTCATTGTTGAGGTTTTACTCCAATGGAAGGTAGTCTCGTCATAATGGGAGATAGTTCGTTGTTGAGATAATTTACTTTCATGGATGGTAGTCTCGCCAGTATGGGAGATAGTTTGTTGCTGAGATGGTGTACTTCAATGGATGATAGTCTCTTTATTATGGGAGATAGTTCGTTGGTGAGGTTTTGCTTTGATGGATGATGGTCTCTTCATTATGGGAGATAGCTTGGTGTTGAGGATTTACTTCGATGGATGGTAGTCTCATCATTATGGAAGTTAGTTCGTTGTTAATATGTTTTACTCCGATGGATGTTAGTCTCGTCATTATGGGAGATAGTTCGTTATTGAGATCTTTTACTCTGATGAATGGTAGTCTCTTCATTATGGGAGATAGCTCGGTGTTGAGGATTTACTTAGATGGATGGTAGTCTCATCATTATGGGAGATAGTTTGTTGTTGAGATGTTTTACTCCGATGGATGGTAGTCTCTTTATTATGGGAGTTAGTTTGTTATAGAGGTTTTACACTGATGGATGTTAGTCTCGTTATTATGGGAGATAGTCCATTGTTGAGATGTTTTTCTCTAATGGATAGTAGTCTCTTCATTAAGGGAAATAGTTTGTTGTTGAGGTTTTACTACGATGGATGGTAGTCTAGTCAGTATAGGAGATAAATCATTGTTGAGACGTTTTACTCCGATGGAAGGTAGTCTCTCCATTACGGGAGACAGATCGTTATTGAGGTTTTACTCAGATGGATAAGAGTCTTATCATTATGGGAGACAGTTTGTTGTTTAAATGTTTTACTCTGATTGAATGTAGTCTTTTCATTATGGGAGATCGTTCGTTGTCGAGATGTTTTACTCTGATGGATGGTAGTCTCGTAATTATGGGAGATAGTTAGTGATTGAGATGTTTTACTTTGATGGATGGTAGTCTCTTCATTATGGGAGATAGTTTGTTGTTAAGTTTTTTTATTCTGATGGATGGTAGTCTCGTCATTATGGAAGATAGTTTGTTGTTAAGTTGTTTTATTCCGATGGATGGTAGTCTCGTCATTATGGGAGATAGTTAGTTGTTTAGATGTTTTACTCTGATGGATGGTAGTCTCTTCATTATGGGAAACAAATCGTTGTTGTGGTTTTAATCCAATGGATAGTAGTCTTATCATTATGGGAGACAGTTTGTTGTTGAGATGCTTTACTCTAATGGTTGGTAGTCTGCTCATTCTGGAAGATAGTTCATTGTTGAGGTTTCACTCCGATGGATAGTAGTCTTTTAATTATGGGAGATAGTTTGTTGTTGAGATGTTTTACTATGATGGATGGTAGTCTCTTCATTATGGGAGATAGTTCGTTGTTGAGGTTTCACTCTGATAGTTGGTAGTCTTGTCATTATGAGAGATAGTTTGTTGTCAAGATGTTTTACTCTAATGAATGGTAGTCTCTTCATTATGGGAGATAGTTACTGATTTAGATATATTTCTCTGATGGATGGTAGTGTCGTTATTATGGGAGATAGTTAGTTTCTTAGATTTTTTACACTGATGGATGGTAGTATCTTCATTGTTTTAGATAATTCGTTGTTGATGTTTTTCTCCAATGTATGGTAGTCTCATCATAATGGGAGATAGTTCGTTGTTGAGATATTTTACTTTGATGGATGGTAGTCTCGCTAGTATGGGAGATAATTTTTTGCTGAGATGTTTTACTTTGATGGATGATAGTCTCTTTATTATGGGAGATAGTTCATTGGTGAGGTTTTGCCCCAATGGATGGTGGTCTCTTCATTATGAGAAATAGTTCATTGTCGAGATGTTTTACTCTGATGGATGGTAATCTCGTAGTTAGTGATTGAGATATTTTAATTTGATGGATGGTAGTCTCGTTATTATAGGAGATAGTTTGTTGATGAGATGTTTTACTCTGATGGATGGTAGTCTCGTCATTATGGGAGATAGTTAGTTGTTTAGATGTTTTACTCCGATGGATGGTAGTCTCTTCATTATGGGAGACAGATTGTTGTTGAGTTTTTACTCCGATGGATAGTAATCTTATCATTATGGGAGACATTTCGTTGTTGAGATGTTTTACTTTGTAGGTTGGTAGTCTCTTCATTCTGGAAGATAGTTCGTTGTTGAGGTTTCACGCCGATGGATGGTAGTCTCGTTATTATGGGAGATAGTTCGTTGTTGAGATGTTATACTCTGATGGATGGTAGTCTCTTCATTATGGGAGATAGTTTGTTGTTGAAGTTTCACTTTGAAAATTGGAAGTCTTGTCATTATGGGAGATAGTTTGTTGTCAAGATCTTTTACTTTGATAGATGGTAGTCTCTTTGTTATGGGAGATAGTTAGTGATTGAGATATATTTCTCAAATGGATGGTATTCTCGTCATTACGGGAGATAGTTTGTTGTTGAGATGTTTTTGTCTGATGGATGGTAGTCTCGTCCTTATGAGAGATAGTTAGTTGTTTATATTTTTTACATTGATGGATGGTAGTATCTTCATTGTTAGAGATAATTCGTTGTCGAGGTTTTATTCCAATAGATTGTAGTCTCGTCATAATGGGAGATAGTTCGTTGTTGAGATATTTTACTTTGATGGATGGTAGTCTCTCCAGTATGGGAGATAGTTTGTTGCTGAGATGTTTTACTTCGATGGATGATAGTCTCTTTATTATGGGAGATAGTTCGTTGGTGAGGTTTTGCTCCAATGGATGGTAGTTTCTTCATTATAGGAGATAGCTCGGTGTTGACGATTTACTTCGATGGATGGTAGTCTCATCATTGTGTGAGATTGTTCGTTCTTGAGATGTTTTACTCAGATGGATGGTAGTCTCTTCATTATGGAAGATAGTTCATTGTTGATATGTTTGACTCGGATGGAAGGTAGTCTCTTCATTATAGGAGACCATTTATTGTAGAAGTTTTACACCGATGGATGGTAGTCTCATCATTATGGGAGATAGATCTTTATTGAGATGTTTTACTCTGATGAATAGTAGTATCTTCATTATGGGAGATAGCTCGTTGTTGTGGATTTACTTAGATGGATGGTAGTCTCATCATTATGTGAGATAGTTCGTTGTTGAGATGTTTTACTTTGATGGATGGTAGTCTCGTCATTATGGGAGATAGTTCGTTGTTGAGATGTTTTACTCCAATTGATGGTAGTCTATTTATTATGGCAGTTAGTTAGTTGTTGAGGTTTTACTCTGATGGATGGTAGTCTTGTTATTATGGGAGATAGTTCATTGTTGGGATGTTTTTCTCTAATGGATGGTAGTCTCTTCATTTTGGGAAATATTTTATTGTTGAGGTTTTACTACGATGGTTGGTAGTCTCGTTATTAAGGAGATAAATCATTGTTGATACGTTTTACTCCGATGGAAGGTAGTCTCTTCATTACGGGAGACAGATCGTTATCGAGGTTTTACTCAGATGGATAAGAGTCTTATCATTATGGGAGACAGTTTGTTGTTGAGATGTTTTAATCTTATGGATGGTAGTCTCTTCATTATGGGAGATAGTTCGTTGTCGAGATGTTTTACTCTAATGGATGGTAGTCTCGTAATTATGGGAGATAGTTAGTGATTGAGATGTTTTAATTTGATGGATGGTAGTCTCGTCATTATAAGAAATTGTTTGTTGTTTAGATGTTTTACTGCGATGGATGGTAGTCTCGTCATTATGGGAGATAGTTAGTTGTTTAGACATTTTACTCTGATGGATGGTAGTCTCTCATTATGGGAGACAGATTGTTGTTGAGGTTTTACTCCAATGGATAGTAGTCTTATCATTATGGGAGACAGTTCGTTGTTGAGATGTTTTACTCTGATGGTTGGTAGTCTCTTCATTCTTGGAGATAGTTCATTGTTGAGGTTTTACTCCGATGGATAGTAGTCTTATCATTGTGGAAGACAGATCATTGTTGATATGTTTTACTATGATGGATGGTAGTCTCTTCATTATTGGAGATAGTTTGTTGTCAAGTTGTTTTAATCTGATGGATGGTAGTCTCTTCTTTATGGGAGATAGTTAGTGATTGGGATATATTTCTCGGATGTATGGTAGTCTCGTCATTACACAGTTTGTTGTTGATATGTTTTACTCCGGTGGATGGTAGTCGCGTCATTATGGGAGATAGTTAGTTGCTTAGATGTTTTTCACTGATGGATGGTAGTATCTTCATTGTTGTAGATAATTCGTTGTTAAGGTTTTACTTGAATGGATGGTAGTCTCGTCATAATGAGAGATAGTTCGTTGTTGAGATATTTTACTTTGATGGATGGTTGTCTCGCTAGTATGGGAGATAGTTTGTTGCTGAGATGTTTTACTTCGATGGATGATAGTCTCTTTATTATGGGAGATAGTTCATTGGTGAGGTTTTGCTCCGATGTATGGTAGTCTCTTCATCATGGGAGATAGCTCGGTGTTTAGGATTTACTTCGATGGATGGTATTCTCGTCATTATGTGAGATAGTTCGTTGTTGAGATGTTTTACTCTGATGGATGGTAGTCTCTTCATTATGGAAGATAGTTCGTTGTTGACATGTTTTACTCTGATGGAAGATAGTCTCTTCATTATAGGAGACCGTTCATTGTAGAGGTTTTACGTTGATGGATGGTAGTCTCATCATTATGGGAGATAGTTTGTTATTGAGAGGTTTTACTCTGATGAATGGTAGTCTCTTCATTATGGGAGATAGATCGGTGTTGAGGATTTACTTAGATGGATGGTAGTCTCATCATTATGTGAGATAGTTCGTTGTTTAGATGTTTTACTCTGATGGATGGTACTCTCGTCATTATGGGAGATAGTTCGTTGTTGTGATGTTTTACTCTGATGGATTGTAGTCTCTTTATTATGGGAGTTAGTTTGTTGTAGAGTTTTTACCCTGATGGATGATAGTCCCATTATTATGGGAGATAGTTCGTTGTTAAGATGTTTTTCTCTAATGGATGGTAGTCTCTTCATTACGGGGAATAGTTTGTTGTTGAGGTTTTACTGCGATGGATGGTAGTCACGTTATTATAGGAGAGAAATCATTGTTGAGACGTTTTACTTCGACGAAAGGTAGTCTCTTCATTACAGGAGATAGGTCGTTATTAAGGTTTTACTCAGATGAATAAAAGTCTTACCATTATGGGAGACAGTTTGTTGTTGAGATGTTTTACTCTGATGGATGGTAATCTCATAATTATGGAAGATACTTAGTGATTGAGATGTTTTAATTTTATGGATTGTAGTCTCGTCATTATGGGAGGTAGTTTGTTGTTGAGATGTTTTACTCTGATGGATGGTAGTCTCGCCATTATGGGAGATAGTTAGTTGTTTAGATGTTTTACTCTGATGGATGGTAGTCTCTTCATTATGGGAGACAGATTATTGTTGAGGATTTACTTCGATGGATAGTAGTCTTATCATTATGGGAGACAGTTCGTTGTTGATATGTTTTACTCTGATGGATGGTAGTCTCTTCATTATGGGAGATAGTTCGTTGTTGAGGTTTCACTCTGATAAATGGTAGTCTTGTCATTATGGGACATAATTTGTTGTCAAGATGTTTTAATCTGATGGATGGTAGTCTCTTATTTATGGGAGATAGTTAGTGATTGAGATATATTTCTCTGATGGATGGTAGTCTCTTAATTACGGGAGATAGTTTGTTGTTGATATGTTTTACTCCGATGGATGGTAGTCTCCTAATTATGGGAGATAGTTAGTTGTTTAGGTCTTTTACACTGATGCATGGTAGTCTCATCATTATGTGAGATAGTTCATTGTTTATATGTTTTACTCTGATGGATGGTAGTCTCGTCATAATGGGAGATAATTCGTTGTTGAGATATTTTACTTTGATGGATGGGAGTCTCGCCAGTATGGGAGATACTTTGTTGCTGTAATGTTTTACTTTGATGGACGATAGTCTCTTTATTATGGGTGATAGTTCGTTGGTGAGGTTTTGCTCTGATGGATGGTAGTCTCTTCATCATGGGAGATAGCTCGGTGTTGAGGATTTACTTCGATGGATGGTAGTCTCATCATTATGTGAGATAGTTTGTTGTTGAGATGTTTTACTCTGATGGAAAGTAGTCTATTCATTATAGGAGACCGTTCATTGTAGAGGTTTTACTTTGATGGATGGTATTCTCGTCATTATGGGAGATAGTTTGTTATTGAGAGGTTATACTCTGATGAATGTTAGTCTCTTTATTATGGGAGATAGCTCGGTGTTGAGGATTTACTTAGATGGATGGTAGTCTCATCATTATGTGAGATAGTTCGTTGTTGATATGTTTTACTCTGATGGATGGTAGTCTCGTCATTATGGGAGATAGTTCGTTGTTGAGATGTTTTGATCTGATGGATGGTAGTCTCTTTATTATGGGAGTTAGTTTGGTTTAGAGGTTTTACTCTATTGGATGGTAGTCTCGTTATTATGGGAGATAGTTCTCTATTGAGATGTTTTTCTCTAATGGATGGTAGTCTCTTCATTACGGGGAATAGTTTGTTGTTGAGGTTTTACTGCGATGGATGGTAGTCTCGTTATTATAGAAGATAAATCATTGTTGAGACGTATAACTAGGATGGAAGGTAGTCTCTTCATTACGGGAGACAGATCGTTATTGAGGTTTTACTCAGATGGATAAGAGTCTTATCATTATGGGAGCCAGTTTGTTGTTGAGATGTTTTACTCTGATGGATGGTAGTCTCTTCATTATGGGAGATAGTTCATTGTCGAGATGTTATACTCTGATGGATGGTAGTCTCGTAATTATGGGAGATAGTTAGTGATTGAGATGTTTCAATTTGATGGATGGTAGTCTCGTCATTATGGGAGATAGTTTGTTGTTGAGATTTTTTACTCTGATGGATGGTAGTCTCTTCATTCTGAGAGATAGTTTGTTATTGAGGTTTTACTCTGATGGATAGTCGTCTTATCATTATCGGAGACAGATCATTGTTGATAAGTTCGACTCTGATGGATGGTAGTCTCTTCATTATGGGAGATAGTTCGTTGTTGAGGTTTCACTCTGATAAATGGTAGTCTTGTCATTATGGGAGATAGTTTGTTGTCAAGATGTTTTAATCTTATGGATGGTAGTCTCTTCTTTATGGGAGATAGTTAGTGATTAAGATTTATTTCTCTGATGGATGGTAGTCTCGTCATTACGCGAGATAGTTTACTGTTGATATGTTTTACCCCGTTGGATGGTAGTCTCGTCATTATGGGAGATAGTTAGTTGTTTAGATGTTTTACTTTGATGGATGGGAGTCTCTCCAGTATGGGAGATAGTTTATTGCTTAGATGTTTTACTTCGATGGATGATAGTCTCTTTATTATGGGAGATAGTTTGTTGGTGAGGTTTTTCTCCGATGGATGGTAGTCTCTTCGTCATGGGAGATAGCTCGGTGTTGAGGATTTACTTCGATGGATGGTAGTCTCATCATTATGTGAGATAGTTCGTTGTTGAGATGTTTTACTCTGATGGATGGTAGTCTCTTCATTATAAAAGATAGTTCGTTGTTGATATTTTTACTCTGATGGAAGGTAGTCTCTTCATTATAGGAGACCTTTCATTGTAGACATTTTACTTTAATGGATGGTAGTCTCGTCATTATGGGAGATAGTTTGTTATTGAGAGGTTTTACTCTGATGAATGTTTATCTCTTTATTATGGGAGATAGCTCGGTGTTGAGGATTTACTTAGATGGATGGTAGTCTAATCATTATGTGAGATAGTTCATTGTTTATATGTTTTACTCTGATGGATGGTAGTCTCGTCATTATGGGAGATAGTTCGTTGTTGAGATGTTTTACTCTGATGGATGGTAGTCTCTTTATTATGGGAGTTAGTTTGTTATAGAGGTTTTACTCTGTTGGATGGTAGTCTCGTTATTATGGGAGATATTTCGTTATTGAGATGTTTTTCTCTAATGGATGGTAGTCTCTTCATTACGGGGAATAATTTGTTCTTGAGGTTTTCCTGCGATGTATGATAGTCTCGTTATTATAGGAGATAAATCATTGTTGAGACGTTTAACTCCGATGGAAGGTAGTCTCTTCATTACGGGAGACAGATCGTTATTGAGGTTTTACTCAGATGGATAAGAGTCTTATCGTTATGGGAGACAATTTGTTGTTAAGATGTTTTACTCTGATGGATGGTAGTCTCTTCATTATGGGAGATAGTTCATTGTTGAGATGTTTTACTCTGATGGATGGTAGTCTCGTAATTATGGGAGATAGTTAGTGATTGAGATGTTTTAATTTGATGGATGGTAGTCTCGTCATTATACGAGATAGTTTGTTGTTGAGATGTTTTACTCAGATGGATGGTAGTCTCGTCATTATGGGAGATAGTTAGTTGTTTAGATGTTTTACTCTGATGGATGGTAGTCTCTTTATTATGGGAGACAAATTGTTGTTGAGGTTTTACTCTGATGGATAGTCGTCTTATCATTATGGGAGACAGTTCGTTGTTGAGATGTTTTACTCTGATGGTTGGTAGTCTCTTCATTCTGGGAGATAGTTTGTTGTTGAGGATTTACTCCGATGGATAGTAGTCTTATCATTGTGGAAGACAAATCGTTGTTGATAAGTTTTACTCTGATGGACCGTAGTCTCTTCATTATGGGAGATAGTTCGTTGTTGAGGTTTCACTCTGATAAATGGTAGTCTTGTCATTATGGGAGATAGTTTGTTGTCAAGAAATTTTAATCTGATGGATGGTAGTCTCTTCTTTATGGAAGATAGTTAGTGATTGAGATATATTTCTCTGATGGATGGTAGTCTCGTCATTACGGCAGATAGTTTACTGTTGATATGTTTTACTCCGATGGATGGTAGTCTTGTCATTATGGGAGATAGTTAGTTGTTTAGATGTTTTACACTGATGGATGGTAGTATCTTCATTGTTGGTGATAATTCGTTGTTGAGGTTTTACTCCAATGGATGGTAGTCTCGTCATAATGGGAGATAGTTCGTCGTTGAGATATTTTACTTTGATGGATGGGAGTCTCTCCAGTATGGGAGATAGTTTATTGCTGAGATGTTTTACTTCGATGGATGATAGTCTCTTTATTATGGGAGATAATTCGTTGGTGAGGTTTTGCTCCGATGGATGGTATTCTCTTCACCATGGGAAATAGCTCGGTGTTGAGGATTTACTTCGATGGATGGTAGTCTCATCATTATGTGAGATAGTTCGTTGTTGAGATGTTTTACTCTGATGGAAGGTATTCTCTTCATTATAGGAGACCGTTCATTGTAGACATTTTACTTTGATGGATGGTAGTCTCGTCATTATGGGAGATAGTTTGTTATTGAGAGGTTTTACTCTGATGAATGTTTATCTCTTTATTATGGGAGATAGCTCAGTGTTGAGGATTTACTTTGATGGATGGTAGTCTCATCATTATGTGAGATAGTTCATTGTTTATATGTTTTACTCTGATGGATGGTAGTCTCGTCATTATGGGAGATAGTTCATTGTTGAGATGTTTTACTCCGATGGATGGTAGTCTCTTTATTATGGGAGTTAGTTTGTTATAGAGGTTTTACTCTGTTGGATGGTAGTCTCGTTATTATGGGAGATAGTTCATTATTGAGATGTTTTTCTCTAATGGATGGTAGTCTCTTCATTACGGGGAATATTTTGTTCTTGAGGTTTTCCTGCGATGTATGGTAGTCTCGTTATTATAGGAGATAAATCATTGTTGAGACGTTTAACTCCAATGGAAGGTATTCTGTTCATTACGGGAGATAGATCGTTATTGAGGTTTTACTCAGATGGATAAGAGTCTTATCATTATGGGAGACAATTTGTTGTTGAGATGTTTTACTCTGATGGATGGTAGTCTCTTCATTATGGGAGATAGTTCATTTTCGAGATGTTTTACTCTGATGGATGGTAGTCTCGTAATTATGGGAGATAGTTTGTGATTGAGATGTTTTAATTTGATGGATGGTAGTCTCGTCATTATAGGAGATAGTTTGTTGTTGAGATGTTTTACTCTGATGGATGGTAGTCTCGTCATTATGGGAGATAGTTAGTTGTTTAGATGTTTTACTCTGATGGATGGTAGTCTCTTCTTTATGGGAGACAGATTATTGGTGAGTTTTTACTCCAATGGATAGTATTCTTATCATTATAGGAGACAGTTCATTGTTGAGATGTTTTACTCTGATGGTTGGTAGTCTCTTCATTCTGGGAGATAGTTTGTTGTTGGGGTTTCACTCTGATAAATGGTAGTCTTGTTATTATGGGAGATAGTTTGTTGTCAAGATGTTTTAATCTGATGGATGGTAGTCTCTTCTTTATGGGAGATAGTTAGTGATTGAGATATATTTCTCTGATGGATGGTAGTCTCGTCATTACGGGAGATAGTTTACTGTTGATATGTTTTACTCCGATGGATGGTAGTCTCGTCATTATGGGAGATAATTAGTTGTTTAGATGTTTTAAACTGATGGATGGTAGTATCTTCATTGTTGGAGATAATTCGTTGTTGAGGTTTTACTCCAATGGATGGTAGTCTTGTCATAATGGGAGATAGTTCGTTGGTGAGGTTTTTCTCCGATGCATGGTAGTCTCTTCATTATGGGAGATAGCTTGGTGTTGAGGATTTACTTCGATGGATGGTAGTCTCATCATTATGTGAGATAGTTCGTTGTTTAGATATTTTACTTTGATGGATGGGAGTCTCTCCAGTATGGGAGATAGTTTATTGTTGAGATGTTTTACTTCGATGGATGATAGTCTCTTTATTATGGGAGATAGTTCGTTGGTGAGGTTTTGCTCCGATGGATGGTAGTCTCTTCATCATGGGAGATAGCTCGGTGTTAAGGATTTACTCTGATGGATGGTAGTCTCTTCATTATTGAAGATAGTGCGTTGTTGATATGTTTTACTCTAATGGAACGTAGTCCCTTGATTATAGGAGATCGTTCATTGTAGAGGTTTTACTCTAATGGATGGTAGTCTCTTCATAATGGGAGATAGCTCGGTGTTGAGGATTTACTTAGATAGACGGTAGTCTCATCATTATGTGAGATAGTTCGTTGTTTAGATATTTTACTCCGATGGATAGTAGTCTTATCATTGTGGAAGACAGATCGTTGTTGATAAGTTTTACTATGATAGATGGTAGTCTCTTTATTATAGGAGTTAGTTTGTTGTTGAAGTTTTACTCTTATGGATGGTAGTCTCGTTATTATGGGAGATAGTTCGTTGTTGAGATGTTTTTCTCTAATGGATGGTAGTCTCTTCATTACGGGAAATAGTTTTTTGTTGAGGTTTTACTGTGATGGATGGTAGTCTCGTTATTATAGGAGATAAATCATTGTTGAGACGTTTAACTCCGATGGAAGGAAGTCTCTTCATTACGGGAGACAGATCGTTATCGAGGTTTTACTCAGATGGATAACAGTCTTATCATTATGGGAGACAGTTCGTTGTTGAGATGTTTTACTCTGATGGATGGTAGACTCTTCATTATGGGACATAGTTCGTCTTCGAGATGTTTAACTCTGATGGATGGTAGTCTCGTAATTATGGGATATAGTTAGTGATTGAGATGTTTTAATTTGATGGATGGTAGTCTCGTCATTATGGGAGATAGTTTGTTGTTAAGAAGTTTTACTCTGATGGATGGTAGTCTCGTCATTATGGATGATAGTTAGTTGTTTAGATGTTTTACTTCTATGGATGGTAGTCTCTTCATTATGGGAGACAGATTGTTGTTGAGGTTTTACTCCGATGGATAGTAGTCTTATCATTAGGAGAGACAGTTCGTTGTTGAGATGTTTTACTCTGATGGTTGGTAGTCTCTTCATTCTGGGAGATAGTTTGTTGTTGAGGTTTTACTCTGATGGATAGTAGTCTTATCATTATGGAAGACAGATCGTTGTTGATATGTTTTACTCTGATGGATGGTAGTTCGTTGTTGAGGTTTCACTCTGATAAATGGTAGTCTTGTCATTATGGGACATAATTTGTTGTCAAGATGTTTTAATCTGATGGATGGTAGTCTCTTCTTTATGGGAGATAGTTAGTTATTGAGATATATTTCTCTAATGGACGGAAGTCTCGTCATTACAGGAGATAGTTTGTTTTTGATATGTTTTACTCCGATGGATTGTAGTCTCGTCATTATGGGAGATAGTTAGTTGTTTAGATGTTTTACACTGATGGATGGTAGTATCTTCTTGGTTGGAGATAATTCGTTGTTGAGGTTTTACTCCAATGGATGGTAGTCTCGTAATAATGGGAGATAGATCGTTGTTGAGATATTTTACTTTGATGGATGGGAGTCTCGCCAGTATGGGAGATTTTTTGTTGCTGAGATGTTTCACTTCGATGGATGATAGTCTCTTTTATTATGGGAGATAGTTTGTTGGTGAGGTTTTGCTCCGATGGATGGTAGTCTCTTCATCATGGGAGATAGCTCGGTGTTGAGGATTTACTTCGATGGATGGTAGTCTCATCATTATGTGAGATAGTTCGTTGTTGATATGTTTTACTCTGATCAAAGGTAGTCTCTTCATTATAAGAGACCGTTCATTGTAGAGGTTTTACTCTGATGGATGGTAGTCTCGTCATTATGGGAGATAATTCGTTATTGACATGTTTTACTCTGATGAATGGTAGTCTCTTCATTATGGGAGATAGCTCGATGTTGATGATTTACTTAGATGGATGGAAGTATCATCATTATGTGAGATATTTCATTGTTTAGATGTTTTACTCTGATGGATGGTAGTCTCGTCATTATGGGAGATAGTTCGTTGTTGAGATGTTTTACTCTGATGGATGGTAGTCTCTTTATTATGGGAGTTAGTTTGTTGTAGAGGTTTTACTCTGATGGATGGTAGTCTCATTATTATGGGAGATAGTTCGTTTTTGAGATGTTTTTATATAATAGATGGTAGTCTCTTCATTACGGGAAATAGTTTATTGTTGAGGTTTTACTGCGATGCATGGTAGTCTCGTCATTATAGGAGATAAATCGTTGTTGATATGTTTTACTCCCATGGAAGGTAGTCTCTTCATTACAGGAGACAAATCGTTATTGATAGTTTGTTGTTGAAATGTTTTACTCTGATGGATGGTAGTTTCTTCATTATGGAAGATAGTTCGTTGTCGAGATGTTTTACTCTGATGGATGGTAGTCTCATAATTATGGGAGAAAGTTAGTGATTGAGATGTTTTACTTTGATGGATGGTAGTCTCGTCATTATGGGAGATAATTTGTTGTTGAGATGTTTTACTCTGATTAATGGTAGTATCGTCATTATGGGAGATAGTTAGTTGTTTAGATGTTTTACTCCGATGGATGGTAGTCTCTTCATTATGGGAGACAGATCATTGTTGAGGTTTTACTCCGATGGATAGTAGTCTTATCATTATGGGAGACAATTCGTTGTTGAGAATTTTTAATCTGATGGGTGGTAGTCTCTTCATTCTGGGAGATAGGTCGTTGTTGAGGTTTCACTCTGATGGATGGTAGTCTCGTCATTATGGGAGATAGTTCGTTGTTGAGATGTTTTACTCTGATGGATGGTAGTCTCTTCAGTATGGGAGATAGTTCGTTGTTGAGGTTTCACTTTGAAAATTGGTAGTCTTGTCATTATGGGAGATAGTTTGTTGTCAAGATGTTTTACTCTGATGGATGGTAGTCTCTTCATTATGGGAGATACTTAGTGATTGAGATATATTTCTCTGATGGATGGTATTCTCGTCATTACGGGAGATAGTTTGTTGTTGAGATGTTTTACTCTGATGGATGGTAGTCTCGTCATTATGGGAGATGGTTAGTTGTTTAGATTTTTTACACTAATGGATGGTAGTATCTTCATTGTTGAAGATAATTCTTTGTTGAGGTCTTACTCCAATAGATGGTAGTCTCGTCATAATGGGAGGTAGTTTCTTATTGAGATATTTTACTTTGATGGATGGTAGTCTCGCCAGTATGGGAGATAGTTTGTTGCTGAGGTGTTTTACTTCGATGGATGATAGTCTCTTTATTAATGGAGATATTTCGTTGGTGAGTTTTTGTTCTGATGGAAGGTAGTCTCGTCATTATGGGGCGATAGCTTGGTGTTGAGGATTTACTTCGATGGATGGTAGTCTCATCATTATGTTAGATAGGTCGTTGTTGAGATGTTTTACTCTGATGGAAGGTAGTATCTTCATTATGGGAGACCGTTCATTGTAGAGGTTTTACTCCGATGGATGGTAGTCTCATCATTATAGGAGATAGTTCGTTGGTGAGGTTTTTCTCCGATGGATGGTGAAACAACCCGGCCGGAACCTGTCATCTGGATGTAATCAAACATCAATGAAGTCGCCACCGAACATCTTTTATCCCGAGGAAAGGGAAAGGTAAATATCGAGAAAACCTGAAAATGGAGAAATCACGGTCTTTCGACCGAGAGATCGTGTAAGGGAGTCTGTTACACGAGGGGAAGGTATTAGCACCCCACACGCCCATAGTAATCTACGGCATCCACTCTTGTTGTCTAATCTAATGGGTTTGGTCAAAACCTATGTCTATGGCTTAAAAATAAAAATGGAATGCATGCGAAAGAAAAAGAAAAACAATGTAGGGAAAATAAAAGATGTGCTCGGTTGGGCCCTACCCCTTTGCCTATGTATCCCATTGAAGGAATCAGAGCAGCCGTAGTTCAGATTATGTATTTCGGTTGGTTTTTGATTTTTAGTTAAGACAACAAAAAAATTAAAAAAATTAAAAAAAACAGTTAAGATGGAAAAACATCGAACGAAACAACAAACAAATGAGATGGTCAAACATCGACTAAATAATAACATAGTAACATGTCACTGATGGCGATACATCAAATGATAAAACGGATGACAAAACATCACACCTAACAATGATATTAAGAATCAAAGTAAGATAATAAACATGTGTGATGGCGAAACATCGGCTTCAAACAAATGTGCGATGGCGAAACATCGGCTAAAAGATAACAAGATATCATGGCAAAGATGGAAACCCATCAATAAAATAGATGACGAAACATCACACCTAACCATGATATTGAGAATCAAAGTAGGATAACTAACATGTGCGTTGGCGAACCATCGGCTTCAAACAAATGTGCAATGGCGAAACATCGGCTTCAAGATAGTAAAGTATCATGGCAAAGAAGGCGAAAGATCAATAAATCGGATGACGAAACGTGACACCTAAGAATGATATTGAGAATCAAAGTAGGATAACAAACATTTGTGATGGCGAAACATCAGCTTCAAACAAATGTGCGATGGCGAAACATCAGCTAAAAGTTTAAAAGCAAAGCCAAGAGGCGCACAAACAAATAAGATTGATTTGCATCTTTTATTTTGAAAAAGGGTTGGAGTTTATTAGAGGTGTTTTATGATTTTCCAAGAAAACGATCTTTGTTTTAAGATGCAAAATGCAAAGGAAAGGAAAAAAACTAAGGGAGACTATCCTAATCTTTAGCCCTAATGTTATCATACAATGATTGATCCTAAGGTTGAGGATAAAGGAACTTCCTATCCTATGTTAGCATACATGGATTCCTATCTTAGTCAACATGTCAAAGGAAGCTTAACAAAACTATCCTATAGGGAACATGCAATGAGAGCGAAGTCGTGATCTCAACTTTTCTAAATTGAGTGACTCATCGATCAACAATTAAAGAAGAAAAACAATAAACATCCTATAGGGAACATGCACTGAGAGCGAAGTCGTGATCTCAATCTCTAAATTGAGTGACTCATCGATCAATAATTAAAGAAGAAAAATAATAAACATCCTATAGGGAACATGCACTGAGAGCGAAGTCGTGATCTCAATTTCTAAATTGAGTGACTCATCGATCAAAAGTTAAAGAAACAAACACAACACATTTATCAGACAAAACCAAGAGGCCTTCTGACATATATCAACAATAGAGGTAATGAGATTATCAGATATGAACAGATCCCATGGGCAATGTATAAAATTCACAATCACATGTATATGTCCTGCATAGACTATAAAATATGCCAAACACAAGAGTAGTGCCAATATAATAAAGTGTGTTCCACAAATAATGTGAAACACAGTAGCCTCAAGCCAAAAATGAAAACTTTCCTCAAAGTACCTCGCACATTCATAACCAAGTTAGTATTCCCATAATTAGAATGATGATACCAAGATGAAATGAGAAAATATGATAGCAATTATCAAACATTAGTCATGATAGAAAAAAGGAAACAAGCGTATGCACAATTTGGTCAAAAGAATTAGAGGAATGTTGCTCCTTTCTATCACCATATTAAGTTGACAATTGAATATCAATCAAGGATCATGGGAGCTTGAGAAGAATACAATCAAAGACCATGAAGGTCAGTAGCAACCACAATTCAATCATGCACAATTAATTCATCACAGCTCACAAGCATAATAGAAGAGGAATTCCACACAATGCAGCAAAAGGTTCAAACATTCAAACATAGGGCATTAAGTGAGAAGACTTGAGTTTACATGGATAAACAGAAACAACATGATCATTAGGTGCTCAATCATAGGCCTCACTCAAGTTCATTGGCCATCAAACAAATTGCAACAAGATATGCAACATTAATTGGGTATGTTCACTTCAAAATTACATCAAAAATAGAAACAAGGATCAATAATTCAAACCAAAAATTTCTTAGCATCTTTGAAGTGTGTAGAAGTCAGAAAGCAAGCCTTAAGTTCATGAATGATTGAGGAAGGGATCAAATGTGGCCAAAAGTTCAAAACTAGTTGATCAAACTATCAAAACTAGACAAGTTTTCAAAATAATTCATGGAAAAATATCAAACCAAGTAAAATAATTCAAGAAAAAAGGTTTTCAGATTCCCAATACATTCATGTAACATAATCAAGACCTAAGTTCCATTGAAAATCCAGGGCATAATGATTTTGAAAATGAAACTTGCACAATAAGAAACAAAACCCTAATTTTTGACTTTCAATCTTAAATATAAATTAGATAAGCTCAAAATAAAATTAAAAAACAGAACAAATATACATCTAACATGAAAAAACACAAGAGGTCAGAATACCTATTTTTCCATATTTTTTGAATTAAAGAAAAGTCAAAAATAAAAATCAAATTCAAACAATTAATCAACTAAACAAATATTCACATCTCAAAATAAAACTCTAGTCAAAAATCATAAAAATATCCAACCAAAATAATATTCAAATATTAGAATTAAAAACACACATCCCTGATTTTTTGTGGATTTTTTTAATTGAAGGAAATATTAAAATAAAAATCAAACAAACAATTAACAATCAAACTATTATTTATAGGGGGAAATGCAAACCCTAGCCAAAATCACAAAAAGGTCAAAATAAAATTATATTCAAAATCTCTGATAAAAAACAAACTTGCATGATTTTTTGGAGAATTTTTGAATTAAAAGATGTAATAAAATAAAAATCAAACAAACAATTAACAATTAAACTATTATTTAAAGGCAAAAATGCAAACCCTAGCCAAAAGTCATAAAAAGGTCAAAATAAAATTATTTTCAGATTCTATGATAAAAAACAAACTTGCATGAGTTTTTTGAGAATTTTTTAATCAAAGGATGTATTAAAATAAAAATTATGAAACAATTATTTCAAATAAACTTCTCAAATTAGATTTCTAATAAAAAAAAGTAAAAATGCTAAACAAATGTCAGAAGCAATTTCTACATTATTTTATGAGTCCAAAATATTTTTGTGGAATATTTAGGTCAAAAGAACTATTAAAACAAAATAATCTTTAAATAAACAATCAATTAAACTTATAATTTTTTAAACAAATCAAAACATTTTAAAAAAATTCCAATAAAATTACACAAGATAGTAGAAATTATTTTAGACTTGTGATAACTTTTTCAGAATTTTTCAAATTGTTTTCATCAAGTAACAAAAATCAGAAAATCAATTGAAAACAAAATATAAACTAAATATTAAAAAATTCAAATGGACTGTTCAGATGATGACACCTCATCATCCCTAACCTCCAGCCAAACCAGAAAACGTGCGCACCTATTAGCTTGCACCCCAACTTGAGTCCTTCCAAACAAACTCGTTTCTCAACCATTTTTTATCAAATCTAATGCAAATTAAAGTTAACATGGCAAGGAATCAAACACAATTCAAATCACATCAAATAGACAGCCATGGATCTAGAAATCTCAGCATGAAATTATCAAAACCCATTGAAAATCCAGAGTTGCAGAGATTTCAAACACGCATTACATACCAAAAGAAAGCTCAAATTGCTTCAGAATCATTCATATAACATCCACAAACAGATATTCATGCTTAATTTCAACAATAAACGGCTACATTTCAAAAATCGAAGTTGAATAATCCTACCTCAATTCAAAATCTGAAAGCTTAATTCTCTTGCTCCAGATGTGATTCAAAGCTTGCTTTAGCTTCCTTAGCACTTGAGGATGAAGAAGCAAGAAGAAAAACTCCAAATGCACCTTTGAAACTTGAGATTCAAAGAAAAAAATGCAGCTATGGAAATTCTGAATTCAAATCTAAAAATTTGAAGTTATGAGCTCTCTCTCTCTCGCCTTTAGTGCTTGCTTCTCATTATGTATGACATGTGGAATAGGTTTTTCAAGAGAAATGGGCTTCAAAATGAGTGCATTGCCCAATTGGAATTTTTGCTATGTGGAAAAGTGAAATTCTGAACATGCCAATGCCTCGTGCATTTTTCCTCATTTCAATTTCCTTTGAAGCCTTTCTCACTCATATTTTAATCCACCAAACCTTGGCCCTTGATTCCTTATGATGAGCTCATGCTAGTGTTTTTGCAAATTTGGCAAATTTGTGATTTTTTTCAATCCAACAAGTGCAAAACCAAATGAGGCACGAAATGATGAGTGTGGTGGGCTTCAGCACGTCACAAATTGAGTTTGTAAGAAATGGCCATTTTGCAAATTTGTCAAAATTCAATAAAATGCCTCTAAATTCCAAAGTCCATAACTTCTTAATATTTTTGAATTTGGACACAAATGAGTACAATTTGGAAAGGTATTGAAAAGATCTATAATGTCTTAGTTTTGAGTTTTTGCAATTGAATCCATTAAGGTCCTCAAAATTTGACATGAAATTCACTAAATTTGGAAAATGACCTATAATTTTGTGACTTCCAAGCTTGATAACTCTTGACTCTTTGCCAATTTGGACATGAAACCAAAAGGATATGAAAGACCATCCTCTTATGTTTCCAAGCATACTTCATTTGTATTTTTTTGATCAAAGGTGAATAAAATATGAATTTTTGAAATTAAGTCCTCATTTTCCAAAATTAGAAACTTTTAGGGTTTCTTCATGAACAATTTTCAACCCAAACCTTAATATTTTGAATCCAATGATCAAAATGGACTTGAAATATGAAAATTACACCCTTGAATTGATGGTTGACCAAAAATTCCCTTGGTCAACCTTGACTTTGACTGATTTTGACAAAAATGACCATTTTGCCCCATTGAATCAATTGATCCACTTGCCTTCAAAATTGATGATCAAAACTTCAAACATATGATCTTCCAAACATATAGAGGACATGTAAAAAGTTTCACTTTAAAATTCTCAAGAAATCTTGATGAAATCCCAAACCCAAGTTTTGGTTAACACCTCAGGAGACTGATGAATCTTCTTCAAAACTTCAAATCCTCTGGGCATCTTGGCCAATTTCTTGTACAAAGAATTTTCAAATACCAATGAGATGTTGTGCCTTCCAAATCAAGACTTGTACATTGATCAATAGCCTTGATCAAGCAAAACCCTAATTTGACTGGTGAATTAAAAGAGAGATTCCTCTTATAAACAAACACAAACTTCAATCCTTTGATGATCCAAAGAGATGGATAAAACATCTTGAGATATGCAATAACTTTTTAGCTTGAAAGATCTGGAGGTTTAGATGATAAGGTTTTACTTGAACAACTTCTCAATGCAATCAACCGTCAAGGCTTGAAGAAGACTTGATAACCAAAGTACTTTGATCATATCACAATGTATGAATGAAATGCAATATGATATTCATGATGAAACATAAGCCAAAATCAAGAGGGTAAATTTTGGGGTGCAACAACTGCCCCTATTCAAATATCTTCAACATGATAATTGAGAAAAGTGACAACTTTCGAGGGTTCAGAGTTGAAGACGATTGAATACAAAAGAACTCGAAAATTTACACTCTTGAAAGAAATAGAAAAAAGAAGAAGAAAACCCCCAAGACATGCATCAGAATGAAGCTATAATGCAAGTTGAAACAGAATGAACACAAAGAAGAGTAGACGCAACTAAACTTCCGGACAGATGTGCCAGGGCAAAACTGGGTTTCAAAAAGGGTGAGATAAAACTCAAACCACATAGTATAGGAGAAACTAAGCTCTGGAAAAGAAAACGTACGCCGGTGAGGAGACGAAACTCTGAGCTCGACCCAAAGCAAAAGTGGCTACAGTGCGTGATTCTAGGAGCACTTGCTAATCTCAACTAAGATAGACAGTATGAAGGAACTGAAAGAATCCCAGAAAAGAGGAACAAAAGTGAGATGAAACTCGACTCAATAACCTGTTAGACGAAACTAAACTAGATGAGTACCAGGATGAAACTAGATTTCACGCACGGGTAACGAGGTGAAACTCGACCCATAGCAAAGTGATGAGAGTGCATGTTTCTCGGAGCACCTGCTGGTCTCAGATCAAAGGATAAACAGTGACGAAAACTGATAGAAAAACCCAAGGAACAAAAGAGACTGATCTCAAACTAGGGACGTAGTACGAACACTACACTCGGTAAACGAACACCGTCAAAAGGTCCAAGGTATGAAAGCAAAAACAAGACGAAATTCGACTCAATAACCGGTTAGGAAAAACTAAACTAGACGAGTACCAGGACGAAATAGGATTTCATGCAAAGGCGACGAGGCGAAACTAGACCCAAAGCGAGAGTGATGAGAGCGCATGTTTCTCAGAGCACCTGCTGGTCTCAGATAAATGGATAAACAGTGACAAAAATTGATAGAAGAACCCAAGGAACAAAAGAGACTGATCTCAAACCAGGGACACAGTACGAACACCGCACTCGGTAAACGAACATTGTCAAAGAGTCTAAGGTATGAAAGCAAAAACGAGACGAAACTCGACTCAATAACTAGTTAGGCGAAACTAAACTAGATGAGTACCAGGACGAAACTGGATTTCACGCGCAAGGTGAGGAGACGAAACTCTGAACTCAACCCAAAGCAAGGAGATTAGGGCGTTCACCTAAAAAACTGCTGAAAGCGAATATCAGGACGAAACTGGTATTCAAAAGGTGCATCAATAGACATTGGAATGAATTGGAGAGAGTAGTGAGGTCTAAACCCGAGGAGACCGTGCCAGGGCGAAACTAAACTACACTCAAGAGTAGACACTCAAACAAACAAATGATTGACGTCAAAAGGATATTGGTATGGGGAGGAAAATTAGATAATGAGGATGAAGACCTCGCTGGGGATTTAATTCGAAATATTACCAAATTCACTGGGGACAATAGAAACAATAATGGCTTATGTTCTGAATAATGTTTGAATTCTTTTTATATAGCGCAATGCTCCATATAATGGAAATGCTACGCTTTTGGTAGATGCAATGTAATGATGCATGTTTAAAAGTTTTACCGGGGAATGACCAATCGAGAAGCCAATAACCAAGAAGTCAGAATCTGACATGACTTGCAAAAATAAATTGCAAAATCCAAAGGAGAGAAGGAAATACGGGGAACCGCTAGAGATGGAACCTCAAAGAGATGAAGCTTTTCGGGGAATAACAATCGAGCAACTGGTAGAACGGTCCATAAACATTGAGGGGAGCTGCAAAAATAAATTGCAAACTTCCAGGGAAGATCAGATCGACAATGTAGCTTCTGGAGAGAATTAGACATTGAGGGAGAAGATCAGGGCAAGACTGTAATCTCTGGAAAAGAAAGTGCATGGCTGTGTTGAGGATGACGCCAAGACAACAAACCCGACGTGAGGGGTGAAAACCTTTGCTGGGGAACCAAGCTCTGTTGAGGAAACGGTACTTCACCGGGGATTCAGGACTCTGTTGAAGATTTTTTTTTAGAGAGATTTTGAATGCAACCATTGGATGAATCATGCAGATAGTCACACATTATCGACCTTACTGGGGATAAGGAAAGATCTTAACAAAAGGATTCTCCAATCAGCAGATCGGCTGGGAAATGAGAGGTCGAGGCGAGTGATCTTTGTTGGCAATTATGTTGGGGAGTTAAAACTTTTTCAGAATGCGAGTTCCCATTTAAATAACTCCACTGGGGATGTGCGACATATCAAATTTTGAAGTCTCAAAATGAAGCCTTTAAAAGAAGATTCCTGGGGCAACAAAAATTCGCTGCGGAAACGAAACTTTACTGGCGATTGGTAAAGGCCTACTCATACATGGTCTCTGACAGGAGGCTAGCCATTTATGATGGAAAGAAGACTCTCGAATTCCCCTAGAAGATGACATGCACATGCTAGTTATTTTATGTACATCATTTTTTAGAAATAAATATGCTATGATGCAACATGAAGGGATCAAAGTTTCACACTGGATAATGGTTGGACCATTACAGAACAACACTACTCAAGATCAAAAGAAAATCCCAAAGCTTCAAACTATCATGGGAACCTGAGTCACCTTCGTAACACAAAGTCACCAACAATACCTGTACCTGTAAGAAAAGTTTTCCCGCCCCTCTCATGGGTGTAGTCTAGGTCAAGGTAAGGTTAAAAGCCAAATCAGAGTAAAAGAGCTCGAATGTCGGTATCATCATAAGATAACACCTATCTAAACTATCTCCGAAGTCATGGGTCTCATGGTCAGGTCTACAAAGCATCCGCCTCATAGCTGCCATGGCCACTCTATTCCTAGTTCCTATGGAATTCACTCATAGCCTGGGTATAAGGCCTTTTACCTCATGGAACAACCCATCCACCAAGAAATCCAGAATCCAAACAGTCCAGCCAAATCCAGTATGCAGAAGGTAAAGTGCATATAGGATGCAATGCAAACAGATAAGTATGCAATGAAGTAAAATAAACACCCAAAAAAAGAAAACAAACAAGAGCTAGGGTCGACTCTGGGATGGACCAGCAAGAAGTCAATCTATCCCCAGTGAAGTCGCCAGCTGAAACAACCCGGCCGGAACCTGTCATCTGGATGTAATGAAACATCAATGAAGTCGCCACCGAACGTCTTTTATCCCGCCGAAAGGGAAAGGTAAACATCATGAAAACCTGAAAAGGGAGAAATCATGATCTTTCGACCAATATATAGGGTAAGGGAGTCTGTTACGCGAGGGGCAGGTATTAGCACCCCACACGCCCGTAGTACTCTACGGTATCCACTCTTGTTGTCTAATCTAATGGGTGTGGTCAAAACCGATGTCTATGGCTTAAAACTGAAAAGGGAATGCATGCGTAAGAAAAAGAAAAAAAATGTAGGGAAAATAAAAAATTTGCTCGGTTGGGCCCTACCCCTTTGCCTACGTATCCCTTTTAAGGAATCAGAGCAGCCGTAGTTTGGCTTATGTATTTTGGTTGGTTTGTGATTTTTAGTTAAGACGACAAAAAAAAGATAAAAATAGTCAAGATGGAAAAACATAGAATGAAACAACAAACAAATGAGATGGTCAAACATCGACTAAATAATAACATAGTAACATGTCATTGATGGCGAAACATCAAATGATAAAATGGATGACAAAACATCACACCTAACAATGATATTGAGAATCAAAGTAAGATAACAAACATGTGCGATGGTGAAACATCGGCTTCAAACAAATGTGCGATGGTGAAACATCCGCTAAAAGATAACAAGATATCATGGCAAAGATAGCAACACATCAATAAAACAGATGACAAAACATCACACCTAACCATGATATTGAGAATCAAAGTAGGATAAAAAACATGTGCGATGGAGAAACATTGGCTTCAAACAAATGTGTGATGGCGAAACATCGGCTAAAAGTTTAAAAGCAAAGCCAAGAGGCGCACAAACAAATAAGATTGATTTGTATCTTTTATTTTGAAGAAGGGTTGGAGTTTATTAGAGGTGTTTTATGATTTGCCAAGAAAACCATATTTGTTTTAAGATGCAAAATGCAAAGGAAAGGAAAACAACTAAGGGAGACTATCCTAATCTTTATCCCTAATGTTATCATACAATGATTGATCCTAAGGTTGAGGATAAAGGAACTTCCTATCCTATGTTAGCATACATGGATTCCTATCTTAGTCAACATGTCAAAGGAAGCTTTACAAAACTATCCTATAGGGAACAAGCAATGAGAGCGAAGTCGTGATCTCAATTTTTCTAAATTGAGTGACTCATCGATCAACAATTAAAGAAGAAAAACAATAAACATCCTATAGGGAACATGCACTGAGAGCGAAGTCGTGATCTCAATCTCTAAATTGAGTGACTCATCGATCAACAATTAAAGAAGAAAAACAATAAACATCCTATAGGGAACATGCACTGAGAGAGAAGTCGTGATCTCAATTTCTAAATTGAGTGACTCATCGATAAAAAGTTAAAGAAACAAACACAACACATGTATCAGACAAAAACCAGAGGGCCTCCTGACATATATCAGCAACAGAAGTTCCATCACGCAATATAGAACTATTAAAATAGAAGAAAGGAAATAGTGCAATACCAAATGGATAATTATCCGTAGCAACTGAGCAAGAAAAAAAGAAACCCAGAGAACTTCAAGCAAGTTGGCATCAGTAGACAAATCAAGTCAGAAATTATGCCATCAGGATGTAGGTAATGAGATTACCAGATATGAACAGATCTCATGGGCAATGTATAGCATTCACAATCACATGTATATATCCTGCATAGACTATCAAATATTCCAAACACAAGAGTAGTGAAAATATAATAAATTGTGTTTGTTGTACCCAAATATTTTCACTCCCATATTTCTCAAAACATTTCAAGAGAGATCCTCAAGTTGCTCAAGGAAGTCCAAGGGTTGACCAAACAAACTCTCTCCTAAGGCAGTCTACCCCAAATTAGGGTTTCGTGTTGCATCAAGATATTTGAGTCCAAGAGATCCCAAATGCTCAATATTGTCCTAATATGTTCTCAAGATCATCCATGTCAAGTTTCAAGCCTTGCAGAGGAAGTTTGCTTAGTCAATTACTCAAAGGCCTGAAAAATCGATTGTGCTAGGGCAAAAGTCAACCGTGGCCCACATACAGTCAAACTTCAAGATTTTTCTTAAACATCCTCATTTTGAAGTATTATTCATCATTTTATCAAGGGTTGATCATGATTCATCAAGAATTGCTGAAAATTCATCAAAACCCAAAAGTTGTTAAATTAGGGTTTTGTAGGAAAAGTCAACACAACTTTGACCAAGCATAACTTTCTCATACTTTATGAGAAATGACCCATCCAAAGCTAATTTTGAAGAGGATACAATTACATAGAGTTCATATTCATCTCCCAAGTTAAAAATATTCACTCACAAGAAGTTATGAATTTGGACATTATAGGTCATTTTGAAAAGTCAACAAAAACACCTTTTTTGTCAAAGCTTCATACATGAACATGGAATACCAAATTGATATGAGCCAAAAAGGGTTGCTTATATTACATCTCAAACTTTCTAAAAAGTCAAAGAACACCTTTAAAGAGTCAAAATTGAGGAAGTTATGCATTGGTGAAGTTAACCTTTTTTGCAAAATTGCCAAAAGTCAAAAGTGCCCAAATTGCAATTTTTGCTAAATGGGCCTAACCTTTTGCACTTGTTTTGAGTTTGTGGCATGGTCCAAGAGCCCTAGCTCTTACCATTTGTCTTTATCTTATTTTTGCTATTTATTTTGATTTTTATTGCAATTAAATCAAATTAAATCAAAACAAATCTTGAAAAAACCCAAATCATTGAATCCTCAAGATCTTGTGCACATTGCAGGTCCTATATCCGGCTAGCAAGTGAATCAATTCGTGCAAGGAATAGGTGGGCACAAAAAGATTGGTTTTGGCCTATTTTTAGAAAGATTTTCAAGTGAATCAAATCAAGATCAAAAGCCATAGTTGATAAAGATTGAGAACACTTTTGCAACCCCAATTCAACCAATGGTATATAGGGTACAATTGCAGACCAAAATCACAAGCTTTGGAGGCGTGAGAAGTCAGAGATGAATTAAAAAAAATCACTCAAAAGTGTTGGTTCGAATTACTAGTTAGAGGAAGATTCAACGAAATTTGAAGCAGCTAATCCACTCCTGGACCTTCTCTGAAGCAGATTCAATCGTTTTCCAGCCCTCCCAAGCCCAGAAACAGGACGTATAGCTATCACACTTTGGCATATTTTTCAGATTCGATTATCCAATTTCTTGCATATTTATCATGTTTCAATAGCATAATCTGAATCCCTAACATGTTTGCAAGCTGATAGTACCATTTAATTGCATTATTGCTAGCAGTAAAGGAATCCACCATTGTTAGGGTTCTTTGTTATGTTTTGGGTTTTTCTTACAAGGAAAATTGGGCCACAATAAGGGCACCATCATGCTCAACAAGCCAAGACGATTCGATTCATGGCATTAGATTTTGTTTATCGTCCTTGTACTTGATTTTGCAATGTGCAGGGTTCGTAGTGACGGACGTTTGTCCGTAGGTAAAGGTCATTAAACCTTTTCGAAACGGAGAGAGGACAGGGACGATGGTGTGGCAAGCTTCCATTGCTCCGTTTGAAAATTCACGTGCTGAGTTAATATATTATGTTTTCTTAATATTTAATTTTTGTTTTGTCCATGGTATACAACAAAGACACGCAGCTCAGTTTGTTAGTGGGAGAGAGAAAAATCCATAGGACTTGGGTTCGAACCCCAGGTCCCCTTGTTTCTTCATTGCATTTTTCTATACTTGATTCCATGTGTAGATTCCAAAGACGTCTACCATAGGCCATCATCTAGCATCCACTGGATCTAAGGAAATTCAAATCCAACGCTTAGCACAAAGAGACCCATGATACGCCTTGGTCAACATGCAGCAGGGGATCCAATAAGTCAAACGTGGGTCAATTGGTTTGGCCCCAGAATTGCTAGAGACACCTCTCTAAATTGCTGATTGCAGGCCCATATTCTTTTCCTTTTCATTTATAATTTCTTTTATTTAATTTATTTAATTATTTTTACTAACATAAAAATTAATTCTTTTTATCAAAAATCATAAAAATCAATATTTCACCAAATTAGATTTAGGTTTTTATATAAAAATTAATTAATTAGTTTATTTAATTTTAGGTAATTTTTAATTTCTTTTGTAAATAAATTAAAAACAATTAGAAAATTATGGTTTTAGTTTAATTTAATTCTTATTTTCTTTTTCTTAAAAAATAACAAAATATAAAAATAGGCCATGTAAATTATTTTCTCTAAATTAATTTAATTACTAATTAGATCTATATTTAATTTAAAAACCTTATTATTTTTCTTAAAAAATAATCAAAAACAACCAAAACCCTATTTCTCTTTCATTCTCTATTCGCGCGCGCTTTATTTATTTTTACCATATTGATGTAATTGCTCACAAGATGTAATAGATTAATTAAGAATTTTTCGTTCATTTATCATTTTTTTACGGGTTGTTTTTTAGCTATGTAATTAATACCCGAAGCCTTGTAATAGCGTAGCTTATTTTCCGCATTTTAATTTTCCGCAAATATTAGCTGTTAGATGTATGGTAATACGGATGCATGACAAGAATGTATGTAAACTTTAAAACGGTTAGCAAACCCTAAATGTGCAAATATAATAAACTTGAAATTGAATCACTCGCACATGCACACTCCTAGGGTATACTCTCACTTCGGTTGCCTTCGGTAAACGATCATTAAGTATAGGGTATTTTAGTGGTTGCTCTTTTGTCTCAAAGATCAAAGTTGCCTCAGAAAGGTTGCCTCGAAATTGGTGCCTCGAATATTGATCTTAAGACATTAGGGTTATTACTAAGACGTCCTAACATTGCTTTAGTGATCGTACGTCCCTTTTGAATTGACCCTTAAAACTCCAACGACGATGCTACCTACTCACTAATAGTAGGATAGTGCTGTCTAAAGGAAACGAACATAGAACCATTCTTTTTTCGAGTAGGTAGATGCTAGTAGGTACTTGCTCAAAACAAATAAACTTTTCCACACTTACACTCTTTTCAAACAAAGTTTTCAAAAACAACTTCGTAACACTCTTAAAGACAGAAGCAAGGGTTAAATCGAAGTCAAACAAAAACTTTTTCAAATCAAACACACACAAGCAATTTTGAAAATGATGAGCAAGTACTTAAGAGCCCATAGAAAACTACAGATAGAAAGGGTGCTAATACCTTCTCTTTCTTTAATCTACCCCATGTACTCATAAAATCGCGAAAAAAGTAATTTTGCTGTGCTTTTTTTCCTTTCATTGTTAGATAAAATAAAATTCGGTGGCGACTCTTTCTTACCGCGACATTTTGCAAACACAAATGCAAAACGCAAACCATCATTTCAAACAATTCTGGTTCTGCCACCGTATCACAGAACTGGCGACTCTGCTGGGGATATATAAGTGGGGTATACCTTAGGATTAGTTCATCATAATTGCTTCTCTTTTTTTATTTGATTGCTTTACTTTTAAGGGTTTTCTATTAGGAGTTACTATAGATCCTAACTCGGATCTGGGGACACCTTGTAGGTAAGTAGCAATAGACTGTGAGGGAACTATACGGTGTAGACCGACACGATTGAAGCAATAGCTACGTTGATGTGGCACATTGGTTGGTACCAGTAACCCTTGTGGAGAAACAAGGAGAATACGGGGTTGCTATGTGTGTCGTTAAGCATCAACTGACCTTAGAACCTATAATTAACCGACTTGGCCATACGAAGTAGTGAGATAGCCGGCCTTGGTATAGAGCTGAGAACTGGTTGATACTCGATACTACACTCATTGAGACCATACTCTCGAGATAGTTCTGGCCGTAAGAAAAGATTGCGTAAGCTGAAACCATGACCGATGGAGGATGGTCAGTGATATTGAGAACCTCTAGAACCCGGTTACTATTATTATAATAGGTTGAACCAACCGGACTTCAAGAGGGTAGTACCTAGACCCCATGCAAGCCTGAAACTTAAGGGCTCTTGTGTGACTTGTGTGCCTTTACCATGTTTGTTACCTGTTATACCTGTTGTGTGTTTTATCATGACATCATGCATCATGACATAGCATCCATACTCCATTGTACTAACCATTTCAAAGACCGATGGGATTTATCTTTGTTTTGTTTTGCAAATTATGGCTTTCGTACGCAGAAATACCATTCGAGTTAACTTCGTGCAAATACCTGCTCACCTCAGAGAGTTAGTCTCAAAAGCTCCTGATACTTCTTCATTTGTTAGAAGACATGGTCATCTCCTTAGTTTGGTGACTTCGAAGTTGGATGAGCAGATGATGAGTGTGCTATTCCAGTTCTTTGATCGAGTGCATCATTGTTTCACCATCCCAGATTATCAGCTAGTTCCTACTTTGGAGGAGTTTCTGACTTACTGGGTATATCCATCCTCGAGCAAACACCTTTCACAGGTTTAGAAGAGGCTCTTAGGCCAGAGGATATTGCTTCATCCTTACATCTAAAAAGGGTTAATGTAGTATCCAACTGGGAGACACAGAGCGGGGTTAAAGGTTTCTTGACCAAGTTTCTAATGGATCAAGCTCAACAGTTCTGGGATAACTTGGATTTTCAAGAATTTGAAAACATCTTGGCTCTCCTCGTCTACGGCTTGGTTCTTTTCCTGAATCCTGATTCCTTCATAGATGTGAATGTAGTTAAGATCTTCCTGGCCTGCAATCCAGTGGCTACTCTTCTGGGTGATATTTTACATGCTCTCTATACTCGTACTGTGCGATGAAGGGGGACTCTCATGTGTTGCATGCCGCTGATGGCGAGGTGGTTTATTTCGCACCTCCCCAAGTCTGTATTGAAGAATGAAGAAGGGTTAGGTTGGGCTTACAGAATCATGTCCCTTGCCCATACAAACATTCTTTGGAGTTATAAGGATATAGAAAGAGTAGCTGTCATTGATCGATGTGGGGAATACCCTAATGTACCGTTGCTTGAAATTAGAGGAGGAATAACCTACAGTCCTTCTGAATATGGGGTACAGATTTGGGAATAGGTTGCGACAGGAAGCTCTGGGGTGGTGATCAGGGGTGGTGATCCCTCACAAGTTTAAAGCTCCGGTTTTTGCTAAGTACGATGGAGTATCCTGTCCAAAACTCCATCTCTGCTCGTACGTCAGAAAAATACAACCCTACACTGCTGATAGGAATTTGTGGGTCCATTTCTTTCAAGATAGTCTGTCAGGGACTCAGCTTGAATGGTTTTATCAATTGGAAGGAGCTAATGTCTGCAACTGGGAGGACCTTGTTGCTACTTTCTACAAGCAGTACCAGTAAAATGCCGACCTTTCTCCCACTCGTACTCCGCTTCAGAGTATGTCCATGGGTGCAAGCGAAGGTTTTAAGGACTACGCTCAGAAGTGGAGAGATCTGGCTGGAAGAGTCCAACCCCCTCTGTCTGATAGGGAGTTAGTTGATATGTTTCTGGGGACTTTGTCTGATCCATTTTTCAATCATCTGATCGGTAGTTCATCATCTGGGTTTACTGAATTGATTATGACTGTGGAGAGAGTAGAGGATGGTATCCAAAGTGGTAAGATACAGAAAGGTGCTTCATCAAGTACAGAAAATAAGCCTTTCAGGAAAGAAGCTAGTGCAGTTTACGGCTCGAGGAGCCAAAGAAGACCTAAGCACCGCCAAGCAGTAAATGTGGTAGTAATATCAAGACCTACAGTTTCCCCACAATGCAACAATCAACAAAGAATGGAGAGGCCACAGAGACAGTATACTCGACTTAATATGACCTTATCTCAAATTTTACCAAAATTGTTGAAGACCAACCCGGTAACTCTGAGGGAAGCCCCAAAGAATCCCAGCACCACGTCTCCGCTGTATAATCCGAACGCTCGTTGTGCCTATCACTCTGATAGCCTGGGTCATGATACGAATAACTGCTGGGCTTTGAAGAATAAAGTACAAGATTTAATTGAAGCTAAAGAGATTTAGTTTGACGCTCCGGAGAAACCCAACGTCATAACTGCTCATATGCCCAAACATGATCAGGGAGTGAATGCAATTGAGGATGATGAAGAAGAGTCAGATATCGACAGCTAGATTTACCCGACTACCAACGGTGGCTTGAACAATTGGACGACGAGGGATTTCGTGCCCGTTTCTTTTATTACACAGTAATAGACTTTTGTTTTTAGATTTGTAACAGACAGTTTAAAACTTTACGACCCGGTGCCTTGCCCGAGGAACCTTGTCTTTGTTTGTGAGGGCTTATTATTTGTCATTTTCATATATCATCAATGAAGCATTAGACGTTTTCTTGCATTACAAATTTTTGCGCTCCCTGTTTTTCTTTTCTATCTTGCACTTTATCAAAGCAGCTATTTGTCTTACACACACTCACATATCATAATGCACATCCACATCCACCCTGGATCCCACTAATAACGACTCTACTACTGCCGGTTATGACTTCGAAAATCCGATCAACCAAGCCGAGGACGAAGGTGAGGATTATTGTGAAGTGCCTGGGGAACTTGCTAGACTATTACTACAGGAAGAAAGGGCCATACAGTCTCATGAAGAGCCAGTGGAATCAGTGAATTTAGGTACGGAGGAAGACAGGAAAGAGGTCAAGATAGGTGCAAATCTGGAGTCTTGTGTCAAGTAACGGTTGATACAGATGCTACGCGACTATGTTGAGATCTTCGCTTGGTCTTATGATGATATGTCTGGTTTAGACACTGACATTGTGGTACACCGCCTGCCAACCAAAGAAGACTTCCCTCCGATAAAACAGAAGGTTTTCCGTATGCGCCCCGAGATGTCTGAGAAAATTAAAGCTGAGGTCATGAAACAGTTTGACGCCGGATTTCTAGCTGTTACTTCTTACCCGCAGTGGGTTGCTAACGTGGTTCAGGTGCCGAAGAAGGATGGTAAGGTATGGATGTGTGTGTACTATAGAGATCTGAAATGGGCGAGCCCCAAAGATGATTTCCCACTGCCTCACATTGATGTTCTGGTCGACAACACCGCACAACATAAGGTCTTCTCCTTTATGGATGGTTTTTCCGGTTACAATCAGATTAAGATGGCTCCCGAAGACATGGAGAAGACAACCTTCGTTACGCAGTGGGGAAATTTCTGTTACAAGGTAATGCCTTTCGGGTTGAAGAATGATGGGGCAACTTATCAGCGTGCCATGGTCGCTTTGTTCGACGACATGATTCACCATGGGATTGAGGTTTACGTCGATGACATGATTGCATGGTCCCAGACTGAAGAAGAACACCTTGACCATATCCAGAAACTGTTCGACAGGTTGAAGATGTACAAGCTGAGGTTAAACGCGAACAAGTTCACCTTCGGGGTGAGGTCTGGTAAGCTGCTGGGTTTCGTCGTTAGCGATAAAGGTGTTCAAGTGGATCCTGCAAAGGTGAAGGCTATACAGGAGATGTCGGATCCTCGAACAGAAAAGGAAGTCATTGGCTTTTTGGGACGGTTGAATTACATTGCCCGATTCATTTCACATCTGACTTCTACTTGTGAGCCAATCTTCAAGCTGCTGAAGAAAGATCAAGTAGTAAAATGGAATGATGAATGTCAGGCCGCTTTCGAAAGGATCAAGGAATATCTCCAAGAGCCACCTATTTTAATGCCTCCAGTTGAAGGGAGACCTTTGATCTTATACTTGACCATACTAGACAATTCAATGGGGTGCGTGTTGGGGCAGCATGACGAGTCTGGCCGAAAAGAGCATGTTATTTACTACCTTAGCAAAAAGTTTACCGACTGCGAGACCCGATACTCGTTGCTTGAGAAAACTTGCTGCACTTTGGCATGGTCTGCTCGCCGGCTGAGACAATATATGCTGACTCACACTACCCTGTTGATATCAAAGATGGACCCAATCAAGTATATCTTCGAAAAGCCTGCCTTGTCCGGAAGAATAGCAAGATGGGAGATGATCTTAATTGAGTATGACATCCAATACATAACCCAAAAAGCAATCAAGAGGAGTGTGTTAGCGGATCATTTGGCGCATCAGGCCATGGATGATTACCAGTCTATGAATTTCGAGTTCCCGGATGAGAACATCATGTTGGTGACCGACTGTGAAAAACCTGGACTAAATGAAGGACCTGGGGAAGGATCCCGATGGTCTATGTATTTTGACGGAGCTTCAAACGCGTTGGGTAATGGCCTCGACGACGTGATCATATCTTCTAAAGGTTGTCATACTCCGTTCACCGCCCGATTATGTTTTAACTGCACCAATAATATGGCGGAGTATGAAGCGTGCATCCTGGGCCTTCGAGTAGCTATTGACTTAAGGATTAAGTTCTTGAGTGTATTCAGAGATACTGCTCTCGTGATCAGTCAGATCAAAAGCGAGTGGGATACGAAGCACCCAAATCTTATTCCTTACAAGGAGTATGTACTAAAATTGCTTCCACACTTCGAGTAGATAACCTTTGAACATTTCCCCAGAGAGGAGAACCAGTTAGCGGACGCGCTAGCTACCATGTCTTCTACGTTCAAGGTCATGTGGGACAATGAAGCTCCCCAGATTACCATCGAAAGGTTGGATGAACCCGCACATTGCTATGACATTGAAATTGAAGAGGTAGCAGATAAACCCTGGTTTCATGAGGTAAAGAGGTATCTTGAGGCTCAGGAATACCCTGAGGGTGCATCTGTTAATGATAAGAAGTTTCGCGGCAAAGTTCTTCATTAGCAATGGCATTCTATATAAACGTAACCATGACTCAACCTTACTGCGATGTGTGGATAAGAACGAGGCAGAAAGGATCATGGCAGAGTCACATGAAGGTACTTTCGGAACTCATTCCAGTGGACATACTATGGCAAAGAAAATCCTACGGGCAGGATATTATTGGTCTACTATGGAAGCCAATTGTTATCAGCATTCTCGGACTTGTCATAAGTGCCAATTCTATGCTGATAAGGTGCATGTACCTCCATTTCCTCTGAACGTCTTGGCAGCTCCTTGGCCTTTTGCAATGTAGGGCATCGACATGATTGGTGAGATCAGGCCTATTGCATCTAACGGGCATTGTTTCATTCTGGTAGCTATTGATTACTTTACAAAGTGGGTTGAGGCGGCTTCCTTTGCTACAGTAACCAAGAATGTTGTGGCGCGATTCATCCGACACAATCTGATCTGTCAATATGGTGTACCATAGAGGATCATTACGGACAATGGTACCAATCTCAACAATACAATGATCATCGAGCTCTGCAAGCAGTTTAAGATACAGCATCACAACTCTTCTCCTTACCGGCCGAAGATGAATGGGGTTGTTGAAGCGGATAATAAGAACATCAAGAAGATTGTGCAGAAGATGACAGTGACATATAAATACTAGCATGAGATGTTACCATTCACTCTTCATGGGTACCGTACCTCAGCACGGAAGTCTACAAGGGAAACACCTTATTATTTTTTTATGGCATGGAGGCAGTCTTACCCATTGAAGTCCAGATACCCTCTCTTCGGATTATGAAGGATGCATGTTTGAGCGAAGACAATTGGATTCAGACCCGACTTGATCAACTTAACTTAATTGATGAGAAGAGACTTACTGCTATTTGTCATGGTCAGACGTATCAAAAGCTAATGATCAAGGCATTTAACAAGAAAGTCAAACGACAAGAGTATCAAGTTGTGGATCTGGTGATCAAGCGCATCATACTTCCACAAGGTGATCCCAGGGGCAAATGGACCCCTACGTACGAGGGGCCATTTGTGGTCAAGAACATTTTCTCATGAGGAGCTATGATTCTAACCACCATGGATGGTGATGACCTTCCTTACCCCGTCAATGCAGACATAGTGAAAAAATACTACGCATAATCAAAGACCTGCTAGGTTGACAGGCCTAGGAAAAAATAAGGGCTTCCTGGCGAACCAAAAGGGTTTGGGCAAAAGTAAGGGATGAAAATGAAAAAAACTGTACACCCGACAGGTCGAAAACCAGAAAAGGTGGCTTGGGTAAAAAAGGGTATCCCGGTGGACTGAAAACCCGAAAGGGCGGTCAAGGAAAAAATTAGGGATTAAACTGTAACACTATGTCTCATTAGATCATCTTGCAACCATACTTCAATATCAACTATCAAGCTCGGATGGCGCCAATCAATATGATCTACCTTCAACTAAGTAGCAAAGTGATGAGATGCTCGAAGATATAAAGGCAATAGCAGAGTTGGAACCCAGTGGGATTGTTCACATAGCTGTTTTTCTTTGTTTTTCACAAATTGTATAATTCATATTTCAACGACATTATCTTACTAGGACATCGGCCTCTTGTACAAAGCGCCTATTACAGGCAAACTTCAAAATCAATACAATTCATTTTACAACAAATTTCAAAATTGTTTTTCTTTTTCTGTTTTGTTTTGTAAGAACATCCAATGATTCATTTTTGATATATGCCTTTGAAAATAATTGTTGCTCATAAATATTTACATGCGAAACAAAAGACAATTACTCGTAATTATAGAAACAGGGGAAAACAGAAATGTCCAGACCTTACAGTGGCTCTATTCACCAGGTACAAGGATAGACCCAGCAGAACAAAATGACTAAAAATATATACACTCCCTGCAGAGTAAGAAAAAAGACAATGATGTTAGCTTTCCCGAACAGGACATAACTCTCCCCGCTGAGGTTCGCAATCACGAATGAGTCGGTAAAATTCTCCCCAAGCAGAGTTCATATTTCACCAACAATGGAAGACCATCCCCAGTGGATTTTATTTCTTCCACAAATAGAATGTTTATCCCCGACAAAGTTTATCATTTCCAACAACAGTAATTCATCCCCAGCCGAGGTTATTGCCCCAAATCAGCGGATCTTCTGACAGAGTATCTCTTCCCCACAGAGTCATTCTCTCACCAATGTATTCTCCAGCAGGATTATTCTCCCAATCATCTTTGGTCGTTATCCCCAGCGAGCGAAACTCTTCATATTCTCCAGCAGCAATCCGGGATTTATTTTCCCCAGCTAAAGAACATCATAAAAACATTACACATCAATACATCATGACATGCATATACGCATCATACAGCACAATCTCATTTATTTTGAGAACATCATTACTCAATACATGTCATGCATCATGGCATTACATACGACTAATTCTTTACATTTTAGGAAAAGATATAATCAAATTCTCACAAAGTTCAAGCTGTGAAGCCCGGGTACGACCGGATAGTATCTTGATTACTCCATCATATTGTGAAGCCCGAAGAATGACCGAATAACGGTATCAGAATATCGCGAAGCCTAGATTACGACCAAATAGTGGTATATCTTAAAAGCAAGCTATGAATCCCGGAATCGACTGGATAATAGTTTAATCCCCAACAAGCCGAGAAGCCCAGATTACGACCGGATAACAGCTCAGCAAGTTACGGTGAAGCCTGGATTACGACCAGATAGCAGTACGAGATGTCATGAAGCATGGATTTTACCAGATAGTGGCATATCATAAACACAAGCCGTGAAGCCCGGACTCGATCGGATAATAGCTCAACAAGTTATTGTGAAGCCTGGATTACGACCAGATAGCAATGCAAGTTTCTTTGAAGCCTGGATTAAGACTAGATAGCAGCCAAGAATACTACGAAGCCTGGAGTCAACCAGATAGTGGTATATCTTTAATGCAAGTTATGAAGCATGGGTTCGACCAGATAGCATCTTGATTTCTCCGAACGTTATGAAGCCTAGATTCGACCAGATAATGGTATATTACATCGTGAAGCTTGGATTACAACCAGATAGCGGTAAAAGACATTGAATCCTGGATTATGACCATATAACAGTAAGGGATACTATGAAGCTTGGATTTCGACCAAATAGCAGTCTACCCGACCAAGTTGCTAAGAAGCCCGGGGTCGACCAAATATTAGTGTGCCTTAAAATCAAATGGAAGCCCGGATGCGACTGGATAACCACTTAATTTCTTCTGAAGCCTGGATTTCGACAAGTTAAGAAGTAGGGAATTGTGAAGCCTGGATTCGACTGGATAGCAGTACAAGACACCATGAAGACTGGATTCGACCAGATAATGGTATGAAACATCGTGAAGCCTGGATTACGGCCAAATAGTGATACAAGACACTACAAAGCTTGGATTTCGACCAAATAGCAGTTTTACCTGACAATTACTAAGAAGCCCGGAGTATACCGGATATTAGTGTGCCCTAGATTCAAGTTGAAGCCCGGATGCAACCGGATAACAATTGAATTCCTTCTGAAGCCAGGATCACGACCAGATAAGAATTGAGAAATTGCAAAGCCTGGATTTAGATCGGATAGCAAGTTTAATCTCATCTCCCCAGTAAGTCACTATGAAGCCTGGATCACAACCAGATAATAGTTCATTTTCACCTCTTCGACTAAGAGATGATTCCCCAGTAGAATAACGGACGACCAAAGCTCCTAAAATTCAACTTTCTCTAAAGACAAAGACCAGCATTCCCCAGTGGAATCTTCCTCAACAACAAGTATACAGACTCTCGCTAAGGAATCTCTTAGGCGATCGACACTTCTTCTGATGGCATCTTTAAGCCCATCTTCCATCATCAGTCTCTAAATGGAATCTATAAGCCCATTCCCGACATTACAAGACGAGTACCACTTCATGCGAGTGCAAATTTATGGGCACTCTAGTGTTCAATCATCTTCCACCTTCAGATCATGAAAGGCAGACAAGCCAATATAAATCTCAGGTTTAAGAAGATTGAACATGGGCAGTTATTGTACCCCAAAATTTTCCCTCCCATATTTCTCAAAACATTTCAAGAGAGATCCTTAAGTTGCTCAAGGAAGTCCAAGGGTTGACCAGACAAACTCTCTCCTAAGGCAGTCTACCCCAAATTAGGGTTTCATGTTGCATCAAGATATTTGAGTCCAAGATATCCCAAATTCTCACTATTGTCCTAATATGTTCTCAAGATCATCCATGTTAAGTTTCAAGCCTTGCATAGGAAGTTTGCTCAGTCAATTACTCAAAGGCGTGAAAAATCGATTGTGCTAGGGCAAAAGTCAATTGTGGCCCACATACAGTCAAACTTCAAGATTTTTGGTCAACATCCTCATTTTGAAGTATTATTCATCATTTGATCAAGGGTTGATCATGATTCATCAAGGATTGCTCACAATTCATCAAAACCCAAAAGTTGCTAAATTAGGGTTTTGTAGGAAAAGTCAACTCAACTTTGACCAAGAATAACTTTCTCATGCTTTATGAGAAATGACCCATCCAAATCTCATTTTTAAGAGGATGCAATTCCCTACAATTCATCTTCAGCTCCCATGTTCAAAATATGCACTCACAAGAAGTTTTGAATTTGGACATTATAGGTCATTTTGAAAAGTCAACAAACACACCTTTTTTGTCAAAGCTTCATACATGAACATGTAATACCAAATTGAGATGTGACCGAAAGGGTTTCTAGAAGACATCTCAAGCTTTCTAAAAATTCCAAGAACACCTTGAAAGAGTCAAAATTGAGGAAGTTATACATTGGTTAAGTTGACCTTTTTTGCAAAATTGCCAAAAGTCAAAAGTGCCTCAAATTGCAATTTTTGCTAAATGGGCCTAACTTTTTGCACTTGTTTTGAGTTTGTAGCATGGTCCACGAGCCCTAGCTTTTCCCATTTGTCTTTATCTTATTTTTTCTATTTATTTTTATTTTTATTGCAATTAAATCAAATTAAATCAAAACAAATCATGAAAAAATCCAAATCATTGAAACCTCAAGATTTATGCACATTTCAGGTCCTATATCCAGCTAGCAAGTGAATCAATTTGTGCAAGGCATAGGTGGGAACAAAAAGATTGATTTTGGCCTATTTTTAGAAAGATTTTCAAGTGAATCAAATCAAGATCAAAAGCCATAATTGATAAATATTGAGAACACTTTTGCAATCCTAATTCAATTATTGGTATATAGGGTACAATTGCATACCAAAATCACAAGCTTTGGAGGCGTGAGAAGTCAGAACTGAATTCAAAAAAATCACTTAAAAGAGTTAGTTTGAATTACTAGTTAGAGGAAGATTCAAGGCAATTTGAAGCAGCTAATTCACTCATGGACCTTCTCTGAAGCAGATTCAATCGTTTGCCAACCCTCCAAGCCCAGAAACAGGACGTATAGCTATCACAGTTTGGCATATTTTTCAGATTCAATTATCCAATTTCTTGCATATTTATCATGTTTCAATAGCATATTCTGAATCCCTAACATGTTTGCAAGATGATAGTACCTTTTAATTACATTATTGCTAGTTGTATAGGAATCCACCATTGTTAGGGTTCTTTGTTATGTTTTGGGTTTTTCTTACATAGGTAAAATTGGGCCACAAGAAGGGCACCATCATGCTCAGCGGGCCAAGACGATTTGATTCATGGCATTAGATTTTGTTTATCGTGCATGTACTTGATTTTTCAATGTGAATGGTTTGTAGTGACGGACGTTTGTCCGTAGGTAAATTTCATTAAACCTTTTAGCAACGGAGAGAGGAAAGGGATGATGGCGTGGCAAGCTTCCATTGCTCCGTTTGAAAATTGGCGCGCTGAGTTAATATATTATGTTTTCTTAATGTTTAATTTTTGTTTTGTCCATGGTATACAACAAAGACACGCAGCTCAGTTGGTCAGTGGGAGAGAGAAAAATCCATAGGGCCTGGGTTCGATCCCCAGGTCCCCTTATTTCTTCATTGCATTTTTCTATACTTGATTCCATGTGCAGATTCCAAAGATGTCTACCATAGGCCATCAGCTAGCATCCACTGGATCTAAGGCAATTCAAATCCAACGCTTAGCACAAAGAGACCCATGATACGCCTTGGTCAACATGCAGCAGGGGATCCAAGAAGTCAAATGTGGGTCAATTGGTTTGGGCCCAGAATTGCTAGAGACACCTCTCTAAATTGTTGATTGCAGGCCCATATTCTTTTCCTTTTCATTTATAATTTCTTTTACTTATTTTATTAAATTATTTTTACTAACATAAAAATTAATTCTTTTTATCAAAAATCATAAAAATCAATATTTCACCAAATTAGATTTAGGTTTTTATATAAAAATTAATTAATTAGTTTATTTAATTTTAGGTAATTTTAAATTTCTTTTGTAAATAAATTAAAAACAATTAGAAAATTAGGGTTTTAGTTTAATTTAATTCTTATTTTATTTTTCTTAAAAAATAACAAAATATAAAAATAGGCCATGTAAATTATTTTCTCTAAATTAATTTAATTACTAATTAGATCTATATTTAATTTAAAATCCTTATTCGTTTTCTTAAAAAATAATCAAAAACAACCAAAATAATTTTTTTTTCTTTTAATTAGGTTAGACGGGGTCAAAACCCTATTTCTCTTTCGTTCTCTATTCGCGCGCGCTTTATTTATTTTTACCATATTGATGTAATTGCTCACAAGGTGTAATAGATTAATTAGGACTTTTTCGTTCATTTATCATTTTTTTACGGGTTGTTTTTTGGCTATGTAATTAATACCTGAAGCCTTGTAATAGCGTAGCTTATTTTCTGCATTTTAATATTCCGCAAATATTAACTGTTAGATGTATGGTAATAGGGATGCATGACAAGAATGTATGTAAACTTTAAAACGGTTAGCAAACCCTAAATGTGCAAAGATAATAAACTTGAAATTGAATCACTCGCACATGTGCACTCCCAGGGTATACTCTCACTTCGGTTGCCTTTGATAAACGATCATTAAGTATAGGGTATTTTAGTGGTCGCTCTTTTGTCTCAAAGATCAAAGTTGCCTCGGAAAGGTTGCCTCGAAATTGTCACCTTGAATATTGATCTTAAGACATTAGGGTTATTACTAAGACGTCCTAACATTGCTTTAGTGATCGTACGTCCCTTTCGAATTGACCCTTAAAACTCCAACGATGGTGCTACCTACTCACTAATAGTAGGATAGCGCTGTCTGAAGGAAACAAACATAGAACAATTATTTTTTCGAGTAGGTAGATGCTAGTAGGTAATTGCTTAAAACAAACAAAATTTTCCACACTTACACTCTTTTCAAACAATGTTTTCAAAAACAACTTCGTAACACTCTTGAAGACAGAAGCAAGGGTTAAATCGAAGTCAAACAAAAACTTTTTCAAATAAAACACACACGAGCAATTTTGAAAATGATGATCAAGTACCTAAGAGTCCGTAGAAAACTATGGATAAAAAGGGTGCTAATACCTTCCCTTTCTATAATCTACCCCACGTACTCAGAAAATCTCGAAAAAAGGAATTTTTCTATGCTTTTTTTCCTTTCCTTGTTGGATAAAATAAAAGTAGGTGGCGACTCTTTCTTACCGCGACATTTTGCAAATACAAATGCAAAATGCAAACCAGCATTTCAAATAGTTACGGTTCTGCCATCGTATCACAGTGTTCCACAACTAAAGTGAAACACAGTAGCCTCAAGCAAAAAATGAAAACTTTCCTCAAAGTACCTCGCACATTCAACAACCAAGTTAGTATTCCCATAAATAGAATAATGATTCACATAAGGGATGGATGATGATACCAAGATGAAATGAGAAAATATGATAGCAATTATCAAACATTAGTCATGATAGACAAAAGGAAACAGGCATATGCACAATTTTGTCAAAAGAATTAGAGGAATGTTGCTCCTTTCTATCACCATATTGAATTGGAAATTGAATATGAATCAAGGATCATGGGATCTTGAGAAGAATACAATCAAAGACCATGAAGGTCAGTAGCAACCACAATTCAATCATGCACAATTAATTCATCACAGCTCACAAGCATAATAGAAGAGGAATTCCACACAATGCATCAAAAGGATCAAACATTCAAACAAAGGGCATTAAGTGAAAAGACTTGAGTTTACATGGATAAACAGAACCAACATGATCATTAGGTGCTCAATCATAGGCCTCACTCAAGTTCATTAGCCATCAAATAAATTGCAACAAGATATGCAACATTAATTGGGTAGCTTCACTTCAAAAATACATCAAAAATAGAAACAAAGATCAATAATTCAAACCAAAAATTTCTTAGCATATTTGAAGTGTGTGGAAGTCAGAAAGCAAGCCTTAAGTTCATGAATGATTGAGGAAGGAATCAAATGTGGCCCAAAGTTCAAAACTAGTTGATCAAACTATCAAAACTAGACATGTTTTCAAAATAATTCATGGAAAAATATCAAACCAAGTCAAATAATTCAAGTAAAATGGTTTTCAGATGCTCAATACATTCATGAACCATAATAAAGACCTAAGTTCCATTAAAAATGCAGGGCATGATGATTTTGAAAATGAAACTTGCACAATAAGCAATAAAACCCTAATTTTTGACTTTTAATCTTAAATATTGATTAGATAAGCTCAAAATTCAAAAACAATTAGAACAAATATACATCAAACATGACAAAAATCAAGAGGTTAGAATACCGATTTTTCCATATTTTTTGAATTAAAGAAAATTCAAAAATAAAAATCAAATTTAAACAATTAATCAACTAAACAGATATTCACATCTCAAAATAAAACTCTAATAAAAAATCAGAAAAATATCCAACCAAAATTATATTCGAATATTAGAATTAAAAACACACAATCCTGATTTTTTGTGGAATTTTTGAATTAAAGGAAATATTATAATAAAAATCAAACAAACAATTAACAATTAAACTATTATTTAAAGGAAAAAATGCAAACCTTAGCCAAAAGTCACAAAAAGGTCAAAATAAAATTATATTCAGATTCTATGATAAAAAACAAAGTTGCATGACTTTTTTGATAATATTTGAATCAAAGGATGTATTAAAATAAAAATCAAAGAAACAATTAACAATTAAACTATTATTTAAAGGAAAAAATGCAAACCCTAACCAAAATCACAAAAAGGTCAAAATAAAATTATATTCAGATTCTATGATAAAAAACAAACTTGCATGATTTTTTTGAGAATTTTTGAATCAAAGGATGTATTAAAATAAAAATTATGAAACAAATATTTCAAATAAACTTATCAAATTAGATTTCTAATAAAAAAATAGAAAAAATGCTAAACAAATGTCAGAAGTAATTTATACATTATTTTATGAGTCCAAAATATTTTTGTGGAATTTTTAGGTCAAAAGAACTATTAAAACAAAAATAATCTTTAAATAAACAATCAATTAAACTTATAATTTTTTAAACCAATCAAAACATTTAAAAAAAAATCGCCTCATAGCTGCCATGGCCACTCTATTCCTAGTTCCTATGGAATTCACTCAAAGCTCCGGTTTTTGCTAAGTACGATGGAGTATCCTGTCCAAAACTCCATCTCTGCTCGTACGTCAGAAAAATTCAACCGTACACTGCTGATAGGAATCTGTGGGTCCATTTCTTTCAAGATAGTCTGTCAGGGACTCAGCTTGAATGGTTTTATCAATTGGAAGGAGCTAATGTCTGCAACTGGGAGGACCTTGCTGCTACTTTCTACAAGCAGTACCAGTAAAATGCCGACCTTTCTCCCACTCGTACTCAGCTTCAGAGTATGTCCATGGGTGCAAGCGAAGGTTTTAAGGACTACACTCAGAAGTGGAGAGATCTGGCTGGAAGAGTCCAACCCCCTCTGTCTGATAGGGAGTTAGTTGATATGTTTCTAGGGACTTTGTCTGGTCCATTTTTCAATCATCTGATCGGTAGTTCATCATCTGGGTTTACTGAATTGATTATGACTGTGGAGAGAGTAGAGGATGGTATCCAAAGTGGTAAGATACAGAAAGGTGCTTCATCAAGTACAGAAAATAAGCCTTTCAGGAAAGAAGTTAGTGCAGTTTACGGCTCGAGGAGCCAAAGAAGACCTAAGAACCGCCAAGCAGTAAATGTGGTAGTAATATCAAGACCTACAGTTGCCCCACAATGCAACAATCAACAAAGAATGGAGAGGCCACAGAGACAGTATACTCGACTTAATATGACCTTGTCTCAAATTTTACCAAAATTGTTAAAGACCAACCCGGTAACTCTGAGGGAAGCCCCAAAGAATCCCAGCACCACGTCTCCGCTGTATAATCCGAACGCTCGTTGTGCCTATCACTCTGATAGCCTGGGTCATGATACGAACAACTGCTGGGCTTTGAAGAATAAAGTACAAGATTTAATTGAAGCTAAAGAGATTTAGTTTGACGCTCCGGAGAAACCCAACGTCATAACTGCTCATATGCCCAAACATGATCAGGGAGTGAATGCAATTGAGGATGATGAAGAAGAGTCAGATATCGACAGCTAGATTTACCCGACTACCAACGGTGGCTTGAACAATTGGACGGCGAGGGATTTCGTGCCCGTTTCTTTTATTACACAGTAATAGACTTTTGTTTTTAGATTTGTAACAAACATTTTAAAACTTTACGACCCGGTTCCTTGCCCGAGGAACCTTGTCTTTGTTTGTGAGGGCTTATTATTTGTCATTTTCATATATCATCAATGACGCATTGGACATTTTCTTGCATTACAAATTTTTGCGCTCCCTATTTTTCTTTTCTATCTTGCACTTTATCAAAGCAGTTATTTGTCTTACACACACTCACATATCATAATGCACATCCACATCCACCCTGGATCCCACTGATAACGACTCTACTACTGTCGGTTATGACTTCGAAAATCCGATCAACCAAGCTGAGGACGAAGGTGAGGATTATTGTGAAGTGCCTGGGGAACTTTCTAGACTGTTACTACAGGAAGAAAGGGCCATACAGCCTCATGAAGAGCCAGTGGAATCAGTGAATTTGGGTACGGAGGAAGACAGGAAAGAGGTCAAGATAGGTTCAAATCTGGAGTCTTGTGTCAAGTAACGGTTGATACAGATGCTACGCGACTATGTTGAGATCTTCGCTTGGTCTTATGATGATATGCCTGGTTTAGACACTGACATTGTGGTACACCGCCTGCCAACCAAAGAAGACTTCCCTCCGGTAAAACAGAAGGTTTTCCGTATGCGCCCCGAGATGTCTGAGAAAATTAAAGTTGAGGTCATGAAACAGTTTGACGCCGGATTTCTAGCTGTTACTTCTTACCCGCAGTGGGTTGCTAACGTGGTTCAGGTGCCGAAGAAGGATGGTAAGGTATGGATGTGTGTGGACTATAGAGATCTGAAATGGGCGAGCCCCAAAGATGATTTCCCACTGCCTCACATTGATGTTCTGGTCGACAACACCGCACAGCATAAGGTCTTCTCCTTTATGGATGGTTTTTCCGGTTACAATCAGATTAAGATGGCTCCCGAAGACATGGAGAAGACAACCTTCGTTACGCAGTGGGGAAATTTCCGTTACAAGGTAATTCCTTTCGGGTTGAAGAATGATGGGGCAACTTATCAGCGCACCATGGTCGCTTTGTTCGATGACATGATTCACCATGGGATTGAGGTTTACGTCGATGACATGATTGCATGGTCCCAGACTGAAGAAGAACACCTTGACCATCTCCAGAAACTGTTCGACAGGTTGAAGATGTACAAGCTGAGGTTAAACCCGAACAAGTTCACCTTCGGGGTGAGGTCTGGTAAGCTGTTGGGTTTCGTCGTTAGCGATAAAGGTGTTCAAGTGGATCCTGCAAAGGTGAAGGCTATACAGGAGATGTCGGATCCTCGAACAGAAAAGGAAGTCATTGGCTTTTTGGGACGGTTGAATTACATTTCCCGATTCATTTCACATCTGACTTCTACTTGTGAGCCAATCTTCAAGCTGCTGAAGAAATATCAAGTAGTAAAATGGAATGATGAATGTCAGGCCGCTTTCGAAAGGATCAACGAATATCTCCAAGAGCCACCTATTTTAATGCCTTCAGTTGAAGGGAGACCTTTGATCTTATACTTGACCATACTAGACAATTCAATGGGGTGCGTGTTGGGGCAACATGACGAGTCTGGCCGAAAAGAGCATGCTATTTACTACCTTAGCAAAAAGTTTACCGACTGCGAGACCTGATACTCGTTGCTTGAGAAAACTTGCTGCACTTTGGCATGGGCTGCTCGCGGGCTGAGACAGTATATGCTGACTCACACTACCCTGTTGATATCAAAGATGGACCCAATCAAGTATATCTTCGAAAAGCCTGCCTTGTCCGGAAGAATATCAAGATGGGAGATGATCTTAACTGAGTATGACATCCAATACACAACCCAAAAAGCAATCAAGAGGAGTGTGTTGGCGGATCATTTGGCGCATCAGGCCATGGATGATTACCAATCTATGAATTTCGAGTTCCCAGATGAGAACATCATGTTGGTGACCGACTGTGAAAAACCTGGACTAAATGAAGGACCTGAGGAAGGATCCCGATGGTCTATGTATTTTGACGGAGCTTCAAACGCGTTGGGTAATGGCCTCGACGACGTGATCATATCTTCTAAAGGCTGTTATACTCCGTTCACCGCCCGATTATGTTTTAACTGCACCAATAATATGGCGGAGTATGAAGCGTGCATCCTGGGCCTTCGAGTAGCTATTGACTTAAGGATTAAGTTCTTGAGTGTATTCAGAGATTCTGCTCTCGTGATCAGTCAGATCAAAGGCGAGTGGGATACGAAGCACCCAAATCTTATTCCTTACAAGGAGTATGTACTAAAATTGCTTCCACACTTCGAGTAGATAACCTTTGAACATTTCCCCAGAGAGGAGAACCAGTTAGCGGACGCGCTAGCTACCATGTCTTCTACGTTCAAGGTCATGTGGGACAATGAAGCTCCCCAGATTACCATCGAAAGGTTGGATGAACCCGCACATTGCTATGACATTGAAATTGAAGAGGTAGCAGATAAACCCTGGTTTCATGAGGTAAAAAGGTATCTTGAGGCTCAGGAATACCCTGAGGGTGCATCTGTTAATGATAAGAAGTTTTTAAGAAGGTTTGCGGCGAAGTTCTTCATCAACAATGGCATTCTATATAAACGTAACCATGACTCAACCTTACTGCGATGTGTGGATAAGAACGAGGCAGAAAGGATCATGGCAGAGTCACATGAAGGTACTTTCGGAACTCATTCCAGTGGACATACTATGGCAAAGAAAATCCTACGGGCAGGATATTATTGGTCTACTATGGAAGCCGATTGTTATCAGCATTCTCGGACTTGTCATAAGTGCCAATTCTATGCTGATAAGGTGCATGTACCTCCATTTCCTCTGAACGTCTTGGCAGCTCCTTGGCATTTTGCAATGTAGGGCATCGACATGATTGGTGAGATCAGGCCTATTGCATCTAACGGGCATCGTTTCATTCTGGTAGCTATTGATTACTTTACAAAGTGGGTTGAGGCGGCTTCCTTTGCTACAGTAACCAAGAATGTTGTGGCGCGATTCATCCGACACAATCTGATCTGTCGATACGGTGTACCAGAGAGGATCATTACGGACAATGGTACCAATCTCAACAATACAATGATCATCGAGCTCTGCAAGCAGTTTAAGATACAGCATCACAACTCTTCTCCTTACCGGCCGAAGATGAATGGGGTTGTTGAAGCGGATAATAAGAACATCAAGAAGATTGTGCAGAAGATGACAGTGACATATAAAGACTAGCATGAGATGTTACCATTCACTCTTCATGGGTACCGTACCTCAGCACGGAAGTCAACAAGGGAAACACCCTATTCTTTTTTTATGGCATGGAGGCAGTCTTACCCATTGAAGTCCAGATACCCTCTCTTCGGATTATGAAGGATGCATGTTTGAGCGAAGACAATTTGATTCAGACCCGACTTGATCAACTTAACTTAATTGATGAGAAGAGACTTACTGCTATTTGTCATGGTCAGACGTATCAAAAGCGAATGATCAAGGCATTTAACAAGAAAGTCAAACGACAAGAGTATCAAGTTGTGGATCTGGTGATCAAGCGCATCATACTGCCACAAGGTGATCCCAGGGGCAAATGGACCCCTACGTACGAGGGGCCATTTGTGGTTAAGAACATTTTCTCATGAGGAGCTATGATTCTAACCACCATGGATGGTGATGACCTTCCTCACCCCTTCAATGCAGACATAGTGAAAAAATACTACGCATAATCAAAGACCTGCTAGGTTGACAGGCCTAGGAAAAAATAAGGGCTTCCCGGCGAACCAAAAGGGTTTGGGCAAAAGTAAGGGATGAAAATGAAAAAAACTGTACACCCGACAAGTCGAAAACCCGAAAAGGTGGCTTGGGTAAAAAAGGGTATCCCGGTGGACTGAAAACCCGAAAGGGCGGTCAAAGAAAATATTAGGGATTAAACTGTAACACTATGTCTCATTAGATCATCTTGCAACCAGACTTCAGTATCAACTATCAAGCTCGGATGGCGCCAATCAATCTGATCTACCTTCAACCAAGTAGCAAAGTGATGAGATGCTCGAAGATATAAAGGCAATAGCAGAGTTGGAACCCAGTCGGATTGTTCACATAGCTGTTTTTCTTTGTTTTTCACAAATTGTATAATTCATATTTCAACGACATTATCTTACTAGGACATCGGCCTTCTGTACAAAGCGCCTATTACAGGCAAACTTCAAAATCAATACAATTCATTTTACAACAAATTTCAAAATTGTTTTTCTTTTTCTGTTTTGTTTTGTAAGAACATCCAATGATTCATTTTTGATATATTCCTTTGAAAATAATTGTTGCTCATAAATATTTACATGCGAAACAAAAGACAATTACTCGTAATTTTAGAAACAGGGGCAAACAGAAATGTCCAGACCTTACAGTGGCTCTATTCACCAGGTACATGGATAGACCCAGCTGAACAAAATGACTAATAATATATACACTCCCTGCAGAGTAAGAAAAAAGACAATGATGTTAGCTTTCCCGAACAGGACACAACTCTCCCCGCTGAGGTTCGCAATCACGAATGAGTCGGTAAAATTCTCCCCAAGCAGAGTTCATATTTCACCAACAATGGAAGACCATCCCCAGTGGATTTTATTTCTTCTACAAATAGAAGGTTTATCCCCGACAGAGTTTATCATTTCCAGCAACAGTAATTCATCCCCAGCCGAGGTTATTGCCCCAAATCAGTGGATCTTCTGACAGAGTATCTCTTCCCCACAGAGTCATTCTCTCACCAATGTATTCTCCAGCAGGATTATTCTCCCAATCATCTTTGGTCGTTATCCCCAGCGAGCGAAACTCTTCATATTCTCCAGCAGCAATCCGAGATTTATTTTCCCCAGCTAAAGAACACCATAAAAACATTACACATCCATACATCATGACATGCATATACGCATCATACAGCACAATCTCATTTATTTTGAGAACATCATTACTCAATACATGTCATGCATCATGGCATTACATACGACTAATTCTTTACATTTCAGGAAAAGATACAATCAAATTCTCTTAAAGTTCAAGCTATGAAGGCCAGGTACGACCGGATAGTATCTTGATTACTCCATCATATTGTGAAGCCCGAAGAATGACCGAATAACGGTATCCGAATATCGCGAAGCCTGGATTACGACCAGATAGTGGTATCTCTTAAAAGCAAGCTATGAATCTCGGATTCGACTGGATAATAGTTTAATCCCCAACAAGCCGAGAAGCCCGGATTACGACCGGATAACAGCTTAGCAAGTTACGGTGAAGCCTGGATTACGACCAGATAGCAGTACGAGATGTCATGAAGCCTGGATTTTACCAGATAGTGGCATATCATAAACACAACCCGTGAAGCCCAGACTCGATCGAATAATAGCTCAACAAGTTATTGTGAAGCCTGGATTACGACCAGATAGCAATGCAAGTTTCTTTGAAGCCTGGATTAAGACTAGATAGCAGCCAAGAATACTACGAAGCCTAGAGTCGACCAGATAGTGGTATATCTTTAATGCAAGTTATGAAGCATGGGTTCGACCAGATAGTATCTTGATTTCTCCGAATGTTATGAAGCCTAGATTCGACCAGATAATGGTATATTACATCGTGAAGCCTGGATTACAACCAGATAGCGGTAAAAGACATTGAATCCTGGATTACGACCATATAACAGTAAGGGATACTGTGAAGCTTGGATTTCGACCAAATAGCAGTCTACCCGACCAAGTTGCTAAGAAGCCCGGGGTCGACCAAATATTAGTGTGCCTTAAAATAAAATGGAAGCCCGAATGCGACTGGATAACCACTTAATTTCTTTTGAAGCCTGGATTTCGACAAGTTAAGAAGTAGGGTATTGTGAAGCCTGGATTCGACTGGATAGCAGTACAAGACACCATGAAGACTGGATTCGACCATATAATGGTATGAAACATCGTGAAGCATGGATTACGGCCAAATAGCGATACAAGACACTACGAAGCTTGGATTTCGACCAAATAGCAGTTTTACCTGACAATTACTAAGAAGCCCGGAGTATACCGGATATTAGTGTGCCCTAGATTCAAGTTGAAGCCCGGATGCAACCGGATAAAATTGAATTCCTTCTGAAGCCAGGATCACGACCAGATAAGAATTGAGAAATTGCAAAGCCTGGATTTAGACCGGATAGCAAGTTTAATCTCATCTCCCCAGTAAGTCACTATGAAGCCTGGATCACGACCAGATAATAGTTCATTTTCACCTCTTCGACTAAGAGATGATTCCCCAGTAGAATAACGGACGACCAAAGCTCCTAAAATTCAACTTTCTCTAAAGACAGAGACCAGCATTCCCCAGTGGAATCTTCCTCAACAACAGGTATACGGACTCTCGCTAAGGAATCTCTTAGGCGATCGACACTTCTTCTGATGGTATCTTTAAGCCCATCTTCCGTCATCAGTCTCTAAATGGAATCTATAAGCCCATTCCCGACATCACAAGATGAGTACCACTTCATGCGAGTGCAAATTTCTGGGCACTCTAGTGTTCAATCATCTTCCACCTTCAGATCATGAAAGGCAGACAAGCCAATATAAATCTCAGGTTTAAGAAGATTGAACAGGGGCAGTTATTGTACCCCAAAATTTTCCCTCCCAGATTTCTCAAAACATTTCAAGAGAGATCCTCAAGTTGCTCAAGGAAGTCCAAGGGTTGACCAGACAAAGTCTCTCCTAAGGCAGTCTACCCCGAATTAGGGTTTCATGTTGCATCAAGATATTTGAGTCCAAGAGATCCCAAATTATCACTATTGTCCTAATATGTTCTCAAGATCATCCATGTCAAGTTTCAAGCCTTGCATAGGAAGTTTGCTCAGTCAATTACTCAAAGGCGTGAAAAATCGATTGTGCTAGGGCAAAAGTCAACTGTGGCCCACATACAGTCAAACTTCAAGATTTTTGGTCAACATCCTCATTTTGAAGTATTATTCATCATTTGATCAAGGGTTGATCATGATTCATCAAGGATTGCTCACAATTCATCAAAACCCAAAAGTTGCTAAATTAGGGTTTTGTAGGAAAAGTCAACTCAACTTTGACCAAGAATAACTTTCTCATGCTTTATGAGAAATGACCCATCCAAATCTCATTTTGAAGAGGATGCAATTCCCTACAATTCATCTTCATCTCCCAATTTCAAAATATGCACTCACAAGAAGTTTTGAATTTGGACATTATAGGTCATTTTGAAAAGTCAACAAAAACACCTTTTTTGTCAAAGCTTCATACATGAACATGTAATACCAAATTGAGATGTGACCAAAAGGGTTTCTAGAAGACATCTCAAGCTTTCTAAAAAGTCCAAGAACACCTTGAAAGAGTCAAAATTGAGGAAGTTATACATTGGTTAAGTTGACCTTTTTTGCAAAATTGCCAAAAGTCAAAAGTGCCTCAAATTGCAATTTTTGCTAAATGGGCCTAACTTTTTGCACTTGTTTTGAGTTTGTAGCATGGTCCACGAGCCCTAGCTTTTCCCATTTGTCTTTATCTTATTTTTTCTATTTATTTTGATTTTTATTGCAATTAAATCAAATTAAATCAAAACAAATCATGAAAAAATCCAAATCATTGAAACCTCAAGATTTGTGCACATTTCAGGTCCTATATCCAGCTAGCAAGTGAATCAATTTGTGCAAGGCATAGGTGGGAACAAAAAGATTGGTTTTGGCCTATTTTTAGAAATATTTTCAAGTGAATCAAATCAAGATCAAAAGCCATAATTGATAAATATTGAGAACACTTTTGCAATCCTGATTCAATTATTGGTATATAGGGTACAATTGCATACCAAAATCACAAGCTTTGGAGGCGTGAGAAGTCAGAACTGAATTCAAAAAAATCACTCAAAAGAGTTAGTTCGAATTACTAGTTAGAGGAAGATTCAAGGCAATTTGAAGCAGCTAATTCACTCCTGGACCTTCTCTGAAGCAGATTCAATCGTTTGCCAGCCCTCCAAGCCCAGAAACAGGACGTATAACTATCACGGTTTGGCATACTTTTCAGATTCGATTATCCAATTTCTTGCATATTTATCATGTTTCAATAGCATATTCTGAATCCCTAACATGTTTGCAAGATGATAGTACCTTTTAATTACATTATTGCTAGCTGTATAGGAATCCACCATTGTTAGGGTTCTTTGTTGTGTTTTGGGTTTTTCTTACATAGGTAAAATTGGGCCACAAGAAGGGCACCATCATGCTCGGCGGGCCAAGACGATTTGATTCATGGCATTAGATTTTGTTTATCGTGCATGTACTTGATTTTTCAATGTGAATGGTTTGTAGTGACGGACGTTTGTCCGTAGGTAAATGTCATTAAACCTTTTAGCAACGGAGAGAGGAAAGGGATGATGGCGTGGCAAGCTTCCATTGCTCTGTTTGAAAATTGGCGCGCTGAGTTAATATATTATGTTTTCTTAATGTTTAATTTTTGTTTTGTCCATGGTATACAACAAAGACACGCAGCTCAGTTGGTCAGTGGGAGAGAGAAAAATCCATAGGGTATGGGTTCGATCCCCAGGTCCCCTTATTTCTTCATTGCATTTTTCTATACTTGATTCCATGTGCAGATTCCAAAGATGTCTACCATAGGCCATCAGTTAGCATCCACTGGATCTAAGGCAATTCAAATCCAACGCTTAGCACAAAGTGACCCATGATATGCCTTGGTCAACATGCAGCAGGGGATCCAAGAAGTCAAATGTGGGTCAATTGGTTTGGGCACAGAATTGCTACAGACACCTCTCTAAATTGCTGATTGCAGGCCCATATTCTTTTCCTTTTCATTTATAATTTCTTTTACTTATTTTATTTAATTATTTTTACTAACATAAAAATTAATTCTTTTTATCAAAAATCATAAAAATCAATATTTCACCAAATTAGATTTAGGTTTTTATATAAAAATTAATTAATTAGTTTATTTAATTTTAGGTAATTTTTAATTTCTTTTGTAAATAAATTAAAAACAATTAGAAAATTAGGGTTTTAGTTTAATTTAATTCTTATTTTCTTTTTCTTAAAAAATAACAAAATATAAAAAGAGGCCATGTAAATTATTTTCTCTAAATTAATTTAATTACTAATTAGATCTATATTTAATTTAAAATCCTTATTCTTTTTCTTAAAAAATAATCAAAAACAACCAAAATAATTTTTTTTTCTTTTAATTAGGTTAGACGGGGTTAAAACCCTGTTTCTCTTTCGTTCTCTATTCGCGCGCGCTTTATTTATTTTTACCATATTGATGTAATTGCTCACAAGGTGTAATAGATTAATTAGGACTTTTTCGTTCATTTATCATTTTTTTACGGGTTGTTTTTTGGCTATGTAATTAATACCTGAAGCCTTGTAATAGCGTAGCTTATTTTCCGTATTTTAATTTTTCGCAAATATTAACTGTTAGATGTATGATAATAGGGATGCATGACAAGAATGTATGTAAACTTTAAAACGGTTAGCAAACCCTAAATGTGCAAAGATAATAAACTTGAAATTGAATCACTCGCACATGTGCACTCCCAGGGTATACTCTCACTTCGGTTGCCTTCGATAAACGATCATTAAGTATAGGGTATTTTAGTGGTCGCTATTTTGTCTCAAAGATCAAAGTTGCCTCGGAAAGGTTGCCTCGAAATTGTCACCTTGAATATTGATCTTAAGACATTAGGGTTATTACTAAGACGTCCTAACATTGCTTTAGTGATCGTACGTCCCTTTCGAATTGACCCTTAAAACTCCAACGACGGTGCTACCTACTCACTAATAGTAGGATAGCGCTGTCTGAAAGAAACAAACATAGAACAATTATTTTTTCCAGTAGGTAGATGCTAGTAGGTAATTGCTTAAAACAAACAAAATTTTCCACACTTACACTCTTTTCAAACAATGTTTTCAAAAACAACTTCGTAACACTCTTGAAGACAGAAGCAAGGGTTAAATCGAAGTCAAACAAAAACTTTTTCAAATCAAACACACACAAGCAATTTTGAAAATGATGATCAAGTACCTAAGAGTCCGTAGAAAACTATGGATAGAAAGGGTGCTAATACCTTCCCTTTCTATAATCTACCCCCCGTACTCATAAAATCTCGAAAAAAGGAATTTTTCTATGCTTTTTTTCCTTTCCTTGTTGGATAAAATAAAAGTAGGTGGCGACTCTTTCTTACCGCGACATTTTGCAAACACAAATGCAAAACGCAAACCAGCATTTCAAATAGTTACGGTTCTGCCATTGTATCACAGTGTTCCACAAATAAAGTGAAACACAATAGCCTTAAGCCAAAAATGAAAACTTTCCTCAAAGTACCTCGCACATTCCACAACCAAGTTATTATTCCCATAAATAGAATGATGATTCACATAAGGGATGGATGATGATACCAAGATGAAATGAGAAAATATGATAGAAATTATCAAACATTAGTCATGATAGACAAAAGGAAACAGGCATATGCACAATTTGGTCAAAAGAATTAGAGGAATGTTGCTCCTTTCTATCACCATATTGAGTTGGAAATTGAATATCAATCAAGGATAATGGGAGGTTGAGAAGAATACAATCAAAGACCATGAAGGTCAGTAGCAACAACAATTCAATCATGCACAATTAATTCATCACAACTCACAAGCATAATAGAAGAGGAATTCCACACAATGCATCAAAAGGATCAAACATTCAAACAAAGGGCATTAAGTGAAAAGACTTGAGTTTGCATGGATAAACAGAAACAACATGATCATTAGGTGCTCAATCATAGGCCTCACTCAAGTTCATTGGCCATAAAACAAATTGCAACAAGATATGCAACATTAATTGGGTAGCTTCACTTCAAAAATACATCAAAAATAGAAACAAAGATCAATAATTAAAACCAAAAATTTCTTAGCATATTTGAAGTGTGTGGAAGTCAGAAAGCAAGCCTTAAGTTCATGAATGATTGAGGAAGGAATCAAATGTGGCCCAAAGTTCAAAACTAGTTGATCAAACTATCAAAACTAGACAAGTTTTCAAAATAATTCATGGAAAAATATCAAACCAAGTCAAATAATTCAAGAAAAATGGTTTTCAGATTCTAAATAAATTCATGAACCATAATCAAGACCTAAGTTCCATTGAAAATGCGGGGCATAATGATTTTGAAAATGAAACTTGCACAGTAAGCAACAAAACCCTAATTTTTGACTTTTAATCTTAAATATTGATTAGATAAGCTCAAAATTCAAAAACAATTAGAACAAATATACATTAAACATGACAAAACTCAAGAGGTCAGAATACCGATTTTTCCATATTTTTTGAATTAAAGAAAAGTCAAAAATAAAAATCAAATTTAAATAGTTAATCAACTAAACAAATATTCACATCTCAAAATAAAACTCTAATAAAAAATCAGAAAAATATCCAACCAAAATTATATTCGAATATTAGAATTAAAAACACACAATCCTGATTTTTTGTGGAATATTTGAATTAAAGGAAATATTAAAATAAAAATCAAACAAACAATTAACAATTAAACTATTATTTAAAGGCAAAAATGCAAACCCTATCCAAAATCACAAAAAGGTCAAAATAAAATTATATTCAGATTTTATGATAAAAAACAAACTTGCATGATTTTTTTGATAATTTTTGAATCAAAGGATGTATTAAAATAAAAATCAAAGAAATAATTAACAATTATACTATTATTTAAAGGGAAAAATCCAAACCCTAGGAAAAAGTCACAAAAAGGTCAAAATAAAATTATATTCAGATTCTATGATAAAAAAAAAACTTTCATGATTTTTTTGAGAATTTTTGAATCAAAGGATGTATTAAAATAAAAACTATGAAACAAATATTTCAAATAAACTTCTCAAATTAGATTTCTAATCAAAAATAGAAAAAATACTAAACAAATGTCAGAAGCAATTTCTACATTATTTTATGAGTCCAAAATATTTTTGTGGAATTTTTAGGTCAAAAGAACTATTAATACAAAAATAATCTTTAAATAAACAATCAATTAAACTTATAATTTTTTAAACCAATCAAAACATTTAAAAAAAATTCCAATAAAATTACACAAGATAGTAGAAATTATTTTAGAGTTGTGATAATGTTTTCAGAATTTTTCAAATTGTTTTGATCAGGTAACAAAAATTAGAAAATCAATTGAAAACAAAATATAAACTAAATATTCAAAAATACAAATGGACCGTTCAGATGATGACACCTCATCATCCCTATCTCCAGCCAAACCAGAAAACGCGCGCACCTATCAGCTTGCACCCTAACTTCAGTCCTTCCAAACAAACTCGTTTCTCAACCATTTTTCATCAAATCAAGTGCAAATTAAAGTTAACATGGGCAAGGAATCAAACACAATTCAAATCACATCAAATAGACAGCCATGGATCTAGAAATCTCAGCATGAAATTTTCAAAAACTCACTGAAAATCCAGAGTTACAGAGATTTTAAACGCGCATTACAGACCAAAAGAAACCTCAAATTTCTTCAGAATCATTCATATAACATCCACAAACAGATATTCATGCTTAATTTCAACAATAAACGGCTACATTTCAAAAATCGAAGTTGGATGATCCTACCTCAATTCAAAATCTGAAAGATCAATTCTCTTGCTTCAGATGCGATACAAAGCTTACTTTAGCTTCCTTAGCACTTGAGGTTGAAGAAGCAAGAAGAAAAACTCCAAATGCACCACTGAAACTTGAGATTCGAAAAAAAATGCAGCTATGGAAATTCTGAATTCAGATCTAGAATTAGGAAGTTTTGAGCTCTCTCTCTCACCTTCAGTGCTTGCTTCTCATTATATATGGTATGTGGAATAGGTTTTTCAAGAGAAATGGGCTTCAAAATGAGTGCATTGCCCAATTGGAATTTTTGCTATGTTGAAAATTGAAATTCTGAACATGCCAATGCCTCGTGCGATTTTCCTTATTTCAATTGCCTTTGGGGCCTTTCTCACTCAGATTTTGATCCACCAAATCTCTGCCCTTGATTCCTTATGATGAGCTTATGCTAGTGTTTTTGCAAATTTGGCAAATTTGTGATTTTTTCAATCCAACAAGTGCAAAACCAAATGAGGCACGAAATGGTGAGTGTGATGGGCTTCAGCATGTCACAAATTTTTCCTGGGCTTGATTAGAAGCAATAGGAATGGCTAAAACTTGAGTTTGCAAGAAATGGCCATTTTGCAAATTTGTCAAAATTCAATAAAATGCCTCAAAATTCCAAAGTCTATAACTTGCTCATATTTTTGAATTTTGACAAAAATGAATACAATTTGGAAAGGTATTGAAAAGATATATAATCCCTTAGTTTTTAGTTTTGGCAATTGAATCCATTAAGGTCCTCAAAATTTAACATGAAATTCACTAAATTTGGAAAATGACCTATGATTTTGTGACTTCCAAGTTTGATAACTCTGGACTCTTTTCCAATTTGGACATGAAACCAAAAGGAGATGAAAGACCATCCTCTTATCTTTACAAGCATACTTCATTTGTATTTTTTTGATCAAAGGTGAATAAAATGTGAATTTTTGAAATTAAGTCCTCATTTTCCAAAATTATAAACTTTTAGGGTTTCTTCATGAACAAGTTTCAACCCAAACCTCAATATTTTGAATCCAATGATCAAAATGGACTTGAAATATGAAAAGTTCACCCTTGAATTGATGGTTGACCAAAAATTCCCTTGGTCAACCTTGACTTTGACTGATTTTGACCAAAATGACCATTTTGCCCCTATTCATCAATTGATCCACTTCCCTTCAAAATTGATGATCAAAACTTAAAACATATGATATTCCAAACATATATAGGCCATGTACAAAGTTTCACTTCAAAATTCTCAAGAAATATTGATGAAATCCCAAACCCTAGTTTGGGTTAACACCTCAGGAGACTGAAGAATCTTCTTTAACACTTCAAATCCTCTGGGCATCTTAGCCAATTTCTTGTACAAAGACTTTTCAAATACCAATGAGATGTTATAGATTCCAAATCAATACTTGTACATTGATCAATAGCCTTGATCAAGCAAAACCGCAATTTGACTGGTGAATCAAAAGAGAGATTCCTCTTATACACAAACACAAACTTCAATCATCTGATGATCCAAAGAGATGGATAAAACATACTGAGATATGCAATAACTTTTGAGCTTGAAATATCCAGAGGTTTAGATGATAAGGTTATACTTGAGAAACTTGTCAATGCAATCAACCCTCAAGGCTTGAGGAAGACTTGATAACCAAAGTACTTTGATCCCATCACAATGTATGAATGCAATGCAATATGATATACATGATGAAACATAAGCCAAAATCAAGAGGGTAAATTTTGGGGTGCAACAGCTTCGGATGTAATGAGTCATCGAGAAACGGTTTCCCCAGTGAAGTCGCCAGTTGAAACAGCCCGGCCGGAACCTGTCATCTGGATGTAATGATACATCAATGAAGCCGCCACCGAACGTCTTTTATCCCGCCGAAAGGGAAAGGTAAACATCGACAAAACTTGAAAAGGTAGAAATCACGGCCTTCCGACCGAGAGATTGGGTAAGGGAGTCTGTAACGCGAGGGGAAGGTTTTAGCACCCCACACGCCCGTAGTACTCTACAGTATCCACTCTTGTTGTCTAATCTAATGGGTGTGGTCAAAACCTATGTCTATGGCTTAAAACTGAAAAAGGAATGCATGCGAAAGAAAAAGAAAAACAATGTAGGGAAAATAAAATATGTGCTCGGTTGGGCCCTACCCCTTTGCCTATGTATCCCTTTAAGGAATTAGAGCAGCCGTAGTTCGGCTTATGTATTTTGGTTGGTTTGTGATTTTTATTTAAGAAGACAAAAAAAATTATAAAAAAAAAACAGTCAAGATGGCAAAACATCGAATGAAACAACAAACAAATGAGATGGTCAAACATCGACTAAATAATAACATAGTAATATGTCACTGATGGTGAAACATCGAATGATAAAACGGATGACAAAACATCACACCTAACAATGATATTGAGAATCAAAGTAAGATAACAAACATGTGCGATGGCGAAACATCGACTTCAAACAAATGTGCGATGGCGAAACATCGGCTAAAAGATAACAAGATATCATGTAAAAGATGGAAACACATTAATAAAACAGATGACGAAACATCACACCTAACCATGATATTGAGAATCAAAGTAGGATAACAAACATGTGCGATGGCGAAAAATCGGCTTCAAATAAATGTGTGATGGAGAAACATCGGCTAAAAGGTTTAAAAGCAAAGCCAAGAGGCGCACAAACAAATAAGATTGATTTGTATCTTTTATTTTGAAGAAGGGTTGGAGTTTATTAGAGATGTTTTATGATTTTCCAAGAAAACCATTTTTCTTTTAAGATGCAAAATGCAAAGGAAAGGAAAACAACTAAGGGAGACTATCCTAATCTTTAGCCCTAATGTTATCATACAATGATTGATCCTAAGGTTGAGGATAAAGGAACTTCCTATCCTATGTTAGCATACATGGATTCCTATCTTAGTCAACATGTCAAAGGAAGCTTAACAAACCTATCCTATAGGGAACAGGCATTGAGAGCGAAGTCGTGATCTCAATTTTTCTAAATTGAGTGACTCATCGATCAACAATTAAAGAAGAAAAACAATAAACATCCTATAGGGAACATGCACTGAGAGCGAAGTCGTGATCTCAATCTCTAAATTGAGTGACTCATCGATCAACAATTAAAGAAGAAACACAATAAACATCCTATAGGGAACATGCACTGAGAGCGAAGTCGTGATCTCAATTTCTAAATTGAGTGACTCATCGATCAAAAGTTAAAGAAACAAACACAACACATTTATCAGACAAAAACCAGAGGGCCTTCTGACATATATCAACAATAGAGGTACCATCATGAAATATAGAACTATGAAAATAGAAGAAAGGAAATAGTGCAATACCAAACGGATAACTATCCGTAGCAACTGAGCAAGAATAAAAGAAACCCAGAGAAGTTCAAGCAAGCTGGAATCAGTAGAAAAATCAAGTCAGAAATTACGCCATCGGGATGTAGGTAATGAGATTATCAGATATGAACAGATCCCATGGGCAATGTATAAAATTCACAATCACATGTATATGTCCTGCATATACTATAAAATATGCCAAATACAAGAGTAGTGCCAATATAATAAAGTGTGTTCCACAAATAATTGGAAACACAGTAGCCTTAAGCCAAAAATGAAAACTTTCCTCAAAGTACCTCGCACATTCATAACCAAGTTAGTATTCCCATAATTAGAATGATGATGATACCAAGATGAAATGAGAAAATATGATAGCAATTATCAAACATTAGTCATGATAGAAAAAAGGAAACAAGCATATGCACAATTTGGTCAAAAGAATTAGAGGAATGTTGCTCCTTTCTATCACCATATTGAGTTGACAATTGAATATCAATCAAGGATCATGGGAGCTTGAGAAGAATAAAATCAAAGACCATGAAGGTAAGTAGCAACCACAATTAAATCATGCACAATTAATTCATCACAGCTCACAAGCACAATAGAAGAGGAATTCCACACAATGCAGCAAAAGGTTCAAACATTCAAACATAGGGCATTAAGTGAGAAGACTTGAGTTTACATGGATAAACAGAAACAACATGATCATTAGGTGCTCAATCATAGGCCTCACTCAAGTTCATTGGCCATCAAACAAATTGCAACAAGATATGCAACATTAATTGGGTATGTTCACTTCAAAATTACATCAAAAATAGAAACAAGGATCAATAATTCAAACCAAAAATTTCTTAGCATCTTTGAAGTGTGTAGAAGTCAGAAAGCAAGCATTAAGTTCATGAATGATTGAGGAAGGATTCAAATGTGGCCCAAAGTTCAAAACTAGTTGATCAAACTATCAAAAGTAGACATGTTTTCAAAATAATTCATGGAAAAATATCAAACCAAGTCAAATAATTCAAGAAAAATGGTTTTCAGATCCTCAATACATTCACGAACCATAATCAAGACCTAAGTTCCATTGAAAATGTAGGGCATAATGATTTTGAAAATGAAACTTGCAAAATAAGTAACAAAACCCTAATTTTTTACTTTTAATCATAAATATTGATTAGATAAGCTCAAAATTCAAAAACAAATCAGAACAAATATACCTAAAACATGACAAAACTCAAGAGGTTAGAATACCTATTTTTCCATATTTTTTGAATTAAAGAAAAGAAAAAAAATCAAATTCAAACAATTAATCAACTAAACAAATATTCACATCTCAAAATAAAACTATAATAACAAATCAGAAAAATATCCATCCAAAATTATATTCAAATATTAGATTTAAAAACACACATACCTTATTTTTTGTGGAATTTTTGAATTAAAGGAAATATTAAAATAAAAATCAAATAAACAATTAACAATTAAAGGCAAAAATGCAAACCCTAGCCAAAAGTCACAAAAAGGTCAAAATAAAATTATATTCAGATTCTATGATAAAAAAAAACTTGCATGATTTTTTTGAGAATTTTTGAATCAAAGGATGTATTAAAATAAAAATCAAACAAACAATTAACAATTAAACTATTATTTAAAGGCAAAAATGCAAACCCTAGCCAAAAGTCACAAAAATGTCAAAATAAAATTAAATTCAGATTCTATGATAAAAAAAAAACTTGCATGATTTTTTTGAGAATTTTTGAATCAAAGGATGTTTTAAAATAAAAATTATGAATCAAATATTTCTGTTAAAATTAATGTGTTGTAACCACCACTATCTTTAGGAAGCATTATGATAGAATTGTAACCATCATATTATAATGATCGTCTTTATTTAAATTTATGGTAGAGTTGTATCATTAAAATTGAGAGAACCAAAGAGTCCTCATCTTGATTAGCAACCTATTTGTATTCTCTATCAGTTTCATTCAAGCCTATATAAAGGCTTTGTAATGCTAAGATTAATAGTAAGAAGTGTTTGGTGAATTAAAAAAAAACAGTTTTTCAATGGTCATCCACCAGTAGAAGTATAGTACAAAAAGTGACGAAAAGTAGTTTTAGCTGCAGAATCCTGCAACACTATAATTTTTTACATACCACCTCTAGAATACCGCCAACAGAGTGGTATCAGAGCTGCAGATCCTTGCAGCTGCATCAAAAATAACAACAGTCATGGCTTCCACAAACAACCCTCCCGTAACTTACATCAATGTCAAAGTTCCTCTATTTTAAGGAGAGAACTATGATTTTTGTATTGTTAAAATGGAGACTCTATTCACATCTTTGGATGTTCTAGAGTATGTCAAAAACGGCTATGAAGAACCGGCGGTGACAGAGGCTAAAAAATCAAAAGAAAATGCTGAAGAATCAAGCCAACAGCTTGAAGAATTGAAGAAGAAGAAGATCACAGATGTTGGAGTTCTCGGGATGATTCAAAGAGGGGTCTCTCTATCCATCTTCCCAAGGATTATGAGAGCTAAAACATCGAAAGAAGCCTGGAGTATCCTATAACAAGAGTTCGACGGAGACTCAAAGGTGCGAATGGTGAAGCTTCAATCTCTTAAGAGAGATTATGAAAATGAAAGGATAAAGGAGAACGAGAGCCTGAAAGAATACTTCAACAGACTCTCCGAGTTGGTAAATCAGATGATGTCACATGGTGATACGATAGAAGATCGCAAAATTGTTGACAAAATTCTGATCAGTTTGACAACAAGATTTAACCCAATGGTGGGGGTAATAGAAGAAACCAAGGATCTATCAACCTTGGCTGTTCAAGGGTTGATGGGGTCTTTGAGATCCTATGAGCAAAGGATGTTACGACATTCTGAAAAATCAATCGAGAGTTCCTTTCAATCTAAACTCAACATTCAGCCTAACAATGGTGAAAATAAGCCCCAAATACAAACTAAAGGTGAGTCTTCTAGAGGTGGCAGATTTGGAAGAGGCAGAGGCAGAGGTCGAAACTCACGTGGCAGATCTGGAAGAAGCGCAAATGGCGGAAGATGGAATGGAGCATCAAACAAATGGTGCAAAATTTGTAACAGCGGTACTCATGACGAGAAGGATTGTTGGAACAAAGGTAAACCGAAGTGCCACAATTGCAAGAGATTCGGGCACCTTAAAAAGGATTGTCGTCTTGCAAATCAACAACATGCTTCATATGCAGAAGGAGAATCTGTCGAAGGAAATTTATTTTTTGCTTGTCAAAAAGCATTGCATGAAGAAGGTAAAAATGTATGGTATTTGGACAGCGGCTGTAGCAACCATATGACCAGACAAAAGGAAGCATTTATAAACATTGATTCTTCATTTGGCTCAAAAGTTAAATTGGGCAATGGAGAACATGTCGTAGTGAAAGGGAAAGGAAGCATTGGAGTCACCACAGAGCAAGGAAGCAAAGTCATACATGACATGCTCTATGTACCGGAATTAGACAAAAATTTGCTTAGCATTGGACAATTTTTGGAGCACGACTATTCTCTAAACTTTGAGAATAACGAGTGTAGAATTTTTGACTCAGAAAGAAGAAGTGTTGTCGTTGTGAAGATGACTAGCAACAGGAGCTTTCCACTATCTTTTAACTATGAGAAAAATGTAAGCATGATGGCTAGAGAAGAGAATGACTCGTGTTTATGGCACATGAAACTTGGGCATTTGAATTACAAAAGCCTCAAGTTACTCTATCAAAAGAAGATGGTGTATGGGCTTCCGAGAATCGAAGAAAAATCTGGTGTGTGCGAAGGTTGTGTGCTTGGCAAACACCACCGGCAACCATTTCCAAAGGAAGGTGCATGGAGAGCTAAACAAGTGTTGGAACTTGTACACACAGATGTTTGTGGCCCTATGAATACTTTGTCTCATGGCAAAAATAGGTACTTCATCTTGTTTATTGACGACTTTACCCGCATGACTTGGGTATATTTCATGAGACAAAAATCTGAAGCGTTTGTAATCTTTAAGAAATTGAAAGCATTAATCGAAAAACAAAGTGACAAATTTATAAATATGTTGAGAAGTGATCGAGGGAAGGAGTACACCTCAAATGAATTTCATAAATTTTGTGAAGATGAAGGTGTTGAAAGACAGCTCATTGTTAGATATACACCTCAGCAAAATGGTGTATCTGAAAGAAAGAACCAAACCGTGATGGAGATGGCGAAGTCTATGCTACTTGAGAAAGGTTTGCCTAAAACCTTTTGGCCCGAGGCCATTAACACTGCTGTGTATTTGATGAACAGGTGTCCAACAAAGGCTGTGTGGAAAAAGACTCCATTTGAAGCCTGGAGTGGAAGAACACCGTCGGTGAACCATCTTAAAATTTTTGGGTGTGTTTGCTATGATCAAATTCCTAAACAAAAGAGGACAAAGCTAGAAGAAACAAGTGAAAGATGTGTCTTTATTGGCTATAGTTCCATTTCAAAGGGTTATAGACTTTACAACTTGAAGACAAACAAGGTGATCATTAGTCGGGATGTTGTATTTGATGAGAACGCTTCTTGGAATTGGAAAGAAGACAAAACAAAGGAGAAAACAGTCCATGCAATCATATTACAACAACAAAACCCAACAGCTGATAATGAGCAACCAGCTCCATGTACACCAAGTTACTCATCCTCTCCAAGTTCACAAATTTCAAGTTCATCATCTCCTAGCTCACCTCCAATAAAATTGAAGGACTTGAGTGATATTTATGCAAGATGCAACTATTGTGTTGTGGAACTAGAAAATTTTGATGAAGCAATCAAAGAAGATGCTTGGAGGAATGCGATGCAAGAATAAATAAATGCCATTGAGAAAAAGAAAACATGGCAGATAGTTGAAAAGCCAAATGACAAAGAAGCTATTGGAGTAAAGTGGGTGTACAAATTGAAGCATAATCTAGATGGGTCAATTCAAAGAGCCAAGGCTAGATTGGTAGTAAAAGGCTATGCAAAACAACCTGGAATTGACTATAGTGAAACTTTTACCCCAGTTGCAAGATTGGATACTGTACAAACAGTTATTGCATTAGCAGCTCAGAAAGGGTGGAACCTGTACCAACTTGATGTGAAGTCAGCTTTCCTGAATGGAGAATTAAAAGAAGAGGTATATGTGCAGCAACCTCAAGGCTTTGTGACTAAAGGCCAAGAAGAAAAAGTTTACAAGTTGAAGAAAGCTCTCTATGGGTTGAAACAAGCCCCGAGAGCATGGTATAGTGAAATTGACAGCTACTTCATTCAACAAGGATTTGAAAGAAGTCAAAGTGGGCATACCTTTTATGTGAAGCATCGAGGTAAAGATGATATCCTTCTTGTTGCCCTTTATGTTGATGATTTGGTGTATACGGGTAACAACAAGAAAATGGTTGAAAATTTTAAAATAGAAATGATGAAAAAATATGAGATGATTGATCTTGGCTTGCTGCATCGTTTTCTTGGTATTGAGGTTTACCAAGATGAATATGGAGTTTTTATTTGTCAAAAGATATATGCTGAAAATAATTTGAAAAAGTTTGGCATGAATGGCTGCAGACTTGTTGATATTCCTTTATTGGTGAATGGAAAATTAAAGAAGGAAGATTGTGGAAGATTAGTAGATGCAAGTATGTATAGAAGTTTGGTTGGAAGCTTGTTTTATCTTACAGCTTCAAGGCCCGATTTAATGTTTGCTGCTAGTTTACTCTCAAGCTTTATGAGTAAACCGAGTCACTTACACCTTGGAGCAACAAAAAGAGTTCTAAGGTATGTCATGGGAACCATGGAACATGGAATCAGGTTTGAAAAGAATTTTAAACTCGAAGTTAAAGGCTACTGTGACAGTGATTAGGCTGGAAGTGTTGATGACATGAAAAGCACTTCCGATTATGTGTTCAGCCTGGGTTCAGGAGTAATTTCTTGGTGTTCGAAGAAACAAGATACTGTAGTGCAATCTTCAGCTGAAGCAGAATATTTGGCAGCTGGTTTGGCTACACAACAATCATTGTGGTTGAGAAGAATACTTGAAGATATCAGAGAAAAGCAAGAAGAAAGTCTGCTGCTTCACTGTGACAATAAATCAGCAATAGCCATGGCAAAGAATCCAGTTTTCCACAGTCGAACAAGACATATTAATATAAAGCACCACATCATTTGAAGTGTGATCGAAGATAGTGATGTGCAGTTAGTGTTCTGCAATTCACAAGAGCAGCTTGTAGACATTTTTACTAAAGCACTACCAAGAGGAAGATTTCAGCAACTTAGAGAAGCAATGAGAGTTAAAGAGCAACACATTAAGGGGGAGTGTTAAAATTAATGTGTTGTAACCACCACTATCTTTAGGAAGCATTATGAGAGAATTGTAACTATCACATTATAATGATTGTCTTTATTTAGATTTATGGTAGAGTTGTATCATTAAAATTGAGAGAACCAAAGAGTCCTCATCTTGATTAGCAACCTATTTGTATTCTCTATCAGTTTCATTCAAGCCTATATAAAGGATTTGTAATGCTAAGATTAATAGCAAGAAGTGTTTGGTGAATTAAAAAAAAAAGAGTTTTTCAATGGTCATCAACCAGGTGAAGTATAGTACAAAAAGTGACGAAAAGTAGTTTTAGCTGCAGAATCCTGCAACACTATAATTTTTCACATACCACCTATAGAATACCGCCAACAATTTCAAATAAACTTCTCAAATTAGATTTCTAATCAAAAATAGAAAAAATGGTAAACAAATGTCAGAAGCAATTTCTACATTATTTTATGAGTCCAAAATATTTTTGTGGAATTTTTAGGTCAAAAGAACTATTAAAACAAAAATAATCTTTAAATAAACAATCAATTAAACTTATAATTTTTTAAACCAATCAAAACATTTAAAAAGAATTCCAATAAAATTACACAAGATAGTAGAAATTATTTTAGAGTTGTGATAATTTTTTCAGAATTTTTCAAATTGTTTTGATCAAGTAACAAAAATCAGAAAATCAATTAAAAAAAAATAAACTAAATATTCAAAAATTCAAATGGACAGTTCAGATGATGACACCTCGTCATCCCTAACCTCCAGCCAAACCAGAAAACGTGCGCACCTATCAGCTTGCACCCCAACTTCAGTCCTTCCAAACAAACTCGTTTCTCAACCATTTTTCATCAAATCAAGTGCAAATTAAAGTTAACATGGCAAGGAATCAAACACAATTCAAATCACATCAAATAGACAGCCATGGATCTAGAAATCTCCGCCTGAAATTGTCAAAAAACTCACTGAAAATCAAGAGTTGTAGAGATTTCAAACACAGATTACATACAAAAACAAACCTCAAATTGCTTCAGAATCATTCATATAACATCCACAAACAGATATTAATGCTTAATTTCAACAATAAACGACTACATTTCAAAAATATAAGTTGAATGATCCTACCTCAATTCAAAATCTCAACGCTCAATTCTCTTGCTCGAGATGCGATTCAAACTTGCTTTAGCTTCCTTAGCACTTGAAGTTGAAGAAGCAAGAAGAAAAACTTCAAATGCACCACTGAAACTTGAGATTCGGAAAAAAATGCAACTATGGAAATTCTGAATTCAGATCTGGAATTTGGAAGTTATGAGCTCTCTCTCTCGCCTTCAGTGCTTGCTTCTCATTATATATGACATGTAGAATAGGTTTTTCAAGAGAAATGGGCTTCAAAATGAGTGCATTGCCCAATTGGAATTTTTGCTATGTTGAAAAGTGAAATTCTGAACATGCCAATGCCTCGTGCGTTTTTCCTTATTTCAATTGCCTTTGAGGCCTTTCTCACTCATATTTTGATCCACCAAATCTTGGCCCTTGATTCCTTATGATGAGCTCTTGCTAGTGTTTTTGCAAATTTGGCAAATTTGTGATTTTTTCAATCCAACAAGTGCAAAACCAAATGAGTCATGAAATGGTGAGTGTGATGGGCCTCAGCATGTCACAAATTGCTCATGGGCTTTATTAGAAGCAAAAGGAATGGATAAAACTTGTGTTTGCAAGAAATGGCCATTTTGCAAAATTTTCAAAATTCAATAAAATGCCTCAAAATTCCAAAGTCCATAACTTGCTCATATTTTTGAATTTGGACACAAATGAGTACAATTTGGAAAGGTATTGAAAAGATATATAATCCCTTAGTTTTGATTTTTCGCAATTGAATCCATTAAGGTCCTCAAAATTTGACATGAAATTCACTAAATTTGGAAAATGACCTATAACTTTGTGACTTCCAAGTTTGATAACTCTGGACTCTTTTCCAATTTGGACATAAAACAAAAAGGAGATAAAAGACCATCCTCTTATCTTTACAGCATACTTCATTTGTATTTTTTTGATCAAAGGTGAATAAAATACAAATTTTTGAAATTAAGTCCTCATTTTCCAAAATTAGAAACTTTTAGGGTTTCTTCATGAACAAGTTTCAACCCAAACCTCAATCTTTCGAATCCAATGATCAAAATGGAATTGAAATATGAAAATTACACACTTGAATTGATGGTTGACCAAAAATTCCCTTGGTCAACCTTGACTTTGACTGATTTTGACCAAAATGACCATTTTTCCCCTATGAATCAATTGATCCACTTCCCTTTAAAATTGATGATCAAAACATCAAACATATGATCTTCCAAACATATAGAGGCCATGTAAAAAGTGTCACTTAAAAATTCTCAAGAAATCTTGATGAAATCCCAAACCGTAGTTTTGGTTAACACCTCAGGAGACTGATGAATCTTCTTCAAAACTTCAAATCCTCTAGGCATCTTGGCCAATTTGTTGTACAAAGACTATTCAAATACCAATGAGATGTTGTAGCTTCCAAATCAAGACTTGTACATTGATCAATAGCCTTGATCAAGCAAACCCCTAATTTGACTGGAGAATCAAAAGAGAGATTCCTCTTATAAACAAACACAAACTTCAATCCTCTGATGATCCAAAGAGATGGATAAAACATCTTGAGATATGCAATAACTTTTGAGCTTGAAAGATCCAGAGGTTTAGATGATAAGGTTCTACTTGAGCAACTTGTCAATGCAATCAACCCTCAAGGCTTGAGGAAGACTTGATAACCAAAGTACCTTGAACCCATCACAACGTATGAATGCAATGCAATATGATATTCATGATGAAACATAAGCCAAAATCAAGAGGGTAAATTTTGGGGTGCAACAACTTCGGATGTAATGAATCATCGTGAAAAGTTTTCCCCAGTGAAGTCGACAGCTGAAAAAACCCGGTCGGAACCTGTCATCTGGATGTAATGAAACATCAATGAAGTCTCCACCGAACGTCTTTTATCCCGCCGAAAGGGAAAGGTAAACATGGAGAAAACCTGAAAATGGAGAAATCACGGTCTTTCGACCGAGAGATCAGGTAAGAGAATTTGTTACGCAAGGGGAAGGTATTAACACCGCACACGCTCAAAGTACTCTACGGTATCCACTCTTGTTGTCTAATCTAATGGTTATGGTCAAAACCTATGTTTATGGCTTAAAACTGAAAAAGGAATGCATGCGAAAGAAAAAGAAAAACAATGTAGGGAAAATAAAAGATGTGCTCGGTTGGGCCTTACCCCTTTGCCTATGTATCCCTTTTAAGGAATCAGAGCAGCCATAGTTAGGCTTATGTATTTTGGTTGGTTTGTGATTTTTAGTTAAGACGACAAAAAAAAAAACAATCAAGATGGCAAAACATCGAATGGAACAACAAACAAATGAGATGGTCAAACATCGACTAAATAATAACATAGTAATATGTCACTGATGGCGAAACATCAAATGATAAAACGGATGACAAAACATCACACCTAACAATGATATTGAGAATCAAAGTAAGATAACAAAAATGTGCGATGGCGAAACATCGTCTTCAAACAAATGTGCGATGTCAAAACATCGGCTAAAAGATAACAAGATATCATGGCAAAGATGGCAAAACATCAATAAAACAGATGACGAAACATCACACCTAACCATGATATTGAGAACCAAAGTAGGATAACAAACATGTGCGATGGTGAAACATCGGCTAAAAGGTTTAAAAGCAAAGCTAAGAGGCGCACAAACAAATAAGATTGATTTGTATCTTTTATTTTGAAGAATGGTTGGAGTTTATTAGGTGTTTTATGATTTTCCAAGAAAACCATTTTTGTTTTAAGATGCAAAATGCAAAGGAAAGGAAAACAACTAAGGGAGACTATCCTAATATTTAGCCCTAATGTTATCATACAATGATTGATCCTAAGGTTGAGGATAAAGGAACTTCCTATCCTATGTTAGCATACATGGATTCCTATCTTAGTCAACATGTCAAATGAAGCTTAACAAAACTATCTTATAGGGAACAGGTAATGAGAGCGAAGTCGTGATCTCAATTTTTCTAAATTGAGTGACTCATCGATCAACAATTAAATAAGAAAAACAATAAACATCCTATAGGGAACATGCATTGAGAGCGAAGTCGTGATCTCAATCTCTAAATTGAGTGACTCATCGATAAACAATTAAAGAAGAAAAAGAATAAACATCATATAGGGAACATGCACTGAGAGCGAAGTCGTGATCTAAATTTCTAAATTGAGTGACTCATTGATCAAAAGTTAAAGAAACAAACATAACACATGTATCAGACAAAAACCAGAGGGCCTCCTGACATATATCAGCAACAGAGGTCCCATCATGCAATATAGAACTATGTAAACAAAAGAAAGGAAATAGTGCAATACCAACGGATAATTATCCGTAGAAAATGAGCAAGAATAAAAGAAACCCAGAGAGCTTCAAGCAAGCTGGTATCAGTAGACAAATTAAGTCAGAAGTTACGCCATCAGGATGTAGGTAATGAGATTATCAGATATGAACAGATCCCATGGGCAATGTATAACATTCACAATCACATGTATATATCCTGCATAGACTATCAAATATGCCAAACACAAGAGCAGTGCCAATATTATAAATTGTGTTCCACAAATAAAGTGAAACACAGTAGCCTCAAGCCAAAAATGTAAAACTTTCCTCAAAGTACCTCGCACATTCAACAACCAAGTTAGTATTCCCATAAATAGAATGATGATTCACATAAGGGATGGATGATGATACCAAGATGAAATGAGAAAATATGATAGCAATTATCAAACATTAGTCATGATAGCCAAAAGGAAACAGGCATATGCACAATTTGGTCAAAAGAATTAGAGGAATGTTGCTCCTTTCAATCACCATATTGAGTTGACAATTGAATATCAACCAAGGATCTTGGCAGCTTGAGAAGAATACAATCAAAGACCATGAAGGTCAGTAGCAACCACAATTTAATCATGCACAATTAATTCATCACAGCTCACAAGCATAATAGAAGAGGAATTCCACACAATGCATCAAAAGGTTCAAACATTCAAACATAGGGCATTAAGTGAAAAGACTTGAGTTTACATGGATAAACAAAACCAACATGATCATTAGGTTCTCAATCATAGGCCTCACTCAAGTTCATTGGCCATCAAACAAATTGAAACAAGATATGCAACATTAATTGTGTATCTTCACTTCAAAAATACATCAAAATAGAAACAAGGATCGATAATTCAAACCAAAACTTTCTTAGCATCTTTTAAGTGTGTAGAAGTCAGATAGAAAGCCTTAAGTTCATGAATGATTGAGGAATGAATCAAATGTGGCCCAAAGTTCAAAACTAGTTGATCAAACTATCAAAACTAGACAAGTTTTCAAAATAATTCATGGAAATATATCAAACCAAGTCAAATAATTCAAGAAAAATGGTTTTCAGATCCTTAATACATTTATGAACCATAATCAAGACCTAAGTTCCATTGAAAATCCAGGGCATAATGATTTTGAAAATGAAACTTGCACAATAAGCAACAAAACCCTAATTTTTGACTTTTAACCTTAAATATTGATTAGATAAGCTCAAAATTAAAAAAAAAATCCGAACAAATATACATCAAACATTACAAAACTAAAGAGGTCAGATTACTAATTTTTCCATATTTTTTGAATTAAAGAAAAGTTAAAAATAAAAATTAAATTCAAACAATTAATCAACTAAACAAATATTCAAATCTCAAAATAAAACTCTAATAAAAAATCAGAAAAATATCCAACCAAAATAATATTCAAATATTAGAATTAAAAACACACATTCCTGATTTTTTGTGGAATTTTTGGATTAAAGGAAATATTAAAATAAAAATCAAACAAACAATTAACAATTAAACTATTATTTAAAGTCAAAAATGCAAACCCTAGCCAAAGGTCAGAAAAAGGTCAAAGTAAAATTATATTCAGATACTATGATAAGAAAAAAACTTGCATGATTTTTTTAAGAATTTTTGAATCAAAGGATGTATTAAAATAAAAATCAAACAAATAATTAACAATTAAACTATTATTTTAAGGAAAAAATGCAAACCCTAGCCAAAAGTCACAAAATGGTCAAAATAAAATTATATTCAGATTCTATGATAAAAAACAAACTTGCATGATTTTTTTTGAGAATTTTTGAATCAAAGGATGTATTAAAATAACAATTATGAAACAAATATTTCAAATAAACTTCTCAAATTAGATTTCTAATCAAAAATAGAAAAAATTCTAAACAAATGTCAGAAGCAATTTCTACATTATTTTATGAGTCCAAAATATTTTTTTTGGAATTTTTAGTTCAAAAGAACTATTAAAACAAAAATAATCTTTAAATAAACAATCAATTAAACTTATAATTTTTTTAAACCAATCAAAACATTTAAAAAAAATTCCAATAAAATTACACAAGATTGTAGAAATTATTTTAGACTTGTGATAATTTTTTCAGAATTTTTCAAATTGTTTTGATCAAGTAACAAAAATCAAAAAATCAATTGGAAACAAAATAGAAACTAAATATTCAAAAATTCAAATGGACCGTTCAGATAATGACACCTCATCATCCCTAACCTCCAGCCAAACCAGAAAACGCGCGCGCCTATCAGCTTGTACCCCAACTTCAGTCCTTCCAAATAAACTCGTTTCTCAACCATTTGTCATCAAATCAAGTGCAAATTAAAGTTATAATGGCAAGTAATCAAACACAATTCAAATCATATCTAATAGACAGCCATGGATCTAGAAACCTCAGCATGAAATTTTCAAAAACTCACTGAAAATCCATAGTTGCAGAGATTTTAAACGCGCATTACATACCAAAAGAAACCTCAAATTACTTCAGAATCATTCATATAATATCCACAAACAGATATTCATGCTTAATTTCAACAATAAACAACTACATTTCAAAAATCAAAGTTGAATGATCCTACCTCAATTCAAAATTTGAAAGCTCAATTCTCTTGCTCCAGATGCAATTCACTCTGATAATTGGTAGTCTTATCATTATGGGAGATAGTTTATTGTCAAGATGTTTTACTCTGATGGATGGTAGCCTCTTCATTATGGGAGATAGTTGGTGATTGAGATATATTTCTCTGATGGATGGTATTGTCGTCATTACGGGAGATAGTTTGTTGTTGAGATGTTTCACTCTGATGGATGGTAGTCTCGTCATTATGGGAGATTGTTAGTTGTTTAGATTTTTTACACTAATGGATGGTAGTATCTTCATTGTTGGAGATAATTCGTTGTTGAGGTTTTACTCCAATGGATGGTAGTCTCGTCATAATGGTAGATAGTTCTTTGTTAAGATATTTTACTTTGATGGATGGCAGTCTCGCCAGTATGGGAGATAGTTTGTTGCTGAGATATTTTACTTCGATGGAGGATAGTATCTTTGTTATGGGAGATAGTTCGTTGGTAAGGTTTTGCTCCGATGAATGGTAGTCTCTTCATTATGGGAGAGAGCTTAGTGTTGAGGATTTACTTCGATGGATGATATTCTCATCATTATGTGAGATAGTTCGTTATTGAGATGTTTTACTCTAATGGATGGTAGTCTCTTCATTATGGAAGATAGTTCGTTGTTGATATGTTTACTCAGATGGAAGGTAGTCTCTTCATTATAGGAGACCGTTCATTGTAGAGGTTTTACTCTGATGGATGATAGTCTCATCATTATGGGAGATAGTTTGTTATTGGGATGTTTTACTCCGATGGATGGTAGTCTCGTCATTATGGGAGATAGTTTGTTATTGATATGTTTTACTTTGATGGATGGTAGTCTCGCCAGTCTGGGAGATAGTGTGTTGCTGAGATTTTTTACTTCGATGGATGATAGTCTCTTATTTATGGGAGATATTTCGTTGGCGAGGTTTTGCTCCGATGGATGGTAGTCTCTTCATTATGGGAAATAGCTCGGTGTTGAGGATTTACTCTGATGGAAGGTAGTCTCTTTATTATGGAAGATAGTTCGTTGTTGATATGTTTTACTCTGATGGAAGGTAGTCTCTTCATTATAAGAGACCGTTCATAGTAGAGGTTTTACTCCGATGGATGGTAGTCTCGTCATTATGGGAGATAATTCATTATTTAGATGTTTTACTCTGATGGATGGTAGTGTCTTCATTATGGGAGATAGCTCGGTGTTGAAGATTTACTTAGATGGATGGTAGTGTAATCATTATGTGAGATAGTTCGTTGTTGATATGTTTTACTCTGATGGATGGTAGTCTCATCATTATGGGAGATATTTCGTTGTTGAGATGTTTTACTTCGATGGATGGTAGTCTCTTTATTATGGGAGTTAGTTTGTTATAGAGGTTTTACTCTGATGGATGGTAGTCTCGTTATTGTGGGAGATAGTTCGTTGTTGATATGTTTTTCTCTAATGGATGGTAGTCTCTTCATTACAATAAATAGTTTGTTGTTGAGGTTTTACTGTGATGGATGGTAGTCTCGTCATTATAGGAGATAAATCGTTGTTGAGACGTTTTACTTTGATGGATGGTAGTCTCGTCATTATGGGAGATTGTTAGTTGTTTAGATTTATTACACTGATGGATGGTAGTATCTTCATTGTTGTAGATAATTCCTTGTTTAGGTTTTACTCCAATGGATGGTAGTCTCGTCATAATGGTAGATAGTTCGTTGTTGAGATATTTTACTTTGATGGATGGTAGTCTCTCCAGTATGGGAGATAGTTTGTTGCTGAGATATTTTACTTCGATGGAGGATAGTCTCTTTGTTATGGGAGATAGTTCGTTGGTGAGGTTTTTCTCCGATGGATGGTAGTCTCTTAATTATGGGAGATAGCTTGGTGTTGAGGATTTACTTCGATGGATGGTAGTCTCATCATTATGTGAGATAGTTCGTTATTGAGATGTTTTACTCTAATGGATGGTAGTCTGTTCATTATGGAAGATAGTTATTTGTTGATATGTTTACTCTGATGGAAGGTAGTCTCTTCATTATAGGAGACCGTTCATTGTAGAGGTTTTACTACAATGGATGGTAGTCTCGTCATTATGTAAGATAGGTTGTTATTGAGATGTTTTACTTTGATGGATGGTAGTCTCGTCATTATGGGAGATAGTTCGTTATTGAGATGTTTTACTCTGATGAATGGTAGGCTCTTCATTATGGGAGACAGTTTGTTGTTGAGATGTTTTACTCTGATGGATGGTAGTCTCATAATTATGGGAGATAATTAGTTGTTTAGATTATTTACACTGATGGATGGTAGTATCTTCATTGTTGGAAATAATTCGTTGTTGAGGTTTTACTCCGATGGATGGTAGTCTCATCATTATGGGAGATAATTCATTATTTAGATGTTTTACTCTGATGGATGGTAGTCTCGCCAGTCTGGGAGATAGCTCGGCGTTGAAGATTTACTTAGATGGATGGTAGTGTCATCATTATGTGAGATAGTTCGTTGTTGATATGTTTTACTCTGATGGATGGTAGTCTCGTCATTATGGGAGATAGTTAGTTGTTGAGATGTTTTACTCTGATGGATGGTAGTCTCTTTATTATGGGACTTAGTTTGTTATAGAGGTTTTACTCTTATGGATGGTAGTCTCGTTATTATGGGAGATAGTTCGTTGTTGATATGTTTTTCTCTAATGGATGGTAGTCTCTTCATTACGGGAAATAGTTTGTTGTTGAGGTTTTACTGCGATGGATGGTAGTCTCGTCATTATAGGAGATAAATCGTTGTTGAGACGTTTTACTCTGATGGATGGTAGTCTTGTCATTATGGGAGATTGTTAGTTGTTTAGATTTTTTACACCGATGGATGGTAGTATCTTTATTGTTGGAGATAATTCGTTGTTGAGGTTTTACTCCAATGGATGGTAGTCTCGTCATAATGGTAGATAGTTCATTGTTGAGATATTTTACTTTGATGGACAGTAGTCTCGCTAGTATGGGAGATAGTTTGTTGCTGAGATATTTTACTTCGATGGAGGATAGTCTCTTTGTTACAGGAGATAGTTCGTTGGTGAGGTTTGGCTCCGATGCATGGTAGTCTCTTCATTATGGAACATAGCTTAGTGTTGAGGATTTACTTCGATGGATGGTAGTCTCATCATTATGTGAGATAGTTCGTTATTGAGATGTTTTACTCTAATGGATGGTAGTCTCTTCATTATGGAAGATAGTTATTTGTTGATATGTTTACTCTGATGGAAGGTAGTCTCTTCATTATAGGAGACCGTTCATTGTAGAGGTTTTACTACAATGGATGGTAGTCTCGTCATTATGTAAGATAGTTTGTTATTGAGATGTTTTACTTTGATGGATGGTAGTCTCGTCATTATGGGAGATAGTTCGTTATTGAGATGTTTTACTCTGATGAATGGTAGGCTCTTCATTATGGGAGACAGTTTGTTGTTGAGATGTTTTACTCTGATGGATGGTAGTCTCATAATTATGGGAGATAATTAGTTCTTTAGATTATTTACACTGATGGATGGTAGTATCTTCATTGTTGGAAATAATTCGTTGTTGAGGTTTTACTCCGATGTATGGTAGTCTCATCATTATGGGAGATAATTCATTATTTAGATGTTTTACTCTGATGGATGGTAGTCTCGCCAGTCTGGGAGATAGCTCGGCGTTGAAGATTTACTTAGATGGATGGTAGTGTCATCATTATGTGAGATAGTTCGTTGTTGATATGTTTTACTCTGATGGATGGTAGTCTCGTCATTATGGGAGATAGTTAGTTGTTGAGATGTTTTACTCTGATGGATGGTAGTCTCTATATTATGGGACTTAGTTTGTTATAGAGGTTTTACTCTTATGGATGGTAGTCTCGTTATTATGGGAGATAGTTCGTTGTTGATATGTTTTTCTCTAATGGATGGTAGTCTCTTCATTACGGGAAATAGTTTGTTGTTGAGGTTTTACTGCGATGGATGGTAGTCTCGTCATTATAGGAGATAAATCGTTGTTGAGACGTTTTACTCTGATGGATGGTAGTCTTGTCATTATGGGAGATTGTTAGTTGTTTAGATTTTTTACACCGATGGATGGTAGTATCTTTATTGTTGGAGATAATTCGTTGTTGAGGTTTTACTCCAATGGATGGTAGTCTCGTCATAATGGTAGATAGTTCATTGTTGAGATATTTTACTTTGATGGACAGTAGTCTCGCCAGTATGGGAGATAGTTTGTTGCTGAGATATTTTACTTCGATGGAGGATAGTCTCTTTGTTACAGGAGATAGTTCGTTGGTGAGGTTTGGATCCGATGCATGGTAGTCTCTTCATTATGGAACATAGCTTAGTGTTGAGGATTTACTTCGATGGATGGTAGTCTCATCATTATGTGAGATAGTTCGTGGTTGAGAAGTTTTACTCTAATGGATGGTAGTCTCTTCATTATGGAAGATAGTTCTTTGTTGATATGTTTACTCTGATGGAAGGTAGTCTCTTCATTATAGGAGACCGTTCACTGTAGAGGTTTTACTCCGATGGATGATAGTCTCGTCATTATGGGAGATAGTTCGTTATTGAGATGTTTTACTCCGATGGATGGTAGTCTCGTCATTATGGGAGATAGTTCGTTATTGAGATGTTTTACTCTGATGAATGGTAGTATCTTCATTATGGGAGACAGTTTGTTGTGGAGATGTTTTACTCTGATGGATGGTAGTCTCGTCATTATAGGAGATAGTTAGTTGATTAGATTTTTTACACTGATGGATGGTAGTATCTTCATTGTTGGAGATAATTTGTTGTTGAGGTTTTACTCCAATGGATGGTAGTCTCGTCATAATGGGAGATAGTTCGTTGTTGAGATATTTTACTTTGATGGATGGTAGTCTCGCCAGTCTGGGAGATAGTGTGTTGCTGAGATTTTTTAGTTCGATGGATGATAGTCTCTTCATTATGGGAGATATTTTGTTGGCGAGGTTTTGCTCCGATGGATGGCAGTCTCTTCATTATGGGAGATAGCTCGGTGTTGAGGATTTACTTTGATGGATGGTAGTCTCATCATTATGTGAGATAGTTCATTGTTGAGATGTTTTACTCTGATGGATGGTAGTCTCTTCATTATGGAAGATAGTTCGTTGTTGATATCTTTTACTCTGATGGAAGGTAGTCTCTCCATTATAGGAGACCGTTCATAGTAGAGGTTTTACTCCGATGGATGGTAGTCTCGTCATTATGGGAGATAATTCATTATTTAGATGTTTTACTCTGATGGATGGTAGTGTCTTCATTATGGGAGATAGCTCGGTGTTGAAGATTAACTTAGATGGATGGTAGTGTCATAATTATGTGAGATAGTTCGTTGTTGATATGTTTTACTCTGATGGATGGTAGTCTCGTCATTATGGGAGATATTTCGTTGTTGAGATGTTTTACTACGATGGATGGTAGTCTCTTTAATATGGGAGTTAGTTTGTTATAGAGGTTTTACTCTGATGGATGGTAGTCTCTTTATTATGGGAGATAGTTCGTTGTTGATATGTTTTTCTCTAATGGATGGTAATCTCTTCATTACGGGAAATAGTTTGTTGTTGAGGTTTTACTGCGATGGATGGTAGTCTCGTCATTATAGGAGATAAATTGTTGTTGAGACGTTTTACTCTGATGGATGGTAGTCTCTTCATTATGGGAGATTGTTAGTTGTTTAGGTTTTTTACACTGATGGATTGTAGTATCTTCATTGTTGTAGATAATTCCTTGTTTAGGTTTTACTCCAATGGATGGTAGTCTCGTCATAATGGTAGATAGTTCATTGTTGAGATATTTTACTTTGATGGATGGTAGTCTCTCCAGTATGGGAGATAGTTTGTTGCTGAGATATTTTACTTCGATGGAGGATAGTCTCTTTGTTATGGGAGATAGTTCGTTGGTGAGGTTTTTCTCCGATGGATGGTAGTCTCTTCATTATGGGAGATAGCTTGGTGTTGAGGATTTACTTCAATGGATGGTAGTCTCATCATTATATGAGATAGTTCGTTGTTGAGATGTTTTAATCTAATGGATGGTAATCTCTTCATTAAGGAAGATAGTTCATTGTTGATATGTTTACTCTGATGGAAGGTAGTCTCTTCATTATAGGAGACCGTTCATTGTAGAGGTTTTACTCCGATGGATGGTAGTCTCGTCATTATGTAAGATAGTTCGTTATTAAGATGTTTTACTCCGATGGATGGTAGTCTCGTCATTATGGGAGACAGTTTGTTGTTGAGATGTTTTACTCTGATGGATGGTAGTCTCGTCATTATGGGAGATAGTTAGTTGTTTAGATTATTTACACTGATTGATGGTAGTATCTTCATTATTGGAGATAATTCGTTGTTGAGGTTTTACTCAAATGGATGGTAGTCTCGTCATAATGGGAGATAGTTCGTTATTGAGATATTTTACTTTGATGAATGGTATTCTCTCCAGTCTGGGAGATAGTGTGTTGCTGAGATTTTTTACTTCGATGGATGATAGTCTCTTCATTATGGGAGATATTTCGGTGGAGAGGTTTTGCTCCGGTGGATGGTAGTCTCTTCATTATGGGAGATAGCTCATTGTTGAGGATTTACTTTGATGGATGGTAGTCTCATCATTATGGGAGATAGTTAGTTGTTGAGATGTTTTACTCTGATGGATGGTAGTCTCTTTATTATGGGAGTTAGTTTGTGATAGAGGTTTTACTCTGATGGTTGGTAGTCTTGTTATTATGGGAGATAGTTCGTTATTGATATGTTTTTCTCTAATGGATGGTAGTCTCTTCATTACGGGAAATAGTTTGTTGTTGAGGTTTTACTGCGATGGATGGTAGTCTCGTAATTATAGGAGATAAATCGTTGTTGAGACGTTTTACTCTGATGGATGGTAGTCTCGTCATTATGGGAGATTGTTAGTTGTTTAGATTTTTTACACTGATGGATGGTAGTATCTTCATTGTTGGAGATAATTCGTTGTTGAGGTTTTACTCCAATGGATGATAGTCTCGTCATAATGGTAGATAGTTCGTTGTTGAGATATTTTACTTTGATGTATGGTAGTCTCGCCAGTATGGGAGATAGTTTGTTGTTGAGATATTTTACTTTAATGGATGATAGTCTCTTCATTATGGGAGATATTTCGGTGGCGAGGTTTTGCTCCGGTGGATGGTAGTCTCTTCATTATGGGAGATAGCTCATTGTTGAGGATTTACTTTGATGGATGGTAGTCTCATCATTATGGGAGATAGTTAGTTGTTGAGATGTTTTACTCCGGTGGATGGTAGTCTCTTTATTATGGGAGTTAGTTTGTGATAGAGGTTTTACTCTGATGGTTGGTAGTCTTGTTATAATGGGAGATAGTTCGTTATTGATATGTTTTTCTCTAATGGATGGTAGTCTCTTCATTACGGGAAATAGTTTGTTGTTGAGGTTTTACTGCGATGGATGGTAGTCTCGTAATTATAGGAGATAAATCGTTGTTGAGACATTTTACTCTGATGGATGGTAGTCTCGTCATTATGGGAGATTGTTAGTTGTTTAGATTTTTTACACTGATGGATGGTAGTATCTTCATTGTTGGAGATAATTCGTTGTTGAGGTTTTACTCCAATGGATGGTAGTCTCGTCATAATGGTAGATAGTTCGTTGTTGAGATATTTTACTTTGATGTATGGTAGTCTCGCCAGTATGGGAGATAGTTTGTTGTTGAGATATTTTACTTCGATGGAGGATAGTCTCTTTGTTATAGGAGATAGTTCGTTGGTGAGGTTTTTCTCCGATGCATGGTAGTCTCTTCATTATGGAACATAGCTTGGTGTTGTGGATTTACTTCGATGGATGGTAGTCTCATCATTATGTGAGATAGTTCATTATTGAGATGTTTTACTCTAATGGATGGTAGTCTCTTCATTATGGAAGATAGTTCTTTGTTGATATGTTTACTCTAATGGAAGGTAGTCTCTTCATTATAGGAGACCGTTCATTGTAGAGGTTTTACTCTGATGGATGGCAGTCTCGTCATTATGGGAGATAGTTTGTTATTGAGATGTTTTACTCTGATGAATGGTAGTCTCTTCATTATGGGAGGCAATTTGTTTTTGAGATGTTTTACTCTGATGGATGGTCGTCTCGTCATTATGGGAGATAGTTAGTTGTTTAGATCTTTTACACTGATGGATGGTAGTATCTTCATTGTTGGAAATAATTCGTTGTTGAGGTTTTACTCCAATGGATGGTAGTCTCGTCATAATTGGAGATATTTCGTTGTTGAGATATTTTACTTTGATGGATGGTAGTCTTGCCAGTATGGGAGATATTTCGTGTTTGAGATATTTTACTTTGATGGATGGTAGTCTTGCCAGTATGGGAGATAGTTTGTTGCTGAGATGTTTTACTTCGATGGATGATAGTCTCTTCATTATGGGAGATAGTTTGTTGGCGAGGTTTTGCTCTGATGGATGGTAGTCTCTTCATTATGGGAGATAGCTCGGTGTTGAGGATTTACTTTGATGGATGTTAGTCTCATCATTATGTGAGATAGTTCATTGTTGAGATGTTTTACTCTGATGGATGCTAGTCTCTTCATTATGGAAGATAGTTCGTTGTTGATATGTTTTACTCTGAAGGAAGGTAGTCTCTTCATTATAGGAGACCGTTCATAGTAGAGGTTTTACTCCGATGGATGGTAGTGTCTTCATTATGGGAGATAGCTCGGTGTTGAAGATTTACTTAGATGGATGGTAGTGTCATCATTATGTGAGATAGTTCGTTGTTGATATGTTTTACTCCGATGGATGGTAGTCTCGTCATGATCGGAGATAGTTCGTTGTTGAGATGTTTTACTCCGATGGATGGTAGTCTCTTTATTATGGGAGTTAGTTTGTTATAGAGGTTTTACTGTGATGGATGGTTGTCTCGTTATTATGGGAGATATTTTGTTGTTGATATGTTTTTCTCTAATGGATGGTTGTCTCTTCATTATGGGAAATAGTTTGTTGTTGAGGTTTTACTGCGATGGATGGTAGTCTCGTCACTATAGGAGATAAATCATTGTTGAGACGTTTTACTCTGATGGATGGTAGTCTCGTCATTATGGGAGATTGTTAGTTGTTTAGATTTTTTACACTGATGGATGGTAGTATCTTCATTATTGTAGATAATTCCTTCTTGAGGTTTTACTCCAATGGATGGTAGTCTCGTCATAATGGTAGATAGTTCGTTGTTGAGATATTTTACTTTGATGGATGGTAGTCTCTCCAGTATGGGAGATAGTTTGTTGCTGAGATATTTTACTTCGATGGAGGATAGTCTCTTTTTTTATGGGAGATAGTTCGTTGGTGAGGTTTTTCTCCGATGCATGGTAGTCTCTTCATTATGGGAGATAGCTTGGTGTTGAGGATTTACTTCGATGGATGGTAGTCTCATCATCATGTGAGATAGTTCGTTGTTGAGATGTTTTACTCTAATGGATGGTAGTCTCCTCATTATGGAAGATAGTTCGTTGTTGAGATGTTTTACTCTAATGGATGGTAGTCTCTTCATTATGGAAGATAGTTCGTTGTTGATATGTTTACTCTGATGGAAAGTAGTCTCTTCATTATAGGAGACTGTTCATTGTAGAGGTTTTACTCCGATGGATGGTAGTCTCGTCATTATGGGAGATAGTTCGTTATTGAGATGTTTTACTCTGATGGATGGTAGTCTCGTCATTATGGGAGATAGCTCGGTATTGAGATGTTTTACTCTGATGAATGGTAGTCTCTTCATTATGGGAGACAGTTTGTTGTTGAGATGTTTTACTCTGATGGATGGTAGTCTCCTCATTATGGGAGATAGTTAGTTGTTTAGATTTTTTACACTGATGGATGGTAGTATCTTCATTGTTGGAAATAATTCATTGTTGAGGTTTTACTCCAATGGATGGTAGTCTCGTCATAATGGGAGATATTTCGTTATTAAGATATTTTACTTTGATGGATGGTAGTCTTGCCAGTATGGGAGATAGTTTGTTACTGAGATATTTTACTTTGATGGATGATAGTCTCTTCATTATGGGAGATAGTTCGTTGGCGAGGTTTTCCTCTGATTGATGGTAGTCTCTTCATTATGGGAGATAACTCGATGTTGAGGATTTACTTTGATGGATGTTAGTCTCATCATTATGTGAGACAGTTCATTGTTGAGATGTTTTACTCTGATGGATGGTAGTCTCTTCATTATGGAAGTTAGTTCGTTGTTGATATGTTTTACTCTGATGGAAGGTAGTCTCTTCATTTTAGGAGACTGTTCATAGTAGAGGTTTTACTCCAATGGATGGTAGTCTCATCATTATGGGAGATAATTCATTACTTAGATGTTTTACTTTGATGGATGGTAGTGTCTTCATTATGGGAGATAGATCGGTGTTGAAGATTTACTTAGATGGATGGTAATGACATCATTATGTGAGATAGTTCGTTGTTGATATGTTTTACTCCGATGGATGGTAGTCTCGTCATTATGGGAGATAGTTCGTTGTTGAGATGTTTTACTCCGATGGATGGTAGTCTCTTTATTATGGGAGTTAGTTTGTTATAGAGGTTTTACTCTGATGGATGGTAGTCTCGTTATTATGGGAGATAGTTTGTTGTTGATATGTTTTTCTCTAATGGATGGTTGTCTCTTCATTACGGGAAATAGTTTGTTGTTGAGGTTTTACTGCGATGGATGGTAGTCTCGTCACTATAGGAGATAAATCATTGTTGAGACGTTTTACTCTGATGGATGGTAGTGTCGTCATTATGGGAGATTGTTAGAAGTTTAGATTTTTTACACTGATGGATGGTAGTATCTTCATTGTTGTAGATAATTCCTTGTTGAGGTTTTACTCCAATGGATGGTAGTCTCGTCATAATGGTAGATAGTTCGTTGTTGAAATATTTTACTTTGATGGATGGTAGTCTCTCCAGTATGGGAGATAGTTTGTTGTTGAGATATTTTACTTCGATGGAGGATAGTCTCTTTGTTATGGGAGATAGTTCGTTGGTGAGGTTTTTCTCTAATGCATGGTAGTCTCTTCATTATGGGAGATAACTTGGTGTTGACGATTTACTTCGATGGATGGTAGTCTCATCATTATGTGAGATAGTTCGTTGTTGAGATGTTTTATTCTAATGGATGGTAGTCTCTTCATTATGGAAGATAGTTCGTTGTTGATATGTTTACTCTGATGGAAAGTAGTCTCTTCATTATAGGAGACTGTTCATTATAGAGGTTTTACTCCGATGGATGGTAGTCTCGTCATTATGGGAGATAGTTCATTATTGAGATGTTTTACTCCAATGGATGATAGTCTCGTCATTATGGGAGACAGTTTGTAGTTGAGATGTTTTACTCTGATGGATGGTATCTCCTACTTATGGGAGATAGTTAGTTGTTTAGATTTGTTACACTGATGGATGGTAGTATCTTCATTGTTGGAAATAATTCATTGTTCAGGTTTTACTCCAATGGATGGTAGTCTCGTCATAATGGGAGATATTTCGTTATTAAGATATTTTACTTTGATGGATGGTAGTCTTGCCATTATGGGAGATAGTTTGTTACTGAGATGTTTTACTTCGATGGATGATAGTCTCTTCATTATGGGAGATAGTTCGTTGGCGAGGTTTTCCTCTGATGGATGGTAGTCTCTTCATTATGGGAGATAGCTAGGTGTTGAGGATTTACTTTGATGGATGTTAGTCTCATCATTATGTGAGATAGTTCATTGTTGAGATGATTTACTCTGATGGATGGTAGTCTCTTCATTATGGAAGATAGTTCGTTGTTGATATGTTTTACTCTGATGGAAGGTAGTCTCTTCATTATAGGAGACTGTTCATAGTAGAGGTTTTACTCCGATGGATGGTAGTCTCATCATTATGGGAGATAATTCATTATTTAGATGTTTTACTCTGATGGATGGTAGTGTCTTCATTATGGGAGATAGCTCAGTGTTGAAGATTTACTTAGATGGATGGTAGTGTCATCATTATGTGAGATAGTTTGTTATTGATATGTTTTACTCTGATGGATGGTAGTCTCGTTATTATGGGGGATAGTTCGTTGTTGATATGTTTTTCTCTAATGGATGGTAGTCTCTTCATTACGGGAAATAGTTTGTTGTAGATATGTTTTACTGCGATGGATGGTAGTCTCGTCATTATAGGAGATAAATCATTGTTGAGACGTTTTATTCTGATGGATGGTAGTCTCGTCATTATGGAAGATTGTTAGTTGTTTAGATTTTTTACACTGATGAATGGTAGTATCTTCATTCTTGTAGATAATTCATTGTTGAAGTTTTACTCCAATGGATGGTAGTCTCGTCATAATGGTAGATAGTTCGTTGTTGAGATATTTTACTTTGATGGATGGTAGTCTCTCCAGTATGGGAGATAGTTTGTTGCTGAGATATTTTACTTCGATGGAGGATAATCTCTTTGTTATGGGAGATAGTTCGTTGGTGAGGTTTTGCTCCGTTGCATGGTAGTCTCTTCATTATGGGAGATAGCTTGGTGTTGAGGATTTACTTCGATGGATGGTAGTCTCATCATTATTTGAGATAGTTCATTGTTGAGATGTTTTACTCTAATGGATGGTAGTCTCTTCCTTATGGAAGATAGTTCATTGTTGATATGTTTACTCTGATGGAAGGTAGTCTCTTCATTATAGGAGACTGTTCATTGTAGAGGTTTTACTCCGATGGATGGTAGTCTTGTCATTATGGGAGATAGTTCGTTATTGATATGTTTTACTCTGATGGATGGTAGTCTCGTCATTATGGGAGATAGTTCGTTATTGATATGTTTTACACTAATGAATGGTAGTCTCTTCATTATGGGAGACAATTTGTTGTTGAGATGTTTTACTCTGATGGATGGTAGTCTCGTCACTATGGGAGTAAGTTAGTTGATTAGATTTTTTACACTGATGGATGGTAGTATCTTCATTGTTGGAAATAATTCGTTGTTGAGGTTTTACTCCAATGGATGGTAGTCTCGTCATAATGGGAGATATTTCGTTGTTAAGATATTTTACTTTGATGGATGGTAGTCTTGCCAGTATGGGAGATAGTTTGTTGCTGAGATGTTTTACTTCGATGGATGATTGTCTCTTCATTGTGGGAGATAGTTCGTTGGTGAGGTTTTGCTCTGATGGATGGTAGTCTCTTCATTATGGGAGATAGCTCGGTGTTGAGGATTTACTTTGATGGATGTTAGTCTCATCATTATGTGAGACAGTTCATTGTTGAGATGTTTTACTCTGATGGATGGTAGTCTCTTCATTTTGGAAGATAGTTCGTTGTTGATATGTTTTACTCTGATGGAAGGTAGTCTCTTCATTATAGGAGACCGTTCATAGTAGAGGTTTTACTCTGATGGATGGTAGTCTCATCATTATGGGAGATAATTCATTACTTAGATGTTTTACTCTGATGGATGGTAGTGTCTTCATTATGGGAGATAGCTCGGTGTTGAAGATTTACTTAGATGGATGGTAGTGTCATCATTATGTGAGATAGTTCATTGTTGATATGTTTTACTCTGATGGATGGTAATCTCGTCATTATGGGAGATAGTTCGTTGTTAAGATGTTTTACTCTGATGGATGGTAGTCTCTTTATTATGGGAGTTAGTTTGTTATAGAGGTTTTACTCTAATGGACGGTAGTCTCGTTATTATGGGGGATACTTCGTTGTTGATATGTATTTCTCTAATGGATGGTAGTCTCTTCATTACGGGAAATAGTTTGTTGTTGATATGTTTTACTGCGATGGATGGTAGTCTCGTCATTATATGAGATAAATCATTGTTGAGACGTTTTACTCTGATGGATGGTAGTCTCGTCATTATGGGAGATTGTTAGTTGTTTAGATTATTTACACTGATGGATGGTAGTATCTTCATTGTTGTAGATAATTCCTTGTTGAGGTTTTACTCCAATTGATGGTAGTCTTGTCATAATGGTAGATAGTTCGTTGTTGAGATATTTTACTTTGATGGATGGTAGTCTCTCCAGTATGGGAGATAGTTTGTTGCTGAGATATTTTACTTTAATGGAGGATAGTCTCTTTGTTATGGGAGATAGTTCGTTGGTAAGGTTTTTCTCTGATGCATGGTAGTCTCTTCATTATGGGAGATAGCTTGGTGTTGAGGATTTACTTCGATGGATGGTAGTCTCATCATTATGTGAGATAGTTCGTTGTTGAGATGTTTTACTCTAATGAAAGGTAGTCTCTTCATTATGGAAGATAGTTCGTTGTTGATATGTTTACTCTGATGGAAGGTAGTCTCTTCATTATAGGAGACTGTTCATTGTAGAGGTTTTACTCCGATGGATGGTAGTCTCGTCATTATGGGAGATAGTTCATTATTGAGATGTTTTACTCCGATGGATGGTAGTCTCGTCATTATGGGAGATAGTTCGTTATTGAGATGTTTTACTATGATGAATGGTAGTCTCTTTATTATGGGAGACAATTTGTTGTTGAGATGTTTTACTCTGATGGATGGTAATCTCGTCATTATGGGAGATAGTTAGTTGTTTAGATTTTTTACACTGATGGATGGTAGTATCTTCATTGTTGGAAATAATTCGTTGTGGAGGTTTAACTCCAATGGATGGTAGTCTCGTCATAATAGGAGATATTTCGTTGTTAAGATATTTTACTTTGATGGATGGTAGTCTTGCCAGTATGGGAGATAGTTTGTTGCTGAGATGTTTTACTTCGATGGATGATAGTCTCTTCATTATGGGAGATAGTTCGTTGGCGAGGTTTTACTCTGATGGATGGTAGTCTGTTCATTATGGGAGATAGCTCGGTGTTGAGGATTTACTTTGATGGATGTTAGTCTCATCAGTATGTGAGACAGTTCATTGTTGAGATGTTTTACTCTGATGGATGGTAGTCTCTTCATTCTAGAAGATAGTTCGTTGTTGATATGTTTTACTCTGATGGATGGTAGTCTCGTTATTATGGGGGATAGTTCTTTGTTGATATGCTTTTCTCTAATGGATGGTAGTCTCTTCATTACGGGAAATAGTTTGTTGTTGATATGTTTTACTGTGATGGATGGTAGTCTCGTCATTATCGGAGATAAATCATTGTTGAGACGTTTTACTCTGATGGATGGTAGTCTCGTCATTATGGGAGATTGTTAGTTGTTTAGATTTTTTACACTGATGGATGGTAGTATCTTCATTCTTGTAGATAATTCCTTGTTGAGGTTTTACTCCAATGGATGGTAGTCTCGTCATAATGGTTGATAGTTCGTTGTTGAGATATTTTACTTTGATGGATGGTAGTCTCTCCATTATGGGAGATAGTTTGTTGCTGAGATATTTTACTTCGATGGAGGATAGTCTCTTTGTTATGGGAGATAGTTCGTTGGTGAGGTTTTGCTCTGTTGCATGGTAGTCTCTTCATTATGGGAGATAGCTTGGTGTTGAGGATTTACTTTGATGGATGGTAGTCTCATCATTATTTGAGATAGTTCATTTTTGAGATGTTTTACTCTAATGGATGGTAGTCTCTTCATTATGGAAGATAGTTCATTGTTGATATGTTTACTCTGATGGAAGGTAGACTCTTCATTATAGGAGACTGTTCATTGTAGAGGTTTTACTCCGATGGATGGTAGTCTGGTCATTATGGGAGATAGTTCGTTATTGAGATGTTTTACTCCGATGGATGGTAGTCTCGTCATTATGGGAGATAGTTCGTTATTGATATGTTTTACTCTGATGAATGGTAGTCTCTTCATTATGGAAGACAGTTTGTTGTTGAGATGTTTTACTCTGATGGATGGTAGTCTCGTCATTATGGGAGATAGTTAGTTGTTTAGTTTTTTTACACTGATGGATGGTAGTATCTTCATTGTTAGAAATAATTCGTTGTTGAGGTTTTACTCCAATGGATGGTAGTCTCGTCATAATGGGAGATATTTCGTTGTTAAGATATTTTACTTTGATGGATGGTAGTCTTGCCAATATGGGAGATAGTTTGTTGCTGAGATGTTTTACTTTGATGGATGATTGTCTCTTCATTATGTGAGATAGTTCGTTGGTGAGGTTTCGCTCTGATGGATGGTAGTCTCTTCATTATGGGAGATAGCTCGGTGTGGAGGATTTACTTTGATGGATGTTATTCTCATCATTATGTGAGACAGTTCATTGTTGAGATGTTTTACTCTGATGGATGGTAGTCTCTTCATTCTGGAAGATAGTTCGTTGTTGATATGTTTTACTCTGATGGAAGGTAGTCTCTTCATTAAAGGAGACCGTTCATAGTAGAGGTTTTACTCCGATGGATGGTAGTCTCATCATTATTGGAGATAATTCAATACTTAGATGTTTTACTCTGATGGATGGTAGTGTCTTCATTATGGGAGATAGCTCGATGTTGAAGATTTACTTAGATGGACGGTAGTGTCATCATTATGTGAGATAGTTCGTTGTTGATATGTTTTACTCTGATGGAAGGTAATCTCGTCATTATGGGAGATAGTTCGTTGTTGAGATGTTTTACTCTGATGGATAGTAGTCTCTTTATTATGGGAGTTAGTTTGTTATAGAGGTTTTACTCTGATGGATGGTAGTCTCGTTATTATGGGGGATAGTTCGTTGTTGATATGTTTTTCTCTAATGGATGGTAGTCTCTTCATTACGGGAAATAGTTTGTTGTTGATATGTTTTACTGCGATGGATGGTAGTCTTGTCATTATAGGAGATAAATCATTGTTGAGACGTTTTACTCTGATGGATGGTAGTCTCGTCATTATGGGAGATTGTTAGTTGTTTAGATTTTTTACACTGATGGATGGTAGTATCTTCATTCTTGTAGATAATTCCTTGTTGAGGTTTTACTCCAATGGATGGTAGTCTCGTCATAATGGTAGATAGTTCGTTGTTGAGATATTTTACTTTGATGGATGGTAGTCTCTCCATTATGGGAGATAGATTGTTGCTGAGATATTTTACTTCGATGGAGGATAGTCTCTTTGTTATGGGAGATAGTTCGTTGGTGAGGTTTTGCTCCGTCGCATGGTAGTCTCTTCATTATGGGAGATAGCTTGGTGTTGAGGATTTACTTTGATGGATGGTAGTCTCATCATTATTTGAGATAGTTCATTGTTGAGATGTTTTACTCTAATGGATGGTAGTCTCTTCATTATGGAAGATAGTTCATTGTTGATATGTTTACTCTGATGGAAGGTAGTCTCTTCATTATAGGAGACTGTTCATTGTAGAGGTTTTACTCCGATGGATGGTAGTCTGGTCATTATGGGAGATAGTTCGTTATTGAGATGTTTTACTCCGATGGATGGTAGTCTCGTCATTATGGGAGATAGTTCGTTATTGATATGTTTTACTCTGATGAATGGTAGTCTCTTCATTATGGAAGACAGTTTGTTGTTGAGATGTTTTACTCTGATGGATGGTAGTCTCGTCATTATGGGAGATACTTAGTTGTTTAGTTTTTTTACACTGATGGATGGTAGTATCTTCATTGTTAGAAATAATTCGTTGTTGAGGTTTTACTCCAATGGATGGTAGTCTCGTCATAATGGGAGATATTTCGTTGTTAAGATATTTTACTTTGATGGATGGTAGTCTTGCCAATATGGGAGATAGTTTGTTGCTGAGATGTTTTACTTTGATGGATGATTGTCTCTTCATTATGTGAGATAGTTCGTTGGTGAGGTTTCGCTCTGATGGATGGTAGTCTCTTCATTATGGGAGATAGCTCGGTGTGGAGGATTTACTTTGATGGATGTTATTCTCATCATTATGTGAGACAGTTCATTGTTGAGATGTTTTACTCTGATGGATGGTAGTCTCTTCATTCTGGAAGATAGTTCGTTGTTGATATGTTTTACTCTGATGGAAGGTAGTCTCTTCATTAAAGGAGACCGTTCATAGTAGAGGTTTTACTCCGATGGATGGTAGTCTCATCATTATTGGAGATAATTCAATACTTAGATGTTTTACTCTGATGGATGGTAGTGTCTTCATTATGGGAGATAGCTCGATGTTGAAGATTTACTTAGATGGACGGTAGTGTCATCATTATGTGAGATAGTTCGTTGTTGATATGTTTTACTCTGATGGAAGGTAATCTCGTCATTATGGGAGATAGTTCGTTGTTGAGATGTTTTACTCTGATGGATGGTAGTCTCTTTATTATGGGAGTTAGTTTGTTATAGAGGTTTTACTCTGATGGATGGTAGTCTCGTTATTATGGGGGATAGTTCGTTGTTGATATGTTTTTCTCTAATGGATGGTAGTCTCTTCATTACGGGAAATAGTTTGTTGTTGATATGTTTTACTGCGATGGATGGTAGTCTTGTCATTATAGGAGATAAATCATTGTTGAGACGTTTTACTATGATGGATGGTAGTCTCGTCATTATGGGAGATTGTTAGTTGTTTAGATTTTTTACACTGATGGATGGTAGTATCTTCATTCTTGTAGATAATTCCTTGTTGAGGTTTTACTCCAATGGATGGTAGTCTTGTCATAATGGTAGATAGTTCGTTGTTGAGATATTTTACTTTGATGGATGGTAGTCTCTCCAGTACGGGAGATAGTTTGTTGCTGAGATATTTTACTTCGATGGAGGATAGTCTCTTTGTTATGGGAGATAGTTCGTTGGTGAGGTTTTGCTCCTATGCATGGTAGTCTCTTCATTATGGGAGATAGCTTGGTGTTGAGGATTTACTTCGATGGATGGTAGTCTCATCATTATGTGAGATAGTTCGTTGTTGAGATGTTTTACTCTAATGGATGGTAGTCTCTTCATTATGGAAGATAGTTCATTGTTGATATGTTTAGTCTGATGGAAGGTAGTCTCTTCATTATAGGAGACTGTTCATTGTAGAGGTTTAACTCCGATGGATGGTAGTCTGGTCATTATGGGAGATTGTTCGTTATTGAGATGTTTTACTCCGATGGATGGTAGTCTGGTCATTATGGGAGATAGTTAGTTATTGATATGTTTTTCTCTGATGAATGGTAGTCTCTTCATTATGGGAGACAGTTTATTATTGAGATGTTTTACTCTAATGGATGGTAGTCTCGTCATTATGGGAGATAGTTAGTTGTTTAGATTTTTTACACTGATGGATGGTAGTATCTTCATTGTTGGAAATAAGTCAATGTTGAGGTTTTACTCCAATGGATGGTAGTCTCGTCATAATGGGAGATATTTCGTTGTTAAGATATTTTACTTTGATGGATGATAGTCTTGCCAGTATGGGAGATAGTTTGTTGCTGAGATGTTTTACTTCGATGGATGATTGTCTCTTCATTATGGGAGATAGTTCGTTGGTGAGGTTTCGCTCTGATGGATGGTAGTCTCTTCATTATGGGAGATAACTCGGTGTTGAGGATTTACTTTGATGGATGTTAGTCTCATCATTATGTGAGACAGTTCATTGTTGAGATGTTTTACTCTGATGGATGGTAGTCTCTTCATTCTGGAAGATAGTTCGTTGTTGATATGTTTTACTCTGATGGAAGGTAGTCTCTTCATTATAGGAGATCGTTCATAGTAGAGGTTTTACTCCGATGGATGGTAGTCTCATCATTATGGGAGATAATTCATTACTTAGATGTTTTACTCTGATGGATGCTAGTGTCTTGATTATGGGAGATAGCTCGATGTTGAAGATTTACTTAGATGGACGGTAGTGTCATCATTATGTGAGATAGTTCGTTGTTGATATGTTTTACTCTGATGGAAGGTAATCTCGTCATTATGGGAGATAGTTCATTGTTGAGATGTTTTACTCTGATGGATGGTAGTCTCTTTATTATGGGAGTTAGTTTGTTATAGAGGTTTTACTCTGATGGATGGTAGTCTCGTTATTATGGGGGATAGTTCGTTGTTGATATGTTTTTCTCTAATGGATGGTAGTCTCTTCATTACGGGAAATAGTTTGTTGTTGATATGTTTTACTGCGATGGATGGTAGTCTTGTCATTATAGGAGATAAATCATTGTTGAGACGTTTTACTATGATGGATGGTAGTCTCGTCATTATGGGAGATTGTTAGTTGTTAAGATTTTTTACACTGATGGATGGTAGTATCTTCATTGTTGTAGATAATTCCTTGTTGAGGTTTTACTCCAATGGATGGTAGTCTTGTCATAATGGTAGATAGTTCGTTGTTGAGATATTTTACTTTGATGGATGGTAGTCTCTCCAGTACGGGAGATAGTTTGTTGCTGAGATATTTTACTTCGATGGAGGATAGTCTCTTTGTTATGGGAGATAGTTCGTTGGTGAGGTTTTGCTCCTATGCATGGTAGTCTCTTCATTATGGGAGATAGCTTGGTGTTGAGGATTTACTTCGATGGATGGTAGTCTCATCATTATGTGAGATAGTTCGTTGTTGAGATGTTTTACTCTAATGGATGGTAGTCTCTTCATTATGGAAGATAGTTCATTGTTGATATGTTTAGTCTGATGGAAGATAGTCTCTTCATTATAGGAGACTGTTCATTGTAGAGGTTTAACTCCGATGGATGGTAGTCTGGTCATTATGGGAGATTGTTCGTTATTGAGATGTTTTACTCCGATGGATGGTAGTCTGGTCATTATGGGAGATAGTTAGTTATTGATATGTTTTTCTCTGATGAATGGTAGTCTCTTCATTATGGGAGACAGTTTATTATTGAGATGTTTTACTCTAATGGATGGTAGTCTCGTCATTATGGGAGATAGTTAGTTGTTTAGATTTTTTACACTGATGGATGGTAGTATCTTCATTGTTGGAAATAAGTCAATGTTGAGGTTTTACTCCAATGGATGGTAGTCTCGTCATAATGGGAGATATTTCGTTGTTAAGATATTTTACTTTGATGGATGATAGTCTTGCCAGAATGGGAGATAGTTTGTTGCTGAGATGTTTTACTTCGATGGATGATTGTCTCTTCATTATGGGAGATAGTTCGTTGGTGAGGTTTCGCTCTGATGGATGGTAGTCTCTTCATTATGGGAGATAACTCGGTGTTGAGGATTTACTTTGATGGATGTTAGTCTCATCATTATGTGAGACAGTTCATTGTTGAGATGTTTTACTCTGATGGATGGTAGTCTCTTCATTCTGGAAGATAGTTCGTTGTTGATATGTTTTACTCTGATGGAAGGTAGTCTCTTCATTATAGGAGATCGTTCATAGTAGAGGTTTTACTCCGATGGATGCTAGTCTCATCATTATGGGAGATAATTCATTACTTAGATGTTTTACTCTGATGGATGGTAGTGTCTTGATTATGGGAGATAGCTCGATGTTGAAGATTTACTTAGATGGACGGTAGTGTCATCATTATGTGAGATAGTTCGTTGTTGATCTGTTTTACTCTGATGGAAGGTAATCTCGTCATTATGGGATATAGTTCGTTGTTGAGATGTTTTACTCTGATGGATGGTAGTCTCTTTATTATGGGAGTTAGTTTGTTATAGAGGTTTTACTCTGATGGATGGTAGTGTCGTTATTATGGGGGATAGTTCGTTGTTGATATGTTTTTCTCTAATGGATGGTAGTCTCTTCATTATGGGAAATAGTTTGTTGTTGATATGTTTTACTGCGATGGATGGTAGTCTGGTCATTATAAGAGATAAATCATTGTTGAGACGTTTTACTATGATGGATGGTAGTCTCGTCATTATGGGAGATTGTTAGTTGTTAAGATTTTTTACACTGATGGATGGTAGTATCTTCATTGTTGTAGATAATTCCTTGTTGAGGTTTTACTCCAATGGATGGTAGTCTTGTCATAATGGTAGATAGTTCGTTGTTGAGATATTTTACTTTGATGGATGGTAGTCTCTCCAGTATGGGAGATAGTTTGTTGCTGAGATATTTTACTTCAATGGAGGATAGTCTATTTGTTATGGGAGATAGTTCGTTGGTGAGGTTTTGCTCCTATGCATGGTAGTCTCTTCATTATGGGAGATAGCTTGGTGTTGAGGATTTACTTCGATGGATGGTAGTCTCATCATTATGTGAGATAGTTCGTTGTTGAGATGTTTTACTCTAATGGATGGTAGTCTCTTCATTATGGAAGATAGTTCATTGTTGATATGTTTAGTCTGATGGAAGGTAGTCTCTTCATTATAGGAGACTGTTCATTGTAGAGGTTTAACTCCGATGGATGGTAGTCTGGTCATTATGGGAGATTGTTCGTTATTGAGATGTTTTACTCCGATGGATGGTAGTCTGGTCATTATGGGAGATAGTTCGTTATTGATATGTTTTTCTCTGATGAATGGTAGTCTCTTCATTATGGGAGACAGTTTATTATTGAGATGTTTTACTCTAATGGATGGTAGTCTCGTCATTATGGGAGATAGTTAGTTGTTTAGATTTTTTACACTGATGGATGGTAGTATCTTCATTGTTCGAAATAATTCATTGTTGAGGTTTTACTCCAATGGATGGTAGTCTCGTCATAATGGGAGATATTTCGTTGTTAAGATATTTTACTTTGATGGATGATAGTCTTGCCAGTATGGGAGATAGTTTGTTGCTGAGATGTTTTACTTCGATGGATGATTGTCTCTTCATTATGGGAGATAGTTCGTTGGTGAGGTTTCGCTCTGATGGATGGTAGTCTCTTCATTATGGGAGATAACTCGGTGTTGAGGATTTACTTTGATGGATGTTAGTCTCATCATTATGTGAGACAGTTCATTTTTGAGATGTTTTACTCTGATGGATGGTAGTCTCTTCATTCTGGAAGATAGTTCGTTGTTGATATGTTTTACTCTGATGGAAGGTAGTCTCTTCATTATAGGAGACCGTTCATAGTAGAGTTTTTACTCCGATGGATGGTAGTCTCATCATTATGGGAGATAATTCATTACTTAGATGTTTTACTCTGATGGATGGTAGTGTCTTGATTATGGGAGATAGCTCGATGTTGAAGATTTACTTAGATGGACGGTAGTGTCATCATTATGTGAGATAGTTCGTTGTTGATATGTTTTACTCTGATGGAAGGTAATCTCGTCATTATGGGAGATAGTTCGTTGTTGAGATGTTTTACTCTGATGGATGGTAGTCTCTTTATTATGGGAGTTAGTTTGTTATAGAGGTTTTACTCTGATGGATGGTAGTCTCGTTATTATGGGGGATAGTTCGTTGTTGATATGTTTTTCTCTAATGGATGATAGTCTCTTCATTACGGGAAATAGTTTGTTGTTGATATGTTTTACTGCGATGGTGGTAGTCTTGTCATTATAGGTGATAAATCATTGTTGAGACGTTTTACTATGATGGATGGTAGTCTCGTCATTATGGGAGATTGTTAGTTGTTAAGATTTTTTACACTGATGGATGGTAGTATCTTCATTGTTGTAGATAATTCCTTGTTGAGGTTTTACTCCAATGGATGGTAGTCTTGTCATAATGGTAGATAGTTCGTTGTTGATATATTTTACTTTGATGGATGGTAGTCTCTCCAGTACGGGAGATAGTTTGTTGCTGAGATATTTTACTTCGATGGAAGATAGTCTCTTTGTTATGGGAGATAGTTCGTTGGTGAGGTTTTGCTCCTATGCATGGTAGTCTCTTCATTATGGGAGATAGCTTGGTGTTGAGGATTTACTTCGATGGATGGTAGTCTCATCATTATGTGAGATAGTTCGTTGTTGAGATGTTTTACTCTAATGGATGGTAGTCTCTTCATTATGGAAGATAGTTCATTGTTGATATGTTTAGTCTGATGGAAGGTAGTCTCTTCATTATAGGAGACTGTTCATTGTAGAGGTTTAACTCCGATGGATGGTAGTCTGGTCATTATGGGAGACTGTTCGTTATTGAGATGTTTTACTCCGATGGATGGTAGTCTGGTCATTATGGGAGATAGTTAGTTATTGATATGTTTTTCTCTGATGAATGGTAGTCTCTTCATTATGGGAGACAGTTTATTATTGAGATGTTTTACTCTAATGGATGGTAGTCTCGTCATTATGGGAGATAGTTAGTTGTTTAGATTTTTTACACTGATGGATGGTAGTATCTTCATTGTTGGAAATAAGTCAATGTTGAGGTTTTACTCCAATGGATGGTAGTCTCGTCATAATGGGAGATATTTCGTTGTTAAGATATTTTACTTTGATGGATGATAGTCTTGCCAGTATGGGAGATAGTTTGTTGCTGAGATGTTTTACTTCGATGGATGATTGTCTCTTCATTATGGGAGATAGTTCGTTGGTGAGGTTTCGCTCTGATGGATGGTAGTCTCTTCATTATGGGAGATAACTCGGTGTTGAGGATTTACTTTGATGGATGTTAGTCTCATCATTATGTGAGACAGTTCATTGTTGAGATGTTTTACTCTGATGGATGGTAGTCTCTTCATTCTGGAAGATAGTTCGTTGTTGATATGTTTTACTCTGATGGAAGGTAGTCTCTTCATTATAGGAGATCGTTCATAGTAGAGGTTTTACTCCGATGGATGGTAGTCTCATCATTATGGGAGATAATTCATTACTTAGATGTTTTACTCTGATGGATGCTAGTGTCTTGATTATGGGAGATAGCTCGATGTTGAAGATTTACTTAGATGGACGGTAGTGTCATCATTATGTGAGATAGTTCGTTGTTGATATGTTTTACTCTGATGGAAGGTAATCTCGTCATTATGGGAGATAGTTCGTTGTTGAGATGTTTTACTCTGATGGATGGTAGTCTCTTTATTATGGGAGTTAGTTTGTTATAGAGGTTTTACTCTGATGGATGGTAGTCTCGTTATTATGGGGGATAGTTCGTTGTTGATATGTTTTTCTCTAATGGATGGTAGTCTCTTCATTACGGGAAATAGTTTGTTGTTGATATGTTTTACTGCGATGGATGGTAGTCTTGTCATTATAGGAGATAAATCATTGTTGAGACGTTTTACTATGATGGATGGTAGTCTCGTCATTATGGGAGATTGTTAGTTGTTAAGATTTTTTACACTGATGGATGGTAGTATCTTCATTGTTGTAGATAATTCCTTGTTGAGGTTTTACTCCAATGGATGGTAGTCTTGTCATAATGGTAGATAGTTCGTTGTTGAGATATTTTACTTTGATGGATGGTAGTCTCTCCAGTACGGGAGATAGTTTGTTGCTGAGATATTTTACTTCGATGGAGGATAGTCTCTTTGTTATGGGAGATAGTTCGTTGGTGAGGTTTTGCTCCTATGCATGGTAGTCTCTTCATTATGGGAGATAGCTTGGTGTTGAGGATTTACTTCGATGGATGGTAGTCTCATCATTATGTGAGATAGTTCGTTGTTGAGATGTTTTACTCTAATGGATGGTAGTCTCTTCATTATGGAAGATAGTTCATTGTTGATATGTTTAGTCTGATGGAAGGTAGTCTCTTCATTATAGGAGACTGTTCATTGTAGAGGTTTAACTCCGATGGATGGTAGTCTGGTCATTATGGGAGATTGTTCGTTATTGAGATGTTTTACTCCGATGGATGGTAGTCTGGTCATTATGGGAGATAGTTAGTTATTGATATGTTTTTCTCTGATGAATGGTAGTCTCTTCATTATGGGAGACAGTTTATTATTGAGATGTTTTACTCTAATGGATGGTAGTCTCGTCATTATGGGAGATAGTTAGTTGTTTAGATTTTTTACACTGATGGATGGTAGTATCTTCATTGTTGGAAATAAGTCAATGTTGAGGTTTTACTCCAATGGATGGTAGTCTCGTCATAATGGGAGATATTTCGTTGTTAAGATATTTTACTTTGATGGATGATAGTCTTGCCAGTATGGGAGATAGTTTGTTGCTGAGATGTTTTACTTCGATGGATGATTGTCTCTTCATTATGGGGATAGTTCGTTGGTGAGGTTTCGCTCTGATGGATGGTAGTCTCTTCATTATGGGAGATAACTCGGTGTTGAGGATTTACTTTGATGGATGTTAGTCTCATCATTATGTGAGACAGTTCATTGTTGAGATGTTTTACTCTGATGGATGGTAGTCTCTTCATTCTGGAAGATAGTTCGTTGTTGATATGTTTTACTCTGATGGAAGGTAGTCTCTTCATTATAGGAGATCGTTCATAGTAGAGGTTTTACTCCGATGGATGCTAGTCTCATCATTATGGGAGATAATTCATTACTTAGATGTTTTACTCTGATGGATGGTAGTGTCTTGATTATGGGAGATAGCTCGATGTTGAAGATTTACTTAGATGGACGGTAGTGTCATCATTATGTGAGATAGTTCGTTGTTGATCTGTTTTACTCTGATGGAAGGTAATCTCGTCATTATGGGATATAGTTCGTTGTTGAGATGTTTTACTCTGATGGATGGTAGTCTCTTTATTATGGGAGTTAGTTTGTTATAGAGGTTTTACTCTGATGGATGGTAGTGTCGTTATTATGGGGGATAGTTCGTTGTTGATATGTTTTTCTCTAATGGATGGTAGTCTCTTCATTATGGGAAATAGTTTGTTGTTGATATGTTTTACTGCGATGGATGGTAGTCTGGTCATTATAAGAGATAAATCATTGTTGAGACGTTTTACTATGATGGATGGTAGTCTCGTCATTATGGGAGATTGTTAGTTGTTAAGATTTTTTACACTGATGGATGGTAGTATCTTCATTGTTGTAGATAATTCCTTGTTGAGGTTTTACTCCAATGGATGGTAGTCTTGTCATAATGGTAGATAGTTCGTTGTTGAGATATTTTACTTTGATGGATGGTAGTCTCTCCAGTACGGGAGATAGTTTGTTGCTGAGATATTTTACTTCGATGGAAGATAGTCTCTTTGTTATGGGAGATAGTTCGTTGGTGAGGTTTTGCTCCTATGCATGGTAGTCTCTTCATTATGGGAGATAGCTTGGTGTTGAGGATTTACTTCGATGGATGGTAGTCTCATCATTATGTGAGATAGTTCGTTGTTGAGATGTTTTACTCTAATGGATGGTAGTCTCTTCATTATGGAAGATAGTTCATTGTTGATATGTTTAGTCTGATGGAAGGTAGTCTCTTCATTATAGGAGACTGTTCATTGTAGAGGTTTAACTCCGATGGATGGTAGTCTGGTCATTATGGGAGATTGTTCGTTATTGAGATGTTTTACTCCGATGGATGGTAGTCTGGTCATTATGGGAGATAGTTAGTTATTGATATGTTTTTCTCTGATGAATGGTAGTCTCTTCATTATGGGAGACAGTTTATTATTGAGATGTTTTACTCTAATGGATGGTAGTCTCGTCATTATGGGAGATAGTTAGTTGTTTAGATTTTTTACACTGATGGATGGTAGTATCTTCATTGTTGGAAATAAGTCAATGTTGAGGTTTTACTCCAATGGATGGTAGTCTCGTCATAATGGGAGATATTTCGTTGTTAAGATATTTTACTTTGATGGATGATAGTCTTGCCAGTATGGGAGATAGTTTGTTGCTGAGATGTTTTACTTCGATGGATGATTGTCTCTTCATTATGGGAGATAGTTCGTTGGTGAGGTTTCGCTCTGATGGATGGTAGTCTCTTCATTATGGGAGATAACTCGGTGTTGAGGATTTACTTTGATGGATGTTAGTCTCATCATTATGTGAGACAGTTCATTGTTGAGATGTTTTACTCTGATGGATGGTAGTCTCTTCATTCTGGAAGATAGTTCGTTGTTGATATGTTTTACTCTGATGGAAGGTAGTCTCTTCATTATAGGAGATCGTTCATAGTAGAGGTTTTACTCCGATGGATGCTAGTCTCATCATTATGGGAGATAATTCATTACTTAGATGTTTTACTCTGATGGATGGTAGTGTCTTGATTATGGGAGATAGCTCGATGTTGAAGATTTACTTAGATGGACGGTAGTGTCATCATTATGTGAGATAGTTCGTTGTTGATCTGTTTTACTCTGATGGAAGGTAATCTCGTCATTATGGGATATAGTTCGTTGTTGAGATGTTTTACTCTGATGGATGGTAGTCTCTTTATTATGGGAGTTAGTTTGTTATAGAGGTTTTACTCTGATGGATGGTAGTGTCGTTATTATGGGGGATAGTTCGTTGTTGATATGTTTTTCTCTAATGGATGGTAGTCTCTTCATTATGGGAAATAGTTTGTTGTTGATATGTTTTACTGCGATGGATGGTAGTCTGGTCATTATAAGAGATAAATCATTGTTGAGACGTTTTACTATGATGGATGGTAGTCTCGTCATTATGGGAGATTGTTAGTTGTTAAGATTTTTTACACTGATGGATGGTAGTATCTTCATTGTTGTAGATAATTCCTTGTTGAGGTTTTACTCCAATGGATGGTAGTCTTGTCATAATGGTAGATAGTTCGTTGTTGAGATATTTTACTTTGATGGATGGTAGTCTCTCCAGTATGGGAGATAGTTTGTTGCTGAGATATTTTACTTCAATGGAGGATAGTCTATTTGTTATGGGAGATAGTTCGTTGGTGAGGTTTTGCTCCTATGCATGGTAGTCTCTTCATTATGGGAGATAGCTTGGTGTTGAGGATTTACTTCGATGGATGGTAGTCTCATCATTATGTGAGATAGTTCGTTGTTGAGATGTTTTACTCTAATGGATGGTAGTCTCTTCATTATGGAAGATAGTTCATTGTTGATATGTTTAGTCTGATGGAAGGTAGTCTCTTCATTATAGGAGACTGTTCATTGTAGAGGTTTAACTCCGATGGATGGTAGTCTGGTCATTATGGGAGATTGTTCGTTATTGAGATGTTTTACTCCGATGGATGGTAGTCTGGTCATTATGGGAGATAGTTCGTTATTGATATGTTTTTCTCTGATGAATGGTAGTCTCTTCATTATGGGAGACAGTTTATTATTGAGATGTTTTACTCTAATGGATGGTAGTCTCGTCATTATGGGAGATAGTTAGTTGTTTAGATTTTTTACACTGATGGATGGTAGTATCTTCATTGTTCGAAATAATTCATTGTTGAGGATTTACTCCAATGGATGGTAGTCTCGTCATAATGGGAGATATTTCGTTGTTAAGATATTTTACTTTGATGGATGATAGTCTTGCCAGTATGGGAGATAGTTTGTTGCTGAGATGTTTTACTTCGATGGATGATTGTCTCTTCATTATGGGAGATAGTTCGTTGGTGAGGTTTCGCTCTGATGGATGGTAGTCTCTTCATTATGGGAGATAACTCGGTGTTGAGGATTTACTTTGATGGATGTTAGTCTCATCATTATGTGAGACAGTTCATTTTTGAGATGTTTTACTCTGATGGATGGTAGTCTCTTCATTCTGGAAGATAGTTCGTTGTTGATATGTTTTACTCTGATGGAAGGTAGTCTCTTCATTATAGGAGACCGTTCATAGTAGAGGTTTTACTCCGATGGATGGTAGTCTCATCATTATGGGAGATAATTCATTACTTAGATGTTTTACTCTGATGGATGGGAGTGTCTTGATTATGGGAGATAGCTCGATGTTGAAGATTTACTTAGATGGACGGTAGTGTCATCATTATGTGAGATAGTTCGTTGTTGATTTGTTTTACTCTGATGGAAGGTAATCTCGTCATTATGGGAGATAGTTCGTTGTTGAGATGTTTTACTCTGATGGATGGTAGTCTCTTTATTATGGGAGTTAGTTTGTTATAGAGGTTTTACTCTGATGGATGGTAGTCTCGTTATTATGGGGGATAGTTCGTTGTTGATATGTTTTTCTCTAATGGATGATAGTCTCTTCATTACGGGAAATAGTTTGTTGGTGATATGTTTTACTGCGATGGTGGTAGTCTTGTCATTATAGGTGATAAATCATTGTTGAGACGTTTTACTATGATGGATGGTAGTCTCGTCATTATGGGAGATTGTTAGTTGTTTAGATTTTTTACACTGATGGATGGTAGTATCTTCATTATTGTAGATAATTCCTTGTTGAGGTTTTACTCCAATGGATGGTAGTCTTGTCATAATGGTAGATACTTCGTTGTTGAGATATTTTACTTTGATGGATGGTAGTCTCTCCAGTATGGGAGATGGTTTGTTGCTGAGATATTTTACTTCGATGGAGGATAGTCTCTTTGTTATGGGAGATAGTTCGTTGGTGAGGTTTTGCTCCTATGCATGGTAGTCTCTTCATTATGGGAGATAGCTTGGTGTTGAGGATTTACTTCGATGGATGGTAGTCTCATCATTATGTGAGATAGTTCGTTGTTGAGATGTTTTACTCTAATGGATGGTAGTCTCTTCATTATGGAAGATAGTTCATTGTTGATATGTTTACTCTGATGGAAGGTAGTCTCTTCATTTTAGGAGACTGTTCATTGTAGAGGTTTAACTCTGATGGATGGTAGTCTGGTCATTATGGGAGATTGTTCGTTATTGAGATGTTTTACTCCGATGGATGGTAGTCTGGTCATTATGGGAGATAGTTCGTTATTGATATGTTTTTCTCTGATGAATGGTAGTCTCTTCATTATGGGAGACAATTTATTGTTGAGATGTTTTACTCTAATGGATGGTAGTCTCGTCATTATGGGAGATAGTTAGTTATTTAGATTTTTTACACTGATGGATTGTAGTATCTTCATTGTTGGAAATAATTTGTTGTTGAGGTTTTACTCCAATGGATGGTAGTCTCGTCATAATGGGAGATATTTCGTTGTTAAGATATTTTACTTTGATGGATGATTGTCTTGCCAGTATGGGAGATAGTTTGTTGCTGAGATGTTTTACTTCGATGGATGATTGTCTCTTCATTATGGGAGATATTTCGTTGGTGAGGTTTTGCTCGGATGGATGGTAGTCTCTTCATTATGGGAGATAGCTCGGTGTTAAGGATTTACTTTGATGGATGTTAGTCTCATCATTATGTGAGACTGTTCATTGTTGAGATGTTTTACTCTGATGGATGGTAGTCTCTTCATTCTGGAAGATAGTACGTTCTTGATATGTTTTACGCTAATGGAAGGTAGTCTCTTCATTATAGGAGACCGTTCATAGTAGAGGTTTTACTCCGATGGATGGTAGTCTCATCATTATGGGAGATAATTCATTATTTAGATGTTTTACTCTAATGGATGGTAGTGTCTTCATTATGCGAGATAGCTCGGTGTTGAGGATTTACTTAGATGGATGGTAGTGTCATCATTATGTGAGATAGTTCGTCGTTGATATGTTTTACTCTGATGGATGGTAATCTCGTGATTATGGGAGATAGTTCGTTGTTGAGATGTTTTACTCTGATGGATGGTAGTCTCTTTATTATTGGAGTTAGTTTGTTATAGAGGTTTTACTCTGATGGATGGTAGTCTCGTTATTATGGGGGATAGTTCGTTATTGATATGTTTTTCTCTAATGGATGATAGTCTCTTTATTACGGGAAATAGTTTGTTGTTGATATGTTTTACTGCGATGGATGGTAGTCTCATCATTATAGGAGATAAATCATTGTTGAGACGTTTTACTCTGATGGATGGTAGTCTCGTCATTATGTGAGATTGTTAGTTGTTTAGATTTTTTACACTGATGGATGGTAGTATCTTCATTGTTGTAGATAATTCCTTGTTGAGGTTTTACTCCAATGGATGGTAGTCTCGTCATAATGGGAGATAGTTTGTTGCTGAGATATTTTACTTCGATGGAGGATAGTCTCTTTGTTATGGGAGATAGTTCATTGGTGAGGTTTTGCTCCGATGCATGGTAGTCTCTTCATTATGGGAGATAGCTTGATGTTGAGGATTTACTTCGATGGATGGTAGTCTCATCATTATGTGAGATAATTCGTTTTTGAGATGTTTTGCTCTAATGGATGGTAGTCTCTTTATTATGGAAGTTAGTTCATTGTTGATATGTTTACTCTGATGGAAGATAGTCTCTTCATTATAGGAGACTGTTCATTGTAGAGGTTTTACTCCGATGGATGGTAGTCTGGTCATTATGGGAGATAGTTCGTTATTTAGATGTTTTACTCCGATGGATGGTAGTATCGTCATTATGGGAGATAGTTCGTTATTGATATGTTTTACTCTGATGAATGGTAGTCTCTTCAATATGGGAGACAGTTTGTTGTTGAGATGTTTTACTCTGATGGATGGTAGTCTTGTCATTATGGGAGATAGTTAGTTGTATTGATTTTTTACACTGATGGATGGTAGTATCTTCATTGTTGGAAATAATTCGTTGTTGAGGTTTTACTCCAATGGATGGTAGTCTCGTCATAATGGGAGATATTTCATTGTTAAGATATTTTACTTTGATGGATGGTAGTCTTGCCAGTATGGGAGATAGTTTGTTGCTGAGATGTTTTACTTCGATGGATGATAGTCTCTTCATTATGGGAGATAGTTCGTTGGTGAGGTTTTGCTCTGATGGATGGTAGTCTCTTCATTATGGGAAATAGCTCGGTGTTGAGGATTTACTTTGATGGATGTTAGTCTCATCATTATGTGAGACAGTTCATTCTTGAGATGTTTTACTCTGATGGATGGTAGTCTCTTCATTCTGGAAGATATTACGTTCTTGATATGTTTTACTCTGATGGAAGGTAGTCTCTTCATTATAGGAGACCGTTCATAGTAGAGGTTTTACTCCGATGGATGGTAGTCTCATCATTATGGGAGATAATTCATTATTTAGATGTTTCTCGCATTTCAAATCTTATGCTCCTTTTCTTTCTTTCCTTTCTTTATATATTGCAAAATAGTTGTATTTACACACACTCACTCATACAGGTTTCCATCCACTCTGGATCTCACTGGTAACGACTCTGCTACTGCCAGTTATGACTTCTAAAATCCGATCAACTTAGCCGAAGACGAAGGTGAAGATTATTGCGAAGTGCCTGGCGAGCTTGCAAGACTGTTACTCCAGGAAGAGAGGGCAATTCAACCACATGAAGAGCCAGTGGAAACGATAAATCTGGGTACTGATACAGATAGAAAGGAAGTTAAAATTGGTGCCAACCTAGAGTTCAGCGTGAAGCAACGGTTGACTCAGATGTTACATGATTATGTGGAGATATTTGCTTGGTCCTACAAAGACATGCCCGGGTTGGATACCGACATTGTGGTCCATCATTTGCCTACCAAGGAAGACTGCCCTCCGGTTAAGCAAAAGGTCCACCGTATGCGTCCGGAGATGTCTGAGAAGATCAAAGCCGAGGTTATGAAACAGTTTGATGCCGGGTTTCTTGCAGTAACTTCTTACCCTCAGTGGGTTGCTAATGTGGTGCCAGTACTAAAGAAAGATGGAAAGGTCAGAATGTGTGTCGATTACAGGGATCTGAACAGGGCCAGCCCCAAAGATGACTTCCCCCTACCTCACATTGATGTCCTTGTTGACAATACGGCTCAACACAAGGTGTTCTCTTTCATGGATGGTTTTTCAGGGTATAATCAGATAAAGATGGCACCTGAAGACATGGAAAAAACTACCTTTGTTACTCAGTGGGGCACCTTCTGCTACAAGGTCATGCCATTCGGGTTGAAAAACGCTGGGGCAACCTACCAACGCGCCATGGTTGCTTTATTTCATGACATGATCCATCATGAGATAGAAGTGTATGTTGACGACATGATCGCAAGGTCCCAAACTGAGGAAGAACACCTTGATCATCTGTAGAAATTGTTTGACCGTCTAAAGTTGTACAAGCTGAGGTTGAACCCGAACAAGTGCACCTTCGGGGTAAGATCTGGGAAATTGCTAGGCTTCGTTGTAAGTGATAAGGGTATTCAAGTGGACCCTGCCAAGGTTAAAGCTATTCAAGAGATGCCAGTTCCTAAGACAGAGAAAGAGGTCAGAGGCTTTCTAGGACGCCTGAATTATATTGCTCGATTCATCTCGCACCTAACTGCTACCTGTGAGCCAATCTTCAAGCTGCTGAAGAAAGATCAGGTAGTACGTTGGAACGATGAATGTTAGGCCTCTTTTGATAGAGTCAAAGAGTATCTCCAAGAACCACCCATTCTTATGCCACCGGTTGAAGGGAGACCTCTGATATTATACCTGACAGTACTTGACAACTCAATGGGGTGTGTGCTGGGGCAGCATGACAAGTCTGGCCGAAAAGAGCATGCCATTTATTACCTTAGAAAAAAGTTTACCGACTGTGAGACCCGATACTCACTGCTTGAGAAAACTTGCTGCGCTTTGCTATGGGCTGCTCGCCGGCTGAGACAGTATATGCTGACTCACACTACCTTGTTGATCTCAAAGATGGATCCAATAAATTACATATTTGAAAAGCCTACTCTGTCTGGGAGGATAGCAAGATGGCAAATGATCTTGACAGAATACGACATCCAGTAGACAACTCAGAAAGCTATCAAAGGAAGTGTATTGGCAGACCATTTGGCACACCAGGCAGTAGACGACTATCAGTCAATGAACTTTGAATTTCCTAACGAGAGCATCATGATAGTGACTGATTGTGAAGTACCTGGACCGGATGAAGGACCTGAGGAAGGATCCCGATGGTCTATGCACTTTGACGGAGCCTCCAACGCTTTAGGTAACGGTATCGGCGCTGTGATAATATCCCCTCAAGGCACTCATACTCCACTCACTGCCCGACTATGTTTCAACTGCACCAACAACATGGCGGAGTATGAGGCATGCATCATGGGTCTCCAAGCTGCGATCGAATTAAGGATCAAGTTTCTGAGTGTCTTCGGAGATTCCGCTCTCGTGATCAATCAGATCCAAGGGGAGTGGGATACGAAACATCCGAATCTTATTCCTTACAGAGAATGTGTATTGGCATTGATCCCCCACTTCACAGAGATAACCTTTGAACATTTCCTAAGAGAGGAGAATCAGTTAGCGGACGCGTTAGCTACGATGTCTTCCATGTTCAAAGTCAAATGGGACAATGAGGCTCCTCGGATCATCATCTAGAAATTGAACGAACCGGCATACGTTTGTGATCTCGAGACTGAATTGGTGATTGAGAAGCCTTGGTACCATGAGGTGAAGAGATACTTGGAAGCTCAGGAATACCCTGAAGGTGCATCTGTCAACGATAAGAAGTTTTTGAGAAGGTTCACAGCGAAATTCTTCCTTAGCAATGGCATCCTGTATAAGCGAAACCACGATTCGACCTTACTGCGTTGTGTAGATAAGACTGAAGCATAAAGGATCATGGCAGAGCTACACGAAGGTACCTTCGGAACACATTCCAGTGGACATACTATGGCAAAGAAAATCCTTCGGGCAGGGTATTTCTGGTCCACTATGGAAGCCGACTGTTACCAACACTCTCGGACATGCCATAAATGCCAGGTTTACGCAGACAAGGTGCACGTTCCTCCAGTTCCTCTGAATGTCTTGACAACACCTTGGCCGTTTGCAATGTGGGGCATAAATATGATCGGTAAAATTAAACCTACGGCATCCAATGGGCATCGCTTCATCCTGGTAGCGATCGATTACTTTACGAAGTGGGTTGAAGCAGCTTCCTACGCTACGGTAACCAAGACTGTTGTGGCACGGTTCATTCGGCATAATCTGATATGTCGATACGGTGTCCCTGAAAGGATCATTACAGACAACGGTACCAATCTTAATAACAAGATGATCACTGAGCTCTGCAAGCAGTTTAAGATACAGCACCACAACTCTTCTCCTTACAGACCGAAGATGAATGGGGCTGTAGAAGCAGCGAATAAAAATATCAAGAAAATTGTGCAGAAGATGACAGTGACTTATAAAGATTGGCACGAGATGTTACCGTTTGCTCTACATGGGTATCGTACCTCAGCAAGGACGTCAACCGGGGCAACTCCCTTCTCCCTGGTCTACGGTATGGAGGCAGTCTTACCGATCGAAGTGCAAATACCCTCTCTCCGGATAATGAAGGATGCAGATCTGAGTGAAGATGATTGGATCCAGACACGACTTGATCAACTAAATCTGATTGACGAAAAGAGACTTGCTGCTATTTGTCATGGTCAGACGTACCAAAAGCGGATGATCAGGGCATTTAACAAAAAGGTCAGGCCACAGGAATATCAAGTTGGGGATCTGGTAATCAAGCGCATCATCCTTCCTTAGAGTGATCCAAGGGGCAAGTGGACCCCTACGTACGAAGGGCCATTTGTGGTTAAACATGTGTTCTCAGGAGGAGCCATGATTCTGACCACCATGGATGGTGACGACCTTCCTCACCCCGCCAATGCTGACATAGTAAAAAGATACTACGCATGAAAAAAGACCCGCTAGGTTGACATACCTAGGCAAAAATTAGGGCTTCCCGGCGAACCAAAAGGGTTCGGGCAAAATGAAGGAATGAAATGAAAAAAACTGTACACCCGGCAAGTCGAAAACCTGAAAAGGCGGCTTGGGCAAAAATGGGTATCCCGGTGGACTGAAAACCCGAAAGGGCGGTCCAGGCAAAAGTTAGGGATAAAGCGTAATACTATGTCTCATTGGATCACCTTGCATCCAGAATCCGGTATCAACATCAAGTTCAGACGGCATTGATCAATCAGCTTCATCTTCGGTTAGGTCATCAAGTGATGAGACGCTCGAAGATATAAAGGCGATAGCAGAGTTGGAACCCAATGGGGTTATTCTTTTCAACAACTGTTTTATATTCCTTGGTACAAATTTGTATTAAACTCTTTTGTTCGGCGACGTTCTCTTTCTAGGACGTCAGCCTCTTGTACATAAAACGCCTATTTACAGGCAAATTCAAAAATCAATACAAAAATCACTTTTCAGTTAAAATTGCCAATTGTTTTTCCTTTTCTGTTTTGTTTTGCGAAGAACGTCCAAGGTTCAATTTGTGATATATGCATTTGACACTAATTGCTAACTCATAAATAATTGCATACGAAACAAAGGATTAATTACAGGTAACATTAGAAACAGGGGCAATAAAGAGTTGTCTAAGCGATCTAATTGCTCTGTCCACCAAGGTATCAAGGTAAGTTCAGTTGAAGAACATAACCATTATATCTTAAATCCCAAGAGAGTGAGTCATCAAGTCAATACACTCTCCCCAAGCAAAGCTATACAATCAAGCCTTAAGAAAGTTGGGTATCTCCCACAGATCTCAACATTCCCCAAACATCGTACAAACATTCTTAACAAGCATCCCCGGCAGTCTTGACCTAAAGATTGTTCCCCGGCAGCATATCAAACATTCAATGGAGTCACTTCCCCAATATAGTTCAAAATTTCCCCAGGAGAGTCCAACCCAGTTTCCCTAGGAAAGTTGGAGTCATCCCCCCAGCAGGAAGCTTATCCCCAGTAGATTCTAGAAGCTTCTCCCCCGCAGAGCACGAACGCGTCTCCCGGCTTTATTCAAAGGTTATTTCCCTACCAGGATATAACTGGGTTATCCTCAGCCAAAAGCCACAGAAAGATCGTTCTCGACGAAGTGTTCTTATCCCCAGCAAAGTCTATTAACACTTCCAACATAACAACGGTATCCCCAGCGAAGTTACCATCAATATCCCAGCAAATACCTCTCTTCCCACAGAGTTTTGTTGCCCAGCAAGACCGCTAGAATAATTTTCTCCCCGCAGAGTAATCTATTCGCCAAGTTTATTCCCCAACGGAGTTATCTTCTTCTACCGGTATTCTTGCAACTATCTCTCCCCAGCGGAAGCAAATAACACTATTCTTCAACATCAGCCCAGGATGTGACATCCCGGCACCCGTCAAGGATTTACTTTCCTAGACAAAAACATACATTCATAAACATCGCATTTCCATAAACGCATCATATCTTACAATCTTATTTATGTTGAGAACACCATCTCTTGATCTATATCATGCATTGCATATGACTGACCTTTACCTTTCAGGAAAGATCCAGTTAAGTTCTCAGCTATGTCCAAGACTTTAGCCTGGTTCAGTTAAGTCAACTCCAAATATTTCTATGATTCTTATCCAGTCAAAGGCCTTCTCTGGTTAAGTCAGATCGACCCTAAGATCTCCCTGATTCTGATCCAGTTGAAGAGATTCCAAGACCTTGTCCGGTTCAGTTAAATCGACCCCTAAGATTTTCCTGATTCTTATCCAGTCAAAGGCCTTCTCTGGTTCAATCAGATCGACCCTAAGATCTCCCTGATTCTTATCCAGTTGAAGATTCCAAGACCTTGTCCGGTTCAGTTAAATCGACCCTAAGATTTTCCTGATTCTTATCCAGTCAAAGGCCTTCTCTGGTTCAGTCAGATCGACCCTAAGATCTCCCTGATTCTTATCCAGTTGAAGATTCCAAGACCTTGTCCGGTTCAGTTAAATCGACCCTAAGATTTTCCTGATTCTTATCCAGTCAAAGGCCTTCTCCGTTTCAGTCAGATCGACCCTAAGATCTCCGTGATTCTTATCCCAGTAATCGCCCAAGGTTCTCTCATCGTTACTGTTGAGGTAGTAATCGTCATTATGGGAGATAATACGTTATTGATATGTTTTACTCTGATGAATGGTGGTCTCTTCTTTATGGGAAACAATTTGTTGTTGAGATGTTTTAATCTGATGGATGGTAGTCTCGTCATTATGGGAGATAGTTAGTTGTTTAGATTTTTTACACTGATGGATGGTAGTATCTTCATTGTTGGAAATAATTCATTGTTGAGGTTTTACTCCAATGGATGGTAGTCTCGTCATAATGGGAGATATTTCGTTGTTAAGATATTTTACTTTGATGGATGGTAGTCTTGCCAGTATGGGAGATAGTTTGTTGCTGAGATGTTTTACTTCGATGGATGATAGTCTCTTCATTATGGGAGATAGTTTGTTGGTGAGGTTTTGCTCTGATGGATGGTAGTCTCTTCATTATGGGAGATAGCTCGGTGTTGAGGATTTACTTTGATGGATGTTAGTCTCATCATTATGTGAGACAGTTCATTGTTAAGATGTTTTACTCTGATGGATGGTAGTCTCTTCATTCTGGAAGATAGTTCGTCGTTGATATGTTTTACTCTGATGGTAGGTAGTCTCTTCATTATAGGAGACTGTTCATAGTAGAGGTTTTACTCCGATGGATGGTAGTCTCATCATAATGGGAGATAATTCATTATTTAGATGTTTTACTTTGATGGATGGTAGTGTCTTCATTATGGGAGATAGCTCGGTGTTGAAAATTTACTTAGATGGATGGTGGTGTCATCATTATTTGAGATAGTTCGTTGTTGATATGTTTTACTCTGATGGATGGTAGTCTCGTCATTATGGGAGATAGTTCGTTGTTGAGATGTTTTACTCCGATGGATGGTAGTCTCTTTATTATGGGAGTTAGTTTGTTATAGAGGTTTTTTTTCTGATGGATGGTAGTCTCGTTATTATGGGAGATAGTTCGTTGTTGATATGTTTTTCTCTAATGGATGGTAGTCTCTTCATTACGGGAAATATTTTATTGTTGAGGTTTTACTGCGATGGATGGTAGTCTCGTCATTATAGGATATAAATCGATGTTGAGAAATTTTACTCTGATGGATGGTAGTCTCGTCATTATGGGAGATTGTTAGTTGTTTAGATTTTTTACACTGATGGATGGTAGTATCTTCATTGTTGGAGATAATTCGTTGTTGATGTTTTACTCCAATGGATGGTAGTCTCGTCATAATGGTAGATAGTTTGTTGTTGAGATATTTTACTTTGATGGATGGTAGTCTCTCCAGTATGGGAGATAGTTTGTTGCTGAGATATTTTACTTTGATAGAGGATAGTCTCTTTGTTACGGGAGATAGTTCGTTGGTGAGGTTTTTCTCCGATGCATGGTAGTCTCTTCATTATGGGAGATAGCTTGGTGTTGAGGATTTACTTCGATGGATGGTAGTCTCATCATTATGTGAGATAGTTCGTTGTTGAGATGTTTTACTCTAATGGATGGTAGTCTATTCATAATGGAAGATAGTTCGTTGTTGATATGTTTACTCTGATGGAAGGTAGTCTCTTCATTATAGGAGACAATTCATTGTAGAGGTTTTACTCTGATGGATGTTAGTCTCGTCATTATGGGAAATAGTTCGTTATTTAGATGTTTTACTCTGATGGAAGGTAGTCTCGTCATTATGGGAGATAGTTCGTTATTGATATGTTTTACTCTGATGAATGGTGGTCTCTTCACTATGGGAGACAATTTGTTGTTGAGATGTTTTACTCTGATGGATGGTAGTCTCGTCATTATGGGAGATAGTTAGTTGTTTAGATTTTTTACATTGATGGATGGTAGTATCTTCATTGTTAGAAATAATTCGTTGTTGAGGTTTTACTCCAATGGATGGTAGTCTCGTCATAATGGGAGATATTTCGTTGTTGAGATATTTTACTTTGATGGATGGTAGTCTTGCCAGTATGGGAGATAGTTTGTTGCTGAGATGTTTTACTTCGATGGATGATAGTCTCTTCATTATGGGAGATAGTTCGTTGCCGAGGTTATGCTCCGATGGATGGTAGTCTCTTCATTATGGGAGATAGCTCGGTGTTGAGGATTTACTTTGAGGGATGTTAGTCTCATCATTATGTGAGATAGTTCATTGTTGAGATGTTTTACTCTGATGGATGGTAGTCTCTTCATTATTGAAGATAGTTCGTTGTTAATATGTTTTACTCTGATGGAAGGTAGTCTCTTCATTATAGGAGACTGTTCATAGTAGAGGATTTACTCCGATAGATGGTTGTCTCGTCATTATGGGAGATAATTCATTATTTAGATGTTTTATTCTGATGGATGGTAGTGTCTTCATTATGGGAGATAGCTCAGTGTTGAAGATTTACTTAGATGGATGGTAGTGTCATCATTATGTGAGATAGTTCGTTGTTGATATGTTTTACTCTGATGGATGGTAGTCTCGTCATTATGGGAGATAGTTCGTTGTTGAGATGTTTTACTCCGATGGATGGTAGTCTCTTTATTATGGGAGTTAGTTTGTTATAGAGGTTTTACTCTAATGGATAGTAGTCTCGTTATCATGGGAGATAGTTCATTGTTCATATGTTTTTCTCCAACGGATGGTAGTCTCTTCATTACGGGAAATAGTTTGTTGTTGAGGTTTTACTGCGATGGATGGTAGTCTCGTCATTATAGGAGATAAATCGTTGTTGAGACGTTTCACTCTGATGGATGGTAGTCTCGTCATTATGGGAGATTGTTAGTTGTTTAGATTTTTTACACTGATGTATGGTAGTATCTTCGTTGTTGGAGATAATTTGTTGTTGAGGTTGTACTCCAATGGATGGTTGTCTCGTCATAATGGTAGATAGTTCGTTGTTGAGATATTTTACTTTGATGGATGGTAGTCTCTCCAGTATAGGAGATAGTTTGTTGCTGAGATATTTTACTTCGATGGAGGATAGTCTCTTTGTCATGGGAGATAGTTCGTTGGTGAGGTTTTGCTCCGATGCATGGTAGTATCTTCATTATGGGAGATAGCTTGGTGTTGAGGATTTACTTCGATGGATGGTAGTCTCATCATTATGTGAGATAGTTCCTTGTTGAGATGTTTTACTCTAATGGATGGTAGTCTATTCATTATGGAAGATAGTACGTTGTTGATATGTTTACTCTGATGGAAGGTAGTCTCTTCATTATAGGAGACCGTTCATTGTAGAGGTTTTACTCTGATGGATGGTAGTCTCGTCATTATGGGAGATAGTTCGTTATTGAGATGTTTTACTCCGATGGATGGTAGTCTCGTAATTATCGGAGATAGTTCGTTATTGAGATGTTTTACTCTGATGAATGGTAGTCTCTTCATTATGGGAGACAGTTTGTTGTTGAGATGTTTTACTCTGATGGATGGTAGTCTCGTCATTATGGGAGATATTTAGTTGTTTAGATTTTTTACACTGATGGATGGTAGTATCTTCATTCTTGGAGATAATTCGTTATTGAGGTTTTACTCCAATGGATGGTAGTCTCGTCATAATGGGAGATATTTCGTTGTTGAGATATTTTACTTTAATGGATGGTAGTCTTACCAGTATGGGAGATAGTTTGTTACTGAGATGTTTTACTTTGATGGATGATAGTCTCTTCTTTATGGGAGATAGTTCGTTGGCGAGGTTTTGCTCCGATGGATGGTAGTCTCTTCATTATGGGAGATAGCTCGGTGTTGAGGATTTACTTTCATGGATGTTAGTCTCATCATTATGTGAGATAGTTCATTGTTGAGATGTTTTACTCTGATGGATGGTAGTCTCTTCATTATGGAAGATAGTTCGTTGTTGATATGTTTTACTCTGATCGAAGGTAGTCTCTTCAATATAGGAGACCGTTCATTGTAGAGGTTTTACTCCGATGGAAGGTAGTCTCGTCATTATGGGAGATAATTCATTATTCAGATGTTTTACTGTAATGGATGATAGTGTCTTCATTATGGGAGATAGCTTGGTGTTGAGGATTTACATAGATGGATGGTAGTGTCATCATTATGTGAGATAGTTCATTGCTGATATGTTTTACTCTGATGGATGGTAGTCCCGTCATTATGGGAGATAGTTCGTTGTTGAGATGTTTTATTCCGATGGATGGTAGTCTCTTTATTATGGAAGTTAGTTTGCTATAGAGGTTTTACTCTGATGGATGGTAGTCTCGTTATTATGGGAGATAGTTCGTTGTTGATATGTTTTTCTCTAATGGATGGTAGTCTCTTCATTACGGGAAATAGGTTATTGTTGAGGTTTTACTGTGATGGATGGTAGTCTCGTCATTATAGGAGATAAATCGTTGTTGAGATGTTTTACTCCGATGGAAGGTAGTCTCTTCATTACGGGAGACATATCTTTATTGAGGTTTTACTCAGATTCATAAGAGTCTTATCATTATGGGAGACATTTTGTTGTTGAGATGTTTTATTCTGATGGATGGTAGTCTCATCATTATGGGAGATAGTTAGTTGTTTAGATTTTTTACACTGATGTATGGTAGTATCTTCATTGTTGGAGATAATTCGTTGTTGAGGTTTTACTCCAAAGGATGGTAGTCTCGTCTTAATGGGAGATATTTCGTTGTTGAGATATTTTACTTTGATGGATGGTAGTCTCACCAGTATGGGAGATAGTTCATTGCTGAGACGTTTTACTTCGAAGGACGATAGTCTTTTCATTATGGGAGATAGTTCGTTGGTGAGGTTTTGCTCCAATGGATGGTAGTCTCTTCATTATGGGAGATAGCTCAGTGTCGAGGATTTACTTTAATGGATGGTAGTCTCATCATTATGTGAGATAGTTCATTGTTGAGATGTTTTACTCTGATGGATGGTAGTCTCTTCATTATGGAAGATAGTTCGTAGTTGAGATGTTTTACTCTGATGAAAGGTAGTCTCTTTATTATAGGAGACCATTCATTGTAGAGGTTTTACTCCGATGGATGGTAGTCTCGTCATTATGGGAGATAGTTTGTTATTGAGATGTTTTACTCCGATGGATGGTAGTCTCGTCATTATGGGAGATAGTTTGTTATTGATATGTTTTACTTTGATGAATGGTAGTCTCTTCAATATGGGAGACAATTTGTTGTTGAGATGTTTTACTCTGATAGATGGTAGTCTCGTCATTATGGGAGATAGTTAGTTGTTTATATTATTTACATTGATGGATGGTAGTATCTTCATTGTTAGAAATAATTCGTTGTTGAGGTTTTACTCCAATGGATGGTAGTCTCGTCATAATGGGAGATATTTCGTTGTTGAGATATTTTACTTTGATGGATGGTAGTCTCTTCATTATGGGAGATAGTTCGTTGGTGAGGTTTTGCTCTGATGGATGGTAGTCTCTTCATTATGGGAGATACCTCAGTGTTGAGGATTTACATTGATGGATGTTAGTCTCATCATTATGTGAGATAATTCATGTTTGAGATGTTTTACTCTGATGGATGGTAGTCTCTTCATTATTGAAGATAGTTCGTTGTTGATATGTTTTACTCTGATGGAAGGTAGTCTCTTCATTATAGGAGACCGTTCATAGTAGAGGTTTTACTCCGATGGATGGTAGTCTCGTCATTATGGGAGATAATTCATTATTTAGATGTATTACTCTGATGGATGGTAGTGTCTTCATTATGGGAGTTAGCTCGGTGTTGAAGATTTACTTAGATGGATGGTAGTGTCATCATTATGTGAGATAGTTCGTTGTTGATATGTTTTACTCTGATAGATGGTAGTCTCGTCATTATGGGAGATAGTTCGTTGTTGAAATGTTTTACTCCGATGGATGGTAGTCTCTTTATTATGGGAGTTAGTTTTGTTATAGAGGTTTTACTCTGATGGATGGTAGTCTTGTTATTATGGGAGATAGTTCTTTGTTCAAATGTTTTTCTCTAATGGATGGTAGTCTCGTCATTATGGGAAATAGTTTGTTGTTGAGGTTTTACTGTGATGGATGGTAGTCTCGTCATTATAAGAGATAAATCGTTGTTGAGACGTTTTACTCTGATGGATGGTAGTCTCGTCATTATGGGAGATTGTTAGTTGTTTAGATTTTTTACACTGATGGATGGTAGTATCTTTATTGTTGGAGATAATTCGTTGTTGAGGTTCTACTCCAATGGATGGTAGTCTCGTCATAATGGTAGATAGTTCGTTGTTGAGATATTTTACTTTGATGGATGGTAGTCTTTCCAGTATAGGAGATAGTTCGTTGGTGACGTTTTGCTCCGATGCATGGTAGTCTCTTCATTATGGGAGATAGCTTGGTGTTGAGGATTGACTTCGATGGATGGTAGTCTCATCATTATGTGAGATAGTTCGTTGTTGAGATGTTTTACTCTAATGGATGGTAGTCTGTTCATTATGGAAGATAGTTCGTTGTTGATATGTTTACTCTGATGGAAGGTAGTCTCTTCATTATAGGAGACCGTTCATTGTAGAGGTTTTACTCTGATGGATGGTAGTCTCGTCATTATGGGAGATAGTTCGTTATTGAGATGTTTTACTCCGATGGATGGTAGTCTCGTCATTATCGGAGATAGTTCGTTATTGAGATGTTTTACTCTGATGAATGGTAGTCTCTTCATTATGGGAGACAGTTTGTTGTTGAGATGTTTTACTCTGATGGATGGTAGTCTCGTCATTATGGGAGATATTTAGTTGTTTAGATTTTTTACACTGATGGATGGTAGTATCTTCATTCTTGGAGATAATTCGTTATTGAGGTTTTACTCCAATGGATGGTAGTCTCGTCATAATGGGAGATATTTCGTTGTTGAGATATTTTACTTTAATGGATGGTAGTCTTACCAGTATGGGAGATAGTTTGTTACTGAGATGTTTTACTTTGATGGATGATAGTCTCTTCTTTATGGGAGATAGTTCGTTGGCGAGGTTTTGCTCCGATGGATGGTAGTCTCTTCATTATGGGAGATAGCTCAGTGTTGAGGATTTACTTTCATGGATGTTAGTCTCATCATTATGTGAGATAGTTCATTGTTGAGATGTTTTACTCTGATGGATGGTAGTCTCTTCATTATGGAAGATAGTTCGTTGTTGATATGTTTTACTCTGATCGAAGGTAGTCTCTTCAATATAGGAGACCGTTCATTGTAGAGGTTTTACTCCGATGGAAGGTAGTCTCGTCATTATGGGAGATAATTCATTATTCAGATGTTTTACTGTAATGGATGATAGTGTCTTCATTATGGGAGATAGCTTGGTGTTGAGGATTTACATAGATGGATGGTAGTGTCATCATTATGTGAGATAGTTCGTTGCTGATATGTTTTACTCTGATGGATGGTAGTCCCGTCATTATGGGAGATAGTTCGTTGTTTAGATGTTTTATTCCGATGGATGGTAGTCTCTTTATTATGGAAGTTAGTTTGCTATAGAGGTTTTACTCTGATGGATGGTAGTCTCGTTATTATGGGAGATAGTTCGTTGTTGATATGTTTTTCTCTAATGGATGGTAGTCTCTTCATTACGGGAAATAGGTTATTGTTGAGGTTTTACTGTGATGGATGGTAGTCTCGTCATTATAGGAGATAAATCGTTGTTGAGATGTTTTACTCCGATGGAAGGTAGTCTCTTCATTACGGGAGACATATCTTTATTGAGGTTTTACTCAGATTCATAAGAGTCTTATCATTATGGGAGACATTTTGTTGTTGAGATGTTTTATTCTGATGGATGGTAGTCTCATCATTATGGGAGATAGTTAGTTGTTTAGATTTTTTACACTGATGTATGGTAGTATCTTCATTGTTGGAGATAATTCGTTGTTGAGGTTTTACTCCAAAGGATGGTAGTCTCGTCTTAATGGGAGATATTTCGTTGTTGAGATATTTTACTTTGATGGATGGTAGTCTCACCAGTATGGGAGATAGTTCATTGCTGAGACGTTTTACTTCGAAGGACGATAGTCTTTTCATTATGGGAGATAGTTCGTTGGTGAGGTTTTGCTCCAATGGATGGTAGTCTCTTCATTATGGGAGATAGCTCAGTGTCGAGGATTTACTTTAATGGATGGTAGTCTCATCATTATGTGAGATAGTTCATTGTTGAGATGTTTTACTCTGATGGATGGTAGTCTCTTCATTATGGAAGATAGTTCGTAGTTGAGATGTTTTACTCTAATGAAAGGTAGTCTCTTTATTATAGGAGACCATTCATTGTAGAGGTTTTACTCCGATGGATGGTAGTCTCGTCATTATGGGAGATAGTTTGTTATTGAGATGTTTTACTCCGATGGATGGTAGTCTCGTCATTATGGGAGATAGTTTGTTATTGATATGTTTTACTTTGATGAATGGTAGTCTCTTCAATATGGGAGACAATTTGTTGTTGAGATGTTTTACTCTGATAGATGGTAGTCTCGTCATTATGGGAGATAGTTAGTTGTTTATATTATTTACATTGATGGATGGTAGTATCTTCATTGTTAGAAATAATTCGTTGTTGAGGTTTTACTCCAATGGATGGTAGTCTCGTCATAATGGGAGATATTTCGTTGTTGAGATATTTTACTTTGATGGATGGTAGTCTCTTCATTATGGGAGATAGTTCGTTGGTGAGGTTTTGCTCTGATGGATGGTAGTCTCTTCATTATGGGAGATACCTCAGTGTTGAGGATTTACATTGATGGATGTTAGTCTCATCATTATGTGAGATAGTTCATGTTTGAGATGTTTTACTCTGATGGATGGTAGTCTCTTCATTATTGAAGATAGTTCGTTGTTGATATGTTTTACTCTGATGGAAGGTAGTCTCTTCATTATAGGAGACCGTTCATAGTAGAGGTTTTACTCCGATGGATGGTAGTCTCGTCATTATGGGAGATAATTCATTATTTAGATGTATTACTCTGATGGATGGTAGTGTCTTCATTATGGGAGATAGCTCGGTGTTGAAGATTTACTTAGATGGATGGTAGTGTCATCATTATGTGAGATAGTTCGTTGTTGATATGTTTTACTCTGATAGATGGTAGTCTCGTCATTATGGGAGATAGTTCGTTGTTGAGATGTTTTACTCCGATGGATGGTAGTCTCTTTATTATGGGAGTTAGTTTTGTTATAGAGGTTTTACTCTGATGGATGGTAGTCTTGTTATTATGGGAGATAGTTCTTTGTTCAAATGTTTTTCTCTAATGGATGGTAGTCTCGTCATTATGGGAAATAGTTTGTTGTTGAGGTTTTACTGTGATGGATGGTAGTCTCGTCATTATAAGAGATAAATCGTTGTTGAGACGTTTTACTCTGATGGATGGTAGTCTCGTCATTATGGGAGATTGTTAGTTGTTTAGATTTTTTACACTGATGGATGGTAGTATCTTTATTGTTGGAGATAATTCGTTGTTGAGGTTCTACTCCAATGGATGGTAGTCTCGTCATAATGGTAGATAGTTCGTTGTTGAGATATTTTACTTTGATGGATGGTAGTCTTTCCAGTATAGGAGATAGTTCGTTGGTGACGTTTTGCTCCGATGCATGGTAGTCTCTTCATTATGGGAGATAGCTTGGTGTTGAGGATTGACTTCGATGGATGGTAGTCTCATCATTATGTGAGATAGTTCGTTGTTGAGATGTTTTACTCTAATGGATGGTAGTCTGTTCATTATGGAAGATAGTTCGTTGTTGATATGTTTACTCTGATGGAAGGTAGTCTCTTCATTATAGGAGACCGTTCATTGTAGAGGTTTTACTCTGATGGATGGTAGTCTCGTCATTATGGGAGATAGTTCGTTATTGAGATGTTTTACTCCGATGGATGGTAGTCTCGTCATTATCGGAGATAGTTCGTTATTGAGATGTTTTACTCTGATGAATGGTAGTCTCTTCATTATGGGAGACAGTTTGTTGTTGAGATGTTTTACTCTGATGGATGGTAGTCTCGTCATTATGGGAGATATTTAGTTGTTTAGATTTTTTACACTGATGGATGGTAGTATCTTCATTCTTGGAGATAATTCGTTATTGAGGTTTTACTCCAATGGATGGTAGTCTCGTCATAATGGGAGATATTTCGTTGTTGAGATATTTTACTTTAATGGATGGTAGTCTTACCAGTATGGGAGATAGTTTGTTACTGAGATGTTTTACTTTGATGGATGATAGTCTCTTCTTTATGGGAGATAGTTCGTTGGCGAGGTTTTGCTCCGATGGATGGTAGTCTCTTCATTATGGGAGATAGCTCAGTGTTGAGGATTTACTTTCATGGATGTTAGTCTCATCATTATGTGAGATAGTTCATTGTTGAGATGTTTTACTCTGATGGATGGTAGTCTCTTCATTATGGAAGATAGTTCGTTGTTGATATGTTTTACTCTGATCGAAGGTAGTCTCTTCAATATAGGAGACCGTTCATTGTAGAGGTTTTACTCCGATGGAAGGTAGTCTCGTCATTATGGGAGATAATTCATTATTCAGATGTTTTACTGTAATGGATGATAGTGTCTTCATTATGGGAGATAGCTTGGTGTTGAGGATTTACATAGATGGATGGTAGTGTCATCATTATGTGAGATAGTTCGTTGCTGATATGTTTTACTCTGATGGATGGTAGTCCCGTCATTATGGGAGATAGTTCGTTGTTTAGATGTTTTATTCCGATGGATGGTAGTCTCTTTATTATGGAAGTTAGTTTGCTATAGAGGTTTTACTCTGATGGATGGTAGTCTCGTTATTATGGGAGATAGTTCGTTGTTGATATGTTTTTCTCTAATGGATGGTAGTCTCTTCATTACGGGAAATAGGTTATTGTTGAGGTTTTACTGTGATGGATGGTAGTCTCATCATTATAGGAGATAAATCGTTGTTGAGATGTTTTACTCCGATGGAAGGTAGTCTCTTCATTACGGGAGACATATCTTTATTGAGGTTTTACTCAGATTCATAAGAGTCTTATCATTATGGGAGACATTTTGTTGTTGAGATGTTTTATTCTGATGGATGGTAGGCTCATCATTATGGGAGATAGTTAGTTGTTTAGATTTTTTACACTGATGTATGGTAGTATCTTCATTGTTGGAGATAATTCGTTATTGAGGTTTTACTCCAAAGGATGGTAGTCTCGTCTTAATGGGAGATATTTCGTTGTTGAGATATTTTACTTTGATGGATGGTAGTCTCACCAGTATGGGAGATAGTTCATTGCTGAGACGTTTTACTTCGAAGGACGATAGTCTTTTCATTATGGGAGATAGTTCGTTGGTGAGGTTTTGCTCCAATGGATGGTAGTCTCTTCATTATGGGAGATAGCTCAGTGTCGAGGATTTACTTTGATGGATGGTAGTCTCATCATTATGTGAGATAGTTCATTGTTGAGATGTTTTACTCTGATGGATGGTAGTCTCTTCATTATGGAAGATAGTTCGTAGTTGAGATGTTTTACTCTGATGAAAGGTAGTCTCTTTATTATAGGAGACCATTCATTATAGAGGTTTTACTCCGATGGATGGTAGTCTCGTCATTATGGGAGATAGTTTGTTATTGAGATGTTTTACTCCGATGGATGGTAGTCTCGTCATTATGGCAGATAGTTTGTTATTGATATGTTTTACTTTGATGAATGGCAGTCTCTTCAATATGGGAGACAATTTGTTGTTGAGATGTTTTACTCTGATAGATGGTAGTCTCGTCATTATGGGAGATAGTTAGTTGTTTATATTATTTACATTGATGGATGGTAGTATCTTCATTGTTAGAAATAATTCGTTGTTGAGGTTTTACTCCAATGGATGGTAGTCTCGTCATAATGGGAGATATTTCGTTGTTGAGATATTTTACTTTGATGGATGGTAGTCTCTTCATTATGGGAGATAGTTCGTTGGTGAGGTTTTGCTCTGATGGATGGTAGTCTCTTCATTATGGGAGATACCTCAGTGTTGAGGATTTACATTGATGGATGTTAGTCTCATCATTATGTGAGATAGTTCATGTTTGAGATGTTTTACTCTGATGGATGGTAGTCTCTTCATTATTGAAGATAGTTCGTTGTTGATATGTTTTACTCTGATGGAAGGTAGTCTCTTCATTATAGGAGACCGTTCATAGTAGAGGTTTTACTCCGATGGATGGTAGTCTCGTCATTATGGGAGATAATTCATTATTTAGATGTATTACTCTGATGGATGGTAGTGTCTTCATTATGGGAGATAGCTCGGTGTTGAAGATTTACTTAGATGGATGGTAGTGTCATCATTATGTGAGATAGTTCGTTGTTGATATGTTTTACTCTGATGGATGGTAGTCTCTTCATTATGGGAGATAGTTCGTTGTTGAGATGTTTTACTCCGATGGATGGTAGTCTCTTTATTATGGGAGTTAGTTTTTTATAGAGGTTTTACTCTGATGGATGGTAGTCTCGTTATTATGGGAGATAGTTCTTTGTTCATATGTTTTTCTCTAATGGATGGTAGTCTCGTCATTATGGGAAATAGTTTGTTGTTGAGGTTTTACTGTGATGGATGGAAGTCTCGTCATTATAAGAGATAAATCGTTGTTGAGACGTTTTACTCTGATGGATGGTAGTCTCGTCATTATGGGAGATTGTTAGTTGTTTAGATTTTTTACACTGATGGATGGTAGTATCTTTATTGTTGGAGATAATTCGTTGTTGAGGTTCTACTCCAATGGATGGTAGTCTCTTCATAATGGTAGATAGTTCGTTGTTGAGATATTTTACTTTGATGGATGGTAGTCTTTCCAGTATAGGAGATAGTTTGTTGGTGACGTTTTGCTCCGATGCATGGTAGTCTCTTCATTATGGGAGGTAGCTTGGTGTTGAGGATTGACTTCGATGGATGGTAGTCTCATCATTATGTGAGATAGTTCGTTGTTGAGATGTTTTACTCTAATGGATGGTAGTCTGTTCATTAGGGAAGATAGTTCGTTGTTGATATGTTTACTCTGATGGAAGGTAGTCTCTTCATTATAAGAGACCGTTCATTGTAGAGGTTTTACTCTGATGGATGTTAGTTTCGTCATTATGGGAGATAGTTCGTTATTGAGATGTTTTACTCCGATGGATGGTAGTCTCGTCATTATCGGAGATAGTTCATTATTGCGATGTTTTACTCTGATGAATGGTAGTCTCTTCATTATGGGAGACAGTTTGTTGTTGAGATGTTTTACTCTGATGGATGGTAGTCTCGTCATTATGGGAGATAGTTAGTTGTTTAGATTTTTTACACTGATGGATGGTAGTATCTTCATTCTTGGAGATAATTCGTTGTTGAGGTTTTACTCCAATGGATGGTAGTCTCGTCATAATGGGAGATATTTCGTTGGTGAGATATTTTACTTTAATGGATGGTAGTCTTGCCAGTATGGGAGATAGTTTGTTGCTGAGATGTTTTACTTTGATGGATGATAGTCTCTTCATTATGGGAGATAGTTCGTTGGCGAGGTTTTGCTCCGATGGATGGTAGTCTCTTCATTATGGGAGATAGCTCGGTGTTGAGGATTTACTTTGATGGATGTTAGTCTCATCATTATGTGAGATAGTTCATTGTTGAGATGTTTTACTCTGATGGATGGTAGTCTCTTCATTATGGAAGATAGTTCGTTGTTGATATGTTTTACTCTCATCGAAGGTAGTCTCTTCAATATAGGAGACCGTTCATTGTAGAGGTTTTATTCCGTTGGAAGGTAGTCTCGTCATTATGGGAGATAGTTCATTATTCAGATGTTTTACTGTAATGGATGATATTGTCTTCATTATGGGAGATAGCTCGGTGTTGAGGATTTACATAGATGGATGGTAGTGTCATCATTATGTGAAATAGTTCGTTGCTGATATGTTTTACTCTGATGGATGGTAGTCCCGTCATTATGGGAGATAGTTCGTTGTTGAGATGTTTTACTCCGATAGATGGTAGTCTCTTTATTATGGAAGTTAGTTTGCTATAGAGGTTTTACTCTGATGGATGGTAGTCTCGTTATTATGGGAGATAGTTCGTTGTTGATATGTTTTTCTCTAATGGATGGTAGTCTCTTCATTACGGAAAATAGCTTATTGTTGAGGTTTTACTGTGATGGATGGTAGTCTCGTCATTATAGGAGATAAATCGTTGTTGGGATGTTTTACTCCGATGGAAGGTAGTCTCTTCATTACGGGAGACATATCTTTATTGAGGTTTTACTCAGATTCATAAGAGTCTTATCATTATGGGAGACATTTTGTTGTTGAGATATTTTATTCTGATGGATGGTAGTCTCATCATTATGGGAGATAGTTAGTTGTTTAGATTTTTTACACTGATGTATGGTAGTATCTTCATTGTTGGAGATAATTCGTTGTTGAGGTTTTACTCCAAAGGATGGTATTCACGTCTTAATGGGAGATATTTCGTTGTTGAGATATTTTACTTTGATGGATGGTAGTCTCACCAGTATGGGAGATAGTTCATTGCTGAGACGTTTTACTTCGATGGATGATAGTCTTTTCATTATGGGAGATAGTTCATTGGTGTTGTTTTGCTCCGATGGAAGGTAGTCTCTTCATTATGGGAGATAGCTCAGTGTCGAGGATTTACTTTGATGGATGATAGTCTCATCATTATGTGAGATAGTTCATTGTTGAGATGTTTTACTCTGATGGATGGTAGTCTCTTCATTATGGAAGATAGTTCGTAGTTGATATGTTTTACTATGATGAAAGGTAGTCTCTTTATTATAGGAGACCATTCATTGTAGAGGTTTTACTCCGATGGATGGTAGTCTCGTCATTATGGGAGATAGTTTGTTATTGAGATGTTTTACTCCGATGGATGGTAGTCTCGTCATTATGGGAGATAGTTTGTTATTGATATGTTTTACTTTGATGAATGGTAGTCTCTTCAATATGGGAGACAATTTGTTGTTGGGATGTTTTACTCTGATAGATGGTAGTCTCGTCATTATGGGAGATAGTTAGTTGTTTAGATTATTTACATTGATGGATGGTAGTATCTTCATTGTTAGAAATAATTCGTTGTTGAGGTTTTACTCCAATGGATGGTAGTCTCGTCATAATGGGAGATATTTCGTTGTTGAGATATTTTACTTTGATGGATGGTAGTCTCTTCATTATGGGAGATAGTTCGTTGGTGAGGTTTTTCTCTGATGGATGGTAGTCTCTTCATTATGGGAGATACCTCAATGTTGAGGATTTACATTGATGGATGTTAGTCTCATCATTATGTGAGATAGTTCATGTTTGAGATGTTTTACTCTGATGGATGGTAGTCTCTTCATTATTGAAGATAGTTCGTTGTTGATATGTTTTACTCTGATGGAAGGTAGTCTCTTCATTATAGGTGACCGTTCATAGTAGAGGTTTTACTCCGATGGATGGTAGTCTCGTCATTATGGGAGATAATTCATTATTAAGATGTATTACTCTGATGGATGGTAGTGTCTTCATTATGGGAGATAGCTCGGTGTTGAAGATTTACTTAGATGGATGGTAGTGTCATCATTATGTAAGATAGTTCGTTGTTGATATGTTTTACTCTGATGGATGGTAGTCTCGTCATTATGGGAGATAGTTCGTTGTTGAGATGTTTTACTCTGATGGATGGTAGTCTCTTTATTATGGGAGTTAGTTTGTTATAGAGGTTTTACTCTGATGGATGGTAGTCTCGTTATTATGGGAGATAGTTCTTTGTTCATATGTTTTTCTCTAATGGATGGTAGTCTCGTCATTATGGGAAATAGTTTGTTGTTGAGGTTTTACTGTGATGGATGGTAGTCTCGTCATTATAAGAGATAAATCGTTGTTGAGACATTTTACTCTGATGGATGGTAGTCTCGTCATTATGGGAGATTGTTAGTTGTTTAGATTTTTTACACTGATGGATGGTAGTATCTTTATTGTTGGAGATAATTCGTTGTTGAGGTTCTACTCCAATGGATGGTAGTCTCGTCATAATGGTAGATAGTTCGTTGTTGAGATATTTTACTTTGATGGATGGTAGTCTTTCCAGTATAAGAGATAGTTCGTTGGTGACGTTTTGCTTCGATGCATGGTAGTCTCTTCATTATGGGAGATAGCTTGGTGTTGAGGATTGACTTCGATGGATGGTAGTCTCATGATTATGTGAGATAGTTCGTTGTTGAGATGTTTTACTCTAATGGATGGTAGTCTGTTCATTATGGAAGATAGTTCGTTGTTGATATGTTTACTCTGATGGAAGGTAGTCTCTTCATTATAGGAGACTATTCATTGTAGAGGTTTTACTCTGATGGATGGTAGTCTCGTCATTATGGGAGATAGTTCGTTATTGAGATGTTTTACTCCGATGGATGGTAGTCTCGTCATTATCGGAGATAGTTCGTTATTGAGATGTTTTACTCTGATGAATGGTAGTCTCTTCATTATGGGAGACAGTTTGTTGCTGAGATGTTTTACTCTGATGGATGGTAGTCTCGTCATTATGGGAGATAGTTAGTTGTTTAGATTTTTTACACTGATGGATGGTAGTATCTTCATTCTTGGAGATAATTCGTTGTTGAGGTTTTACTCCAATGGATGGTAGTCTCGTCATAATGGGAGATATTTCGTTGTTGAGATATTTTACTTTAATGGATGGTAGTCTTGCCAGTATGGGAGATAGTTTGTTTCTGAGATGTTTTACTTTGATGGATGATAGTCTCTTCATTATGGGAGATAGTTCGTTGGCGAGGTTTTGATCCGATGGATGGTAGTCTCTTCATTATGGGAGATAGCTCGGTGTTGAGGATTTACTTTGATGGATGTTAGTCTCATCATTATGTGAGATAGTTCATTGTTGAGATGTTTTACTCTGATGGATGGTAGTCTCTTCATTATGGAAGATAGTTCGTTGTTGATATGTTTTACTCTGATCGAAGGTAGTCTCTTCAATATAGGAGACCGTTCATTGTAGAGGTTTCATTCCGATGGAAGGTAGTCTCGTCATTATGGGAGATAGTTCATTATTCAGATGTTTTACTGTAATGGATGATAGTGTCTTCATTATGGGAGATAGCTCGGTGTTGAGGATTTACATAGATGGATGGTAGTGTCATCATTATGTGAGATAGTTCGTTGCTGATATGTTTTACTCTGATGGATGGGAGTCCCGTCATTATGGGAGATAGTTCGTTGTTGAGATGTTTTACTCCGATGGATGGTAGTCTCTTTATTATGGAAGTTAGTTTGCTATAGAGGTTTTACTCTGATGGATGGTAGTCTCGTTATTATGGGAGATAGTTCGTTGTTGATATGTTTTTCTCTAATGGATGGTAGTCTCTTCATTACGGGAAATAGCTTATTGTTAAGGTTTTACTGTGATGGATGGTAGTCTCGTCATTATAGGAGATAAATCGTTGTTGAGATGTTTTACTCCGATGGAAGGTAGTCTCTTCATTATGGGAGACATATCTTTATTGAGGTTTTACTCAGATTCATAAGAGTCTTATCATTATGGGAGACATTTTGTTGTTGAGATGTTTAATTCTGATGGATGGTAGTCTCATCATTATGGGAGATAGTTAGTTGTTTAGATTTTTTACACTGATGTATGGTAGTATCTTCATTGTTGGAGATAATTCGTTGTTGAGGTTTTACTCCAATGGATGGTAGTCTCGTCTTAATGGGAGATATTTCGTTGTTGAGATATTTTACTTTGATGGATGGTAGTCTCACCAGTATGGGATATAATTCATTGCTGAGACGTTTTACTTCGATGGATGATAGTCTCTTCATTATGGGAGATAGTTCGTTGGTGAGGTTTTGCTCCGATGGATGGTAGTCTCTTCATTATGGGAGATAGCTCAGTGTCGATGATTTACTTTGATGGATGGTAGTCTCATCATTATGTGAGATAGTTCACTGTTGAGATGTTTTACTCCGATGGATGGTAGTCTCTTCATTATGGAAGATAGTTCGTAGTTCATATGTTTTACTCTGATGAAAGGTAGTCTCTTCATTATAGGAGACCATTCATTGTAGAGGTTTTACTCCGATGGATGGTAGTCTCGTCATTATGGGAGATAGTTTGTTATTGAGATGTTTTAATCCGATGGATGGTAGTCTCGTCATTATGGGAGATAGTTTGTTATTGATATTTTTTACTTTGATGAATGATAGTCTCTTCAATATGGGAGACAATTTGTTGTTGAGATGTTTTACTCTGATAGATGGTAGTCTCATCATTATGGGAGCTAGTTAGTTGTTTAGATTATTTACATTGATGGATGGTAGTATCTTCATTGTTAGAAATAATTCATTGTTGAGGTTTTACTCCAATGGATGGTAGTCTCGTCATAATGGGAGATATTTCGTTGTTGAGATATTTTACTTTGATGGATGGTAGTCTCTTCATTATGGGAGATAGTTCTTTGGTGAGGTTTTGCTCTGATGGATGGTAGTCTCTTCATTATGGGAGATAGCTCAGTGTTGAGGATTTACTTTGATGGATGTTAGTCTCATCATTATGTGAGATAGTTCATGTTTGAGATGTTTTACTCTGATGGATGGTAGTCTCTTCATTATTGAAGATAGTTCGTTGTTGATATTTTTTACTCTGATGGAAGGTAGTCTCTTCATTATAGGAGACCGTTCATAGTAGTGGTTTTACTTCGATGGATGGTAGTCTCGTCATTATGGGAGATAATTCGTTATTTAGATGTATTACTCTGATGGATGGTAGTGTCTTCATTATGGGAGATAGCTCGGTGTTGAAGATTTACTTAGATGGATGGTAGTGTCATCATTATGTGAGATAGTTCGTTGTTGATATGTTTTACTCTGATGGATGGTAGTCTCGTCATTATGGGAGATAGTTCGTTGTTGAGATGTTTTACTCCGATGGATGGTAGTCTCTTTATTATGGGAGTTAGTTTTTTATAGAGGTTTTACTATGATGGATGGTAGTCTCGTTATTATGGGAGATAGTTCTTTGTTCATATGTTTTTCTCTAATGGATGGTAGTCTCGTCATTATGGGAAATAGTTTGTTGTTGAAGTTTTACTGCGATGGATGGTAGTCTTGTCATTATAGGAGATAAATCGTTGTTGATACGTTTTACTATGATGGGTGGTAGTCTCGTCATTATGGGAGATAGTTAGTTGTTTAGATTTTTTACACTGATGGATGGTAGTACCTTCATTGTTGGAGATAATTCGTTGTTGAGGTTTTACTCCAATGGATGGTCGTCTTGTCATAATGGGAGATAGTTCGTTGTTGAGATATTTCGTTGTTGAGATATTTTACTTTGATGGATGGTAGTCTTGCCAGTATGGGAGATAATGTGTTGCTGAGATTTTTTACTTTGATGGATGATAATCTCTTCATTATGGGAGATATTTCGTTGGCGACGTTTTGCTCAGATGGATGATAGTCTCTTAATTATGGGAGATAGCTCGGTGTTGAGGATTTACTTTGGTGGATGTTAGTCTCATCATTATGAGAGATAGTTCATTGTTGAGACGTTTTACTCTGATGGATGGTAGTCTCTTCATTATGGAAGATAGTTCTTTGTTGATATGTTTTACTCTGATGGAAGGTAGTCTCTTCATTATAGGAGACCGTTCATTGTAGAGGTTTTACTCTGATGGGTGGTAATCTCGTCATTATGGGAGATAGTTCATTATTTAGATGTTTTACTCTAATGGATGGTAGTGTTTTCATTATGGGTGATAGCTCAATGTTGAGGATTTACTTAGAGGGATGGTAGTGTCATCATTATGTGAGATAGTTCGTTGTTGATATGTTTTACTCTGATGGATGGTAGTCTCGTCATTATGGGAGATAGTTTGTTGTTGAGATGTTTTACTCCAATGGATGGTAATCTCTTTATTATGGGAGTTAGTTTGTTATAGAGGTTTTACTCTGATGGATGGTAGTCTCGTTATTATGGGAGATAGTTCTTTGTTCATATGTTTTTCTCTAATGGATGGTAGTCTCATCATTATGGGAAATAGTTTGTTGTTGAGGTTTTACTGCGATGGATGGTAGTCTTGTCATTATAGGAGATAAATCGTTGTTGATACGTTTTACTATGATGGATGGTAGTCTCGTCATTATGGGAGATAGTTAGTTGTTTAGATTTTTTACACTGATGGATGGTAGTATCTTCATTGTTGTAGATAATTCGTTGTTGAGGTTTTACTCCAATGGATGGTAGTCTCGTCATAATGGGAGATATGTCGTTGTTGAGATATTTCGTTGTTGAGATATTTTACTTTGATAGATGGTAGTCTTGCCAGTATGGGAGATAGTGTGTTGCTGAGATTTTTTACTTTGATGGATGATAATCTCTTCATTATGGGAGTTATTTCGTTGGCAACGTTTTGCTCCGATGGATGATAGTCTCTTAATTATGGGAGATAGCTCGGTGTTGAGGATTTACTTTGGTGGATGTTAGTCTCATCATTATGTGAGATAGTTCATTGTTGAGACGTTTTACTCTGATGGATGGTAGTCTCTTCATTATGGAAGATAGTTCGTTGTTGATATGTTTTACTCTGATGGAAGGTAGTCTCTTCATTATAGGAGACCGTTCATTGTAGAGGTTTTACTCTGATGGGTGGTAGTCTCGTCATTATGGGAGATAGTTCATTATTTAGATGTTTTACTCTAATGGATGGTAGTGTTTTCATTATGGGAGATAGCTCAGTGTTGAGGATTTACTTAGAGGGATGGTAGTGTCATCATTATGTGAGATAGTTCGTTGTTGATATGTTTTACTCTGATGGATGGTAGTCTCGTCATTATGGGAGATAGTTCGTTGTTGAGATGTTTTACCCCGATGGATGGTAGTCTCTTTATTATGGGAGTTAGTTTGTTATAAAGGTTTTACTTTGATGGATGGTAGTCTCGTTATTATAAGAGATAGTTCATTGTTGATATGTTTTTCTCTAATGGATGGTAGTCTCTTCATTACGGGAAATAGTTTGTTGTTGATGTTTTACTGCGATGGATGGTAGTCTCGTCATTATAGGAGATAAATCGTCGTTGAGACGTTCTACTCCGATGGAAGGTAGTCTCTTCATTACGGGAGACAGATCTTTATTGACGTTTTACTCAAATTCATAAGAGTCTTATCATTATGGGAGACATTTTGTTGTTGAGATGTTTTACTCTGATGGATGGTAGTCTCATCATTATGGGAGATAGTTAGTTGTTTAGATTTTTTACACTGATGTATGGTAGTATCTTCATTGTTGGATATAATTCGTTGTTGAGGTTTTACTCCAATGGATGGTAGTCTCGTCATAATGGGAGATATTTCGTTGTTGAGATATTTTACTTTGATGGATGGTAGTCTCGCCAGTACGGGAGATAATTTGTTGCTGAGATGTTTTACTTCGATGGATGATAGTCTCTTCATTATGGGAGATAGTTCGTTGGTGAGGTTTTGCTCCGATGGATGGTAGTCTCATCATTATGTGAGATAGTTCTTTGTTGAGATGTTTTACTCTAATGGATGGTAGTCTCTTCATTACGGAAGATAGTTCGTAGTTGATATGTTTTACTCTGATAGAAGGTAGTCTCTTCATTATAGGAGACCGTTCATTGTAGAGGTTTTACTCCGATGGATGGTAGTCCCGTCATTATGGGAGATAATTCATTATTTAGATGTTTTACTATGATGGATGGTAGTCTCTTCATTATGGGAGATAGCTCAGTGTTGAGGATTTACTTAGATGGATGGTAGTGTCATCATATGTGAGATTGTTCGTTGTTGAGATGTTTTACTCTGATGGATGGTAGTCTCGTCATTATGGGAGATAGTTCGTTGTTCAGAAGTTTTACTCTGATGGATGGTAGTCTCTTTATTATGGGAGTTAGTTTGTTATAGAGGTTTTACTCTGATGGATGGTAGTCTCTTTATTATGGGAGATAGTTCATTGTTGAGATGTTTTTCTCTAATGGATGGTAGTCTCTTCATTACGGGAAACAGTTTATTGTTGAGGTTTTACTGCGGGTGATGGTAGTCTCGTCATTATAGGAGATAAATCGTTGTTGATACGTTTTACTCTGATGGATGGTAGTCTCGTCATTATGGGAGATAGTTAGTTGTTTATATTTTTTACACTGATGGATGGTAGTATCTTCATTGTTGGAGATAATTCGTTGTTAAGGTTTTACTCCAATGGATGTCGTCTCGTCATAATGGGAGATATTTCGTTGTTGTGATATTTTACTTTGATGGATGGTAGTCTCGCCAGTATGGGAGATAGTTTGTTGCTGAGATATTTTACTTCGATGCAGGATACTCTCTTCATTATGGGAGATAGTTCGTTGGTGAGGTTTTGCTCCGATGCATGGTAGTCTCTTTATTATGGGAGATAGCTTGGTGTTGAGGATTTACTTCGATGGATGGTATTCTCCTCATTATGTGAGATAGTTCGTTGTTGAGATGTTTTACTCTAATGGATGGTAGTCTCTTCATTATGGAAGATAGTTCGTTGTTTATATGTTTACTCTGATGGAAGGTAGTCTTTTCATTATAGGAGACCGTTCATCGTAGAGGTTTTACTCCGATGGATGGTAGTCTTGTCATTATGGGAGATAGTTATTTATTGAGATGTTTTACTCTGATGGATGGTAGTCTCGTCATTATGGGAGATAGTTCGTTATTGAGATGTTTTACTCTGATGAATGGTAGTCTGTTCATTATGGGAGATAGTTTGTTGTTGAGATGTTTTACTCTGATGGATGGTAGTCTCGTCATTATGGGAGATAGTTAGTTGTTTAGATTTTTTAAACTGATGGCTGGTAGTATCTTCATTGTTGGAGATAATTCGTTGTTGAGGTTTTACTCCAATGGATGGTAGTCTCGTCATAATGGGAGATAGTTCGTTGTTGAGATATTTTACTTTGATGGATAGTAGTCTCGCCAGTCTGGGAGATAGTGTGTTGCTAATATTTTTTACTTTGATGGATGATAGTCTCTTCATTATGGGAGATATTTCGTTGGCGAGGTTTTGCTCTGATGGATGGTAGTCTCTTCATTATGGGAGATAGCTCGGTGTTGAGGATTTACTTTGATGGATGGTAGTCTCCTTATTATGTGAGATAGTTCATTGTTGAGATGTTTTACTCTGATGGATGGTAGTCTCTTCATTATGGAAGATAGTTCGTTGTTGATATGTTTTACTCTGATGGAAGGTAGTCTCTTCATTATAGGAGACCGTTCATTGTAGAGGTTTTACTCCGATGGATGGTAGTCTCGTCACTATGGGAGATAGTTCATTATTTAGATGTTTTACTTTGATGGATGATAGTGTCTTCATTATGGGAGGTAGCTCAGTTTTGATGATTTACTTAGATGGATGGTAGTGTTATCATTATGTGAGATAGTTCGTTGTTGATATGTTTTATTCTGATGGATGGTAGTCTCGTCATTATGGGAGACAGTTCGTTATTGAGATGTTTTACTCTGATGGATGGTAGTCTCTTTATTATAGGAGTTAGTTTGTTATAGAGGTTTTACTCTAATGGATGGTAGTCTCGTTATTATTAGATATAGTTCGTTTTTGATATGTTTTTCTCTAATGGATGGTAGTCTCTTCATTACGGGAAATAGTTTGTTGTTAAGGTTTTACTGCGATGGATGGTAGTCTCGTCATTATAGGAGATAAATCGTTGTTGAGACGTTTTACTCCGATGGAAGGTAGTCTCTTCATTACGGGAGAAAAATCTTTATTGAGGTTTTACTCATATGGATAAGAGTCTTATCATTATGGGAGACATTTTTTTGTTGAGATGTTTTACTCTTATGGATGGTAGTCTCGTCATTATGGGAGATAGTTAGTTGTTTAGATTTTTTAAACTGATGGATGGTAGTATCTTCATTTTTGGAGATAATTTGTTGTTGAGGTTTTACTCCAATGGATGGTAGTCTCGTCTTAATGGGAGATATTTCGTTGTTGAGATATTTTACTTTGATGGATGGTAGTCTTGCCAGCATGGGAGATAGTTTGTTGCTGAGATGTTTTACTTCGATGGATGATAGTCTCCATTATAGGAGATAGTTTGTTGGTGAGGTTTTTCTCCGATGGATGGTAGTCACTTCATTATGGGAGATAACTTAATGTTGAGGATTTACTTTGATGGATGGTAGTCTCATCATTATGTGATATAGTTCGTTGTTGAGATGTTTTACTCTGATGGATGGTAGTCTCTTCATTATGGAAGATAGTTCATTGTTGATATGTTTTACTCTGATGGAAGGTAGTCTCTTCATTATAGGAGACCATTCATTGTAGAGGTTTTACTCTGATGTATATTAGTCTCGTCATTATGGGAGATAGTTCATTATTTAGATGTTTTACTCTGATGGATGTTAGTCTCTTCATTATGGGAGATAGCTAGGTGTTGAGGATTTACTTAGATGGATGGTGGTGTCATGATATGTGAGATTGTTCGTTGTTGAGATGTTTCACTCTGATGGATGGTAGTCTCGTCATTATGGGAGATAGTTTGTTGTTGAGATGTTTTACTCCGATGGATGGTAGTCTCTTTATTATGGGAGTTAGTTTGTTATAGAGGTTTTACTCTGATGGATGGTAGTCTCGTTATTATGGGAGATAGTTCGTTGTTGATATGTTTTCCTCTAATGGATGGTAGTCTCTTCATTACGGGAAATATTTTGTTGTTGAGGTTTTACTGCGATGGATGGTAGTCTCGTCATTATAGGAGATAAATCTTTGTTGAGACGTTTTACTCCGATGGAAGGTAGTCTCTTCATTACGGGAGACAAATCTTTATTGAGGTTTTACTCAGATGGATAAGAGTCTTAACATTATGGGAGATATTTTGTTGTTGAGATGTTTTACTCTGATGGATGGTAGTCTCGTCATTATGGGAGATATTTAGTTGTTTAGATTTTTTACACTTATGGATATTAGTATCTTAATTTTTTGAGATAATTCGTTGTTGAGGTTTTACTCCAATGGACGGTAGTGTCTTCATAATGGGAGATATTTCGTTGTTGAGATGTTTTACTTTGATGGATGGTAGTCTCTCCAGTTTGGGAGATAGTTTGTTGTTGAGATGTTTTACTTCCATGGATGATAGTGTCTTCATTATGGGAGATAGTTCGTTGATGAGGTTTTTCTCCGATGGATGGTAGTCTCTTCATTATGGGAGATATCTCAGTGTTGAGGATTTACTTTGATGGATGGTAGTCTCATCATTATGTGAGATAGTTCGTTGTTGATATGTTTTACTCTGATGGATGGTAGTCTCGTCATTATGGGAGATAGTTAGTTGTTTAGATTTTTTAAACTGATGGATGGTAGTATCTTCATTGTTGGACATAATTCGTTGTTGAGGTTTTACTCCAATCGATGGTAGTCTCGTCATAATGGGAGATAGTTCGTTGTTGAGATATTTTACTTTGATGGATGGTAGTCTCGCCAGTCTGGGAGATAGTGTGTTGCTGATATTTTTTACTTCGATGGATGATAGTCTCTTCATTATGGGAGATATTTCGTTGGTGAGGTTTTTCTCCGATGGATGGTAGTCTCTTCATTATGGGAGATAGCTTGTGTTGAGGATTTACTTTGATGGATGGTAGTCTCATCATTATGTGAGATAGTTCATTGCTGAGATGTTTTACTCTGATGGATGGTAGTCTCTTCATTATGGAAGATAGTTCGTTGTTGATATGTTTTACTCTGATGGAAGGTAGTCTCTTCATTATAGGAGACCGTTCATTGTAGAGGTTTTACTCCGATGGTTGGTAGTCTCGTCATTATGGGAGATAGTTCATTATTTAGATGTTTTACTCTGATGGATGGTAGTGTCTTCATTATGGGAGATAGCTCAATGTTGAGGATTTTCTTAGATGGATGGTAGTGTCATCATTATGTGAGATAGTTCGTTGTTGATATGTTTTATTCTGATGGAAGGTAGTCTCGTCATTATGGGAGATAGTTCGTTGTTGATATGTTTTACTCCGATGGATGTTGGTCTCTTTATTACGGGAGTTAGTTTGTTATAGATGTTTTACTCTGATGAATGATAGTCTCGTTATTATGGGAGATAGTTCGTTGTTGATATGTTTTTCTCTAATGGATGGTAGTCTCGTCATTATAGGAGATAAATCGTTGTTGAGACGTTTTACTCCGATGAAAGGTAGTCTCTTCATTACGGGAGACATATCTTTATTGAGGTTTTACTCAGATGGATAAGAGTCTTATCATTATGGGAGACATTTTGTTGTTGAGATGTTTTACTCTGATGGATGGTAGTCTCGTCATTATGGGAGATAGTTAGTTGTTTAGATTTTTTACACTGATGGATGGTAGTATCTTCATTTTTGAAGATAATTCGTTGTTGAGGTTTTACTCCAATGGATGGTAGTCTCGTCTTAATGGGAGATATTTCGTTGTTGAGATATTTTACTTTGATGGATGGTAGTCTTTCCAGTAAGGGAGAAAGTTTGTTGCTGAGATGTTTTACTTCGATGGATGATAGTCTCTTCATTATGGGAGATAGTTCGTTGGTGAGGTTTTTCTCCGATGGATGGTAGTCTCTTCATTATAGGAGATAGATCAGTGTTAAAAATTTATATTGATAGATGGTAGTGTCATCATTATGTGAGATAGTTTGTTGTTGAGATGTTTTACTATAATGGATGGTAGTCTCTTCATTATGGAAGATAGTTCGTTGTTGATATGTTTTACTCTGATGGAAGGTAGTCTCTTCATTATAGGAGACCGTTCATTGTAGAGGTTTTACTCCGATGTATAGTAGTCTCGTCATTATGGGAGATAGTTCATTATTTAGATGTTTTACTCTGATGGATGGTAGTCTCTTCATTATGGGAGATAGCTAGGTGTTAAGGATTTACTTAGATGGATGGTAGTGTCATGATATGTGAGATTGTTCATTGTTGAGATGTTTCACTCTGATGGATGGTAGTCTCGTCATTATGGGAGATAATTCGTTGTTATGATGTTTTACTCCGATGGATGCTAGTCTCTTTATTATGGGAGTTAGTTTGTTATAGAGGTTTTACTCTGATCGATGGTAATCTCATTTTTATGGGAGATAGTTCGTTGTTGATATGTTTTCCTCTAATGGATGGTAGTCTCTTCATTACGGGAAATATTTTGTTGTTGAGGTTTTACTGCGATGGATGGTAGTCTCGTCATTATAGGAGATAAATCATTGTTGAGACATTTTACTCTTATGGAAGGTAGTCTCTTCATTAGGGGAAATAGTTTGTTGTTGAGGTTTTACTATGATGGATGGTAGTCTCGTCATTATAGGAGATAAATCTTTGTTGAGACGTTTTACTCCGATGGAAGGTAGTCTCTTCATTACGGGAGACAGATCTTTATTGAGGTTTTACTCAGATGGATCAGAGTCTTATCATTATGGTAGACATTTTGTTGTTGAGATGTTTTACTCTGATGGATGGTAGTCTCTGAAGGAAAATTGCAATCAAAAGCGCAGCGGAATTTAAAATTTCCTTTAGCGATCCTTACTAATGAGCATGGTCAGTGATAGAAATATTTACCTCTTGTGGCGATTCAGACCTTTGATGTTGTGATCACGAGCGTTGATGAAGAACAACGCCTCTACTCAGTCCACACGAACAGATCGCTTCTGGTCACAGTGCTAGCTGATCACGAACGGAAACCTTGAGTGAGAGAGAGAATCAAAAACGAAATTGCATTAAGTGAAATTGCTTCATCACAAGGGATCTATTTATAGAATCACTCGTGTGGGCTACAAGCTAAAAGCCCAATTAAGGCTATAAGCTAAAAGCCCAATTAAGCTTATGGACATCATACCTTATGATGTACGATATATCACTTATCCACGTGGTACCTTACCACTTTCCGTATTACACTTAAGTGCACCGTACCTTACGGTGTTCCTTATTTATTCTATCTCTCATCAACCTGTCCTTATGTGTGTGACCCGGTAGGTTTTCGCGACGTTGGCAATTATATTAAATCACACATTTAATATAATAAACATTGAGCGGTATCTAGCAACACATCACTGTTACCCAAGTCACGAAAATGTCATGTGATCTGACCAAACCTTTTCCGTGATAATATTTGTGTTGTACAATTACCCTTTTGCCCTCATGTCTATATTGAACACAAGGCATACACTGTGTCACCCTTGTCCAGTTCAATATTGGGCCCTTAGACATTTATCCTGTTATGCAGGATGAGAAAATTCCATCTAGATCACTCATGTCCCTTAGCATGCTTTGTGAAGTACCCATCAACCGTCTTTATAGTCATCCAGTTACGGATGACATTTGATCAGCAATAAAGTACTTGACTCTACATCTAGGGTCCATAGTGGTTTCAGGTCGAAGGGTGGTATACACCATTATCATCATGAGAATATCTTATGACACTTAGCATAACATTCTATGTAGTATTCTCATAGCGGGTCAATCTAGTATAAATATTACTCCTAATATTCATACCTATGTCAAGACTTGATAACTCCTTATCTATGATCCATGAGATGTGATCATCAATCTATCTTCATAATAATCTTAATGCTTTAATGTTATCCCACTTCACATTAAAGCTTGACTACGAATACTTTAAGAATAGTGTCTTATGTTTAATGGGATCTCATGATTAAGTCACACTTAACATTTCATTAAACCAATAAACCATTCTAGGGACTTTATTATTTTGGAAAGCAAACATAATAAAGAAATGCCTTTTATTATTAATAAATAATTCGATACAAGTACCAAAAGTATTAGCCTCTAGGGCTTACAACAACAATCTCCCACTAGCACTAGAGCCAATCAGGCATACCCCTAATACCCATAGATCTAGTATGTCCATCATGCTTCAGCTGCGCAAGAGGCTTTGTTAATGGGTCAGCAACATTGTCAAGTGTAGGTACTCTGCATATTTTCACATCTCCCCGATCGATTATCTCTCGAATGAGATGATAACGCCTAAGTATGTGTTTGGATCGTTGGTGAGATCTAGGCTCCTTAGCTTGTGCGATAGCACCATTGTTATCACAATAGAGATCAATGGGATCCACAATGCTATGGACTATGCCAAGTTCAGTAATGAACTTCTTGATCCAAACAACTTCCTTTGCTGCAGTTGAGGTACCAATATACTCAGCCTCGGTTGTAGAATCAACAACTGTATCTTGCTTTGAACTTTTCTAGCTCACAGCGCCACCATTTAAACAAAACACATAACCAGATTGCGATCTAAAGTCATCCTTATTTGTCTGGAAGCTAGCATCGGTGTATCCAATTACAGCAAGCTCTTCCTGACCTCCATATATCAAGAATGAGTCCTTAGTCCTTCTCAAGTACTTAAGGATATTCTTGACAGCTACCCAATGAGCATCACCGGGATTAGACTGGTACCCACTCGTCGCACTTAAAGAATACGAGACATCTGGTCGAGTTCATAGCATGGCATACATGATAGATCCTATTGCAGATGCATATGGAATCTTATCCATGCGATCCCTTTCTTCCTTACTTGAAGGGGATTGTGTTTTTGACAGACACATGCCATGTTGCATAGGTATGAATCCTTTCTTGGAATCATGCATATTAAAGCGTCTCAACACTTTTTCTATGTATGTACTCTGACTTAGGCCAAGCAGTTTTTGTGACCTATCTATATAGATCCTGATTCCTAATATATAGGCTGCTTCACCTAGGTCCTTCATTGAAAAGCATTTCCCTAACCAAGTCTTCACTTATTGCAAGGTAGGGACATCGTTTCCAATGAGTAAAATGTCATCTACATATAATACCAGGAATATGATCATGCTCCCACTAACCTTCTTATAGACACAAGGCTCATCTTCATTCTTGATGAATCCATATTTTTTTACTGTTTCATCAAAACGAAGATTCCATCTTCTGGAAGCTTGCTTCAATCCATAAATTGATCGTTGTAACTTACATATCTTTTGGGCTCCTTCTGGTATGTCAAATCCTTCAGGTTGTGTCATGTACACATCCTCAAGAAGATTCCCATTAAGGAAAGCAGTTTTGACATCCATCTTCCATATTTCATAATCATGATATGCAGCAATAGCAAGTAAAATCCGAACAGATTTAAGCATTGCAACTGGTGAAAAGGTTTCATCATAGTCAACCCCATGAATTTGTTTATAGCCTTTTGCAACCAGTCTTTCCTTATAGGTATGTACCTTACCATCCATGTCAGTCTTCTTTTTGAAGACCCACTTGCATCCTATAGGGTTAACTCCTATAGGAGGCTCTACCAAGGTCCAAACCTGGTTTGTGTACATGGTTTCCATTTCAGATTTCATGGCTTCTAGCCACTTCTCGGACTCAGGACCAGTTATGGCCTCTTGGTAGGTCACAGGCTCATCTTGATCCATGAGTAATACATCACCCTGATCATTTATGAGATATCCATATCTCTCAGGTTGTTGACGTATCCTGCTTGACCTACGCTGGTCTTGTTCTACTTGAGCAGGTTGCTCTTCCACAACTATTTGTGTTTCCTGCTCTAATTCCTCCATAGGTGTATTAATGCTTTGTGGTTCTTGAATTTCTTCAAGCTCTATTTTCCTCCCACTGATTCTTTTGGAAATAAAATCCTTTTCAAGAAAAACTCCAGTTCGAGCGACAAACACTTTGCCCTCAGAAGGATTGTAGAAGTAATACCCTCTTGTTTCTTTAGGATACCCCACAAATAAGCATTTGTCAGATTTGGGCTCAAGCTTAGTTGAAATTTGTCGTTTCACATAAACTTCACAACCCCAAATCTTCATGTAAGACATATGTGGTTTCTTACCACTCCATATCTCATATGGTGTCTTCTCAACCTTTTTGGATGGAACCCGGTTAAGTGTGTAAGCTGCAGTTAATAGTGCATGTCCCCAAAAGGAGTTCGGAAGATCGGCGTGACTCATCATGGATCGGACCATGTCTAAGAAGGTTCGATTTCTTCTCTCAGATACACCATTCCATTGTGGTGTTTCGGGAGGAGTAAGTTGGGATAAAATCCTACATTCCTTTAGATGGTCATCAAACTCTAGGCTTAAATATTCACCTCCTCGATCTGATCGAAGATCTTTAATATTCTTACCTAGTTGGTTTTGTACTTCATTCTTAAATTCCTTAAATTTTTCAAAGGTTTCAGATTTGTGTTTCATTAAATACACATAACCATATCTACTGAAATCATCAGTAAATGTGATGAAGTATTGAAAACCTCCTCTGGCTGGTATGTTCAGTGGTCCACATACATCAGTATGTATGAGGGCCAAAAGATCATTAGCCCTTTCACCTTTTCCTGTGAATGGGGACTTTGTCATCTTTCCAATTAAACAAGATTTGCATGTCTCATATGATTCATAATCAAAAGAGTCCAAGAGTCCATCTTTATGGAGTTTGGAAATGCGTTTCTCATTTATGTGGCCTAAGCGACAGTGCCAAAGGTAGCTTGGATTTAACTCATTAGGTTTAATCCGTTTAGTATTAATGTTATAAATTGGCATTTTAAGATCAAGGACATATAGTCCATTTTTCATTTGTGCAGAAGCATAGAATATATCATTCAAATAAATAGAGAAACACTTGTTCTTTATTATAAATGAAAAACCAAACTTGTCCAAACAAGAAACAGAAATAATATTCCTACTAATTGCAGGTACATAATAACAGTTCTCTAACTGAATTATTAAACCACTAGGTAAAGTCAAAACATAAGTTCCTACGGCTAAAGCAGCAACCTTTTCTCCATTTCCAACTCGTAGGTCAACTTCACCTTTTGCCAAATCTCTACTCCTTTTTAGTCCCTGCACATTAGTACAAATGTGAGAACCGCATCCAGTATCTAATACCCATGATGCAGAAGTAGATAAATTAATTTCAATAACAAAAATACCTGAATTTGAAGTCCCTACTCCATTGTTCTTATCTTCCAGGTACTTTGGGCAGTGTCTCTTCCAATGTCCGGTCTTACCGCAATGGAAGCAAGTGCCCTCCTTTGCTATGCCTCCACTAGGCTTCAAAGCAGGAACATTAGGTTTAGGCTTGGCAACTTCCTTGCCTTTCCCTTTACCAACCTGCTTGGTAGGCCTCTTGTTCAGCTTCTTTCCATTACTAACCATCTGAATGGACTTCCCTTTTGCCTTCATATTCTGCTAAGCAGTTTTCAACATGCTTAGCAATTCTGAAAGACTCTTATCCATGTCATTCATGTTGAAATTCATGACAAACTGATTAAAGCTATCTAGCAACGATTGCAAGATAAAATCAGTTGCAAGTTCCTTTCCAAGCGGAAACCCCAACCTTTCAAGGTTCTCCACATACCCAATCATTTTGAGTACATGGGGACCAACAGGGTTTCCCTCAGATAACTTGCTGTTAAAAAGGGCCTTTGAAACCTGAAACCTCTCATTTCTTGCCTGCTCTTGATAGAGCATTTTCAGATGTCCGATCATATCGAACGCTGACATGTTCTCGTGTTGCTTTTGCAACTCCGAGTTCATAGTAGCTAGCATGAGACAAGCGGCTTCGTTAGCATCATCAAGATGCTTCTTATAAGCATCTCTTTCTACCTTAGGTGCCGAACTAGGTGGTTCCTCTTCAGGAACAGGTGTCTCCAAGACATACAGCTTCTTATCGTGCTTGAGGACAATCCTCAGATTTCGGTGCCAATCCAGGAAATTTGTCCCAAACAATTTTTCCTTATCTAGGATTGATCGCAAAATATGGTTGTTTGTTGTCATGGTAATCTACAAAAAAAATGAAAATTTAAGTATCATTAAAACAACATATTTAATTAGGCCTTTAATAAAATATGCTCCCAATATTTTACTCAAACCAAATGACCCTCTTCATTTGATTCGGAAAATCCCGTTGGAAGACTTTCTAGTGGGTCGAGATCCACATTTCACTTCGTTCTAAGTCAGCGTTAGGCTGATTACACAAAACTAGGTTATTTGGGTAGGAACTCCTTCCAATTGTATCTCATACAACTCTCGAATATTTTCAGTTGGGTGAATAACTCCTTATTCTAATTCATCATATGAATCATTCCCAACTCTTGCTTCTAAAGATGTATAATCTTATTATAATGTGTTTAGTTAAGTTTGACCCATTGTTTTAGCAGTTGGATATTACAATTATCCCATCGCACCTTACTAATATAGAACATGCACCTCGCGTAGGCGAAACCTACATTGTTCAATACTAGTCTTGATGAGTGCTAAAACTTGGAAAGCATGAACTTAATATTTAACTTGAGGGATTTTGTTATTAGTTTGATCTCACCGGCTTAACATACAATTCGTCTCTCTCATGCATCAACATATAAACACATGCATCAATATACATAAAAGGATACAATTATGGCCCCTAGCGCAATTGTTCTCCCAAGCCAATGAGAGAACCTAAGCTAACCTAATAACGATCTAAACTTCTCCAAGCAAGATCTCCAAGGTTATCCTCCTTTGATATTGTATTCTTCTCTTTCTTCATAACATTACATTACATAAAAGAAACTCGTTTTACATTCGAGGGAGTGAGATGAGAAAAGAAGTTACATCAAGAATTTTAGAGAGAGGCACGACACGCAGGCCGTATTTTACAATCCCAAAACAAAGGAAAAAACCTAAGGCCATAACTGATCACCACAAGACAATAATAATAAACACACTTTTATTATTAGTTTAAATTTTTTTAATTAAAAAAAGGCAAATTAAATTTCGATGATTGATCACACTACGCAGAGTTAGCCTGGGGTTCCGCGTCATTTTCGCACAACTCTTGTGCATTCACAACCCTAATCGCATAACTCTACAACAACACAACCCTTGTGCCGTCATGAACCCTAATGCAACAGTTTCATGCTGTCAAACACATCTCGATTGATAATTCAGTATGATTAATCACATGCCATTGCTTCACCATACTAATGTCGGATTCCGAAGCATATGAACAGTGATCGGTCAAAGGAATAACAATCATCAAGTGTTTGAATGAACGAAACAGAAACAGTATATCCCATATACCATCGTTGCATCAGATTTACTTATATCATATATAAAAGTGATCGATCTTATTTGTGTAACCTATGGACGATCGATGTATCGCTGCTTCACCATACTAATGTCGGATTCCGAAGCATAGTCAACATCAATCATCCAAATCGTACACAACAGATGCCAAATTTAATTAATCATTTATTATTCAATTCATTCTGGTTTTAATCAAATCAAAACAGAAAATATAGAACATAAACAACTATCAGATCCATGGTTTCATAAGTGGCTCTGATACCACTGAAGGAAAATTGCAATCAAAAGCGCAGCGGCATTTAAAATTTTCCTTTAGAGAACCTTACGTATGAGCATGGTCAGTGATAAAAATATTTACCTCTTGTGGCGATTCAGACCTTTGATGTTGTGATCACGAGCGTTGATGAAGAACAACGCCTCTACTCAGTCCACACGAACAAATTGCTTCCGGTCACAGTGCTAGCTGGTCACGAACGGAAACCTTGAGTGAGAGAGAGAATCAAAAACGAAATTGCATCAAGTGAAATTGCTTCATCACAAGGGATCTATTTATAGAATCACTCGTGTGGGCTACAAGCTAAAAGCCCAATTAAGGCTATAAGCTAAAAGCCCAATTAAGCTTATGGACATCATACCTTATGATGTACCATATATCACTTATCCACGTGGTACCTTACCACTTTCCGTATTACACTTAACTGCACCGTACCTTACGGTGTTCCTTATTTATTCTATCTCTCATAAACCTGTCCTTATGTGTGTGACCCTGTAGGTTTTCGCGACGTTGGCAATTATATTAAATCACACATTTTATATAATAAACAATGAGCGGTATCTAGCAACACATCACTGTTACCCAAGTCACGAAAATGTCATGTGATCTGACCAAACCTTTTCCGTGATAATATTTGTGTTGTACAATTACCCTTTTGCCCTCATGTCTATATTGAACACAAGGCATACACTGTGTCACCCTTGTCCAGTTCAATATTGGGCCCTTAGACATTTATCCTGTTATGCAGGATGAGCAAATTCCATCTAGGTCACTCATGTCCCTTAGCATGCTTTGTGAAGTACCCATCAACCGTCTTTATAGTCATCTAGTTACAGATGACGTTTGATCAACAATAAAGTACTTGACTCTACATCTAGGGTCCATAGTGGTTTCAGGTCGAAGGGTGGTATACACCATTATCATCATGAGAATATCTTATGACACTTTGCATAACATTCTATGTAGTATTCTCATAGCGGGTCAATCCAGTATAAGTATTACTCCTAATATTCATACCTATGTCAAGACTTGATAACTCCTTATCTATGATCCATGAGATGTGATCATCAATCTATCTTCATAATAATCTTAATGATTTAGTGTTATCCCACTTCACATTAAAGCTTGACTACGGATACTTTAAGAATAGTGTCTTATGTTTAATGGGATCTCATGATTAAGTCACACTTAACATTTCATTAAACCAATAAACCATTCTAGGTACTTTATTATTTTGGAAAGCAAACATAATAAAGAAATGCCTTTTATTATTAATAAATAATTCAATACAAGTACCAAAATTATTGGCCTCTAGGGCTTACACTAACAGTCTCCTCATTATGGGAGATAATTAGTTGTTTAGATTTTTTACACTGATGGATGGTAGTATCTTAATATGTTGAGATAATCCGTTGTTGAGGTTTTACTCCAATGGATGGTAGTTTCGTCATAATGGTAGATATTTTGTTGTTGAGATATTTTATTTTGATGGATGGTAGTTTCGCCAGTATGGGAGATAGTTTATTGCTAAGATGTTTTACATTGATGGATGATAGTCTCTTCATTATGGGAGATAGTTTGTTGGTGAGGTTTTGCTCTGATGGATGGTAGTCTCTTCATTATGGGAGATATCTCAGTGTTTAGGATTTACATTGATGGATGGTAGTCTCATCATTATGTGAGATAGTTCGTTGTTGAGATGTTTTACTCTGATGGATGGTAGTCTCTTCATTATGGAAGATAGTTCGTTGTTGATATGTTTTACTCTAATGGAAGGTAGTCTCTTCATTATAGGAGACCGTTCATTGTAGAGGTTTTACTCCGATGGATGGTAGTCTCGTCATTATGGGAGACAGTTCATTATTTAGATGTTTTACTCTGAAGGATGGTAGTGTCTTCATTATGGGAGATAGTTTGTTGTTGATATGTTTTACTCTGATGAATGGTATACTCGTCATTATGGGAGGTAGTTCGTTGTTGAGATGTTTTACTCTGATGGATGGTAGTCTCTTTATTATGGGAGATAGTTTATTGTTGAGATGTTTTACTCCGATGGATGGTAGTCTCTTTATTATGGGAGTTAGTTTGTAATAGAGGTTTTACTCTGATGGATGGTAGTCTCGTTATTATGGGAGATAGTTCGTTGCTGATATGTTTTTCTCTAATGGATGGTAGACTCTTCATTACGGGAAATAGTTTGTTGTTGAGGTTTTACTACGATGGATGGTAGTCTCATCATTATAGGATATAAATCGTTGTTGAGACGTTTAACTCCGATGGAAGGTAGTCTCTTCATTACGGGAGACAGATCTTTATTGAGGTTTTACTCAGATGGATAAGAGTCTTATCATTATGGTAGACATTTTGTTGTTGAGATGTTTTACTCTGATGGATGGTAGTCTCCTCATTATGGGAGATAGTTAGTTGTTTAGATTTTTTACACTGATGGATGGTAGTATCTTAATATGTTGAGATAATTCGTTGTTGAGGTTTTACTCCAATGGATGGTAGTCTCATCATAATGGGAGATATTTCGTTGTTGAGATATTTTACTTTGATGGATGGTAGTCTCGCCAGTATGGGAGATAGTTTGTTGATGAGATGTTTTACTTTGATGGATGGTTAGTCTCGTCATTATGGGAGATAGTTCGTTGTTAAGATGTTTTACTCCAATGGATGGTAGTCTCTTTATTATGGGAGTTAGTTTGTTATAGAGGTTTTACTCTGATGGATGGTAGTCTCGTCATTATGGGAGATAGTTCATTATTGAGATGTTTTACTCCGATGGATGGTAGTCTCGTCATTATGGGAGATAGTTCATTATTGAGATGTTTTACTCTGATGAATGGTAGTCTGTTCATTATGGGAGACAGCTTTTTGTTGAGATGGTTTACTCTCATGGATGGTAGTCTCGTCATTATGGGAGATAGTTAGTTGTTTAGATTTTTTAAACTGATGGATGGTAGTATCTTCATTGTTGGAGATAATTCGTTGTTGAGGTTTTACTCCAATGGATGGTAGTCACGTCATAATAGGAGATAGTTCATTGTTGAGATATTTTACTTTGATGGATGGTAGTCTCGCCAGTATGGGAGATAGTGTGTTGCTGAGATTTTTTCTTTAATGGATGATAGTCTCTTCATTATGGGAGATATTTCGTTGGCGAGGTTTTGCTCCGATGGATGGTAGTCTCTTCATTATGGGAGATAGCTTGGTGTTGAGGATTTACTTTGATGTATGTTAGTCTCATCAATATGTGAGATAGTTCGTTGTTGAGATATTTTACTCTGATGGATGGTAGTATCTTCATTATGATAGATAGTTCGTTGTTGATATGTTTTTCTCTGATGGAAGGTAGTCTCTTCATTATAGGAGACCGTTCATTGTAGAGGTTTTACTCCGAAGGATGGTATTCTCTTCATTATGGGAGATAGTTCATTATTTAGATGTTTTACTCTGATGGATGGTAGTGTCATCATTATGGGAGATAGCTCTGTGTTGAGGATTTACTTAGATGGATGGTAGTGTCATCATTATGTGAGATAGTTTGTTGTTGATATGTTTTACTCTTATGGATGGTAGTCTCGTCATTATAGGAGATAGTTCGTTGTTGAGATGTTTTACTCCGATGGATGATAGTCTGGTCATTATGGGAGATAGTTAGTATTTTAGATTTTTTACACTGATGGATTGCAGTATCTTCATATGTTGAGATAATTCGTTGTTGAGGTTTTACTCTAATGGATGGTAGTCTCTTCATTATAGGAGATAGCTCAGTGTTGAGGATTTACTTTGATGGATGGAAGTCTCATCATTATGTGAGATAATTTGTTGTTGAGATGTTTTACTCTGATGGATGGTAGTCTCGTCATTATGGAAGCTAGTTCATTGTTGATATGTTTTACTCTGATGGATGGTAGTGTCATCATATGTGAGATTGATCGTTATTGAGATGTTTTACTCTAATGAATGGTAGTCTCTTCATTATGGGAGATAGCTCGGTGTTGAGGATTTACTTAGATTGATGGTAGTGTCATCATTATGTGAGATAGTTTGTTGTTGAGATGTTTTACTCTGATGGATGGTAGTCTCGTCATTATGGGAGATAGTTCGTTGTTGAGATGTTTTACTCCGATGGACGGTAGTCTCTTTATTAAGGGAGTTAGTTTGTTATAGAGGTTTTACTCTGATGGATGGTAGTCTCGTTATTATGGGAGATAGTTCGTTGTTGAGATGTTTTTCTCTAATGGATGGTAGTCTCTTCATTACGGGAAATAGTTTTTTGTTGAGGTTTTACTGCGATGGATGGTAGTCTCGTCCTTATAGGAGATAAATCGTTGTTAAGACGTTTTACTCTGATGGATGGTAGTCTCGTCATTATGGGAGATAGTTAGTTGCTTAGATTTTTTACACTGATGGATGGTAGTATCTTCATTGTTGGAGATAATTCGTTGTTGAGGTTTTACTCCAATGGATGGTAGTCTCGTCATAATGGGAGATATTTCGTTGTTGATATATTTTACTTTGATGGATGGTAGTCACGCCAGTATGGGAGATAGTTTGTTGCTGAGATGTTTTACTTTGATGGAAGATAGCCTCTGTGTTATGGGAGATATTTCGTTGGTGAGGTTTTGCTCCGATGCATGGTAGTCTCTTAATTATGGGAGATAGCTTGGTGTTAAGGATTTACTTCGATGGATGGTAGTCTCCTTATTATGTGAGATAGTTCATTGTTGATATGTTTTACTCTAATGGATGGTAGTCATTTCATTATGGAACACAGTTCGTTGTTGATATGTTTACTCTGATGGAAGGTAGTCTCTTCATTATAGGAGACCGTTCATGTAGAGGTTTTACTCCGATGGATGGTAGTCTCGTTATTATGGGAGATAGTTCGTTATTGAGATGTTTTACTCTGATGGATGGTAGTCTCGTCATTATGGGAGATAGTTCGTTATTGAGATGTTTTACTCTGATGAATGGTAGTCTCTTCATTATGGGAGACAAATTGTTGTTGAGATGTTTTACTCTGATGGATGGTAGTCTCGTCATTACGGGAGATAGTTAGTTGTTTAGATTTTTTACACTGATGGATGATAGTATCTTCATTGTTGGAAATAATTCATTGTTGAGATTTTACTCCAATGGATGGTAGTCTCGTCATAATGGGAGATAGTTCGTTGTTGAGATATTTTACTATGATGGATGGTAGTCTCGCCAGTCTGGGAGATAGTGTGTTGCTGAGATTTTTTACTTTGATGGATGATAGTCTCTTCATTATGGGAGATAGCTCGTTGGCGAGGTTTTGCTCCAATGGATGATAGTCTCTTCATTATGGGAGATAGCTTAGTGTTGAGGATTTACTTTGATGGATGGTAGTCTCATCATTATGGGAGATAGTTCATTGTTGAGATGTTTTACTCTGATGGATGGTAGTCTCTTCATTATGGAAGATAATTCGTTGTTGATATGTTTTACTCTGATGGAAGGTAGTCTCTTCATTATAGGAGATCGTTCATTATAGAGGTTCTACTCCAATGGATGGTAGTCTCGTCATTAAGGGAGATAGTTAATTATTTAGATGTTTTACTCTTATGGATGGTAGTGTCTTCATTATAGGAGATAGCTCGGTGTTAGGGATTTACTTAGATGGATGGTAGTGTCATCATTATGTGAGATAGTTCATTGTTGATACGTTTTACTCTTTTGGATGGTAGTCTCCTCATTATGGGAGATAGTTCGTTGTTGAGATGTTTTACTCTGATGGATGGTAGTCTCTTTGTTATGGGAGACAACTTGTTATTGAGATGTTTTACTCTGATGGATGGTAGTCTCATCATTATGGGAGATAGTTAGTTGTTTAGAATTTTTACGCTAATGGATGGTAGTATCTTCATTGTTGGAGATAATTCATTGTTGAGGTTTTACTCCAATGGATGGTAGTCTCGTCATAATGGGAGATAGTTCGTTGTTGAGATATTTTACTTTGATGGATGGTAGTCTCGCCAGTCTGGAAGATAGTGTGTTGCTGAGATTTTTTACTTTGATGGATGATAGTCTCTTCATTATGGGAGATATTTTGTTGGCGACGTTTTGCTCCGATGGATGGTCGTGTCTTCATTATGGGAGATAGCTCGGTTTGAGGATTTACTTAGATGGATGGTAGTGTCATCATATGTGAGATTGTTCGTTGTTGAGATGTTTTACTCTGATGGATGGTAGTCTCGTCATTATGGGAGATAGTTCGTTCTTGAGATGTTTTACTCCAATGGATGGTAGTCTCTTTATTATGGGATATAGTTTGTTATAGAGGTTTTACTCTAATGGATTGTAGTCTTGTTATTATGGGAGATAGTTCGTTGTTGAAATGTTTTCTCTCTAATGGATGGTAGTCTCTTCATTACGGGAAATAGTTTGTTGTTGAGGTTTTACTGCGATGGATGGTAGTCTCGTCATTATAGGAGAAAAATCGTTGTTGATTCGTTTTACTCTGATGGATGGTAGTCTCGTCATTATGGGAGATTGTTAGTTGTTTATATTTTTTACACTGATGGATGGTAGTATCTTCATTGTTGGAGATAATTCGTTGTTGAGGTTTTACTCAAATGGATGGTAGTCTCGTCATAATGGTAGATAGTTTGTTGTTGAGTTATTTTACTTTGATGGATGGTAGTCTCTCCAGTATGGGAGATAGTTTGTTGCTTAGATATTTTAATTCGATGGAGGATAGTCTGTTTGTTATGGGAGATAGTTCCTTGGTGAGGTTTTGCTCCGATGCATGGTAGTCTCTTCATTATGGGAGATAGCTTGATGTTGAGGATTTACTTCGATGGATGGTAGTCTCCTCATTATGTGAGATAGTTCATTGTTGAGATGTTTTACTCTAATTGATGGTAGTCATTTCATTAATGGAGATAGCTCGGTGTTGAGGATTTACTTGGATGGATGGTAGTGTCATCATATGTGAGATTGTTCATTGTAGAGGTTTTACTCCGATGGATGGTAATCTCTTCATTATGGGAGATAGTTCGTTATTGAGAGGTTTTTCTCCGATGGATGGTAGTCTCGTCATTAGGGGAGATAGTTCGTTATTGAGATGTTTTACTCTGATGGATGGTAGTCTCGTCATTATGGAAGATAGTTAGTTGTTTAGATTTTTTACACTGATGGGTGGTAGTATCTTCATTGTTGGAGATAATTCCTTGTTGAGGTTTTACTCCAATGGTTGGTAGTCTCGTCATAATGGGAGATAGTTCATTGTTGAGATATTTTACTTTGATGGATGGTAGTCTCATCATTATGGGAGATAGTTCGTTGTTGATATGTTTTACTCTGATGGATGGTAGTCTCTTCATTATGGGAGATAGTTCGTTGTTGATATGTTTTACTCTGATGGAAGGTAGTCTCTTCATTATAGGAGACCGTTAATTATAGAGGTTTTACTCTGATGGATGGTAGTCTCGTCATTATGGGAGATAGTTCATTATTTAGATGTTTTACTCTGATGGATGGCAGTGTCTTCATTATGGTAGATATCTCGGTGTTAAGGATTTACTTAGATAGATGGTAGTGTCATCATTATGTGAGATAGTTCGTTGTTGATATGTTTTACTCTGATGGATGGTAGTCTCGTCATTATGGGAGATAGTTCGTTGTTGAGATGTTTTACTCTGATGGATGGTAGTCTCTTTATTATGGGAGACAGTTTGTTGTTGAGATGTTTTACTCTGATGGATGGTGTTGTACCCTAAAATTTGCCCTCCCATTTTCTTCAAGATTTGCTAAGAGCATGCTTCAAAAACTTCCAAGGGTTGCACAGTCCAATGGCCTCCTAACAGTCAAAAAATTAGGGTTTTGGTTATGGCAAAGAAATTGAAGTTTCCAAGGGTCCAATCAAGTCCCATATGCCTATAAACATGGTCAAGCATCCATATGCCAAGTTTCAAGACTCACAGCACAAAATTGCACAGTCAAAAACCCTAATTGCTCAACAGTCAACTGCAGGGGTAAAATGGTCATTTGATAGTTAAAAGTCAAATTTTTGGTCAACATCTTATTTTGAAGCCACAAACATCATTTGATCAATTCTTGATCATGATTCTCAAGGTATGGCTCAAAAAGTCTCAAGATGCAAAAGTTTCTATTTTTGGAAAGTTGGAAAAGTCAACTACAAATTGACCAAGGCATAACTTCCACATGGTTTATCAGAAAAATTCCATCCAAAGCTCATTTTGAAGAGAATGACATTTCCTACAACTCCTCTTCACACTTCAAGTCCAAGAAATGCTCTCACAAAAAGATATCAATCTCAACATTATAGGTCATTTTCAAAAGTCAACAAAAAGGCACTTTAAGTCAAAGACCATAACTTGAGATTGCTAAATCAAAATGACATGGGACCAAAGGCATTGGTTATAGGACTTCAAAACCTTTCCAAAATGTCCAATAACATGATCAAAGCTTAAAAATTGAGCAACATATGTCTTGTGGAAGTTGGGAAATTTTTGGGAATTTTGAAAAGTCAACTTTGCTTTAAATGCCTCAAAATTGCTAATGAGCCTCAATTTCTTCCAAGAATCATCACCCAAAAGCCATGCACGACCCATTGACCCAAAGGGGAGTTATTTTGTTATTTTTAATTAATTAATTGAGTTTATTATCCTATTAATTCATTTAATTAAAATTAAATATAAGAAAAATACTAAAATATGTTTTCCAAATCTTTTTATGCAGCATATTCACTCAATATTTCGTGCACTATTCAATAAGGAAAGATTCAATATGATTGGCAATGATTGGCATCAAAAAGGAATGAAAAAGATTGAAAAAAATCATGGAAAATCACAAATTCAAAAGCATTGATTCAATGTATTTTGGGCTTTGTTTTCTAACCTAAATCATTCCTCATACATATACAAACACAACCCTAATCAAAAACACAAGCATGCTGCGCTGAAACCTCAAAAACAACATTGCAATTTTTGACCAAAAATTTGGAAACTGAAAACTGAATTGCAGGGTGTTTCAAGGCCTCAAAACCATCTCAATCCATTCCTGACATTGCCAGGGAACTTTTCCAGTCAAAATCACGCTTCCATACTCAAGGAATTGGTAGATAAAAGCTGGACTTTCCTTTGAAATTTTCATATTCGTATTTGATTTTTCATGCATGATTACTGAGTTTTAATGATTGGTTTATATTAATATGATTATGTTGAAGCTATTGGTGTCTTCTAATTGAACTAACGTTGCCTGTATGAGAATTTGCCATGGAAATTTTCTAGGGTTTCAGGAGCTTGAAATTAGGGACTTCTTCATGAGGAAAAATTAGGCAACAAGACCTGTACCATTGGAATCAGGACTTCCTGACGATTCAAAACCATACCTCGCGCTCAATTTATGATGGACCATGCTCTAATCGCTATTATTGTATACTGCAGTTAGTGGGGGTTTAAAACCCCCTCTATTTGATTTCTTTTGCAGGCCAAATGAGGAAGATGAAGCTGGCGTGTCCATACGCGATTGGGGAGTTTGAATATTCGCGCGTGAATTTTGTTTTAACACCACTAGCGTTTATTTCTGATTATATTTATCACGTTCCATTATACATACGAATGGACGCGCTGGCTCAGTTGGTGGAAAGGAATGGTTGCAAGCATTGGGACCTGGGTTCGATTCCGAGGTCCCCCATATTTCCCTATATTTTTTCTCATAACATGTTCAGGTACCCAACACGTCCAGAAGTCCACCATGTACTCTCACAAGTGGCTTGCCAAGTGGCCATGAGCGTCCATCCAGTGGCCAAGAACCAAAGTCCATGGAGTACCCCAGTCAACGCGTGTGCATATGATCTGAAAAGTCAGCATGGATCAAACTCCTATTGGGCCAAGATTACTCAGAAAACACCTCCAAAGGGGCCAGACACCCCCCTGGTGTTTGTATTCTTCCTTTTAAATTTTTCTTTCTTTTCCTTTTTAATTCTTTTTAATTTGTTTTATTGTTTTTAATTAATTCCACAAAATAATTTTTACAATATAAAAAAAAACAGAAAATCATAAAGATAAAAATATGTTTCATTTAATTCTTAATTCATCAATATTTTTGTAAATAAATTTAATAATCAATTTAGTTTTAATTTAGGGATTTAATTTTAATCTTTTTTTTCTTAAATAAAAAAAAATACACAAAAAATTAGGTTTAGCATTTTCATTCTTTTTCTTAATAAATAACCTTTTTTCTTATCACTATTAATTAGTAATTATTTTGTAAATAAATATGCAATTAATTAATTAGGGTTAAATTAGGTCAAAACTTAAATATCTTTTTTTATAATTAAAAACAAACTAGAATTAGGGTTTTATTTAATTTTTAATTTTAATCCATTTTCTTTATTTTCATTAAATACCAAAAACCAAAAAATAACTTCTTTTTCTTTAATCATTAATTCACTTCTAATTTCATATTTAATTCCTTTAAAGGGTCCAACGCCCTCGCACTTTCGCTTCTAATTTCTTTTCGCGCGTTTATTTACATTTTTTTTAATATAATGTAATTGCCCCAAAGCCTTGTAATAGATAATTAGGACATTTTCTTTCCGCACTTTTCTTTTCAAAATCGGGTCTTTGTTAATTTGGCGATGTAGACCCGCGCCTTGAAATAGCGTAGGACCTTTATTTTTCCGCATTTTAATTTCCGCACCCTTTAATTGCTAACTATCACATGAAAGAATGGCCCAAATAAAAATCAAAGCGTAGATCACCAAATGCATGAAAAGACAAACATTATCTGAAAATGACACACAATTCACACACCACCCCTAGGGTACGCCTCACTGTTGCCTTGCCCCTCGAAACGTGGTCGTCGAGTAGAGGACGTTTTAGTAAGTCCTCATGTCCATGAACATGGCATGGCGGTAGCTTCTAAGGTGTCCTCCTATTGCTCTGGTGACCACACTGTCCCTAAACTCGAATTGACCCGAACACCTCCAACGGTGGTGCTACCTACCCCTCAATGGTGGGATAGCACTACCTCAAGGACATTTACACAGACTAATTCCTTAGGGTAGGTAGATGACCCGTAGATACTTGCTCTAATTCAAAACAAATCAAAAACTGCTTTTCACACCGACACTTTGCAAAAAGCTTTCAAAGACAACTTTTCAAACACTCTTGAGGACTGATACAAGAGTCGAATTGAAATTTTAAACGGAACTTTTTTCAAACCCACTCACACTTTGAAAAGCAAACAAACATTTTGAAAACATAAATAAGCAAGTATCTAAGAGCCCATGGATAATCATGGATAGAAAGGGTGCTAACACCTTCCCTTTCTATAAATCTACCTCCCGAACCGAGAGCAATCTCATAAGGAATTTTTTTGTGCTTTCGTCCTTTCCATATTAGAGAAAATAAAAGACGGTGGCGACTCTTGCATTCGCGACATTTCGCAAACCAGCATTAAACAGTCAGTTCCAGATCCACCGATCACAGATGGTATTCTCGTCATTATGGGAGATAGTTAGTTGTTTAGATTTTTTACACTGATGGATGGTAGTATCTTCATTGTTGGAGATAATTTGTTGTTGAGGTTTTACTCCAATGGATGGTAGTCTCGTCATAATGGGAGATAGTTCTTTGTTGATATATTTTACTTTGATGGATGGTAGTCTCGCAAGTCTGGGAGATAGTGTGTTGATGAGATTTTTTACTTTGATGGATGATAGTCTCTTCATTATGGAAGATATTTCGTTGGAGAGGTTTTGCTCCGATGGATGGTAGTATCTTCATTATGGGAGATAGCTCGGTGTTGAGGATTTACTTTGATGGATGGTAGTCTCATCATTATGTGAGATAGTTCGTTGTTGAGATGTTTTACTCTGATGGATGGTAGTCTCTTAATTATGGAAGATAGTTCGTTGTTGATATGTTTTACTCCGATGGAAGGTAGACTCTTCATTATAGGAGACCGTTCATTATAGAGGTTTTACTCCGATGGATGGTAGTCTCGTTATTATGGGAGATAGTTCATTATTTAGATCTTTTACTCTGATGGATGGTAGTGTCATCATTATGTGAGATAGTTCATTGTTGATATGTCTTACTCTGATGGATGGTAGTCCCGTCATTATGGGAGATAGTTCGTTGTTGAGATGTTTTACTCCGATGGATGGTAGTCTCTTTATTATGGGAGACGGTTTGTTGTTGAGATATTTTACTCTGATGGATGGTAGTCTCGTCATTATGGGAGACAGTTAGTTGTTTAGATTTTTTACACTGATGGATGGTAGTATCTTAATTGTTGGAGATAATTCGTTGTTCAGGTTTTACTCCAATGGATGGTAGTCTCGTCATAATGGGAGATAGTTCATTGTTGAAATATTTTACTTCGATGGATGGTAGTCTCGCCAGTCAGGGAGATAGTGTGTTGCTTAGATTTTTTACTTTGATGGATGATAGTCTCTTCATTATGGGAGATATTTCATTGGCAAGGTTTTTCTCCGATGGATGGTAGTCTCTTCATTATGGGAGATAGCTCGGTGTTGAGGATTTACTTTGATGGATGGTAGTCTCATCATTATGAGAGATAGTTCATTGTTGAGATGTTTTACTCTGATGGATGGTAGTCTCTTCATTATGGAAGATAGTTCATTGTTGATATGTTTTACTCTGATGGAAATAGTCTCTTCTCTATAGGAGACCGTTCATTATAGAGGTTTTACTCCGATGGATGGTAGTCTCGTCATTATGGGAGATAATTCGTTATTTAGATGTTTTACTCTGACGGATGGTAGTGTCTTCATTATGGGAGATAGCTCGGTGTTAAGGATTTACTTAGATGGATGGTAGTGTCATCATTATCGGAGATAGTTCGCTGTTGTTATGTTTTTCTCTAATGGATGGTAGTCTCTTCATTACGGGAAATAGTTTGTTGTTGAGGTTTTACTGCGATGGATGGTAGTCTCATCATTTTAGGAGATAAATCATTGTTGAGACGTTTTACTCCGATGGAAGGTAGTCTCTTCATTACGGGAGACAGAACTTTATTAAGGTTTTACTCAGATGGATGGTAGTCTCGTCATTATGGGAGATAGTTAGTTGTTTAGATATTTTACACTGATGGATGGTAGTATCTTCATTTTTGGAGATAATTTGTTGTTGAGGTTTTACTCCAATGGATGGTAGTCTCGTCATAATGGGAGATATTTCGTTGTTGAGATATTTTACTTTGATGGATGGTAGTCTCGCCAGTATAGGAGATAGTTTGTTGCTGAGATGTTTTACTTCAATGGATGATAGTCTCTTCATTATGGGAGATAGTTCGTTGGTGAGGTTTTGCTCCGATGGATGGTAGTCTCTTCATTATGGGAGATAGCTGAGTGTTGAGGATTTAATTTGATGGATGGTAGTCTCATCATTATGTGAGATAGTTCGTTGTTTAGATGTTTTGCTCTGATGGATGGTAGACTCTTCATTATGGAAGATAGTTCGTTGTTGATATGTTTTACTCTGATGGAAGGTAGTCTCTTCATTATAGGAGACCGTTCATTGTAGAGGTTTTACTCCGATGGATGGTAGTCTCGTCATTATGGAAGATAGTTCGTTATTGAGATATTTTTTTCTGATGAATGGTAGTCTGTTCATTATAGGAGACAGTTTGTTATTGAGATGTTTTACTCTGATGGATGGTAGTCTTGTCATTATGGGAGATAGTTAGTTGTTTATATTTTTTACACTGATGGATGGTAGTATCTTCTTTGTTGGAGACAATTCGTTGTTAAGGTTTTACTCCAATGGATGGTAGTCACGTCATAATGGGAGATAATTCGTTGTTGAGATATTTTACTTTGATGGATGGTAGTCTCGCCAGTTTGGGAGATAGTCTGTTGCAGAGATTTTTTACTTTGATGGATGATAGTCTCTTCATTATGGGAGATATTTCATTGGCGGGGTTTTTCTCCGATGGATGGTAGTCTATTTATTATGGGAGATAGCTCAGTGTTGAGGATTTACTTTGATGGATGGTAGTCTCATCATTACGTGATATAGTTCATTGTTGAGATGTTTTAATCTGATGGGTGGTAGTCTCTTCATTATGGAAGATAGTTCGTTGTTGATATGTTTTACTCTGATGGAAGGTAATCTCTTCATTATAGGAGACCGTTCATTATAGAGGTTTTACTCTGATGGATGGTAGTCTCGTCATTATGGGAGATAGTTCATTATTTAGATGTTTTACTCTGATGGATGGTAGTGTCTTCATTATGGGAGACAACTCGGTGTTGAGGATTTACTTAGATGGATGGTAGTGTCATCATTATCGGAGATAGTTCGCTGTTGTTATGTTTTTCTCTAATGGATGGTAGTCTCTTCATTACGGGAAATAGTTTGTTGTTGAGGTTTTACTGCGATGGATGGTAGTCTCATCATTTTAGGAGATAAATCATTGTTGAGACGTTTTACTCCGATGGAAGGTAGTCTCTTCATTACGGGAGACAAAACTTTATTGAGGTTTTACTCAGATGGATGGTAGTCTCGTCATTATGGGAGATAGTTAGTTGTTTAGATATTTTACACTGATGGATGGTAGTATCTTCATTTTTGGAGATAATTTTTTGTTGAGGTTTTACTCCAATGAATGGTAGTCTTGTCATAATGGGAGATATTTCATTGTTGAGATATTTTACTTTGATGGTTGGTAGTCTCGCCAGTATGGGAGATAGTTTGTTGCTGAGATGTTTTACTTCAATGGATGATGGTCTATTCATTATGGGAGATAGTTCGTTGGTGTGGTTTTGCTCCGATGCATGGTAGTCTCTTCATTATGGGAGATAGCTGAGTGTTGAGGATTTAATTTGATGGATGGTAGTCTCATCATTATATGAGATAGTTCGTTGTGGAGATGTTTTACTCTGATGGATGGTAGTCTCTTCATTATGGAAGATAGTTCGTTGTTGATATGTTTTACTCTGATGGAAGGTAGTCTCTTCATTATAGGAGACCGTTCATTGTAGAGGTTTTACTCTGATGGATGGTAGTCTCGTCATTATGGGAGATAGTTCGTTATTGAGATGTTTTTTTCTGATGAATGGTAGTCTCTTCATTATAGGAGACAGTTTGTTCTTGAGATGTTTTACTCTGATGGATGGTAGTCTTGTCATTATGGGAGATAGTTAGTTGTTTATATTTTTTACACTGATGGATGGTAGTATCTTCTTTGTTGGAGATAATTCGTTGTTGAGGTTTTACTCCAATGGATGGTAGTCACGTCAGAATGGGAGAAAATTCGTTGTTGAGGTATTTTACTTTGATGGATGGTAGTCTCGCCAGTCTGGGAGATAGTGTGTTGCAGAGATTTTATACTTTGATGCATGATAGTCTATTCATTATGGGAGATATTTCGTTGGTGAGGTTTTGCTCCGATGGATGGTAGTCTCTTCATTATGGGAGATAGCTCAGTGTTGAGGATTTACTTTGATGGATGGTAGTCTCATCATTATGTGAGATAGTTCATTGTTGAGATGTTTTACTCTGATGGATGGTAGTCTCTTCATTATGGAAGATAGTTCGTTGTTGATATTACTCTGATGGAAGGTAGTCTCTTCATTATAGGAGACCGTTCATTATAGAGGTTTTACTCTGATGGATGGTAGTCTCGTCATTATGGGAGATAGTTCATTATTTAGATGTTTTACACTGATGGATAGTAGTGTCTTCATTATGGGAGACAACTCGATGTTGAGGATTTACTTAGATGGATGGTAGTGTCATCATTATGTGAGATTGTTCGTTGTTGATATGTCTTACTCTGATGGATGGTAGTCCCGTCATTATGGGAGATAGTTCATTGTTGAGATGTTTTACTCCGATGGATGGTAGTCTCTTTATTATGGGAGACAGTTTGTTGTTGAGATATTTTACTCTAATGGATGGTAGTCTCGTCATTATGGGAGATAGTTAGTTGTTTATATTTTTTACACTGATGGATGGTAGTATCTTAATTGTTGGAGATAATTCGTTGTTGAGGTTTTACTCCAATGGATGGTAGTCTCGTCATAATGGGAGATAGTTCGTTGTTGAGATATTTTACTTCGATGGATGGTAGTCTCGCCATTCGGGGAGATAATGTGTTGCTGAGATTTTTTACTTTGATGGATGATAGTCTCTTCATTATGGGAGATATTTCGTTGGCAAGGTTTTGCTCTGATGGATGGTAGTCTCTTCATTATGGGAGATAGCTCGGTGTTGAGGATTTACTTTGATGGATGGTAGTCTCTTCATTATGCGAGATAGTTCATTGTTGAGATGTTTTACTCTGATGGATGGTAGTCTCTTCGTTATGGAAGATAGTTCGTTGTTGATATGTTTTACTTTGATGGAAGGTAGTCTCTTCTCTATAGGAGACCGTTCATTATAGAGGTTTTACTCCGATGGAGTGTAGTCTCGTCATTATGGGAGATAATTCGTTATTTAGATGTTTTACTCTGATGGATGGTAGTGTCTTCATTATGGGAGAAAGCTCGGTGTTAAGGATTTACTTAGATGGATGGTAGTGTCATCATTATCGGAGATAGTTCGCTGTTGTTATGTTTTTCTCTAATGGATGGTAGTCTCTTCATTACGGGAAATAGTTTGTTGTTGAGGTTTTACTGCGATGGATGGTAGTCTCATCATTTTAGGAGATAAATCATTGTTGAGACGTTTTACTCCGATGGAAGGTAGTCTCTTCATTACGGGAGACAGAACTTTATTGAGGTTTTACTCAGATGGATGGTAGTCTCGTCATTATGGGAGATAGTTAGTTGTTTAGATATTTTACACTGATGGATGGTAGTATCTTCATTTTTGGAGATAATTTTTTGTTGAGGTTTTACTCCAATGGATGGTAGTCTCGTCATAATGGGAGATATTTCATTGTTGAGATATTTTACTTTGATGGTTGGTAGTCTCGCCAGTATGGGAGATAGTTTGTTGCTGAGATGTTTTACTTCAATGGATGATAGTCTATTCATTATGGGAGATAGTTCGTTGGTGTGGTTTTGCTCCGATGCATGGTAGTCTCTTCATTATGGGAGATAGCTGAGTGTTGAGGATTTAATTTGATGGATGGTAGTCTCATCATTATGTGAGATAGTTCGTTGTTGAGATGTTTTACTCTGATGGATGGTAGTCTCTTCATTATGGAAGATAGTTCGTTGTTGATATTTTTTACTCTGATGGAAAGTAGTCTCTTCATTATAGGAGACCGTTCATTGTAGAGGTTTTACTCTGATGGATGGTAGTCTCGTCATTATGGGAGATAGTTCGTTATTGAGATGTTTTTTTCTGATGAATGGTAGTCTCTTCATTATAGGAGACAGTTTGTTGTTGAGATGTTTTACTCTGATGGATGGTAGTCTTGTCATTATGGGAGATAGTTAGTTGTTTATATTTTTTACACTGATGGATGGTAGTATCTTCTTTGTTAGAGATAATTCGTTGTTAAGGTTTTACTCCAATGGATGGTAGTCACGTCAGAATGGGAGATAAGTCGTTGTTGAGGTATTTTACTTTGATGGATGGTAGTCTCGCCAGTCTGGAGATAGTGTGTTGCAGAGATTTTTTACTTTGATGGATGATAGTCTCTTCATTATGGGAGATATTTCGTTGGTGAGGTTTTGCTCCGATGGATGGTAGTCTCTTCATTATGGGAGATAGCTCGGTGGTGAGGATTTACTTTGATGGATGGTAGTCTCATCATTATGCGACATAGTTCATTGTTGAGATGTTTTACTCTGATGGATGGTAGTCTCTTCATTATGGAAGATAGTTCGTTATTGACATGTTTTACTCTGATGGAAGGTAGTCTCTTCTCTATAGGAGACCGTTCATTATAGAGGTTTTACTCCGATGGATGATAGTCTCGTCATTATGGGAGATAATTCGTTATTTAGATGTTTTACTCTGATGGATGGTAGTGTCTTCATTATGGGAGATAGCTCGGTGTTAAGGATTTACTTAGATGGATGGTAGTGTCATCATTATCGGAGATAGTTCGTTGTTGTTATGTTTTTCTCTAATGGATGGTAGTCTCTTCATTACGGGAAATAGTTTGTTGTTGAGGTTTTACTGCGATGGATGGTAGTCTCGTCATTATAGGAGATAAATCGTTGTTGAGACGTTTTACTCCGATGGAAGGTAGTCTCTTCATTACTGGAGATAAATCTTTATTGAGGTTTTACTCAGATGGATGGTAGTCTCGTCATTATGGGAGATAGTTAGTTGTTTAGATATTTTACACTGATGGATGGTAGTATCTTCATTTTTGGAGATAATTTGTTGTTGTGGTTTTACTCCAATGGATGGTAGTCTCGTCATAATGGGAGATATTTCGTTGTTGAGATATTTTACTTTGATGGATGGTAGTCTCGCCAGTATGGGAGATAGTTTGTTGCTGAGATGTTTTACTTCAATGGATGATAGTCTCTTCATTATGGGAGATAGTTCGTTGGTGAGGTTTTGCTCCGATGGATGGTAGTCTCTTCATTATGGGAGATAGCTGAGTGTTGAGGATTTACTTTGATGGATGGTAGTCTCATCATTATGTGAGATAGTTCGTTGTTGAGATGTTTTAGTCTGATGGATGGTAGTCTCTTCATTATGGAAGATAGTTCACTGTTGATATGTTTTACTCTGATGGAAGGTAGTCTCTTCATTATAGGAGACCGTTCATTGTAGAGGTTTTACTCCGATGGATGGTAGTCTCGTCATTATGGGAGATAGTTCGTTATTGAGATGTTTTTTTCTGATGAATGGTAGTCTCTTCATTATAGGAGACAGTTTGTTGTTGAGATGTTTTACTCTGATGGATGGTAGTCTTGTCATTATGGGAGATAGTTAGTGGTTTATATTTTTTACACTGATGGATGGTAGTATCTTCTTTGTTGGAGATAATTCGTTGTTGAGGTTTTACTCCAATGGATGGTAGTCACGTCATAATGGGAGATAATTCGTTGTTGAGATATTTTACTTTGATGGATGGTAGTCTCGCCAGTCTGGGAGATAGTGTGTTGCAGAGATTTTTTACTTTGATGGATGATAGTCTCTTCATTATGGGAGATATTTCGTTGGCGAGGTTTTTCTCCGATGGATGGTAGTCTCTTCATTATGGGAAATAGCTCAGTGTTGAGGATTTACTTTGATGGATGGTAGTCTCATCATTATGTGAGATAGTTCATTGTTGAGATGTTTTACTCTGATGGATGGTAGTCTCTTTATTATGGGAGTTAGTTTGTTATAGAGGTTTTACTCTAATGGATGGTAGTCTCGTTATTATGGGAGATAGTTCGTTGTTGAAATGTTTTCTCTCTAATGGATGGTAGTCTCTTCATTACGCGAAATAGTTTGTTGTTGAGGTTTTACTGCGATGGATGGTAGTCTCGTCATTATGGGAGATTGTTAGTTGTTTATATTTTTTACACTGATGGATGGTAGTATCTTCATTGTTGGAGATAATTCGTTGTTGAGGTTTTACTCAAATGGATGGTAGTCTCGTCATAATGGTAGATAGTTCGTTGTTGAGTTATTTTACTTTGATGGATGGTAGTCTCGCCAGTATGGGAGATAGTTTGTTGCTGAGATATTTTAATTCGATGGAGGATAGTCTCTTTGTTATGGGAGATAGTTCTTGGTGAGGTTTTGCTGCGATGCATGGTAGTCCCTTCATTATGGGAGATAGCTTGGTGTTAAGGATTTACTTCGATGGATGGTAGTCTCCTCATTATGTGAGATAGTTCATTGTTGATATGTTTTACTCTAATGGATGGTAGTTATTTTATTAATGGAGATAGCTCGGTGTCGAGGAATTACTTAGATGGATGGTAGTGTCATGATATGTGTGATTGTTCATTGTAGAGGTTTTACTCCGATGGATGGTAGTCTCGTCATTATGGGAGATAGTTCGTTATTATGAGGTTTTACTCTGATGGACGGTATTCTCGTCATTAGGAGAGATAGTTCGTTATTGAGATGTTTTACTCTGATGAATGGTAGTCTCGTCATTATGGAAGATAGTTAGTTGTTTAGATTTTTTACCCTGATGGATGGTAGTATCTTCATTGTTGGAGATAATTCGTTGTTGAGGTTTTACTCCAATGGATGGGAGTCTCGTCATAATGGGAGATAGTTCGTTGTTGAGATATTTTACTTTGATGGATGGTAGTCTCACCAGTCTGGGAGATAATGTGTTGCTGAGATTTTTTACTTTGATGGATGATAGTCTCTTTATTATGGGAGATATTTCATTGGCGAGGTTTTGCTCCGATGGATGGTAGTCTCTTCATTATGGGAGATAGTTCAGTGTTAAGGATTTACTTTGATGGATGGTAGTCTCATCATTATGTGAGATAGTTCATTGTTGACATGTTTTACTCTGATGGATGGTAGTCTCTTTATTATGGCAGATAGTTCGTTGTTGATATGTTTTACTCTGATGGAAAGTAGTCTCTTCATTATAGGAGACAAGTTATTATAGCGGTTTTACTCTGATGGATGGTAGTCTCGTCATTATCGGAGATAGTTCATTATTTAGATGTTTTACTCTGATGGATGGCAGTGTCTTCATTATGGGAGATAGCTCAGTGTTAAGGATTTACTTAGATGGATGGTAATGTCATCATTATGTGAGATAGTTCATTGTTGATATGTTTTACTCTGATGGATGGTAGTCTCGTCATTGTGGGAGATAGTTCGTTGTTGAGATGTTTTACTCTGATGGATGATAGTCTCGTCATTATGGGAGATAGTTAGTTGTTTAGATTTTTTACACTGATGGATGGTAGTATCTTCATTGTTGGAGATAATTCGTTGTTGAGGTTTTACTCCAATGGATGGTAGTCTCGTCATAATGGGAGATACTTCGTTGTTGAGATATTTTACTTTGATGGATGGTAGTCTCGCCAGTCTGGGAGATAGTGCGTTGCTGAGATTTTTTACTTTGATGGATGATAGTCTCTTCATTATGGAACATATTTCGTTGGCGAGGTTTTGCTCCGATGGATGGTAGTCTCTTCATTATGGGAGATAGCTCGGTGTTGAGTATTTACTTTGATGGATGGTAGTCTCATCATTATGTGAGATACTTCATTGTTGACATGTTTTACTCTGATGGATGGTAGTCTCTTTATTATGGAAGATAGTTCGTTGTTGATATGTTTTACTCTGATGGAAAGTAGTCTCTTCATTATAGGAGACAAGTTATTATAGAGGTTTTACTCTGATGGATGGTAGTCTCGTCATTATCGGAGATAGTTCATTATTTAGATGTTTTACTCTGATGGATGGCAGTGTCTTCATTATGGGAGATAGCTCAGTGTTAAGGATTTACTTAGATGGATGGTAGTGTCATCATTATGTGAGATAGTTCATTGTTGATATGTTTTACTCTGATGGATGGTAGTCTCGTCATTATGGGAGATAGTTCGTTGTTGAGATGTTTTACTCTGATGGATGATAGTCTCGTCATTATGGGAGATAGTTAGTTGTTTAGATTTTTTACACTGATGGATGGTAGTATCTTCATTGTTGGAGATAATTCGTTGTTGAGGTTTTACTCAAATGGATGGTAGTCTCGTCATAATGGTAGATAGTTCGTTGTTGAGTTATTTTACTTTGATGGATGGTAGTCTCGCTAGTATGGGAGATAGTTTGTTGCTGAGATATTTTAGTTCGATGGAGGATAGTCTCTTTGTTATGGGAGATAGTTGCTTGATGAGGTTTTGCTCTGATGCATGGTAGTCCCTTCATTATGGGAGATAGCTTGGTGTTGAGGATTTACTTCGATGGATGGTAGTCTCCTCATTATGTGAGATAGTTCATTGTTAAGATGTTTTACTCTAATGGATGGTAGTTATTTAATTAATGGAGATAGCTCGGTGTTGAGGATTTACTTAGATGGATGGTAGTGTCATCATATGTGAGATTGTTCATTGTAGAGGTTTTACTCGGATGGATGGTAGTCTCGTCATTATGGGAGATAGTTCGTTATTGTGAGGTTTTACTCCAATGGATGGTAGTCTCGTCATTAGGAGAGATAGTTCGTTATTGAGATGTTTTACTCTGATGAATGGTAGTCTCGTCATTATGGAAGATAGTTAGTTGTTTAGATTTTTTACCCTGATGGATGGTAGTATCTCCAATGGATGGTAGTCTCGTCATAATGGGAGATAGTTCGTTGTTGAGATATTTTACTTTGATGGATGGTAGTCTCACTAGTCTGGGAGATAATGTGTTGCTGAGATTTTTTACTTTGATGGATGATAGTCTCTTTATTATGGGAGATATTTCATTGGCGAGGTTTTGCTCCGATGGATGGTAGTCTCTTCATTATGGGAGATAGTTCAGTGTTAAGGTTTTACTTTGATGGATGGTAGTCTCATCATTATGTGAGATAGTTCATTGTTGACATGTTTTACTCTGATGGATGGTAGTCTCTTTATTATGGAAGATAGTTCGTTGTTGATATGTTTTACTCTGATGGAAGGTAGTCTCTTCATTATAGGAGACAAGTTATTATAGAGGTTTTACTCCGATGGATGGTAGTCTCGTCATTATCGGAGATAGTTCATTATTTAGATGTTTTACTCTGATGGATGGCAGTGTTTTCATTATGGGAGATAGCTCAGTGTTAAGGATTTACTTAGATGGATGGTAGTGTCATCATTATGTGAGATAGTTCATTGTTGATATGTTTTACTCTGATGGATGGTAGTCTAGTCATTATGGGAGATAGTTCGTTGTTGAGATGTTTTACTCTGATGGATGGTAGTCTCGTCATTATGGGAGATAGTTAGTTGTTTAGATTTTTTACACTGATGGATGGTAGTGTCTTCATTGTTGGAGATAATTCGTTGTTGAGGATTTACTCCAATGGATGTTAGTCTCGTCATAATGGGAGATAGTTCGTTGTTGAGATATTTTACTTTGATGGATGGTAGTCTCGCCAGTCTGGGAGATACTGTGTTGCTGAGATTTTTTACTTTGATGGATGATAGTCTCTTCATTATGGAAGATATTTCGTTGGCGAGGTTTTGCTCCGATGGATGGTAGACTCTTCATTATGGGAAATAGCTCGGTGTTGAGTATTTACTTTGATGGATGGTAGTCTCATCATTATGTGAGATACTTCATTGTTGAGATGTTTTACTCTGATGGATGGTAGTCTTTTAATTATGGAAGATAGTTCGTTGTTGATATGTTTTACTCTGATGGAAGGTAGTCTCTTCATTATAGGAGACCGTTAATTATAGAGGTTTTACTCCGATGGATGGTAGTCTCGTTATTATGGTAGATAGTTCATTATTTAGATGTTTTACTCTGATGGATGGTAGTGTCTTCATTATGGGAGATAGCTCGGTGTTGAGGATTTACTTAGATGGGTGGTAATGTCATCATTATGTGAGATATTTCGTTGTTGATATGTCTTACTATGATGGATTGTAGTCTCGTCATTTTGGGAGATAGTTCGTTGTTGAGATGTTTTACTTTGATGGATGGTAGTCTCGTCATTATGGGAGATAGTTAGTTGTTTAGATTTTTTACACTGATGGATGGTAGTATCTTAATTGTTGGAGATAATTCGTTGTTGAGGTTTTACTCCAATGGATGGTAGTCTCGTCATAATGGGAGATAGTTCGTTGTTGAGATATTCTACTTTGATGGATGGTAGTCTCGCCAGTCTGGGAGATAGTGTGTTGCTGAGATTTTTTACTTTGATGGATGAGAGTCTCTTCATTATGGGAGATATTTCGTTGGCGAGGTTTTCTCCGATGGATGGTATTCTCTTCATTATGGGAGATAGCTCGGTGTTGAGGATTTACTTTGATGGATGGTAGTCTCATCATTATGTGAGATAGTTCATCGTTGAGATGTTTTACTCTGATGGATGGTAGTCTCTTCATTATGGAAGATAGTTCGTTGTTGATATGTTTTACTCTGATGGAAGGTAGTATGTTCTCTATAGGAGAGCGTTCATTGTAGAGGTTTTACTCCGATGGATGGTAGTCTCATCATTATGGGGGATAGTTCATTATTTAGATGTTTTACTCTGATGGATGGTAGTCTCTTTATTATGGGAGTTAGTTTGTTATAGAGGTTTTACTCTGATGGATGGTAGTCTCGTTATTATGGGAGATAGTTCGTTGTTGAGATATTTTTCTCTAATGGATGGTAGTCTCTTCATTACGGGAAATAGTTTTTGTTGAGGTTTTACTACGATGGATGGTAGTCTCATCATTATAGGAGATAAATCGTTGTTGAGAAGTTTTACTCTGATGGATGGTAGTCTCGTCAATATGGGAGATTACCAGTTGTTTATATTTTTTACACTGATGGATGGTAGTATCTTCATTGTTGGAGATAATTCGTTGTTGAGGTTTTACTCAAATGGATGGTAGTCTTGTCATAATGGTAGATAGTTCGTTGTTGAGATATTTTACTTTGATGGATGGTAGTCTCGCCAGTATGTGAGATAGTTTGTTGCTGAGATATTTTAATTCGATGGAGGATAGTCTCTTTGTTATGGGAGATAGTTCGTTGGGGAGATTTTGCTCTGATTCATGGTAGTCTCTTCATTATGGGAGATAGCTTGGTGTTGAGGATTTACTTCGATGGATGGTGATCTCCTCATTATGATAGATAGTTCATTGTTGAGATGTTTTACTCTAATGGATGGTAGTCATTTCAATATGGAAGATAGTTCGTTGTTGATATGTTTACTCTGATGGAAGGTAGTCTCTTCATTATAAGAGACCGTTCATTGTAGAGGTTTTACACCGATTGATGGTAGTCTCGTCATTATGGGAGATAGTTCATTATTGAGATGTTTTATTCTGATGAATGGTAGTCTCTTCATTATGGGAGACAATTTATTGTTGAGGTTTTACTGCGATGAATGTTAGTCTCGTCATTATGGGAGATAAATCGTTGTTGAGAAGTTTTACTCTGATGGATGGTAGACTCGTCATTAAGGGAGATTGTTAGTTGTTTATATTTTTTATACTGATGAATGGTAGTATCTTCATTGTTGGAGATAATTCGTTGTTGAGGTTTTACTCAAATGGATGGTAGTGTCATCATAATGGTAGATAGTTCGTTGTTGAGTTATTTTACTTTAATGGATGGTAGTCTCGCCAGTATGGGAGATATTTTGTTGCTGAGATATTTTAATTTGATGGAGGATAGTCTCTTTGTTATGGGAGATAGTTCCTTGGTGAGGTTTTTCTCCGATGCATGGTAGTCTTTTCATTATGGGAGATAGCTTGGCGTTGAGGATTTACTTCGATGGATGGTAGTCTCCTCATTGTGTGAGATAGTTCATTGTTGAGATGTTTTACTCTAATGGATGGTAGTTATTTCATTAATGGAGATAGCTCGGTGTTGAGGATTTACTTAGATGGATGGTAGTGTCATCATATGTGAGATTGTTCATTGTAGAGGTTTTACTCCGATGGATGGTAGTCTCGTCATTATGGGAGATATTTCGTTATTGTGAGGTTTTACTCAGATGGATGGTAGTCTCGTCATTAGGGGAGATAGTTCGTTATTGAGATGTTTTACTCTGATGAATGGTAGTCTCGTCATTATGGAAGATAGTTAGTTGTTTAGATTTTTTACACTGATGGATGGTAGTATCTTCATTGTTGGAGATAATTCGTTGTTGAGGTTTTACTCCAATGGATGGTAGTCTCGTCATAATGGGAGATAGTTCGTTGTTGAGATATTTTACTTTGATGGATGGTAGTCTCACCAGTCTGGGAGATAGTGTGTTGCTGAGATTTTTTACTTTGATGGATTATAGTCTCTTCATTATGGGAGATATTTCATTGGCGAGGTTTTGCTCCGATGGATGGTAGTCTCTTCATTATGGGAGATAGTTCAGTGTTAAGGATTTACTTTGATGGATGCTAGTCTCATAATTATGTGAGATAGTTCATTGTTGACATGTTTTACTCTGATGGATGGTAGTCTCTTCATTATGGAAGATAGTTCGTTGTTGATATGTTTTACTCTGATGGAAGGTAGTCTCTTCATTATAGGAGACCGTTCATTATAGAGGTTTTACTCCGATGGATGGTAGTCCCGTCATTATGGGAGATAGTAAATTATTTAGATGTTTTACTCTGATGGATGGCAGTGTCTTCATTATGGGAGATAGCTCGGTGTTAAGGATTTACTTAGATGGATGGTAGTGTCATCGTTATGTGAGATAGTTCGTTGTTGATATATTTTACTCTGATGGATGGTAGTCTCGTCATTATGGGAGATAGTTTGTTGTTGAGATATTTTACTCTGATGGATGGTAGTCTCTTTATTATGGGAGACAGTTTATTGTTGAGATGTTTTACTCGGATGGATGGTAGTCTCGTCATTATGGGAGATAGTTAGTTGTTTAGATTTTTTACACTGATGGATGGTAGTATCTTCATTGTTGGAGATATTTCGTTGTTGAGGTTTTACTCCAATGGATGGTAGTCTCGTCATAATGGGAGATAGTACGTTGTTGAGATATTTTACTTTGATGGATGGTAGTCTCGCCAGTATGGGAGATAGTTTGTTCCTGAGATATTTTAATTCGATGGAGGATAGTCTCTTTGTTATGGGAGATAGTTCGTTGGTGAGATTTTGCTCTGATTCATGGTAGTCTCTTCATTATGGGAGATAGCTTGGTGTTGAGGATTTACTTCGATGGATGGTAGTCTCCTCATTATGTGAGATAGTTCATTGTTGAGATGTTTTACTCTAATGGATGGTAGTCATTTCAATATGGAAGATAGTTCGTTGTTGATATGTTTACTCTGATGGAAGGTAGTCTCTTCATTATAGGAGACCGTTTATTGTAGAGGTTTTACACCGATGGATGGTAGTCTCGTCATTATGGGAGATAATTCATTATTGAGATGTTTTACTCTGATGAATGGTAGTCTCTTCATTATGGGAGACAATTTGTTGTTGAGATGTTTTACTCTGATGGATGGTAGTCTCGTCATTATGGGAGGTAGTTAGTTGTTTAGATTTTTTACACTGATGGATGGTAGTATCTTCATTGTTGGAGATAATTCCTTGTTGAGGTTTTACTCCAATGGATGGCAGTCTCATCATAATGGGAGATAGTTCGTTGTTGAGATATTTTACTTTGATGGATGGTAGTCTCGCCAGTCCGGGAGATAGTGTGTTGTAGAGATTTTTTACTTTGATGGCTGATAGTCTCTTCAGTATGGGAGATAGCTCAGTGTTGAGGATTTACTTTGATGGATGGTAGTCTCATCATTATGTGAGATAGTTCATCGTTGAGATGTTTTACTCTGATGGATGGTAGTCTCTTCATTATGGGAGATAGTTCGTTGTTGATATGTTTTACTCTGATGGAAGGTAGTCTCTTCTCTATAGGAGACCGTACATTATAGAGGTTTTACTCCGATGGACGGTAGTCTCGTCATTATGGGAGATAGTTCATTATTTAGATGTTTTACTCCGATGGATGGTAGTCATTTCATTAATGGAGATAGCTCGGTGTTGAGGATTTACTTAGATGGATGGTAGTGTCATGATATGTGAGATTGTTCATTGTAGAGGTTTTACTCGGATGCATGGTAGTCTCGTCATTATGGGAGATAGTTCGTTATTGAGAGGTTTTACTCCGATGGATGGTAGTCTCGTCATTAGGGGAGATAGTTTGTTATTGAGATGTTTTACTCTGATGAATGGCAGTCTCGTCATTATGGAAGATAGTTAGTTGTTTAGATTTTTTACACTGATGGATGGTAGTATCTTCATTGTTGGAGATAATTCGTTGTTGAGGTTTTACCCCAATGGATGGTAGTCTCGTCATAATGGGAGAGAGTTCGTTGTTGAGATATTTTACTTTGATGGATGGTAGTCTCGCCAGTCTGGGAGATATTGTGTTGCTGAGATTTTTTACTTTGATGGATGATAGTCTCTTCATTATGGGAGATATTTCATTGGCGAGGTTTTGCTCCGATGGATGATAGTCTCTTCATTATGGGAGATAGTTCAGTGTTGAGGATGTACTTTGATGGATGGTAGTCTCATCATTATGTGAGATAGTTCATTGTTGAGATGTTTTACTCTGATGGATGGTAGTCTCTTCATTATGGAAGATAGTTCGTTGTTGATATGTTTTACTCTGATGGAAGGTAGTCTCTTCATTATAGGAGACTGTTCATTATAGAGGTTTTACTCCGATGGATGGTAGTCTCGTTATTATGGTAGATAGTTCATTATTTAGATGTTTTACTCTGATGGATGGTAGTGTCTTCATTATGGGAGATAGCTCGGTGTTGAGGATTTACTTAGATGGGTGGTAGTGTCATCATTATGTGAGATAGTTCGTTGTTGATATGTCTTACTCTGATGGATTGTAGTCTCCTCATTATGGGAGATAGTTCGTTGTTGAGATGTTTTACTCTGATGGATGGTAGTCTCTTTATTATGGGAGACAATTTGTTGTTGAGATATTTTACTATGATGGATGGTAGTCTCGTCATTATGGGAGATAGTTAGTTGTTTATATTTTTTACAGTGATGGATGGTAGTATCTTAATTGTTGGAGATAATTCATTGTTGAGGTTTTACTCCAATGGATGGTAGTCTCGTCATAATGGGAGATAGTTCGTTGTTGAGATATTTTACTTTGATGGATGGTAGTCTCGCCAGTCTGGGAGATAGTGTGTTGCTAAGGTTTTTTACTTTGATGGATGATAGTCTCTTCATTATGGGAGATATTTCGTTGGCGAGGTTTTTCTCCGATGAATGGTAGTCTCTTCATTATGGGAGATAGCTCGGTGTTGAGGATTTACTTTGATGGATGGTAGTCTCATCATTATATGAGATAGTTCATCGTTGAGATGTTTTACTCTGATGGAAGGTAGTCTCTTCTCTATAGGAGACCGTTCATTATAGAGGTTTTACTCCGATGGATGGTAGTCTCATCATTATGGTAGATAGTTCTCTATTTAGATGTTTTACTCCGATGGATGGTAGTCTCTTTATTATGGGAGTTAGTTTGTTATAGAGGTTTTACTCTGATGGACGGTAGTCTCGTTATTATGGGAGATAGTTCGTTGTTGAGATGTTTTTCTCTAATGGATGGTACTCTCTTTATTACGGGATATAGTTTTTGTTGAGGTTTTACTGCGATGGATGGTAGTCTCGTCATTATAGGAGATAAATCGTTGTTGAGAAGTTTTACTCTGATGGATGGTAGTCTCGTCATTATGGGAGATTGTAACTTGTTTATATTTTTTACACTGATGGATGGTAGTATATTCATTGTTAGAGATAATTCGTTGTTGAGGTTTTACTCAAATGGATGGTAGTCTTGTCATAATGGTAGATAGTTCGTTGTTGAGATATTTTACTTTGATGGATGGTAGTCTCGCCAGTATGGGAGATAGTTTGTTGCTAAGATATTTTAATTCGATGGAGGATATTCTCTTTGTTATGGGAGATAGTTCGTTGGGGAGATTTTGCTCTGATTCATGGTAGTCTCTTCATTATGGCAGATAGATTGGTGTTGAGGATTTACTTCGATGGATGGTAGTCTCCTCATTATTTGAGATAGTTCATTGTTGAGATGTTTTACTCTAATGGATGGTAGTCATTTCAATATGGAAGATAGTTCGTTTTTGATATGTTTACTCTGATGGAAGGTAGTCTCTTCATTATAAGAGACCGTTCATTGTAGAGGTTTTACACCGATTGATGGTAGTCTCGTCAATATGGGAGATAGTTCGTTATTGATATGTTTTACTCTGATGAATGGTAGTCTCTTCATTATGGGAGAAAATTTGTTGTTGAGGTTTTACTGCGATGGATGGTAGTCTCGTCATTATAGGAGATAAATCGTTGTTGAGACGTTTTACTCTGATGGATGGTAGTCTCTTCATTATGGGAGATTGTTAGTTGTTTATATTTTTTACACTGATGGATGGTAGTATCTTCATTGTTGGAGATAATTCGTTGTTGAGGTTTTACTCAAATGGATGGTAGTCTCGTCCTAATGGTAGATAGTTCGTTGTTGAGTTATTTTACTTTGATGGATGGTAGTCTCGCCAGTATGGGAGATAGTTTGTTGCTGAGATATTTTAATTTGATGGAGGATAGTCTCTTTGTTATGGGAGATAGTTCCTTGTTGAGGTTTTTCTCCGATGCATGGTAGTCTCTTCATTATGGGAGATAGCTTGGCGTTGAGGATTTACTCCAATGGACGGTAGTCTCCTCATTAGGCGAGATAGCTCATTGTTGAGATGTTTTACTCTAATGGATGGTAGTTATTTCATTAATGGAGATAGCTCGGTGTTGAGGATTTACTTAGATGGATGGTAGTGTCATCACATGTGAGTTTGTTCATTGTAGAGGTTTTACTCCGATGGTTGGTAGTCTCGTCATTATGGGAGATAGTTCGTTATTGAGAGGTTTTACTCTGATGGATGGTAGTCTCGTCATTAGGGGAGATAGTTCGTTATTGAGATGTTTTACTCTGATGAATGGTAGTCTCGTCATTATGGAAGATAGTTAGTTGTTTAGATTTTTTACACTGATGGATGGTAGTCTCTTCATTGTTGGAGATAATTCATTGTGGAGGTTTTACTCCAATGGATGGTAGTCTCATCATAATGGGAGATAGTTCGTTGTTGAGATATTTTACTTTGATGGATGGTAGTCTCGCCAGTCTGGGAGATAGTGTGTTGCTGAGATTTTTTACTTTGATGGATGATAGTCTCTTCATTATGGGAGATATTTCATTGGCGAGGTTTTGCTCCGATGGATGGTAGTCTCTTCATTAAGGGAGATAGTTCAGTGTTGAGGATTTACTTTGATGGATGGTAGTCTCATCATTATGTGAGATAGTTCATTATTGAGATGTTTTACTCTGATGGATGGTAGTCTCTTCATTATGGACGATAGTTCGTTGTTGATATGTTTTACTCTGATGGAAGGTAGTCTCTTCATTACAGGAGACCGTTCATTATAGAGGTTTTACTCCGATGGATGGTAGTCTCGTCATTATGGGAGATAGTTCATTATTTAGATGTTTTACTCTGATGGATTGTAGTGTCTTTATTATGGGAGATAGCTTGGTGTTGAGGATTTACTTAGATGGATGGTAGTGTCATCATTATGTGAGATAGTTAGTTGTGGATATGTCTTACTCTGATGGATGGTAGTCTCGTCATTATGGGAGATAGTTCGTTGTTGAGATGTTTTACTCTGATGGATGATAGTCTCTTTATTATGGGAGACAATTTGTTGTTGAGATATTTTACTCTGATGGATGGTAGTCTCGTCATTATGGGAGATAGTTAGTTGTTTAGATTTTTTACACTGATGGATGGTAGTATCTTAATTGTTGGCGATAATTCATTGTTGAGGTTTTACTCCAATGGATGGTAGTCTCGTCATAATGGGAGATAGTTCGTTGTTGAGATATTTTACTTTGATGGATGGTAGTCTCGCCAGTCTGGGAGATAGTGTGTTGCTGAGATTTTTTACTTTGATGGATGATAGTCTCTTCATTATGGGAGATATTTCGTTGGCTAGGTTTTGCTCCGATGGATGGTAGTCTCTTCATTATGGGAGATAGCTCAGGGTTGAGGATTTACTTTGATGGATGGTAGTCTGATCATTATATGAGATAGTTCATCGTTGAGATATTTTACTCTGATGGATGGTAGTCTCTTCATTATGGAAGATAGTTCGTTGTTGATATGTTTTACTCTGATGGAAGGTAGTCTCTTCTCTATAGGAGACCGTTCATTATAGAAGTTTTACTCCGATGGATGGTAGTCTCGTTATTATGGGAGATAGTTCATTATTTAGATGTTTTACTCCGATGGATGGTAGTCTCTTCATTATGGGAGTTAGTTTGTTATAGAGGTTTTACTCTGATGGATGGTAGTCTCGTTATTATGGGAGATAGTTCGTTGTTGAGATATTTTTCTCTAATGGATGGTAGTCTCTTCATTACAGGAAATAGTTTTTGTTGAGGTTTTACTACGATGGATGGTAGTCTCGTCATTATATGAGATAAATCATTGTTGAGAAGTTTTACTCTGATGGATGGTAGTCTCGTCATTATGGGAGATTGTAAGTTGTTTATATTTTTTACACTGATGGATGGTAGTATCTTCATTGTTGGAGATAATTCGTTGTTGAGGTTTTACTCAAATGGATGGTAGTCTTGTCATAATGGTAGATAGTTCGTTGTTGAGATATTTTACTTTGATGGATGGTAGTCTCGCCAATATGGGAGATAGTTTGTTTCTAAGATATTTTAATTCGATGGAGGATAGTCTCTTTGTTATGGGAGATAGTTCGTTGGGGAGATTTTGCTCTGATTCATGGTAGTCTCTTCATTATGGGAGATAGCTTGGTGTTGAGGATTTACTTCGATGGATGGTAGTCTCCTCATTATGTGAGATAGTTCATTGTTGAGATGTTTTACTCTAATGGATGGTAGTAATTTCAATATGGAAGATAGTTCGTTGTTGATATGTTTACTCTGATGGAAGGTAGTCTCTTCATTATAAGAGACCGTTCATTGTAGAGGTTTTACACCGATTGATGATAGTCTCGTCATTATGGGAGATAGTTCGTTATTGAGATGTTTTACTCTGATGAATGGTAGTCTCTTCATTATGGGAGACAGTTTGTTGTTGAGATGTTTTACTCTGATGGATGGTAGTCTCGTCATTGTGGGAGATAGTTAGTTGTTTAGATTTTTTACACTGATGGATCGTAGTATCTTCATTGTTGGAGATAATTCGTTTTTGAGGTTTTACTCCAATGGATGGTAGTCTCGTCATAATGGGAGATAGTTCGTTGTTGAGATATTTTACTTTGATGGATGGTAGTCTCGCCAGTCTGGGAGATAGTGTGTTGCAGAGATTTTTTACTTTAATGGATGATAGTCTCTTCAGTATGGGAGATATTTTGTTGGCGAGGTTTTTCTCCAATGGATGGTAGTCTCTTCATTATGGGAGATAGCTCAGTGTTGAGGATTTACTTTGATGGATGGTAGTCTCATCATTATGTGAGATAGTTCATTATTGAGATGTTTTACTCTGATGGATGTTAGTCTCTTCATTATGGATGATAGTTCATTGTTGATATGTTTTACTCTGATGGAAGGTAGTCTCTTCATTATAGAGGTTTTACTCCGATGGATGGTAGTCTCGTCATTATGGGAGATAGATCATTATTTAGATGTTTTACTCTGATGGATGGTAGTGTCTTTATTATGGGAGATAGCTCGGTGTTGAGGATTTACTTAGATGGATGGTAGTGTCATCATTATGTGAGATAGTTAGTTGTTGATATGTCTTACTCTGATGGATGGTAGTCTCATCATTATGGGAGATAGTTCATTGTTGAGATGTTTTACTCCGATGGATGGTAGTCTCTTTATTATGGGAGACAATTTGTTGTTGAGATATTTTACTCTGATGGATGGTAGTCTCGTCATTATGGGAGATAGTTAGTTGTTTAGATTTTTTACACTGATGGATGGTAGTATCTTAATTGTTGGAGATAATTCGTTGTTGAGGTTTTACTCCAATGGATGGTAGTCTCGTCATAATGGGAGATAGTTCGTTGTTGAGATATTTTCCTTTGATGGATGGTAGTCTCGCCAGTCTGGGAGATAGTGTGTTGCAGAGATTTTTTACTTTAATGGATGATAGTCTCTTCAGTATGGGAGATATTTCGTTGGCGAGGTTTTTCTCCAATGGATGGTAGTCTCTTCATTATGGGAGATAGCTCAGTGTTGAGGATTTACTTTGATGGATGGTAGTCTCATCATTATGTGAGATAGTTCATTATTGAGATGTTTTACTCTGATGGATGTTAGTCTCTTCATTATGGATGATAGTTCGTTGTTGATATGTTTTACTCTGATGGAAGGTAGTCTCTTCATTATAGGAGACCGTTCATTATAGAGGTTTTACTCCGATGGATGGTAGTCTCGTCATTATGGGAGATAGTTCATTATTTAGATGTTTTACTCTGATGGATGGTAGTGTCTTTATTATGGGAGATAGCTCGGTGTTGAGGACTTACTTAGATGGATGGTAGTGTCATCATTATGTGAGATAGTTAGTTGTTGATATGTCTTACTCTGATGGATGGTAGTCTCATCATTATGGGAGATAGTTCATTGTTGAGATGTTTTACTCCGATGGATGGTAGTCTCTTTATTATGGGAGACAATTTGTTGTTGAGATATTTTACTCTGATGGATGGTAGTCTCGTCATTATGGGAGATAGTTAGTTGTTTAGATTTTTTACACTGATGGATGGTAGTATCTTAATTGTTGGAGATAATTCGTTGTTGAGGTTTTACTCCAATGGATGGTAGTCTCGTCATAATGGGAGATAGTTCGTTGTTGAGATATTTTACTTTGATGGATGGTAGTCTCGCCAGTCTGGGAGATAGTGTGTTGCAGAGATTTTTTACTTTAATGGATGATAGTCTCTTCAGTATGGGAGATATTTCGTTGGCGAGGTTTTTCTCCAACGGATGGTAGTCTCTTCATTATGGGAGATAGCTCAGTGTTGAGGATTTACTTTGATGGATGGTAGTCTCATCATTATGTGAGATAGTTCATTATTGAGATGTTTTACTCTGATGGATGTTAGTCTCTTCATTATGGATGATAGTTCGTTGTTGATATGTTTTACTCTGATGGAAGGTAGTCTCTTCATTATAGGATACCGTTCATTATAGAGGTTTTACTCCGATGGATGGTAGTCTAGTCATTATGGGAGATAGTTCATTATTTAGATGTTTTACTCTGATGGATGGTAGTGTCTTTATTATGGGAGATAGCTCGGTGTTGAGGATTTACTTAGATGGATGGTAGTGTCATCATTATGTGAGATAGTTAGTTGTTGATATGTCTTACTCTGATGGATGGTAGTCTCATCATTATGGGAGATAGTTCATTGTTGAGATGTTTTACTCCGATGGATGGTAGTCTCTTTATTATGGGAGACAATTTGTTGTTGAGATATTTTACTCTGATGGATGGTAGTCTCGTCATTATGGGAGATAGTTAGTTGTTTAGATTTTTTACACTGATGGATGGTAGTATCTTAATTGTTGGAGATAATTCGTTGTTGAGGTTATACTCCAATGGATGGTAGTCTCGTCATAATGGGAGATAGTTCGTTGTTGAGATATTTTACTTTGATGGATGGTAGTCTCGCCAGTCTGGGAGATAGTGTGTTGCTGAGATTTTTTACTTTGATGGATGATAGTCTCTTCATTATGGGAGATATTTCGTTGGCGAGGTTTTGCTCCGATGGATGGTAGTCTCTTCATTGTGGGAGATAGCTCGGTGTTGAGGATTTACTTTGATGGATGGTAGTCTGATCATTATATGAGATAGTTCATCGTTGAGATGTTTTACTCTGATGGATGGTAGTCTCTTCATTATGGAAGATAGTTCGTTGTTGATATGTTTTACTCTGATGGAAGTTAGTCTCTTCTCTATAGGAGACCGTTCATTATAGAGGTTTTACTCCGATGGATGGTAGTCTCATCATTATGGGAGATAGTTCATTATTTAGATGTTTTACTCCGATGGATGGTAGTCTCTTTATTATGGGAGTTAGTTTGTTATAGAGGTTTTACTCTGATGGATGGTAGTCTCATTATTATGGGAGATAGTTCGTTGTTGAGATGTTTTTCTCTAATGGATGGTTGTCTCTTCTTTACGGGAAATAGTTTTTGTTGAGGTTTTACTGCGATGGATGGTAGTCTCGTTAGTATAGGAGATAAATCGTTGTTGAGAAGTTTTACTCTGATTGATGGTAGTCTCGTCATTATGGGAGATTGTAAGTTGTTTATATTTTTTACACTGATGGATGGTAGTATCTTCATTGTTGGAGATAATTCGTTGTTGAGGTTTTACTCAAATGGATGGTAGTCTTGTCATAATGGTAGATAGTTCGTTGTTGAGATATTTTACTTTGATGGATGGTAGTCTCGCCAGTATGGGAGATAGTTTGTTGCTAAGATATTTTAATTCGATGGAGGATAGTCTCTTTGTTATGGGAGATAGTTTGTTGGGGAGATTTTGCTCTAATTCATGGTAGTCTCTTCATTATGGGAGATAGCTTGATGTTGTGGATTTACTTCGATGGATAGTAGTATCCTCATTATGTGAGATAGTTCATTGTTGAGATGTTTTACTCTAATGGATGGTAGTCATTTCAATATGGAAGATAGTTCGTTGTTGATATGTTTACTCTGATGGAAGGTAGTCTCTTCATTATAAGAGACCGTTCATTGTAGAGGTTTTACACCGATTAATGGTAGACTCGCCATTATGGGAGATAGTTCGTTCTTGAGATGTTTTACTCTGATGAATGGTAGTCTCTTCATTATGGGAGACAGTTTGTTGTTGAGATGTTTTACTCTGATGGATGGTAGTCTCGTCATTATGGGAGATAGTTAGTTGTTTAGATTTTTTACACTGATGGATCGTAGTATCTTCATTGTTGGAGATAATTCGTTGTTGAGGTTTTACTCCAATGGATGGTAGTCTCGTCATAATGGGAGATAGTTCGTTGTTGAGATATTTTACTTTGATGGATGGTAGTCTCGCCAGTTTGGGAGATAGTGTGTTGCAAAGATTTTTTACTTTGATGGATGATAGTCTCTTAGGTATGGGAGATATTTCGTTGGCGAGGTTTTTCTCCAATGGATGGTAGTCTCTTCATTATGGGAGATAACTAAGTGTTGAGGATTTACTTTGATGGATGGTAGTCTCATCATTATGTGAGATAGTTCATTATTGAGATGTTTTACTCTGATGGATGGTAGTCTCTTCATTATGGACGATAGTAAGTTGTTGATATGTTTTACTCTGATGGAAGGTAGTCTCTTCATTATAGGAGACCGTTCATTATAGAGGTTTTACTCCGATGGATGGTAGTCTCGTCATTATGGGAGATAGTTCATTATTTAGAGGTTTTACTCTGATGGATGGTAGTGTCTTTATTGTGGGAGATAGCTCGGTGTTGAGGATTTACTTAGATGGATGGTAGTGTCATCATTATGTGAGATAGTTAGTTGTTGATATGTCTTACTCTGATGGATGGTAGTCTCATCATTATGGGAGATAGTTCATTGTTGAGATGTTTTACTCCGATGGATGGTAGTCTCTTTATTATGGGAGACAATTTGTTGTTGAGATATTTTACTCTGATGGATGGTAGTCTCGTCATTATGGGAGATAGTTAGTTGTTTAGATTTTTTACACTGATGGATGGTAGTATCTTAATTGTTGGAGATAATTCGTTGTTGAGGTTATACTCCAATGGATGGTAGTCTCGTCATAATGGGAGATAGTTCGTTGTTGAGATATTTTACTTTGATGGATGGTAGTCTCGCCAGTCTGGGAGATAGTGTGTTGCTGAGATTTTTTACTTTGATGGATGATAGTCTCTTCATTATGGGAGATATTTCGTTGGCGAGGTTTTGCTCCGATGGATGGTAGTCTCTTCATTGTGGGAGATAGCTCGGTGTTGAGGATTTACTTTGATGGATGGTAGTCTGATCATTATATGAGATAGTTCATCGTTGAGATGTTTTACTCTGTTGGATGGTAGTCTCTTCATTATGGAAGATAGTTCGTTGTTGATATGTTTTACCTTGATGGAAGTTAGTCTCTTCTCTATAGGAGACCGTTCATTATAGAGGTTTTACTCCGATGGATGGTAGTCTCATCATTATGGGAGATAGTTCATTATTTAGATGTTTTACTCCGATGGATGGTAGTCTCTTTATTATGGGAGTTAGTTTGTTATAGAGGTTTTACTCTGATGGATGGTAGTCTCGTTATTATGGGAGATAGTTCGTTGTTGAGATGTTTTTCTCTAATGGATGGTTGTCTCTTCTTTACGGGAAATAGTTTTTGTTGAGGTTTTACTGCGATGGATGGTAGTCTCGTTAGTATAGGAGATAAATCGTTGTTGAGAAGTTTTACTCTGATTGATGGTAGTCTCGTCATTATGGGAGATTGTAAGTTGTTTATATTTTTTACACTGATGGATGGTAGTATCTTCATTGTTGGAGATAATTCGTTGTTGAGGTTTTACTCAAATGGATGGTAGTCTTGTCATAATGGTAGATAGTTCGTTGTTGAGATATTTTACTTTGATGGATGGTAGTCTCGCCAGTATGGGAGATAGTTTGTTGCTAAGATATTTTAATTCGATGGAGGATAGTCTCTTTGTTATGGGAGATAGTTCGTTGTGGAGATTTTGCTCTAATTCATGGTAGTCTCTTCATTATGGGAGATAGAGTGATGTTGTGGATTTACTTCGATGGATAGTAGTATCCTCATTATGTGAGATAGTTCATTATTTAGATGTTTTACTCCGATGGATGGTAGTCTCATCATTATGGGAGATAGTTCATTATTTAGATGTTTTACTCCGACGGATGGTAGTCTCTTTATTATGGGAGTTAGTTTGTTATAGAGGTTTTACACTGATGGATGGTAGTCTCGTTATTATGGGAGATAGTTCGTTGATGAGATGTTTTTCTCTAATGGATGGTTGTCTCTTCATTACGGGAAATAGTTTTTGTTGAGGTTTTACTGCGATGGATGGTAGTCTCGTCATTATATGAGATAAATCATTGTTGAGAAGTTTTACTCTGATGGATGGTAGTCTCGTCATTATGGGAAATTGTAAGTTGTTTATATTTTTTACACTGATGGATGGTAGTATCTTCATTGTTGGAGATAATTCGTTGTTGAGGTTTTACTCAAATTGATGGTAGTCTTGTCATAATGGTAGATAGTTCGTTGTTGAGATATATTACTTTGACGGATGGTAGTCTCTCCAGTATGGGAGATAGTTTGTTTCTAAGATATTTTAATTCGATGGAGGATAGTCTCTTTGTTATGGGAGATAGTTCGTTGGGGAGATTTTGCTCTGATTCATGGTAGTCTCTTCATTATGGTAGATAGCTTGGTGTTGAGGATTTACTTCGATGGATGGTAGTTGAAATTCTGGCTACAGATACTCAATGTCACGTTCAATGTTATGACACCGTATCTGACTTACTATATGACAGTAAATACAAAAGCAATAAAGAACACAGTCAATTGTTTACCCAGTTCAGTGTGCAACAACACCTACTCTGGGGGCTACCAAGCCAGGGACGAAATCCACTATAAGTGATTTTAATTCAGGAATAAACCAACCAGTTTATCTCCTTCACTTAAGACCTACCCAATGCAATTCCAATCTAAGTACAACTTAAACCTGAGTTCCTACTCACTCCCCCTCAATCACAGCAGTGATACATAAACCAATTTGACTTAAGAATTGATGAAGATACTCTTCATAAACAAACACTTGATTAAGCTTCACAGCTTTTTAATCAAGCAACACAATCACTCGTGCTTCACAGCTTTGAGTGATGCACACAACTAACTTGACTCTGCTTCACAGCTTTAGTCAAGGAACATTCAAACACTCTTGCTTCAAAGCTTTGAGTGCTACACAACCCTTACAATTAGAAACCTATTCCAAGGCACTTATCACAATGATAATTGCTTGGAGTACAATAATCAAATCTATTCAGATTACAAAATGATCTTCTGATCAATCAAGAGGGATGCCTTGAAAAACAGCAGCTCTGTCGAATATATAGCAGCTGCAACTTCAGTTAGGGTTTCCACAAAAACCTAGGGTTAATTCCGTTTGACCTAAAGACCAGGTCACAGGGCTTTATTAACCAGGTTAGAGTTGAGCTAGGTTACCCCTCAGAAAACGCAGGATTCTGTTCAGGAAAGACTGAGTTATTTCCTGAAAAAACTCAGACTTATCCAACCTGCAATTCTGTTAGTTCAGAACAGGATGTCATAACATCTGTTATGACATCTGAGAAAACCTGTCTACTGATTTAGCAAAATGTGATCATTTTGCAAAATGCTCAGATACACACTCTTATAAACATCAGTACTTGAAATACAATATTTTTCTGCAAAGGTACCTAATGAGTTAGTACAAACTGAACTAGAATGTTATGACATCAGTCATGACATTCACACATACACTTGGGATTTACCAAAAATGCAAGCCAATACCTAAACACCTACAAACTCCCCCTTTGGCAGATTTTTGGCTAAAGACCCTAAGCAATCAGAGATAGATAGCAGCAGAAATAAGTGACAGCAGAAAAATAGAATGTCAAGTACTAATTAAGTAAGTACCAAAATATTCTCCCCCTCTTTAGCCACAAATGGGCCAAAGATACATGTTCATAAAATTATACAGTTATCCAAAACAAAATAATAAGAGCAGCAGCAGAAAACAACTTCCAAACTCCACCAGATATCAGCAACCAACCTTCAAGCACTGTCATCAGATCCAGAGGATTCAGGCTTCTTTCTTTTCTTGTGAGCAATGTCAGCATTCTTCTTTTTGTTTGATGTCTCAACATTCTTAGAGACATCTGGATTTGTTTCAGCATTTGAGCTTTCTTGGTTCAGAGGAACAGAAATGCCAGGAACTGAGTGGTTCTCGTTCAGAATTCTTGAAACAATTTTTGCTATTGCTTGATTAACATAGGCTGTCCCTTCCCTATTTGCAATTTCAGGGGGATCTGAAGAGGAAGGATGAGATGGATTACCAGAGGCAGAAGCTTGGGGCTTTCCTGCATGTCTTGTTCTCAACTCTTTGACCTTGGTGGGGTTAGTTCCCACTTTTCTACGAGAAGAGATCTCCAGAATGTCAGAGTTCAGACAAGAAGAGATTGTCCCAGAATCTTGATCAGAGGAAGAGGTTGAAATAGTCGTATTGGATGATGATGGTGTTTGAGACATTTTGACAGTTTTAGAGGACCAACAGCAACTGAGGAGAAATTTCTGATTGAGAGACTGGGTTTTGATGAGGAGACGAGAGAGGAAGGAAGCAAGGGAGTGTCTATTCAACTTCTTAAAAGAATTGTAGGAAATGAGAAAATACAATTTTAAACCAATCAGAACAGGCATAACTCCTTTGATCCTTGTTTTAAGCAAAATTAATTGCTACAATTCCTCATGTTGGCAAATACCCAGCTTACCCCTTAAGTTTTCAAATTGATTTGCATCCAGAGCCTTGGTAAAAATGTCAGCCAGCTGTAGCTCAGTCGCAACATGTTCCAATTTGATTGTCTTCTCTTCTACAAGGTCTCTGATAAAGTGATGTCTTATGTCAATATGTTTGGTCCTGCTATGCTGAATGGGATTCTTGGATATGTTGATTGTACTCAGATTGTCACAGTACAATGTCATAACATCTTGTGTGACATTATACTCAGTGAGCATCTGTTTCATCCATATCATTTGAGAGCAGCTACTACCAGCTGCAATGTATTCAGCTTCAGCAGTGGAAAGAGACACACAATTCTGTTTCTTGCTGAACCAGGAAACCAGATTACTTCCCAAGAAGAAACATCCTCCAGAGGTGCTTTTTCTATCATCAGCACTACCAGCCCAATCAGCATCACAGTAGCCAGTCAGAGCTGGTTCACAGCCAAGAGTATACATCAATCCATAGTTGTAAGTACCACTTACATACTTCAAAATTCTCTTCACTTGATTGATATGACTGACTTTGGGATCAGCTTGGTATCTAGCACAAACTCCAACTGCAAAGGCAATATCAGGTCTGCTGGCAGTTAAGTACAACAAGCTTCCTATCATGCTTCTGTACAGACTTTGATCCACCTTAACCCCACTTGAATCTTTGGAAAGCTTTAGATGAGTAGGAGCAGGAGTCCTTTTGTGACTTGCATTCTCCATGCCAAACTTCTTTACAATACTCTTAGCATACTTGCTTTGAGATAAGAAGATTGAGTCCTCCATCTGTGAGACTTGTAGTCCAAGAAAATAAGTTAGTTCTCCCATGAGACTCATTTCAAATTCAGCCTGCATCTGGTCAGCAAAGTGTTTAACCATATGTTCTGACATTCCTCCAAACACTATGTCATCAACATATATTTGGGCAACCATCAACTTCCCTCCTTCAGTTTTGACAAAGAGAGTTTTGTCCAAGCCTCCTTTTCTGTAGCCTTTGTCTGAGAGAAACTTTGTTAACCTGTCATACCATGCTCTAGGAGCTTGTTTCAGGCCATATAGAGCTTTTCTCAATTTGTAGACATGATCAGGATGGGTTGGATCCACAAAACCTTTAGGTTGTTCCACATAAGCTTCCTCATTTAAGTACCCATTTAGAAAGGCGCTTTTCACATCCATCTGAAATAACTTGAACTTCAGAAGACAAGAAATTGACAACAAGAGTCTGATTGATTCCAACCTGGCTACAGGTGCAAAGGTTTCATCAAAATCAACCCCTTCAACCTGGGTGTATCCTTGAGCAACAAGTCTTGCCTTATTTCTGGTGACAACTCCTTCAGCATCTGACTTGTTCTTGAATATCCATTTTGTCCCAATGATGTTAGTTCCTTCAGGTCTAGGAACCAGTTCCCAAACTTCATGTTGCTTGAATTGGTTCAGTTCATCTTGCATTGCACCAATCCAATATTCATCAGTTAAGGCTTCCTTGACATTTCTTGGTTCCATTTTGGACACAAAACAAGAGTTTGAGATGATTTCTCTAGATCTTGTGATGACTCCACTATTGGGATCTCCTATGATGAGCTCTTTTGGATGATCCTTCTGAATTCTGATGGAAGGGATCTTGCTAGCTTCCTTTGATTCAGATTCTGTTGTGGTGGAGTTGGGTAGGTCATTCTGTTGGGTTGAAGTCTCAAAGAATGTCTCAACAGTACAAGGAACATCTATTTCTTCATGATAGTCATCAATTATAACATTTATTGATTCCATCATGGTTTTGGTTCTGGAGTTGAATACTCTATAAGCTCTGCTGTTTGAGGAGTATCCTAGAAATATGCCTTCATCACTTTTGGGGTCCAGTTTTCTTCTTTGTTCACGATCAGACAGAATATAGCATTTGCTGCCAAACACATGGAAGTACTTCACAGTTGGTTTTCTGCCTTTCCAGAGTTCATATATGGTGGATGAGGTTCCGTTTCTCAAGGTGACCCTGTTATCAACATAGCAAGCTGTATTCATAGCTTCAGCCCAAAAATACATAGGAAGTCTTTTGGCATGTAACATTGCTCTGGCAGATTCTTGTATGGTCCTGTTTTTTCTTTCCACAACTCCATTTTGCTGAGGTGTTATAGGAGAAGAAAACTCATGACTGATTCCTTCTGAAGAACAGAAGTCATCAAACTTGCTGTTTTCAAATTCCTTGCCATGATCACTTCTGATTCTGACAATACATGCTTCCTTCTCTCTTTGAATTCTCTTGCACAGTTCTCTAAAAACTTCAAATGCATCTGATTTTTCCCTAATGAAATTAATCCAGGTGAATCTGGAAAAATCATCCACAACCACATAGGCATATCTTTTACCACCAAGACTTTCTACTTGCATTGGTCCCATCAGATCCATATGGAGGAGTTCTAGAACGTTAGAGGTGGTCAGATGTCTTGACTTTGGATGTGACATCCTAGTCTGCTTACCAACCTGACATTCACCACAAACTCTTCCTTCATCAATTTGCAGCTTTGGAATCCCTCTGACTGCCTCCAAGGAGATAATCCTCTTCATACCCCTTAGATGAAGATGGCCAAGTTTTTGGTGCCACAGTTTCACCTCTTTTTCTTCTTTTGCAATGGAACACACAGATGAGAAATTAGTGTTCTCAGCCTCCCACAAGTAACAATTGTCTTTGGATCTGACTCCTTTCATTACTATCTCTTGTTTGTCATTGATTACAAGGCATTCAGACTTTGAGAAATTGACCTTGAATCCTAGATCACACAGTTGACTGATACTAATGAGATTAGCGGTCAGCCCTTTCACCAGTAGTACTTCATTCAGACTTGGAACTCCAGGGCAGTCCAAATCACCGACTCCTTTGATTTCACCTTTAGCCCCATCTCCAAAGGTCACAAAACTGGTGGTGTGAGGCTTAACATTATTGAGGAGGTTCTTGATTCCATTCATATGTCTGGAACATCCACTGTCAAAGTACCAGTCTTCCTTTGCAGAGACCCTCAGGGAAGTGTGAGCTATCAGTGCAGTAGCCTTTTTCTTCCATTGAGGAGCATGTGGTACCCTTTTAGACTTAGGTTTGACACCTGAGTTCTGATTAGGGTATCCATGTAATCTGAAGCAGAAGGGCTTTATGTGGCCATATCTACCACAATGATGACATTTCCATCTTTGGTACCTTTTCCTCATATGTCTCTGTTTCTGATGTCGAGAGTTGTGTTGAGACATCTGTTTTGACATTTGCTTACCAGAACCAGATTTCGTTGCTTCCATAAATCCTAGTCCAGATTTATTTCCCACATTTTGTCCAACCTGAAGGATCTCTTCCAATTTGTCTGTTCCATTTGTCAACATCTTGACAGATTTGGTCATTTGATTCAGTTGTGAGTTCAGCAATTGAACTTCTCCTTCTAGATGACTTATAGTTTCAAGGTTAGCCCTTTTTTCAGCCTCCATCTTTATGATGAGTTTTGATTGTTTCTCATTCTGCACACATACTTCAGTACTTCTGATACACAATTCCTTGTAAGTATCAGCCAGTTCTTCAAAAGTCACTTCTTCGTCACTGATGTCACTTTCAGAGGTACAAACACCAGTTAAAGCAGTAACTCGTTTGGCAGTCTCTTCTTCAGAATTACTTTCTGAATCACAGTCAGACCAAGTAACTGTCATTCCTCTTTGTTTCTTAAGAAAGGTAGGACATTCAGCTCGAATATGCCCATATCCTTCACAACCATGGCATTGAATTCCTCTGCCTTGAATTCCCTTCTCTTTTGACCTTGGTCTTCTGCTGGAACTGTCAATGTTAGAGGGAATGTTATGAACATTAGACCTTGACTTTGGATCTATTCTTTTGATGAGTTTGTTGAACTGTCTTCCAAGCATGGCTACAGCTTCTGAAATGTTTTCTTCAACATCAGTGTTGGACATAAGTGTTATGCTCTTGTTCTTCTTGACACCATTATCAGTGATTCCCATCTCAAAAGTCTGAAGAGACCCAATAAGTTCATCCACATTCAACTTGCTAATGTCCTGGGCTTCCTCTATGGTAGTTACCTTCATTGCAAATCTTTTAGGCAAGGATCTGAGAATCTTCCTCACCAGTTTTTCTTCTGACATCTTTTCTCCCAGTGCTCCTGAGGTGTTGGCAATCTCCAAGATGTTCATGTGAAACTCATGAATGGTTTCATCTTCCATCATTTTTAGATTCTCAAACTTGGTGGTCAACATCTGAAGCCTTGACATTTTTACTTTGGAAGTGCCCTCATGAGTAGTTTTGAGAGTGTCCCAAACTTCCTTGGCCAGTTCATATTGATGTACTAGTCTGAAAATGTTTCTATCAATTCCATTGAACAAGGCATTTAGAGCTTTTGAATTTCCCAGAGCTAACTCATCTTCTTCATTACTCCAATCTTCCTCAGGCTTCAGACTGATTGTCCCATCTTTCTCAGTTATGGTGGGATGAATCCATCCTTTGTCAGCAGCTCTCCAAGCCTTTTTGTCCAGAGATTTTAGGAAGGCAATCATACGAGGTTTCCAGTAGTCATAATTAGTTCCATCCAGAATGGGTGGTCTATTTCCAAAAACTCCTTCTTTGTCCATAGTGCCAGAAAGTGATATCCCTAGATCTCACCCAGTAATACAGGCAGGGTGCCTGCTCTGATGCCAATTGAAATTCTGGCTACAGATACTCAATGTCACGTTCAATGTTATGACACCGTATCTGACTTACTATATGACAGTAAATACAAAAGCAATAAAGAACACAATCAATTGTTTACCCAGTTCAGTGTGCAACAACACCTACTCTGGGGGCTACCAAGCCAGGGAGGAAATCCACTATAAGTGATTTTAATTCAGGAATAAACCAACCAGTTTATTTCCTTCACTTAAGACCTACCCAATGCAATTCCAATCTAAGTACAACTTAAACCTGAGTTCCTACTCACTCCCCCTCAATCACAGCAGTGATACATAAACCAATTTGACTTAAGAATTGATGAAGACACTCTTCATAAACAAACACTTGATTAAGCTTCACAGCTTTTTAATCAAGCAACATAATCACTCGTGCTTCACAGCTTTGAGTGATGCACACAACTAACTTGACTCTGCTTCACAGCTTTAGTCAAGGAACATTCAAACACTCTTGCTTCAAAGCTTTGAGTGCTACACAACCCTTACAATTAGAAACCTATTCCAAGGCACTTATCACAATGATAATTGCTTGGAGTACAATAATCAAATCTATTCAGATTACAAAATGATCTTCTGATCAATCAAGAGGGATGCCTTGAAAAACAGCAGCTCTATCGAATATATAGCAGCTGCAACTTCAGTTAGGGTTTCCACAAAAACCTAGGGTTAATTCCGTTTGACCTAAAGACCAGGTCACAAGGCTTTATTAACCAGGTTAGAGTTGAGCTAGGTTACCCCTCAGAAAACGCAGGATTCTGTTCAGGAAAGACTGAGTTATTTCCTGAAAAAACTCAGACTTATCCAACCTGCAATTCTGTTAGTTCAGAACAGGATGTCATAACATCTGTTATGACATCTGAGAAAACCTGTCTACTGATTTAGCAAAATGTGATCATTTTGCAAAATGCTCAGATACACACTCTTATAAACATCAGTACTTGAAATACAATATTTTTCTGCAAAGGTACCTAATGAGTTAGTACAAACTGAACTAGAATGTTATGACATCAGTCATGACATTCACACATACACTTGGGATTTACCAAAAATGCAAGCCAATACCTAAACACTTATAGTAGTCTCCTCATTATGTGAGATAGTTCATTGTTGAGATGTTTTACTCTAATGGATGGTAGTCATTTCAATATGGAAGATAGTTCGTTGTTGATATGTTTACTCTGATGGAAAGTAGTATCTTCATTATAAGAGACTGTTCATTGTAGAGGTTTTACACCGATTAATGATAGTCTCGTCATTATGGGAGGTAGTTCGTTATTGAGATGTTTTACTCTGATGAATGGTAGTCTCTTCATTATGGGAGACAATTTGTTGTTGAGATGTTTTACTCTGATGGATGGTAGTCTCGTCATTGTGGGAGATAGTTAGTTGTTTAGATTTTTTACACTGATGGATCGTAGTATCTTCATTGTTGGAGATAATTCGTTGTTGAGGTTTTACTCCAATGGATGGTAGTCTCGTCATAATGGGAGATAGTTCGTTGTTGAGATATTTTACTTTGATGGATGGTAGTCTCGCCAGTCTGGGAGATAGTGTGTTGCAGAGATTTTTTTCTTTAATGGATGATAGTCTCTTCAGTATGGGAGATATTTCGTTGGCGAGGTTTTTCTCCAATGGATGGTAGTCTCTTCATTATGGGAGATAACTCAGTGTTGAGGATTTACTTTAATGGATGGTAGTCTCATCATTATGTGAGATAGTTCATTATTGAGATGTTTTACTCTTATGGATGGTAGTCTCTTCATTATGGAAGATAGTTCGTTGTTGATATGTTTTACTCCGATGGAAGGTAGTCTCTTCATTATAGGAGACCGTTCATTATAGTGGTTTTACTCAGATGGATGGTAGTCTCGTCATTATGGGAGATAATTCATTATTTAGATGTTTTACTCTGATGGATGTTAGTGTCTTTATTATGGGAGATAGCTCGGTGTTGAGGATTTACTTAGATGGATGGTAGTGTCATCATTATGTGAGATAGTTCTTGTTGATATGTCTTACTCTGATGGATGGTAGTCTCATCATTATGGGAGATAGTTCATTGTTGAGATGTTTTACTCCGATGGATGGTAGTCTCTTTATTATGGGAGACAATTTGTTGTTGAGATATTTTACTCTGATGGATGGTAGTCTCGTCTTTATGAGAGATAGTTAGTTGTTTAGATTTTTTACCCTGATGGATGGTAGTATCTTAATTGTTGGAGATAATTCATTGTTGAGGTTTTACTCCAATGGATGGTAGTCTCGTCATAATGGGAGATAGTTCATTGTTGAGATATTTTACTTTGATGGATGGTAGTCTCGCCAGTATGGGAGATAGTGTGTTGCTGAGATTTTTTAATTTGATGGATGATAGTCTCTTCATTATGGGAGATATTTCGTTGGCGAGGTTTTGCTCCGATGGATGGTAGTCTCTTCGTTATGGGAGATAGCTCGGTGTTGAGGATTTACTTTGATGGATGGTAGTCTCATCATTATGTGAGATAGTTCATCGTTGAGATGTTTTACTCTGATGGATGGTAGTCTCTTCATTATGGAAGATAGTTCATTGTTGATATGTTTTACTCTGATGGAAGGTAGTCTCTTCTCTATAGGAGACCGTTCATTATAGAGGTTTTACTCCGATGGATGGTAGTCTCATCATTATGGGAGATAGTTCATTATTTAAATGTGTTACTCCGACGGATGATAGTCTCTTTATTATGGGAGTTAGTTTGTTATAGAGGTTTTACACTGATGGATGGTAGTCTCGTTATTATGGGAGATAGTTCGTTGATGAGATGTTTTTCTCTAATGGATGGTTGTCTCTTCATTACGGGAAATAGTTTTTGTTGAGGTTTTACTGCGATGGATGGTAGTCTCGTCATTATATGAGATAAATCATTGTTGAGAAGTTTTACTCTGATGGATGGTAGTCTCGTCATTATGGGAGATTGTAAGTTGTTTATATTTTTTACACTGATGGATGGTAGTATCTTCATTGTTGGAGATAATTCGTTGTTGAGGTTTTACTCAAATTGATGGTAGTCTTGTCATAATGGTAGATAGTTCGTTGTTGAGATATTTTACTTTGACGGATGGTAGTCTCGCCAGTATGGGAGATGGTTTGTTTCTAAGATATTTTAATTCGATGGAGGATAGTCTCTTTGTTATGGGAGATAGTTCGTTGGGGAGATTTTGCTCTGATTCATGGTAGTCTCTTCATTATGGGAGATAGCTTGGTGTTGAGGATTTACTTCGATGGATGGTAGTCTCCTCATTATGTGAGATAGTTCATTGTTGAGATGTTTTACTCTAATGGATGGTAGTCATTTCAATATGGAAGATAGTTCGTTGTTGATATGTTTACTCTGATGGAAGGTAGTCTCTTCATTATAAGAGACCGTTCATTGTAGAGGTTTTACACCGATTGATGATAGTCTCGTCATTATGGGAGATAGTTCGTTATTGAGATGTTTTACTCTGATGAATGGTAGTCTCTACATTATGGGAGACAATTTGTTGTTGAGATGTTTTACTCTGATGGATGGTAGTGTCGTCATTGTGGGAGATAGTTAGTTGTTTAGATTTTTTACACTGATGGATGGTAGTATCTTCATTGTTGGAGATGATTCGTTGTTGAGGTTTTACTCCAATGGATGGTAGTCTCGTCATAATGGGAGATAGTTCGTTGTTGAGATATTTTACTTTGATAGATGGTAGTCTCGCCAGTCTGGGAGATAGTGTGTTGCAGAGAATTTTTACTTTAATGGATGATAGTCTCTTCAGTATGGGAGATAGTTCGTTGGCGAGGTTTTTCTCCAATGGATGGTAGTCTCTTCATTATGGGAGATAGCTCAGTGTTGAGGAATTACTTTAATGGATGGTAGTCTCATCATTATGTGAGATAGTTCATTATTGAGATGTTTTACTCTTATGGATGGTAGTCTCTTCATTATGGAAGATAGTTCGTTGTTGATATGTTTTACTCCGATGGAAGGTAGTCTCTTCATTATAGGAGACCGTTCATTATAGTGGTTTTACTCAGATGGATGGTAGTCTCGTCATTATGGGAGATAGTTCATTATTTAGATGTTTTACTCTGATGGATGGTAGTGTCTTTATTATGGGAGATAGCTCGGTGTTGAGGATTTACTTAGATGGATGGTAGTGTCATCATTATGTGAGATAGTTCGTTGTTGATATGTCTTACTCTGATGGATGGTAGTCTCATCATTATGGGAGATAGTTCATTGTTGAGATGTTTTACTCTGATGGAAGGTAGTCTCTTTATTATGGGAGACAATTTGTTGTTGAGATATTTTACTCTGATGGATGGTAGTCTCGTCTTTATGGGAGATAGTTAGTTGTTTAGATTTTTATACACTGATGGATGGTAGTATCTTAATTGTTGGAGATAATTCATTGTTGAGGTTTTACTCCAATGGATGGTAGTCTCGTCATAATGGGAGATAGTTCATTGTTGAGATATTTTACTTTGATGGATGGTAGTCTCGCCAGTATGGGAGATAGTGTGTTGCTGAGATTTTTTACTTTGATGGATGATAGTCTCTTCATTATGGGAGATATTTCATTGGCGAGGTTTTGCTCCGATGGATGGAGTCTCTTCGTTATGGGAGATAGCTCGGTGTTGAGGATTTACTTTGATGGATGGTAGTCTCATCATTATGTGATATAGTTCATTGTTGAGATGTTTTACTCTGATGGATGGTAGTCTCTTCATTATGGAAGATAGTTCGTTGTTGATATGTTTTACTCTGATGGAAGGTAGTCTCTCCATTATAGGAGACCGTTCATTATAGAGGTTTTACTCTGATGGATGGTAGTCTCGTCATTATGGGAGATAGTTCATTATTTAGATGTTTTACTCTGATGGATGGTAGTGTCTTCATTATAGGAGATAGCTCGGTGTTGAGGATTTACTTAAATGGATGGTAGTGTCATCATTATGTGAGGTAGTTCGTTGTTGATATGTCTTACTCTGATGGATGGTAGTCTCATCATTATGGGAGATAGTTCATTGTTGAGATGTTTTACTCCGATGGATGGTAGTATCTTTATTATGGGAGACAATTTGTTGTTGAGATATTTTACTCTGATGGATGGTAGTCTCGTCATTATGGGAGATAGTTAGTTGTTTAGATTTTTTACACTGATGGATGGTAGTATCTTAATTGTTGGAGATAATTCGTTGTTGAGGTTTTATTCCAATGGATGGTAGTCTCGTCATAATGGGATATAGTTCGTTGTTGAGATATTTTACTTTGATGGATGGTAGTCTCGCCAGTTTGGGAGATAGTGTGTTGCTGAGATTTTTTACTTTGATGGATGATAGTCTCTTCATTATGGGAGATATTTCGTTAGCGAGGTTTTGCTCCGATGGATGGTAGTCTCTTCATTATGGGAGATAGCTCGGTGTTGAGGATTTACTTTGATGGATGGTAGTCTGATCATTATATGAGATAGTTCATCGTTGAGATGTTTTACTCTGATGGATGGTAGTCTCTTCATTACAGAAGATAGTTCGTTGTTGATATGTTTTACTCTGATGTAAGGTAGTCTCTTCATTATAGGAGACCGTTCATTATAGAGGTTTTACTCTGATGGATGGTAGTCTCGTCATTATGGGAGATATTTCATTATTTAGATGTTTTACTCTGATGGATGGTAGTGTCTTCATTATGGGAGATAGCTCGGTGTTGAGGATTTAGTTAGATGGATGGTAGTGTCATCATTATGTGAGATAGTTCGTTGTTGATATGTCTTACTCTGATGGATGGTAGTCTCGTCATTATGGGAGATAGTTTGTTGTTGAGATGTTTTACTCCGATGGATGGTAGTCTCTTTATTATGGGAGACAGTTTGTTGTTGAGATATTTTACTCTGATGGATGGTAGTATCGTCATTATGGGAGATAGTTAGTTGTTGAGATATTTTACTTTGATGGATGGTAGTCTCGCCAGTCGGGGAGATAGTGTGTTGCTGGGATTTTTTACTTTGATGGATGATAGTCTCTTCATTATGGGAGATATTTTGTTGGCGAGGTTTTGCTTCGATGGATGGTAGTCTCTTCCTTTTGGGAGATAGCTCGGTGTTGAGGATTTACTTTGATGGATGGTAGTCTCATCATTATGTGAGATTGTTCATTGTTGAGATGTTTTACTCTGATGGATGGTAGTCTCTTCATTATGGAAGATAGTTCGTTTATGATATGTTTTACTCTGATGGAAGGTAGTCTCGTCTCTATAGGAGTACGTTTATTATAGAGGTTTTACTCCGATGGATGGTAGTCTAGTCATTATGGGAGATAGTTCATTATTTAGATGTTTTACTCTGATGGAAGGTAGTCTCTTCATTATGGGAGATAGGTCGATGTTGAGGATTTATTTAGATGGATGGTAATCTCATCATATGTGAGATTGTTCGTTGTTGAGATGTTTTACTCTGATGGATGGTAGTCTCGTCATTATGGGAGATAATTCGTTGTTGAGATGTTTTACTCCGATGGATGGTAGTCTCTTTATTATGGGAGTTAGTTTATTATAGAGGTTTTACTTTGATGGATGGTAGTCTCGTTATTATGGGAGATAGTTCGTTGTTGAGATGTTTTTCTCTAATGGATGGTAGTCTCTTCATTACGGGAAATAGTTTGTTTTTGAGGTTTTATTGCGATAGAATATAGTCTCGTCATTATAGGAGATAAATCGTTTTTGAGACGTTTTACTCCGATGGAAGGTAGTCTCTTCATTACGGGAGACAAATCGTTATTGAGGTTTTACTCAGATGGATAAGACTCTTATCATTATGGGAGACAGTTTGTTGTTGATATGTTTTACTCTGATGGATGGTAGTCTCGTCATTATGGGAGATAGTTATTTGTTTAGATTTTTTACACTGATGGATGGTAGTATATTCATTGTTGGAGATAATTCGTGGTTGAGATATTTTACTTTGATGGATGGTAGTCTCGCCAATATGGGAGATAGTTTGTTGCTGAGATGTTTTACTTCGATGGATGATAGTCTCTTCATTATGGGAGATAGTTCCTTGGTGAGGTTTTTCTCCGATGGATGGTAGTCTCTTCATTATGGGAGATAGCTCAGTGTTGAGGATTTACTTTGATGGATGATAGTCTCATCATTATGTGAGATAGTTCGTTGTTGAGATGTTTTACTCTGATGGATGGTAATCTCTTCATTATGGAAGATAGTTCGTTGTTGATATGTTTTACTCTGATGGAAGGTAGTCTCTTAATTATAGGAGACCGCTCATTGTAGAGGTTTTACTCCGATGGATGATGGTCTCGTCATTATGGGAGATAGTTCATTATTCAGATGTTTTACTCTGATGGATGGTAGTGTCTTCATTATTGGAGATAGCTCGGTGTTGATGATTTACTTAGATGGATGGTAGTGTCATTATTATGTGAGATAGTTTGTTGTTGATATGTTTTACTCTGATGGATGGTAGTTTCGTCATTATGGGAGATAGTCGTTGGTGAGATGTTTTACTCCGATGGATGGTAGTCTCTTTATTATGGGAGTTAGTTTATTATATAGGTTTTACTCTGATGGATGGTAGTCTCGTTATTATGGGAGATAGTTCATTGTTGATATGTTTTTCTCTAATGGATGGTAGTCTCTTCATTACGGGAAATAGTTTGTTGTTGAGGTTTTACTGTGATGGATTGTAGTCTCATCATTATAGGAGATAAATCGTTGTTGAGATGTTTTACTCTGATGGAAGGTAGTCTCTTCATTACGGGAGACAAATCTTTATTGAGGTTTTACTCAGACGGATAAGAGTCTTATCATTATGGGAGACATTTTGTTGTTGAGATGTTTTACTCTGATGGATGGTCTCGTCATTATGGGAGATAGTTAGTTGTTTAGATTTTTTACACTGATGGTTGGTAGTATCATCATTGTTGGAGATAATTCATTGTTGAGGTTTTACTCCAATGGATGGTATTCTCGTCATAATGGGAGATATTTCGTTGTTGACATATTTTACTTTGATGGATGGTAGTCTCACCAGTATGGGACATAGTTTGTTGCTGAGATGTTTTACTTTGATGGATGATAGTCTCTTCATTATAGGAGATAGTTCGTTGGTGAGGTTTTGCTTCGATGGATGGTAGTCTCTTCATTATGGGAGATATCTCAGTGTTGAGGATTTACTTTGATGGATGGTAGTCTCATCATTATGTAAGATAATTCGTTGTTGAGATGTTTTACTCTGATTGATGGTAGTCTCTTCATTATGGAAGATAGTTCGTTGTTGATACGTTTTACTCTGATGGAAGGTAGTCTCTTCATTATAGGAGACCGTTCATTGTAGAGGTTTTACTCCGATGGATGGTAGTCTCGTCATTATGGTGGATAGTTTATTATTTAGATGTTTTACTCTGATGGAAGGTAGTCTTTTCATTATGGGAGATAGCTCGGTGTTGAGGATTTACTTAGATGGATTGTAATCTCATCATATGTGAGATTGTTCGTTGTTGAGATGTTTTACTCTGATGGATGGTAGTCTCGTCATTATGGGAGATAGTTCGTTGTTGAGATGTTTTACTCCGATGGATGATAGTCTCTTTATTATGGGAGTTAGTTTATTATAGAGGTTTTACTCTGATGGATGGTAGTCTCGTTATTATGGGAGATAGTTTGTTGTTGAGATGTTTTTCTCTAATGGATGGTAGTCTCTTCATTACAGGAAATAGTTTGTTTTTGAGGTTTTACTATGATGGATGGTAGTCTCGTCATTATAGGAGATAAATCGTTGTTAAGACGTTTTACTCCGATGGAAGGTAGTCTCTTCATTACAAGAGACAGATCGTTATTGAGGTTTTACTCAGATGGATAAGAGTCTTATCATTATGGGAGAGAGTTTGTTGTTGAGATGTTTTACTCTGATGGATGGTAGTCTCTTCATTATGGGAGATAGTTAGTTGTTTAGATTTTTTACACTGATGGATGGTAGTATATTCATTGTTGGAGATAATTCGTTGTTGAGATATTGTACTTTGATGGATGGTAGTCTCGCCAATATGGGAGATAGTTTGTTGGTGAGATGTTTTACTTCGATGGATGATAGTCTCTTCATTATAGGAGATAGTTCATTGGTGAGGTTTTTCTCCGATGGATGGTAGTCTCTTCATTATGGGAGATAGCTCAGTGTTGAGGATTTAATTTGATGGATGGTAGTCTCATCATTATGTGAGATACTTCATTGTTGATATGTTTTACTCTGATGGATGGTAGTCTCTTCATTATGGAAGATAGTTCGTTGTTGATATGTTTTACTCTGATGGAAGGTAGTCTCTTCATTATAGGAGATCGTTCATTGTAGAGGTTTTACTCCGATGGATGATGGTCTCGTCATTATGGGAGATAGTTCGTTATTTAGATGTTTTACTTTGATGGATGGTAGTGTCTTCATTATGGGAGATAGCTCGGTGTTTAGGATTTACTTAGATGGATGGTAGTGTTATCATTATGTGAGATAGTTTGTTGTTGATATGTTTTACTCTGATGGATGGTAGTTTCGTCATTATGGGAGATAGTTCGTTGTTGAGATGTTTTACTCTGATGGATGGTAGTCTCTTTATTATGGGAGTTAGTTTGTTATAGAGGTTTTACTCTGATGGATGGTAGTCTCGTTATTATGGGAGATAGTTCGTTGTTGAGATGTTTTTCTCTAATGGATGGTAGTCTCTTCATTACGGGAAATAGTTTGTTTTTGAGGTTTTACTGCAATGGATGGTAGTCTCGTCATTATAGGAGATAAATCGTTGTTGTGACGTTTTACTCCGATGGAAGGTAGTCTCTTCATTACAGGAGACAGATTGTTATTGAGGTTTTACTCATATGTATAAGAGTCTTATCATTATGGGAGACAGTTTTTTGTTGATATGTTTTACTCTGATGGATGGTAGTCTCGTCATTATGGGATATATTTAGTTGTTTAGATTTTTTACACTGATGGATGGTAGTATATTCATTGTTGGAGATAATTCGTTGTTGAGATATTTTACTTTGATGGATGGTAGTCTCTCCAGTATGGGAGATAGTTTGTTGCTGAGATGGTTTACTTCGATGGATGATAGTCTCTTCATTATGGGAGATAGTTCCTTGGTGAGGTTTTTCTCTGATGGATGGTAGTCTCTTCATTATGGGAGATAGCTCAGTGTTGAGGACATACTTTGATGGATGGTAGTCTCATCATTATGTGAGATAGTTCGTTGTTGAGATGTTTTCTCTGATGGATGGTAGTCTCTTCATTGTGGAAGATAGTTCGTTGTTGATATGTTTTACTCTGATGGAAGGTAGTCTCTTCATTATAGGAGACCGTTCATTATAGAGGTTTTACTCCGATGGATGGTAGTCTCGTCATTATGGGAGATAGATCATTATTTAGATGTTTTACTCTGATGGATGGTAGTGTCTTCATTATGGGAGATAGCTCGGTGTTGAGGATTTACTTAGATGGATGGTAGTGTCATCATTATGTGAGATAGTTTGTTGTTGATATGTTTTAATCTGATGGATGGTAGTTTCGTCATTATGGGAGGTAGTTCGTTGTTGAGATGTTTTACTCTGATGGATGGTAGTCTCTTTATTATGGGAGTTAGTTTGTTATAGAGGTTTTACTCTGATGGATGGTAGTCTCGTTATTATGGGAGATAGCTCGTTGTTGATATATTTTTCTCTAATGGATGGTAGTCTCTTCATTATGGGAAATAGTTTGTTATTGAGGTTTTACTGTGATGGATGGTAGTCTCGTCATTATAGGAGATAAATCGTTGTTGAGACGTTTTACTCCGATGGAAGGTAGTCTCTTCATTACGGGAGACAAATCTTTATTGAGGTTTTACTCAGATGGATAAGAGTCTTATCATTATGGGAGACATTTTTTTGTTGAGATGTTTTACTCTGATGGATGGTCTCGTCATTATGGGAGATAGTTAGTTGTTTAGATTTTTTACACTGATGGTTGGTAGTATCTTCATTGTTGGAGATAATTCATTGTTGAGGTTTTACTCCAATGGATGGTAGTCTCGTCATAATGGGATATATTTCGTTGTTGACATATTTTACTTTGATGGATGGTAGTCTCGCCAGTATGGGAGATAGTTTGTTGCTGAGTTGTTTTACTTTGATGGATGATAGTCTCTTCATTATAGGAGATAGTTCATTGGTGAGGTTTTGCTCCGATGGATGGTAGTGTCTTTATTATGGGAGATAGCTCAGTGTTGAGGATTTAATTTGATGGATGGTAGTCTCATCATTATGTGAGATAGTTCATTGTTGAGATGTTTTACTCTCATGGATGGTATTCTCTTCATTATGAAAGATAGTTCGTTATTGATATGTTTTACTGTGATGGAAGATAGTCTCTTCATTATAGGAGACCATTCATTGTAGAGGTTTTACTCTGATGGGTGGTAGGCTGGTTATTATGGGAGATAGTTCGTTGTTGATATGTTATTCTCTAATGGATGGTAGTCTCTTCATTACGGGAAATAGTTTGTTGTTGAGGTTTTACTGCGATGGATGGTAGTCTCATCATTATAGGAGATAAATCGTTGTGGAGACGTTTTACTCCAATGGAAGGTAGTCTCTTCATTACGGGAGACAGATCTTTATTGAGGTTTTACTCAGATGGATAAGAGTCTTATCATTATGGGAGACATTTTGTTGTTGAGATGTTTTACTCTGATGGATGGTAGTCTCGTCATAATGGGAGATATTTCGTTGTTGAGATATTTTACTTTGATGGATGGTAGTCTCTCCAGTATGGGAGATAGTTTGTTGCTGAGATGTTTTACTTCGATGGATGATAGTCTCTTCATTATGGGTGATAGTTCATTGGTGAGGTTTTGCTTTGATGGATGGTAGTCACATCATTATGTGAGATAGTTCGTTGTTGAGATGTTTTACTCTGATGGATGGTATTCTCTTCATTATGGAAGATAGTTCATTGTTGATATGTTTTACTCTGATGGAAGGTAGTCTCTTCATTATAGGAGACCATTCATTGTAGAGGTTTTACTCTGATGGATGGTAGACTCGTTATTATGGGAGATAGTTCGTTGTTGATATGTTTTTCTCTAATGGATGGTAGTCTCTTCATTATGGGAGATAGCTCAGTGTTGAGGATTTACTTAGATGGATGGTAGTGTCATCATATGTGAGATTGTTCGTTGTTGAGATGTTTTACTCTGATTGATGGTAGTCTCGTCATTTTGGGAGATAGTTCATTGTTGAGATGTTTTACTCCGATGGATGGTAGTCTCTTTATTATGGGAGATAGTTCGTTGTTGATATGTTTTTCTCTAATGGATGGTAGTCTCTTCATTACGGGAAATAGTTTGTTGTTGAGGTTCTACTGCGATGGATGGTAGTCTCATCATTATAGGAGATAAATCGTTGTTAAGACGTTTTACTCTGATGGAAGGTAGTCTCGTCATTATTGGAGATAGTTAGTTGTTTAGATTTTTTACACTGATGGATGGTAGTATCTTCATTGTTGAAGATAATTCGTTGTTGAGGTTTTACTCCAATGGATGGTAGTCTCATCATAATGGGAGATATTTCGTTGTTGACATATTTTACTTTGATGGATGGTAGTCTCGCCAGTATGGGAGATAGTTTGTTGCTGAGTTGTTTTACTTTGATGGATGATAGTCTCTTCATTATAGGAGATAGTTCGTTGGTGAGGTTTTTTTCTGATGGATGGTAGTGTCTTCAATATGGGAGATAGCTCAGTGTTGAGGATTTACTTTGATGGATGGTAGTCTCATCATTATGTGAGATAGTTCGTTGTTGAGATGTTTTACTCTCATGGATGGTATTCTCTTCATTATGAAAGATAGTTCGTTATTGATATGTTTTACTCTGATGGAAGATAGTCTCTTCATTATAGGAGACCATTCATTGTAGAGGTTTTACTCTGATGGGTGGTAGGCTGGTTATTATGGGAGATAGTTCGTTGTTGATATGTTATTCTCTAATGGATGGTGATCTCTTCATTACGGGAAATAGTTTGTTGTTGAGGTTTTACTGTGATGGATGGTAGTCTCATCATTATAGGAGATAAATCGTTGTTGAGACGTTTTACTCCGATGGAAGGTAGTCTCTTCATTACGGGAGACAGATCTTTATTGAGGTTTTACTCAGATGGATAAGAGTCTTATCATTATAGGAGACATTTTATTGTTGAGATGATTTACTCTGATGGATGGTAGTCTCGTCATAATGGGAGATATTTCATTGTTGAGATATTTTACTTTGATGGATGGTAGTCTCTCCAGTATGGGAGATAGTTTGTTGCTGAGATGTTTTACTTCGATGGATGGTAGTCTCTTCATTATGGGCGATAGTTCGTTGGTGAGGTTTTGCTTCGATGGATGGTAGTCTCTTCATTATGGGAGAAAGCTCAGTGTTAAGGATTTACTTTGATGGATGGTAGTCACATCATTATGTGAGATAGTTCGTTGTTGAGATGTTTTACTCTGATGGAAGGTAGTCTCTTCATTATAGGAGAACGTTCATTGTAGAGGTTTTACTCTGATGGATGGTAGTTTCGTTATTATGGGAGATAGTTCGTTGTTGATATGTTTTTCTCTAATGGATGGTAGTCTCTACATTATGGGAGATAGCTCGGTGTTGTGGATTTACTTAGATGGATGGTAGTGTCATCATATGTGAGATTGTTCGTTGTTGAGATGTTTTACTCTAATGGATGGTAGTCTCGTCATTATGGGAGATAGTTCATTGTTGAGATGTTTTACCCCGATGGATGGTAGTCTCTTTATTATGGGAGTTAGTTTGTTATAGAGGTTTTACTCTGATGGATGGTAGTCTCGTTATTATGGGAGATAGTTCGTTGTTGATATGTTTTTCTCTAATGGATGGAAGTCTCTTCATTACGGGAAATAGTTTGTTGTTGAGGTTTTACTGCGATGGATGGTAGTCTCATCATTATAGGAGATAAATCGTTGTTGAGACGTTTTACTCTGATGGAAGGTAGTCTCGTCATTATTGGAGATAGTTAGTTGTATAGATTTTTTACACTGATGGATGGTAGTATCTTCATTGCTGGAGATAATTCGTTGTTGAGGTTTTACTCTGATGGATGGTAGTCTCGTAATAATGGGAGATATTTCGTTGTGGAGATATTTTACTTTGATGGATGGTAGTCTCTCCAGTATGGGAGATAGTTTGTTGCTGAGATGTTTTACTTCGATGGATGATAGTCTCTTTATTATGGAAGATAGTTCATTGGTAAGGTTTTGCTCCGATAGATGGTAGTCTCTTCATTATGGGAGATAGTTCAGTGTTGACGATTTACTTTGATGGATGGTAGTCTCATCATTATGTGAGATAGTTCATTGTTGAGATGTTTTACTCTGATGGATGGTATTCTCTTCATTATGGAAGATAGGTCGTTGTTGATATGTTTTACTCTGATGGAAGGTAGTCTCTTCATTATAGGATACCGTTCATTGTAGAGGTTTTACTCTGATGGATGGTAGTCTCGTTATTATGGGAGATAGTTCGTTGTTGATATGTTTTTCTATAATGGATGGTAGTCTCTTCATTATGGGAGATATCTCGGTGTTGAGGATTTACTTAGATGGATGGTAGTGTCATCATATGTGAGATTGTTCGTTGTTGAGATGTTTTACTCTGATTGATGGTAGTCTCGTCATTATGGAAGATAGTTCATTGTTGAGATGTTTTACCCCGATGGATGGTAGTCTCTTTATTCCGGGAGTTAGTTTGTTATAGAGGTTTTACTCTGATGGATGGTAGTCTCGTTATTATGGGAGAAAGTTCGTTGTTGATATGTTTTTCTCTAATGGATGGTAGTCTCTTCATTACGGGAAATAGTTTTTTGTTGAGGTTTTACTGCGATGGATGGTAGTCTCATCATTATAGGAGATAAATCGTTGTTGAGACGTTTTACTCTGATGGAAGGTAGTCTCGTCATTATTGGAGATAGTTAGTTGTTTAGATTTTTTACACTGATGGATGGTAGTATCTTCATTGTTGGAGATAATTCTATGTTGAGGTTTTACTCCAATGGATGGTAGTCTCATCATAATGGGAGATATTTCGTTGTTGAGATATTTTACTTTGATGGATGGTAGTCTCTCCAGTATGGGAGATAGTTTGTTGTTGAGATGTTTTACTTCGATGGATGATATTCTCTTTATTATGGAAGATAGTTCGTTGGTGAGGTTTTGCTCCGATAGATGGCAGTCTCTTCATTATGGGAGACAGTTCAGTGTTGAGGATTTACTTTGATGGATGGTAGTCTCATCATTATGTGAGATAGTTCATTGTTGAGATGTTTTACTCTGATGGATGGTATTCTCTTCATTATGGAAGATAGGTCGTTGTTGATATGTTTTACTCTGATGAAAGGTAGTCTCTTCATTATAGGAGACCGTTCATTGTAGAGGTTTTAATCTGATGGATGGTAGTCTCGTTATTATGGGAGATAGTTCGTTGTTGATATGTTTTTTCTCTAATGGATGGTAGTCTCTTCATTATGGGAGATAGCTCGGTGTTGAGGATTTACTTATATGGATGGTAGTGTCATCATATGTGAGATTGTTCGTTGTTGAAATTATTTACTCTGATGGATGGTAGTCTCGTCATTACGGGAGATAGTTCATTGTTGAGATGTTTTACCCCGATGGATGGTAGTCTCTTTATTATGGGAGTTAGTTTGTTATAGAGGTTTTACGCTGATGGACGGTAGTCTCGTTATTATGGGAGATAGTTCGTTGTTGATATGTTTTTCTCTAATGGATGGTAGTCTCTTCATTACGGGAAATAGTTTGTTGTTGAGGTTTTACTGCGATGGATGGTAGTCTCATCATCATAGGAGATAAATCGTTATTGAGACGTTTTACTCTGATGGAAGGTAGTCTCGTCATTATTGGAGATAGTTAGTTGTTTAGATTTTTTACACTGATGGATGGTAGTATCTTCATTGTTGGAGATAATTCGTTGTTGAGGTTTTACTCCAATGGATGGTAGTCTCGTCATAATGGGAGATATTTCGTTGTTGAGATATTTTACTTTGATGGATGGTAGTCTCGCCAGTATGGGAGATAGTTTGTTGCTGAGATGTTTTACTTCGATGGATGATAGTCTCTTTATTATGGGAGATAGTTCGTTGGTGAGGTTTTGCTCCGATAGATGGTAGTCTCTTCATTATGGGAGATAGTTCAGTGTTGATGATTTACTTTGATGGATGGTAGTCTCATCATTATGTGAGATATTTTGTTGTTGAGATGTTTTACTCTGGTGGATGGTATTCTCTTTATTATGGAAGATAGTTCGTTGTTGATATGTTTTGCTCTGATGGAAGGTAGTCTCTTAATTATAGGAGTCCGTTCATTGTAGAGGTTTTACTCTGATGCATGGTAGTCTCGTCATTATGGGAGATAGTTCATTATTTATATGTTTTACTCTGATGGATGGTAGTGTCTTCATTATTGGAGATAACTCGGTGTTGAGGATTTACTTAGATGGATGGTAGTGTCATCATATGTGAGATTGTTCGTTGTTGAGATGTTTTACTCTGATGGATGGTAGTCTCATTATTATGGGAGATAGTTCGTTGTTGAGATGTTTTACTCCGATGGATGGTAGTCTCTTTATTATGGGAGTTAGTTTGTTATAGAGGTTTTACTCTGATGGATGGTAGTCTCGTTATTATGGGAGATAGTTCGTTGTTGAAATGTTTTTCTCTAATGGATGGTAGTCTCTTCATTAGGGGAAATAGTTTGTTGTTGAGGTTTTATTGCGATGGATGGTAGTCTCGTCATTATAAGAGATAAATCGTTGTTGAGAAGTTTTAATCTGATGGATGGTAGTCTTATCATTATGGGAGATTGTTAGTCGTTTATATTTTTTACACTGATGGATGGTAGTATCTTCAGTGTTGGAGATAATTCATTGTTGAGGTTTTACTCAAATGGATGGTAGTCTCGTCATAATGGTAGATAGTTCGTTATTGAGATATTTTACTTTGATGGATGGTAGTATCGCCAGTATAGGAGGAAGTTTGTTGCTGAGATATTTTAATTCGATGGAGGATAGTCTCTTTGTTATCGGAGATAGTTCGTTGGTGAGGTTTTGCTCTGATGCATGGTAGTTTCTTCATTATGGGAAGTAGCTTAGTGTTGAGGATTTACTTCGATGGATGGTAGTCTCCTCATTATGTGAGATAGTTCATTGTTGAGATGTTTTACTCTAATGGATGGTAGTCATTTCATTATGGAAGATAGTTCGTTGTTGATATGTTTACTCTGATGGAAGGTAGTCTCTTCATTATAGGAGACCGTTCATTGTAGAGGTTTTACTCCGATGGATGGTAGTCTCGTCATTATGGGAGATAGTTTCTTATTGAGATGTTTTACTCCGATGGATGGTAGTCTCATCATTATGGGAGATAGTTCGTTATTGAGATGTTTTTCTCTGATGAATAATAGTCTCTTCATAATGGGAGACAGTTTGTTGTTGAGATGTTTTACTCTGATGGATGGTAGTCTCATCATTATGGGAGATAATTAGTTTTTTAGATTTTTTACACTGATGGATGGTAGTATCTTCATTGTTGAGGTTTTACTCCAATGGATGGTATTCTCGTCATAATGGGAGATAGTTCGTTGTTGAGATATTTTACTTTGATGGATGGTAGTCTCTCCAGTCTGGGAGATAGTGTGTTGTTGAGATTTTTTACTTTGATGGATGGTAGTCTCTTCATTATGGGAGATATTTTCTTGGCGAGGTTTTTCTCCGATGGATGGTAGTCTCTTCATTATGGGAGATAGCTCAGTGTTGAGGATTTACTTTGATGGATGGTAGTCTTATCATTATGTGAGATAGTTCATTGTGGAGATGTTTTACTCTGATGGATGGTAGTCTCTTCATTATGGAAGATAGTTCGTTGTTGATATGTTTTACTCTGATGGAAGGTAGTCTCTTCATTATAGGAGACCCTTCATTATAGAGGTTTTACTCCGATGGATGGCAGTCTCGTCATTATGGGAGATAGTTCATTATTTAGATGTTTTACTCTGATGGATTGTAGTGTCTTCATTATGGGAGATAGCTCGGTGTTAAGGATTTACTTAGATGGATGCTAGTGTCATCATTATGTGAGATAGTTCGTTGTTAATATGTTTTACTCTGATTGATGGTAGTCTCGTCATTATGGGAGATAGTTCGTTGTTGAGATGTTTTACTCCGATGGATGGTAGTCTCTTTATTATGGGAGATAGTTTGTTGTTGAGATGTTTTACTCTGATGGATGGTAGTCTCGTCATTATGGGAGATAGTTAGTTGTTTAGATTTTTTACACTGATGGATGGTAGTATCTTCCTTGTTGGAGATAATTCGTTGATGAGGTTTTACTCCAATGGATGGTAGTCTCGTCATAATGGGAGATAGTTCGTTGTTGAGATATTTTACTTTGATGGATGGTAGTCTCTCCAGTCTAGGTGATGGTGTGTTAGTAAGATTTTTTACTTTGATGGATGATAGTCTCTTCATTATGGGAGATATTTCGTTGGCGAGGTTTTGCTCTGATGGATGGTAGTCTCTGCATTATGGGAGATAGCTCGGTGTTGAGGATTTACTTTGATGGATGGTAGTCTCATCATTATGTTAGATAGTTCATTGTTGAGATGTTTAACTCTAATGGATGGTAGTCTCTTCATTATGGAAGATAGTTCGTTGTTGATATGTTTTACTCTGATGGAAGGTAGTCTCTTCATTTTTGGAGACCGTTCATTATAGAGGTTTTACTCCGATGGATGGTAGTCTCGTCATTATGGGAGATAGATCTTTATTTAGATGTTTTACTCTGATGGATGGTTGTGTCTTCATTATGGGAGATAGCTCGGTGTTGAGGATTTACTTAGATGGATGGTAGTGTCATCATTATTGGAGATAGTTCGTTGTTGATATGTTTTTCTCAAATGGATGGTAGTCTCTTCATTACGGGAAATAGTTTGTTGTTGAGGTTTTACTGCGATGGATGGTAGTCTCGTCATTATAGGAGATAAATCGTTGTTGAGACGTTTTACTCCGATGGAAGGTAGTCTCTTCATTAAGGGAGACATATCTTTATTGAGGTTTTACTCAGATGGATAAGAGTGTTATCATTATGGGAGACATTTTATTGTTGAGATGTTTTACTCTGATGGATGGTAGTCTCGTCATTATGGGAGATAGTTAGTTGTTTAGATTTTTTTACATTGATGGATGGTAGTATCTTCATTTTTGGAGATAATTCGTTGTTGAGGTTTTACTCTAATGGATGGTATTCTCGTCATAATGGGAGATAGTTCGTTGTTGAGATATTTTACTTTGATGGATGGTAGTCTCTCCAGTCTGGGAGATAGTGTGTTGCTAAGATTTTTTACTTTGATGGATGATAGTATCTTCATTATGGGAGATATTTCGTTGGCGAGGTTTTTCTCCGATGGATGGTAGTCTCTTCATTATGGGAGATAGCTCAGTGTTGAGGATTTACTTTGATGGATGGTAGTCTCATCATTATGTGAGATAGTTCGTTGTTGAGATGTTTTACTCTGATGGTTGGTATTCTCTTCATTATGGAAGATAGTTCGTTGTTGATATGTTTTACTCTGATGGAAGGTAGTCTCTTCATTATAGGAGACCGTTCATTATAGAGGTTTTACTCCGATGGATGGTAGTCTCGTCATTATGGGAGATAGTTCATTATTTAGATGTTTTACTCTGATGGATGGTTGTGTCTTCATTATGGGAGATAGATCGGTGTTGAGGATTTACTTAGATGGATGGTAGTGTCATCATTATCAGAGATAGTTTGTTATTGATATGTTTTTCTCTAATGGATGGTAGTCTCTTCATTACGGGAAATAGTTTGTTATTGAGGTTTTACTGCGATGGATGGTAGTCTCGTCATTATAGGAGATAAATCGTTGTTGAGACTTTTTACTCCGATGGAAGGTAGTCTCTTCATTACGGGAGACAGATCTTTATTGAGGTTTTACTCAGTTGGATAAGAGTGTTATCATTATGGGAGACATTTTATTGTTGAGATGTTTTACTCTGATGGATGGTAGTCTCGTCATTATGGGGGACAATTTGTTGTTTAAATTTTTTACACTGATGGATGGTAGTATCTTCATTTTTGGAGATAATTTGTTGTTGAGGTTTTACTCCAATGGATGGTAGTCTCGTCATAATGGGAGATATTTCGTGGTTGAGATATTTTACTTTGATGGATGGTAGTTTCGCCAGTATGGGAGATAGTTTGTTCCTGAGATGTTTTACTTCAATGGACGATAGTCTCTTCATTATAGGAGATAGTTCGTTTGTGAGGTTTTACTCTGATGGATGGTAGTCTCTTCATTATAGGAAACCGTTCATTGTAGAGGTTTTACTCCGATGGATGGTAGTCTCGTCATTATGGGAGATAGAACATTATTTAGATGTTTTACTCTAATGGATGGTAGTGTCTTCATTATTGGAGATAGCTCGGTGTTGAGGATTTAATTAGATGGATGGTAGTGTCATCATTATGTGAGATAGTTCGTTGTTGATATGTTTTACTCTGATGGATGGTAGTCTCATACTTATGGGAGATAGTTCGTTGTTGAGATGTTTTAGTCTGATGGATGGTAGTATCTTTATTATGGGAGAGAGTTTGTTGTTGATATGTTTTACTCTGATGGATGCTAGTCTCGTCATTATGGGAGAGAGTTAGTTGTTTAGATTTTTTACACTGATGGATGGTAGTATCTTCATTTTTGGAGAAAATTTGTTGTTTAGGTTTTACTCCAATGGATGGTAGTCTCGTCATAATGGGAGATATTTCGTTGTTGAGATATTTTACTTTGATGGATGATAGTCTCACCAGTATGGGAGATAGTTTGTTGCTGAGATGTTTTACTTCAATGGATGATAGTCTCTTCATTATGGGAGATAGTTCGTTGGTGAGGTTTTGCTCCGATGGATGTTAGTCTCTTCATTATGGGAGATAGCTCAGTGTTGAGGATTTACTTTGATGGATGGTAGTCTCATCATTATGTGAGATAGTTCATTGTTGAGATGTTTTACTCTGATGGATGGTAGTCTCTTCATTATGGAAGATAGTTCATTGTTGATATGTTTTACTCTGATGGAAGGTAGTCTCTTCATTATAGGATATCGTTCATTGTAGAGGTTTTACTCCGATGGATGGTAGTCTCGTCATTATAGGAGATAGTTCATTATTTAGATGTTTTACTCTGATAAATGGTAGTGTCTTCATTATGGGAGATAGCTCAGTGTTGAGGATTTACTTAGATGGATAATAGTGTCATCATGATCAGAGATAGTTCGTTGTTGATATGTTTTACTCTGATGGATGGTAGTCTCGTCATTATGAGAGATAGATCGTTGTTGAGATGTTTTACTCCGATGGATAGTAGTATCTTTATTATGGGAGAGAGTTTGTTGTTGATATGTTTTACTCTTATTAACGGTAGTCTCGTCATTATGGGAGAGAGTTAGTTTAGATTTTTTACACTGATGGATGGTAGTATCTTCATTATTGGAGATAATTCGTTGTTGAGGTTTTACTCCAATGGACGGTAGTCTCGTCATAATGGGAGATAGTTCGTTGTTGAGATATTTTACTTTGATGGATGGTAGTCTCGCCAGTCTGGGAGATAGTGTGTTGCTCAGATTTTTTGCTTTGATGGATGATAGTCTCTTCATTATGGGAGATATTTCGTTGGCGAGGTTTTGCTCCGATGGATGGTAGTCTCTTCATTATGGGAGATAGCTCGGTGTTGAGGATTTACTTTGATGGATGGTAGTCTCATCATTATGTGACATAGTTCATTGTTGAGATGTTTTACTCTGATGGATGGTAGTCTCTTCATTATGGAAGATAGTTCGTTGTTGATATGTTTTATTCTGATGGAAGGTAGTCTCTTCATTATAGGAGACTGTTCATTATAGAGGTTTTACTCTGATGGATGGTAGTCTCGTCATTATTGGAGATAGTTCATTATTTAGATGTTTTACTCTGATGGATGGTAGTGTCTTCATTATGGGAGATAGCTTGGTGTGGGGGATTTACTTAGATGGATGGTAGTGTCATCATTATCGGAGATAGTTCGTTGTTGATATGTTTTTCTCTAATGGATGGTAGTCTCTTCATCACGGGAAATAGTTTGTTGTTGAGGTATTTATGCAATGGATGATAGTCTCGTCATTATAGGAGTTAAATCATTGTTGAGACGTTTTACTCCGATGGAAGGTAGTCTCTTCATTACGGGAGACAGATCTTTATTTAGGTTTTACTCAGTTGGATTATAGTGTTATCATTTTGGGAGACATTTTATTATTGAGATGTTTTACTCTGATGGATGGTAGTCTCGTCATACTGGGAGATATTTCGTTGTTGAGATATTTTACTTTGATGGATGGTAGTCTCGCCAGTATGGGAGATAGTTTATTGTTGAGATGTTTTACTTCAATGGATGATAGTCTCTTCATTATGGGAGATAGTTCGTTGGTGAGGTTTTGCTCCTATGGATGGTAGTCTCTTCATTATGGGAGATAGCTCAGTGTTGTGGATTTACTTTGATGGATGGTAGTCTCATCGTTATGTGAGATAGTTCGTTGTTGAGATGTTTTACTCTGATGGATGGTAGTCTCTTCATTATGGAAGATAGTTCGTTGTTGATATGTTTTACCTTGATGGAAGGTAGTCTCTTCATTATAGGAGACCGTTCATTGTAGAGGTTTTACTCCGATGGATGGTAGTCTCGTCATTATGGGAGATAGTTCATTATTTAGATGTTTTACTCTGATGGATGGTAGTGTCTTCATTATGGGAGATAGCTCGGTGTTGAGGATTCACTTAGATGGATGGTAGTATCATCATTATGTGAGATAGTTCGTTGTTGATATGTTTTACTCTGATGGATGGTAGTCTCGTCATTATAGGAGATAATTCGTTGTTGAGATTGTTTACTCCGATGGATGGTAGTCGCTTTATTATGGGAGAGAGTTTGTTGTTGAGATGTTTTACTCTGATGGATGGTAGTCTCGTCATTATGGGAGATAGTTAGTTGTTTAGATTTTTTACACTAATGGATGGTAATATCTTCATTGTTGGAGATAATTCGTTGTTGAGGTTTTACTCCAATGGATGGTAGTCTCGTCATAATGGGAGATAGTTCGTTGTTGAGATATTTTACTTTGATGGATGGTAGTCTCGCCAGTCTGGGAGATAGTGTGTTGCTGAGATTTTTTACTTTGATGGATGATAGTCTCTTCATTATGGGAGATATTTCGTTGGTGAGGTTTTGCTCCGATGGATGGTAGTCTTTTCATTATGGGAGATAGCTCAGTGTTGAGGATTTACTTTGATGGATGGTAGTCTCATCATTATGTGAGATCGTTCGTTGTTGAGATGTTTTACTCTGATGGATGGTAGTCTCTTCATTATGGAAGATAGTTCGTTGTTGATATGTTTTACTCTGATGGAAGGTAGTCTCTTCATTATAGGAGACCGTTCATTGTAGAGGTTTTACTCCGATGGATGGTAGTCTCGTCATTATAGGAGATAGTTCATTATCTAGATGTTTTACTCTGATGGATGGTAGTGTCTTCATTATGGGAGATAGCTCGGTGTTGAGGATTTACTTAGATGGATGGTAGTGTCATCATTATCGGAGATAGTTCGTTGTTGATATGTTTTTCTCTAATGGATGGTAGTCTCTTCATTACGGGAAATAGTTTGTTGTTGAGGTTTTACTGCGATGGATGATAATCTCCTCATTATAGGAGATAAATCGTTGTTGAGACGTTTTACTCCGATGGAAGGTAGTCTCTTCATTACGGGAGACAAATCTTTATTGAGGTTTTACTCAGATGGATAAGAGTGTGATCATTATGGGAGACATTTTATTGTTGAGATGTTTTACTCTGATGGATGGTAGTCTCGTCATTATGGGAGACAGTTAATTGTTTAGATTTTTTACACTGATGGATGGTCGTATCTTAATTTTTGGAGATAATTCATTGTTGAGGTTTTACTCCAATGGATGGTAGTCTCGTCATAATGGGAGATATTTCGTTGTTGAGATATTTTACTTTGATGGATGGTAGTCTCGCCAGTATGGGAGATAGTTTGTTGCTGAGATGTTTTATTTCAATGGATGATAGTCTCTTCATTATGGGAGATACTTCGTTGGTGAGGTTTTGCTCCGATGGATGGTAGTCTTTTCATTATGGGAGATAGCTCAGTGTTGAGGATTTACTTTGATGGATGGTAGTCTCATCATTATGTGAGATAGTTCGTTGTTGAGATGTTTTACTCTGATGGATGGTAGTCTCTTCATTATGGAAGATAGTTCGTTGTTGATATGTTTTACTCTGATGGAAAGTAGTCTCTTCATTATAGGAGTCCGTTCATTCTAGAGGTTTTACTCCGATGGATGGTAGTCTCGTTATTATGGGAGATAGTTCATTATTTAGATGTTTTACTCTGATGGATGGTAGTGTCTTCATTATGGGAGATAGCTCGGTGTTGAGGATTTACTTAGATTGATGGTAGTGTCATCATTATGTGAGATAGTTCGTTGGTGATATGTTTTACTCTGATGGATGGTAGTCTCGTCATTATGGGAGATAGTTCGTTGTTGAGATGTTTTACTGCGATGGATGGTAGTCTCTTTATTATGGGAGACAGTTTGTTGTTGAGATGTTTTACTCTGATGGATGGTAGTCTCGTCATTATGGGAGATAGTTAGTTGTTTAGATTTTTTACACTGATGGATGGTAGTATCTTCATTGTTAGAGATAATTCGTTGTTGAGGTTTTACTCCAATGGATGGTAGTCTCATCATAATGGGAGATAGTTCGTTGTTGAGTATTTTACTTTAATGGATGGTAGTCTCGCCAGTCTGGGAGATAGTGTGTTGCTGAGATTTTTTACTTTGATGGATGATATTCTCTTCATTATGGGAGATATTTTGTTGGCGAGGTTTTGCTCTGATGGATGGTATTTTCTTCATTATGGGAGATATCTCGGTGTTTAGGATTTACTTTGATGGATGGTACTCTCATAATTATGTGAGATAGTTCATTGTTGAGATGTTTTACTCTAAAGGATGGTAGTCATTTCATTATGGAAGATAGTTTGTTGTTGATATGTTTACTCTGATGGATGGTAGTCTCTTCATTATAGGAGACTGTTCATTGTAGAGGTTTTACTCTGATGGATGCTAGTCTCGTCATTATGGGAGATAGTTCGTTATTGAGACATTTTACTCTGATGGATGGTAGTCTCTTCATTATGGGAGACAGTTTGTTGTTGAGATGTTTTACTCTGATGGATGGTAGTCTCGTCATTATGGGAGATAGTTAGTTGTTTAGATTTTTTACACTGATGGATTGTAGTATCTTCATTGTTGGAGATAATTCGTTGTTGAGGTTTTACTCCAATGGATGGTAGTCTCGTCATAATGGGAGATAGTTCGTTGTTGAGATATTTTACTTTGATGGATGGTAGTCTCGCCAGTATGCGAGATAGTTTGTTGCTGAGATGTTTTACTTCAACGGATGATAGTCTCTTAATTATGGGAGATAGTTCGTTGGTGAGGTTTTGCTCTGATGGATGGTAGTCTTTTCATTATGGGAGTTAGCTCAGTGTTGAGGATTTACTTTGATGGATGGTAGTCTCATCATTATGTGAGATAGTTCTTTGTTGAGATGTTTTACTCTGATGGATGTTAGTCTCTTCATTATGGAAGATAGTTCGTTGTTGATATGTTTTACTCTGATGGATGGTAGTCTCGTCATTATGAGAGATAGATCGTTGTTGAGATGTTTTACTCCGATGGATAGTAGTATCTTTATTATGGGAGAGAGTTTGTTGTTGATATGTTTTACTCTTATTAACGGTAGTCTCGTCATTATGGGAGAGAGTTAGTTTAGATTTTTTACACTGATGGATGGTAGTATCTTCATTATTGGAGATAATTCGTTGTTGAGGTTTTACTCCAATGGACGGTAGTCTCGTCATAATGGGAGATAGTTCGTTGTTGAGATATTTTACTTTGATGGATGGTAGTCTCGCCAGTCTGGGAGATAGTGTGTTGCTCAGATTTTTTGCTTTGATGGATGATAGTCTCTTCATTATGGGAGATATTTCGTTGGCGAGGTTTTGCTCCGATGGATGGTAGTCTCTTCATTATGGGAGATTGCTCGGTGTTGAGGATTTACTTTGATGGATGGTAGTCTCATCATTATGTGACATAGTTCATTGTTGAGATGTTTTACTCTGATGGATGGTAGTCTCTTCATTATGGAAGATAGTTCGTTGTTGATATGTTTTATTCTGATGGAAGGTAGTCTCTTCATTATAGGAGACTGTTCATTATAGAGGTTTTACTCTGATGGATGGTAGTCTCGTCATTATTGGAGATAGTTCATTATTTAGATGTTTTACTTTGATGGATGGTAGTGTCTTCATTATGGGAGATAGCTTGGTGTGGGGGATTTACTTAGATGGATGGTAGTGTCATCATTATCGGAGATAGTTCGTTGTTGATATGTTTTTCTCTAATGGATGGTAGTCTCTTCATCACGGGAAATAGTTTGTTGTTGAGGTATTTATGCAATGGATGATAGTCTCGTCATTATAGGAGTTAAATCATTGTTGAGACGTTTTACTCCGATGGAAGGTAGTCTCTTCATTACGGGAGACAGATCTTTATTTAGGTTTTACTCAGTTGGATTATAGTGTTATCATTTTGGGAGACATTTTATTATTGAGATGTTTTACTCTGATGGATGGTAGTCTCGTCATACTGGGAGATATTTCGTTGTTGAGATATTTTACTTTGATGGATGGTAGTCTCGCCAGTATGGGAGATAGTTTATTGTTGAGATGTTTTACTTCAATGGATGATAGTCTCTTCATTATGGGAGATAGTTCGTTGGTGAGGTTTTGCTCCTATGGATGGTAGTCTCTTCATTATGGGAGATAGCTCAGTGTTGTGGATTTACTTTGATGGATGGTAGTCTCATCGTTATGTGAGATAGTTCGTTGTTGAGATGTTTTACTCTGATGGATGGTAGTCTCTTCATTATGGAAGATAGTTCGTTGTTGATATGTTTTACCTTGATGGAAGGTAGTCTCTTCATTATAGGAGACCGTTCATTGTAGAGGTTTTACTCCGATGGATGGTAGTCTCGTCATTATGGGAGATAGTTCATTATTTAGATGTTTTACTCTGATGGATGGTAGTGTCTTCATTATGGGAGATAGCTCGGTGTTGAGGATTCACTTAGATGGATGGTAGTATCATCATTATGTGAGATAGTTCGTTGTTGATATGTTTTACTCTGATGGATGGTAGTCTCGTCATTATAGGAGATAATTCGTTGTTGAGATTGTTTACTCCGATGGATGGTAGTCGCTTTATTATGGGAGAGAGTTTGTTGTTGAGATGTTTTACTCTGATGGATGGTAGTCTCGTCATTATGGGAGATAGTTAGTTGTTTAGATTTTTTACACTAATGGATGGTAATATCTTCATTGTTGGAGATAATTCGTTGTTGAGGTTTTACTCCAATGGATGGTAGTCTCGTCATAATGGGAGATAGTTCGTTGTTGAGATATTTTACTTTGATGGATGGTAGTCTCGCCAGTCTGGGAGATAGTGTGTTGCTGAGATTTTTTACTTTGATGGATGATAGTCTCTTCATTATGGGAGATATTTCGTTGGTGAGGTTTTGCTCCGATGGATGGTAGTCTTTTCATTATGGGAGATAGCTCAGTGTTGAGGATTTACTTTGATGGATGGTAGTCTCATCATTATGTGAGATCGTTCGTTGTTGAGATGTTTTACTCTGATGGATGGTAGTCTCTTCATTATGGAAGATAGTTCGTTGTTGATATGTTTTACTCTGATGGAAGGTAGTCTCTTCATTATAGGAGACCGTTCATTGTAGAGGTTTTACTCCGATGGATGGTAGTCTCGTCATTATAGGAGATAGTTCATTATCTAGATGTTTTACTCTGATGGATGGTAGTGTCTTCATTATGGGAGATAGCTCGGTGTTGAGGATTTACTTAGATGGATGGTAGTGTCATCATTATCGGAGATAGTTCGTTGTTGATATGTTTTTCTCTAATGGATGGTAGTCTCTTCATTACGGGAAATAGTTTGTTGTTGAGGTTTTACTGCGATGGATGATAATCTCCTCATTATAGGAGATAAATCGTTGTTGAGACGTTTTACTCCGATGGAAGGTAGTCTCTTCATTACGGGAGACAAATCTTTATTGAGGTTTTACTCAGATGGATAAGAGTGTGATCATTATGGGAGACATTTTATTGTTGAGATGTTTTACTCTGATGGATGGTAGTCTCGTCATTATGGGAGACAGTTAATTGTTTAGATTTTTTACACTGATGGATGGTCGTATCTTAATTTTTGGAGATAATTCATTGTTGAGGTTTTACTCCAATGGATGGTAGTCTCGTCATAATGGGAGATATTTCGTTGTTGAGATATTTTACTTTGATGGATGGTAGTCTCGCCAGTATGGGAGATAGTTTGTTGCTGAGATGTTTTATTTCAATGGATGATAGTCTCTTCATTATGGGAGATACTTCGTTGGTGAGGTTTTGCTCCGATGGATGGTAGTCTTTTCATTATGGGAGATAGCTCAGTGTTGAGGATTTACTTTGATGGATGGTAGTCTCATCATTATGTGAGATAGTTCGTTGTTGAGATGTTTTACTCTGATGGATGGTAGTCTCTTCATTATGGAAGATAGTTCGTTGTTGATATGTTTTACTCTGATGGAAAGTAGTCTCTTCATTATAGGAGTCCGTTCATTCTAGAGGTTTTACTCCGATGGATGGTAGTCTCGTTATTATGGGAGATAGTTCATTATTTAGATGTTTTACTCTGATGGATGGTAGTGTCTTCATTATGGGAGATAGCTCGGTGTTGAGGATTTACTTAGATTGATGGTAGTGTCATCATTATGTGAGATAGTTCGTTGGTGATATGTTTTACTCTGATGGATGGAAGTCTCGTCATTATGGGAGATAGTTCGTTGTTGAGATGTTTTACTGCGATGGATGGTAGTCTCTTTATTATGGGAGACAGTTTGTTGTTGAGATGTTTTACTCTGATGGATGGTAGTCTCGTCATTATGGGAGATAGTTAGTTGTTTAGATTTTTTACACTGATGGATGGTAGTATCTTCATTGTTAGAGATAATTCGTTGTTGAGGTTTTACTCCAATGGATGGTAGTCTCATCATAATGGGAGATAGTTCGTTGTTGAGTATTTTACTTTAATGGATGGTAGTCTCGCCAGTCTGGGAGATAGTGTGTTGCTGAGATTTTTTACTTTGATGGATGATATTCTCTTCATTATGGGAGATATTTTGTTGGCGAGGTTTTGCTCTGATGGATGGTATTTTCTTCATTATGGGAGATATCTCGGTGTTTAGGATTTACTTTGATGGATGGTACTCTCATAATTATGTGAGATAGTTCATTGTTGAGATGTTTTACTCTAAAGGATGGTAGTCATTTCATTATGGAAGATAGTTTGTTGTTGATATGTTTACTCTGATGGATGGTAGTCTCTTCATTATAGGAGACTGTTCATTGTAGAGGTTTTACTCTGATGGATGCTAGTCTCGTCATTATGGGAGATAGTTCGTTATTGAGACATTTTACTCTGATGGATGGTAGTCTCTTCATTATGGGAGACAGTTTGTTGTTGAGATGTTTTACTCTGATGGATGGTAGTCTCGTCATTATGGGAGATAGTTAGTTGTTTAGATTTTTTACACTGATGGATTGTAGTATCTTCATTGTTGGAGATAATTCGTTGTTGAGGTTTTACTCCAATGGATGGTAGTCTCGTCATAATGGGAGATAGTTCGTTGTTGAGATATTTTACTTTGATGGATGGTAGTCTCGCCAGTATGCGAGATAGTTTGTTGCTGAGATGTTTTACTTCAACGGATGATAGTCTCTTAATTATGGGAGATAGTTCGTTGGTGAGGTTTTGCTCTGATGGATGGTAGTCTTTTCATTATGGGAGTTAGCTCAGTGTTGAGGATTTACTTTGATGGATGGTAGTCTCATCATTATGTGAGATAGTTCTTTGTTGAGATGTTTTACTCTGATGGATGTTAGTCTCTTCATTATGGAAGATAGTTCGTTGTTGATATGTTTTACTCTGATGGAAGGTAGTCTCTTCATTATAGGATACCGTTCAATGTAGAGGTTTTACTCCGATGGATGGAAGTCTCGTCATTATGGGAGATAGTTCATTATTTAGATGTTTTACTCTGATGGATGGTAGTGTCTTCATTATGGGAGATAGCTCGGTGTTGAGGATTTACATAGATGGATGGTAGTGTCATCGTTATGTGAGATAGTTCGTTGTTGATATGTTTTACTCTGATGGATGGTAGTCTCGTCATTATGGGAGATAGTTCATTGTTGACATGTTTTACTCCGATGGATGGTAGTCTCTTTATTATGGGAGACAATTTGTAGTTGAGATGTTTTACTCTGATGGATGGTAGTCTCTTCATTATGGGAGATAGTTAGTTGTTTTGATTTTTTACACTGATGGATGGTAGTATCTTCATTGTTAGAGATAATTCGTTGTTGAGGTTTTACTCCAATGGATGGTAGTCTCATCATAATGGGAGATAGTTTGTTGTTGAGATATTTTACTTTAATGGATGGTAGTCTCGCCAGTCTGGGAGATAGTGTGTTGCTGAGATTTTTTACTTTGATGGATGATATTCTCTTCATTATGGGAGATATTCCGTTGGCGGGGTTTTGCTCCGATGGATGGTAGTCTCTTCATTATGGGAGATAGCTCGGTGTTTAGGATTTACTTTGATGGATGGTACTCTCATCATTATGTGAGATAGTTCATTGTTGAGATGTTTTACTCTAAAGGATGGTAGTCATTTCATTAGGGAAGATAGTTTGTTGTTGATATGTTTACTCTAATGGATGGTAGTCTCTTCATTATAGGAGACTGTTCATTGTAGAGGTTTTACTCCGATGGATGGTAGTCTCGTCATTATGGGAGATAGTTCGTTATTGAGATGTTTTACTTTGATGAATGGTAGTCTCTTCATTATGGGAGACAGTTTGTTGTTGAGATGTTTTACTCTGATGGATGGTAGTCTCGTCATTATGGGAGATAGTTAGTTGTTTAGATTTTTTACACTGATGGATTGTAGTATCTTCATTGTTGGAGATAATTCGTTGTTGAGGTTTTACTCCAATGGATGTTAGTCTCGTCATAATGGGAGATAGTTTGTTGTTGAGATATTTTACTTTGATGGATGGTAGTCTCGCCAGTATGGGAGATAGTTTGTTGCTGAGATGTTTTACTTCAATGGATGACAGTCTCTTCATTATGGGAGATAGTTCGTTGGTGATGTTTTGCTCTGATGGATGGTAGTCTTTTCATTATAGGAGATAGCTCAGTGTTCAGGATTTACTTTGATGGATGGTAGTCTCATCATTATGTGAGATTGTTCGTTGTTGAGATGTTTTACTCTGATGGATGGTAGTCTCTTCATTATGGAAGATAGTTCGTTGTTGATATGTTTTAATCTGATGGAAGGTAGTCTCTTCATTATAGGAGACCGTTCATTGTAGAGGTTTTACTCCGATGGATGGTAGTCTCGTCATTATGGGAGATAGTTCATTATTTAGATGTTTTACTCTGATGGATGGTAGTGTCTTCATTATGGGAGATAGCTCGGTGTTGAGGATTTACTTAGACGGATGGTAGTGTCATCGTTATGTGAGATAGTTCGTTGTTGATATGTTTTACTCTGATGGATGGTAGTCTCGTCATTATGGGAGATAGTTCGTTGTTGAGATGTTTTACTCCGATGGATGGTAGTCTCTTTATTATGGGAGACAGTTTGTTGTTGAGATGTTTTACTCTGATGGATGGTAGTCTCGTCATTATGGGAGATAGTTAGTTGTTTAGATTTTTTACACTGATGGATGGTCGTATCTTAATTTTTGGAGATAATTCATTGTTGAGGTTTTACTCCAATGGATGGTAGTCTCGTCATAATGGGAGATATTTCGTTGTTGAGATATTTTACTTTGATGGATGGTAGTCTCGCCAGTATGGGTGATAGTTTGTTGCTGAGATGTTTTATTTCAATGGATGATAGTCTCTTCATTATGGGAGATAGTTCGTTGGTGAGGTTTTGCTCCAATGGATGGTAGTCTTTTCATTATGGGAGATAGCTCAGTGTTGAGGATTTACTTTGATGGATGGTAGTCTCATCATTATGTGAGATAGTTCGTTGTTGAGATGTTTTACTCTGATGGATGGTAGTCTCTTCATTATGGAAGATAGTTCGTTGTTGATATGTTTTACTCTGATGGAAAGTAGTCTCTTCATTATAGGAGTCCGTTCATTCTAGAGGTTTTACTCCGATGGATGGTAGTCTCGTCATTATGGGAGATAGTTCATTATTTAGATGTTTTACTCTGATGGACGGTAGTGTCTTCATTATGGGAGATAGCTCGGTGTTGAGGATTTACTTAGATGGATGGTAGTGTCATCATTATGTGAGATAGTTCGTTGTTGATATGTTTTACTCTGATGGATGGTAGTCTCGTCATTATGGGAGATAGTTCGTTGTTGAGATGTTTTACTCCGATGGATGGTAGTCTCTTTATTATGGGAGACAGTTTGTTGTTGAGATGTTTTACTCTGATGGATGGTAGTCTCGTCATTATGGGAGATAGTTAGTTGTTTAGATTTTTTACACTGATGGATGGTAGTATCTTCATTGTTAGAGATAATTCGTTGTTGAGGTTTTACTCCAATGGATGGTAGTCTCATCATAATGGGAGATAGTTCGTTGTTGAGATATTTTACTTTAATGGATGGTAGTCTCTCCAGTCTGGGAGATAGTGTGTTGCTGAGATTTTTTACTTTGATGGATGATATTCTCTTCATTATGGGAGATATTTTGTTGGCGAGGTTTTGCTCTTATGGATGGTATTTTCTTCATTAAGGGAGATAGCTCGGTGTTTAGGATTTACTTTGATGGATGGTACTCTCATCATTATGTGAGATAGTTCATTGTTGAGATGTTTTACTCTAAATGATGGTAGTCATTTCATTATGGAAGATAGTTTGTTGTTGATATGTTTACTCTGATGGATGGTAGTCTCTTCATTATAGGAGACTTTTCATTGTAGAGGTTTTACTCCGATGGATGGTAGTCTCGTCATTATGGGAGATAGTTCGTTATTGAGACGTTTTACTCTGATAGATGGTAGTCTCGTCATTATGCGAGATAGTTCGTTATTGAGATGTTTTACTTTGATGAATGGTAGTCTCTTCATTATGGGAGACAGTTTGTTGTTGAGATGTTTTACTCTGATGGATGGTAGTCTCGTCATTATGGGAGATAGTTAGTTGTTTAGATTTTTTACACTGATGGATTGTAGTATCTTCATTGTTGGAGATAATTCGTTGTTGAGGTTTTACTCCAATGGATGGTAGTCTCGTCATAATGGGAGATAGTTCGTTGTTGAGATATTTTACTTTGATGGATGGTAGTCTCGCCAGTATGGGAGATAGTTTGTTGCTGAGATGTTTTACTTCAATGGATGATAGTCTCTTCATTATGGGAGATAGTTCGTTGGTGAGGTTTTGCTCCGATGGATGGTAGTCTTTTCATTATGGGAGTTAGCTCGGTGTTAAGGATTTACTTTGATGGATGGTAGTCTCATCATTATGTGAGATAGTTCTTTGTTGAGATGTTTTACTCTGATGGATGTTAGTCTCTTCATTATGGAAGATAGTTCGTTGTTGATATGTTTTATTCTGATGGAAGGTAGTCTCTTCATTATAGGAGACCGTTCAATGTAGAGGTTTTACTCCGATGGATGGTAGTCTCGTCATTATGGGAGATAGTTCATTATTTAGATGTTTTACTCTGATGGATGGTAGTGTCTTCATTATGGGAGATAGCTCGGTGTTGAGGATTTACTTAGATGGATGGTAGTGTCATCGTTATGTGAGATAGTTCGTTGTTGATATGTTTAACTATGATGGATGGTAGTCTCGTCATTATGGGAGATAGTTCATTGTTGACATGTTTTACTCCGATGGATGGTAGTCTCTTTATTATGGGAGACAGTTTGTTGTTGAGATGTTTTACTCTAATGGATGGTAGTCTCTTCATTATGGGAGATAGTTAGTTGTTTAGATTTTTTACACTGATGGATGGTAGTATCTTCATTGTTAGAGATAACTCATTGTTGAGGTTTTACTCCAATGGATGGTAGTCTCATCATAATGGGAGATAGTTTGTTGTTGAGATATTTTACTTTAATAGATTGTAGTCTCGCCAGTCTGGGAGATAGTGTGTTGCTGAGATTTTTTACTTTGATGGATGATATTCTCTTCATTATAGGAGATATTCCTTTGGCGGGGTTTTGCTCCGATGGATGGTAGTCTCTTCATTATGGGAGATAGCTCGGTGTTTAGGATTTACTTTGATGGAATGTAGTCTCATCATTATGTGAGATAGTTCATTGTTGAGATGTTTTACTCTAAAGGATGGTAGTCATTTCATTAGGGAAGATAGTTTTTTGTTGATATGTTTACTCTAATGGATGGTAGTCTCTTCATTATAGGAGACTGTTCATTGAAGAGGTTTTACTCCGATGGATGGTAGTCTCGTCATTATGGGAGATAGTTCGTTATTGAGACGTTTTACTCTAATGGATGGTAGTCTCGTCATTATGGGAGATAGTTCGTTATTGAGATGTTTTACTTTGATGAATGGTAGTCTCTTCATTATGGGAGACAATTTGTTGTTGAGATGTTTTACTCTGATGGATGGTAGTCTCATCATTATGGGAGATAGTTAGTTGTTTAGATTTTTTACACTGATGGATTGTAGTATCTTCATTGTTGGAGATAATTCGTTGTTGAGGTTTTACTCCAATGGATGGTAGTCTCGTCATAATGGGAGATAGTTTGTTGTTGAGATATTTTACTTTTATGGATGGTAGTCTCGCCAGTATGGGAGATAGTTTGTTGCTGAGATGTTTTACTTCAATGGATGACAGTCTCTTCATTATGGGAGATAGTTCGTTGGTGAGGTTTTGCTCTGATGGATGGTAGTCTCATCATTATGTGAGATAGTTCGTTGTTGAGATGTTTTACTCTGATGGATGGTAGTCTCTTCATTATGGAAGATAGTTCGTTGTTGATATGTTTTACTCTGATGGAAGGTAGTCTCTTCATTATAGAAGACCGTTCATTGTAGAGGTTTTACTCCGATGGATGGTAGTCCCGTCATTATGGGAGATAGTTCATTATTTAGATGTTTTACTCTGATGGATGGTAGTGTCTTCATTATGGGAGATAGCTCGGTGTTGAGGATTTACTTAGACGGATGGTAGTGTCATCGTTATGTGAGATAGTTCGTTGTTGATATGTTTTACTCTGATGGATGGTAGTCTCGTCATTATGGGAGATAGTTCGTTGTTGAGATGTTTTACTCCGATGGATGGTAGTCTCTTTATTATGGGAGACAGTTTGTTGTTGAGATGTTTTACTCTGATGGATGGTAGTCTCTTCATTATGGGAGATAGTTATTTGTTTAGGTTTTTTACACTGATGGATGGTAGTATCTTCATTGTTAGAGATAATTCGTTGTTGAGATTTTACTCCAATGGATGGTAGTCTTATCATAATGGGAGATAGTTCGTTGTTGAGATATTTCACTTTGATGGATGGTAGTCTCGCCAGTATGGGAGATAGTTTGTTGCTGAGATGTTTTACTTCAATGGATGATAGTCTCTTCATTATGGGAGATAGTTCGTTGGTGAGGTTTTGCTCTGATGGATGGTAGTCTTTTCATTATAGGAGATAGCTCAGTGTTGAGGATTTACTTTGATGGATGGTAGTCTCATCATTATGTGAGATAGTTCGTTGTTGAGATGTTTTACTCTGATGGATGGTAGTCTCTTCATTATGGAAGATAGTTCGTTGTTGATATGTTTTACTCTGATGGAAGGTAGTCTCTTCATTATAGGAGACCGTTCATTGTAGAGGTTTTACTCCGATGGATGGTAGTCTCGTCATTATGGGAGATAGTTCATTATTTAGATGTTTTACTCTGATGGATGGTAGTGTCTTCATTATGGGAGATAGCTAGGTGTTGAGGATTTACTTAGATGGATGGTAGTGTCATCGTTATGTGAGATAGTTCGTTGTTGAAATGTTTTACTCTGATGGATGGTAGTCTCGTCATTATGGGAGATAGTTCGTTTTTGAGATGTTTTACTCCGATGGATGGTAGTCTCTTTATTATGGGAGACAGTTTGTTGTTGAGATGTTTTACTCTGATGGATGGTAGTCTCTTCATTATGGGAGATAGTTATTTGTTTAGATTTTTTACACTGATGGATGGTAGTATCTTCATTGTTAGAGATAATTCGTTGTTGAGATATTTCACTTTAATGCATGGTAGTCTCGCCAGTCTGGGAGATAGTGTGTTGCTATGATTTTTTACTTTGATGGATGATATTCTCTTCATTATGGGAGATATTTCGTTGGCGAGGTTTTGCTCCGATGGATTGTAGTCTCTTTATTAAGGGAGATAGCTCGGTGTTTAGGATTTACTTTGATGGATGGTAGTCTCATCATTATGTGAGATAGTTCATTGTTGAGATGTTTTAATCTAATGGATGGTAGTCATTTCATTATGGAAGATAGTTTGTTTATGATATGTTTATTCTGATGGATGGTAGTCTCTTCATTATAGGAGACTGTTCATTGTAGAGGTTTTACTCCGATGGATGGTAGTCTCGTCATTATGGGAGATAGTTCGTTATTGAGATGTTTTACACTGATGGATGGTAGTCTCGTCATTATGGGAGATAGTTCGTTATTGAGATGTTTTACTCTGATGAATGGTAGTCTCTTCATTAGGGGAGATAGTTTGTTGTTGAGATGTTTTACTCTGATGGATGGTAGTCTCGTCATTATGGGAGATAGTTAGTTGTTTAGATTTTTTACACTGATGGATTGTAGTATCTTCATTGTTGGAGATAATTCATGGTTGAGGTTTTACTCCAATGGATGGTAGTCTCGTCATAATGGGAGATAGTTCGTTGTTGAGATATTTTACTTTGATGAATGGTAGTTTCGCCAGTCTGGGAGATAGTGTGTTGCTCAGATTTTTTACTTTGATGGATGATAGTCTCTTTATTATGGGAGTTATTTTGTTGGCTAGGTTTGTCTCCGATGGATGGTAGTCTCTTCATTATGGGAGATAGCTCAGTGTTGAGGATTTACTTTGATGGATGGTAGTCTCATCATTATGTGAGATAGTTCATTGTTGAGATGTTTTACTCTGATGGATGGTAGTCTCTTCATTATGTAAAGATAGTTCGTTGTTGATATGTTTTACTCTGATGGATGGTAGTCTCGTCATTATGGGAGATAGTTCATTATTTAGATGTTTTACTCTGATGGATGGTAGTGTCTTCATTATGGGAGATAGATCGGTGTTGAGGATTTACTTAGATGGATGGTAGTGTCATCGATATGTGAGATAGTTCGTTGTTGATATGTTTTACTCTGATGGATGGTAGTCTCGTGATTATGGGAGATAGTTCGTTGTTGAGATGTTTTACTCCGATGGATGGTAGTCTCTTTATTATGGGAGACAGTTTGTTGTGAGATGTTTTACTCTGATGGATGGTAGTCTCGTCATTATGGGAAATAGTTAGTTGTTTAGATTTTTTACACAGAATGATGGTATTCTCGTCATAATGGGAGATAGTTTGTTGTTGAGATATTTTACTTTGATAGATGGTAGTCTCTCCAATCTGGGAGATAGTGTGTTGCTGAGATTTTTTACTTTGATGGTTGATAATCTCTTCATTATGGGAGATATTTCGTTGGCGAGGTTTTTCTCCGATGGATGGTAGTCTCTTCATTATGGGAGATAGCTCGGTGTTGAGGATTTACTTTGATGGATGGTAGTCTCATCATTATGTGAGTTAGTTCATTGTTGCGATGTTTTACTCCAATGGATGATAGTCTCTTCATTATGGAAGATAGTTCATTTTTTATATGTTTTACTCTGATGGAAGATAGTCTCTTCATTATAGGAGACCGTTCATTATAGAGGTTTTACTCCGATGGATGGTAGTCTCATCATTATGTGAGATAGTTCGTTCTTGAGATGTTTTACTCTGATGGATGGTAGTCTCTTCATTATGGAAGATAGTTCGTTGTTGATATGTTATACTCTGATGGAAGGTAGTCTCTTCATTATAGGAGACCGTTCATTGTAGAGGTTTTACTCTGATGGATGGTAGTCTCATCATTATGGGATATAGTTCATTATTTAGATGTTTTACTCTGATGGATGGTAGTGTGTTCATTATGGGAGATAGCTCGGTGTTATGGATTTACTTAGATGGCTGGTAGTGTCATCATTATGTGAGATAGTTCGTTGTTGATATGTTTTACTCTGATGGATGGTAGTCTCATCATTATGGGAGATAGTTCGTTGTTGAGATGTTTAACTCCGATGGATGGTAGTCTCATCATTATGTGAGATAGTTCGTTGTTGAGATGTTTTACTCTAATGGATGCTTGTCTCGTCACTATGGGAGATACTTCATTATTTAGATGTTTTAATCTGATGGATGGTAGTGTCTTCATTATGGGAGATAGCTCGGTGTTGAGGATTTACTTAGATGGATGGTAGTGTCATCATTATGTGAGATAGGTCGTTATTGATATGTTTTACTCTGATGGATGGTAGTCTCGTCACTATGGGAGATAGTTCGTTGTTGAGATGTTTTACTCTGATGGATGGTAGTCTCTTTATTATGGGAGTTAGTTTGTTATAGAGATTTTACTCGGATGGATGGTAGTCTCATTATTATGGGAGATAGTTCATTGTTGATATGTTTTTCTCTAATGGATGGTAGTCTCTTCATTACGGGAAATAGTTTGTGTTGAGGTTTTACTGCGATGGATGGTAGTCTCCTCATTATAGGAGATAATCGTTATTGAGACGTTTTACTCCGATGGAAGGTAGTCTCTTCATTACGGGAGACAGATCGTTATTGAGGTTTTACTCAGATGGATAAGAGTCTTATCATTATGGGAGACAATTTGTTGTTGATATGTTTTACTCTGATGGATGGTAGTGTCGTCATTATGGGAGATAGTTAGTTGTTTAGATTTTTTACACTGATGGATGGTAGTATATTCATTGTTGGAGATAATTAGTTGTTGAGGTTTTACTCCAATGGATGGTAGTCTCATCATAATGGGAGATATTTCGTTGTTGAGAAATTTTACTTTGATGGATGGTAGTCTCGCCAGTATGGGAGATAGTTTGTTGCTGAGATGGTTTACTTTAATGGATGATAGTCTCTTCATTATGGGAGATAGTTCGTTGGTGAGGTTTTTCTCTGATGGATGGTAGTCTCTTCATTATGGGAGATAGCTCAGTGTTGAGGATTTACTTTGATGGATGGTAGTCTCATCATTATGTGAGATAGTTCGTTGTTGAGATGTTTTACTCTGATGGATGGTAGTCTCTTCATTATGGAAGATAGTTTGTTATTGATATGTTTTACTCTGATGGAAGGTAGTCTGTTCATTATAGGAGATCGTTCATTGTAGGGGTTTTACTCCTATGGATGGTAGTCTCGTCATTATGGGAGATACTTCATTTTTTAGATGTTTTACTCTGATGGATGGTAGTGTCTTCATTATGGGAGATAGCTCGGTGTTGAGGATTTACTTAGATGGATTGTAGTGTCATCATTATGTGAGATAGGTCGTTGTTGATATGTTTTACTCTAATGGATGGTAGTCTCGTCATTATGGAGATAGTTCGTTGTTGAGATATTTTAATTCGATGGATGGTAGTCTCTTTATTATGGGAGTTAGTTTGTTATAGAGGTTTTACCCGGATGGATGGTAGTCTCATTATTATGGGAGATAGTTCGTTGTTGATATGTTTTTCTCTAATGGATGGTAGTCTCTTCAATATGGTAAATAGTTTGTTGTTGAGGTTTTACTATGAAGGATGGTAGTCTCCTCATTATAGGAGATAAATCGTTATTGAGACGTTTTACTCCGATGGAAGGTAGTCTCTTCATTATGGGAGACAGATCGTTATTGTGGTTTTACTCAGATGGATAAGAGTCTTATCATTATGGGAGACAGTTTGTTGTTGATATGTTTTACTCTAATGGATGGTAGTGTCGTCATTATGGGAGATAGTTAGTTGTTTAGATTTTTTACACTGATGGATGGTAGTATCTTCATTTTTGGAGATAATTCGTTGTTGAGGTTTTACTCCAATGGATGGTAGTCTCGTCATAATGGGAGATATTTCGTTGTTGATATATTTTACTTTGATGGATGGTAGTCTCGCCAGTATAGGAGATAGTTTGTTGCTGAGATGTTGTACTTCAATGGATGATAGTCTCTTCATTATGGGAGATAGTTTGTTGGTGAGGTTTTGATCCGATGGATGGTAGTCTCTTCATTATGGGAGATAGTTCAGTGTTGAGGATGTACTTTGATGGATGGTAGTCTAATCATTTAGTGAGATAGTTCGTTGTTGAGAGGTTTTACTTTGATGGATGGTAGTCTCTTCATTATGGAAGATAGTTCGTTGTTGATATGTTTTACTCTAATGGAAGGTAGTCTCTTCATTATAGGAGACCGTTCATTGTAGATGTTTTACTCCGATGGATGGTAATCTCGTCATTATGGGAGATAGTTCATTATTTAGATGTTTTACTCTGATGGAAGGTAGTCTCTTCATTATGGGAGATAGCTCAGTGTTGAGGATTTACTTAGATGGATGGTAATCTCATCATATGTGAGATTGTTCGTTGTTGAGATGTTTCTCTCTAATGGATGGTAGTCTCTTCATTACAGGGAATAGTTTGTTGTTGAGGTTTTACTACGATGGATGGTAGTCTCGTAATTATAGGAGATAAATCGTTGTTGAGACGTTTTACTCCGATGGATGGTAGTCTCTTTATTACGGGAGACAGATTGTTATTGAGGTTTTACTCAGATGGATAAGAGTCTTATCATTATGGGAGACAGTTTGTTGTTGATATGTTTTACTCTGATGGATGGTAGTGTCGTCATTATGGGAGATAGTTAGTTATTTAGATTTTTTACACTGATGGATGGTAGTATATTCATTGTTGGAGATAATTCGTTGTTGAGGTTTTACTCCAATGGATGGAAGTCTCGTCATAATTGGAGATATTTCGTTGTTGAGATATTTTACTTTGGTGGATGGTAGTCTCGCTAGTATGGGAGATAGTTTGTTGTTGAGATGTTTTACTTCGATGGATGATAGTCTCTTCATTATGGGAGATTGCTCAGTGTTGAGGATTTACTTTGATGGATGGTAGTCTCATCATTATGTGAGATAGTTCGTTGTTGAGATGTTTTACTCTGATGGATGGTAGTCTCTTCATTATGGAAGATAGTTCGTTGTTGATATGTTTTACTCTGATGGAAGGTAGTCTGTTCATTATAGGAGACCGTTCATTGTAGAGGTTTTACTCCGATGGATGGTAGTCTCGTCATTATGGGAGATACTTCATTATTTAGATGTTTTACTCTGATGGATGGTAGTGTCTTCATTATGGGAGATAGCTCGGTGTTGAGGATTTACTCAGATGGATGGTAGTGTCATCATTATGTGAGATAGTTCATTGTGGAGATATTTTACTCTGATGGGTGGTAGTCTCTTTATTATGTGAGTTAGTTTGTTATAGAGGTTTTACTCTGATGGATGGCAGTCTCGTTATTATGGGAGATAGTTCGTTGTTGATATGTTTTTCTCTAATGGATGGTAGTCTCTTCATTACGGGAAATAGTTTGTTGTTTAGGTTTTACTGCGATGGATGGTAGTCTCCTCATTATAGGAGATAAATCGTCGTTGAGACGTTTTACTCCGATGGAAGGTAGTCTCTTCATTACAGGAGACAAATCTTTATTGAAGTTTTACTCAGATGGATAAGAGTCTTATCATTATGGGAGACATTTTGTTGTTGAGATGTTTTACTCTGATGGATGGTAGTCTCGTCATTATGGGAGATTGTTAGTTGTTTATATTTTTTACACTGATGGATGGTAGTATCTTCATTGTTGGAGATAATTTGTTGTTGAGGTTTTACTCCAATGGATGGTAGTCTCGTCATAATGGGAGATATTTCATAGTTTAGATATTTTACTTTGATGGTTGGTAGTCTCGCCAGTATGGGAGATAGTTTGTTGCTGAGATGTTTTACTTCGATGGATGATAGTCTCTTCATTATAGGAGATAGTTCATTGGTGAGGTTTTGCTCCGATGGATGGTAGTCTCTTCATTATGGGAGATAGCTCAGTGTTGAGGATTTACTTTGATGGATGGTAGTCTCATCATTATGTGAGATAGTTCGTTGTTTAGATGTTTTTCTCTGATGGATGGTAGTCTCTTCATTATGGAAGATAGTTCGTTATTGATACGTTTTACTCTGATGGAAGGTAGTCTCTTCATTATAGGAGACCGTTCATTGTAGAGGTTTTACTCTGATTGATGGTAGTCTCTTCATTATGGGAGATAGTTTATTATTTAGATGTTTTACTCTGATGGATGGTAGTGTCTTCATTATGGGAGATAGCTCGGTGTTGAGGATTTACTTAGAATGATGGTAGTGTCATCATTATGTGAGATAGTTCGTTGTTGATATGTTTTACTCTGATGGATGGTAGTCACGTCATTATTGGAGATAGTTCGTTGTTGAGATGTTTTACTCCGTTGGATGGTAGTCTCTTTATTATGGGAGTTAGTTTGTCATACAGGTTTTACTCTGATGGATGGTAGTCTCGTTATTATGGGAGATAGTTCATTGTTGATATGTTTTTCTCTAATGGATGGTAGTCTCTTCATTACGGGAAATAATTTGTTGTTTAGGTCTTACTGTGATGGATGGTAGTCTCGTCATTATAGGAGATAAATCGTTGTTGAGACATTTTACTCCGATGGAAGGTAGTCTCTTCATTATGGGAGACAAATCGTTATTGAGGTTTTACTCAGATGGATAAGAGTCTTATCATTATGGGAGACAGTTTGTTGTTGAGATGTTTTACTCTGATGGATGGTAGTCTCCTCATTATGGGAGATAGTTAGTTGTTTAGATTTTTTACACTGATGGATGGTAGTATCTTCATTGTTGGAGATAATTCGTTGTTGAGGTTTTACTCCAATGGATGGTAGTCTCGTCATAATGGGAGATATTTCGTTGTTGAGATATTTTACTTTGATGGGTTGTAGTCTCGCCAGTATGGGAGATAGTTTGTTGCTGAGATGTTTTACTTCGATGGACGATAGTCTCTTCATTATGGGAGATAGTTCATTGGTGAGGTTTTTCTCTGATGGATGGTAGTCTCTTCATTATGGGAGATAGCTAAGTGTTGAGGATTTACTTTGATGGATGGTAGTCTCATCATTATGTGAGATAGTTCGTTGTTGAGATGTTTTACTCTGATGGATGGTAGTCTCTTTATTATGGATGATAGTTCGTTGTTGATATGTTTTACTTTGATGGAAGGTAGTATGTTCATTATAGGAGACCGTTCATTGTAGAGGTTTTACTCCGATGGATGGTAGTCTCGTCATTATGGGAGATACTTCATTATTTAGATGTTTTACTCTGAAGGATGGTAGTGTCTTCATTATGGGAGATAGCTCGGTGTTGAGGATTTATTTAGATGGATGGTAGTGTCATCATTATGTAAGATAGTTCGTTGTTGATATGTTTTACTCTGATGGATGGTAGTCTCGTCATTATTGGAGATAGTTCGTTGTTGAGATGTTTTACTCCGATGGATGGTAGTCTCTTTATTATGGGAGTTAGTTTGTCATAGAGGTTTTACGTTGATGGATGGTAGTCTCGTTATTATGGGAGATAGTTCGTTGTTGATATGTTTTTCTCTAATGGATGGTAGTCTCTTCATTACGGGAAATAATTTGTTGTTTAGGTCTTACTGTGATGGATGGTAGTCTCGTCATTATAGGAGATAAATCGTTGTTGAGACATTTTACTCCGATGGAAGGTAGTCTCTTCATTATGGGAGACAGATCGTTATTGAGGTTTTACTCAGATGGATAAGAGTCTTATCATTATGGGAGACAGTTTGTTGTTGAGATGTTTTACTCTGATGGATGTTAGTCTCCTCATTATGGGAGATAGTTAGTTGTTTAGATTTTTTACACTGATGGATGGTAGTATCTTCATTGTTGGAGATAATTCGTTGTTGAGGTTTTACTCCAATGGATGGTAGTCTCGTCATAATGGGAGATATTTCGTTGTTGAGATATTTTACTTTGATGGGTTGTAGTCTCGCCAGTATGGGAGATAGTTTGTTGCTGAGATGTTTTACTTCGATGGACGATAGTCTCTTCATTATGGGAGATAGTTCGTTGGTGAGGTTTTTCTCTGATGGATGGTAGTCTCTTCATTATGGGAGATAGCTAAGTGTTGAGGATTTACTTTGATGGATGGTAGTCTCATCATTATGTGAGATAGTTCGTTGTGGAGATGTTTTACTCTGATGGATGGTAGTCTCTTTATTATGGATGATAGTTCGTTGTTGATATGTTTTACTTTGATGGAAGGTAGTATGTTCATTATAGGAGACCGTTCATTGTAGAGGTTTTACTCCGATGGATGGTAGTCTCGTCATTATGGGAGATACTTCATTATTTAGATGTTTTACTCTGATGGATGGTAGTGTCTTCATTATGGGAGATAGCTCGGTGTTAAGGATTTATTTAGATGGATGGTAGTGTCATCATTATGTAAGATAGTTCGTTGTTGATATGTTTTACTCTGATGGATGGTAGTCTCGTCATTATTGTAGATAGTTCGTTGTTGAGATGTTTTACTCCGATGGATGGTAGTCTCTTTATTATGGGAGTTAGTTTGTCATAGAGGTTTTACGTTGATGGATGGTAGTCTCGTTATTATGGGAGATAGTTCGTTGTTGATATGTTTTTCTCTAATGGATGGTAGTCTCTTCATTACGGGAAATAATTTGTTGTTTAGGTCTTACTGTGATGGATGGTAGTCTCGTCATTATAGGAGATAAATCGTTGTTGAGACATTTTACTCCGATGGAAGGTAGTCTCTTCATTATGGGAGACAGATCGTTATTGAGGTTTTACTCAGATGGATAAGAGTCTTATCATTATTGGAGACAGTTTGTTGTTGAGACGATTTACTCTGATGGATGGTAGTCTCCTCATTATGGAAGATAGTTAGTTGTTTATATTTTTTACACTGATGGATGGTAGTATCTTCATTGTTGGAGATAATTCGTTGTGGAGGTTTTACTCCAATGGTTGGTAGTCTCGTCATAATGGGAGATATTTCGTTGTTGAGATATTTTACTTTGATGGGTTGTAGTCTCGCCAGTATGGGAGATAGTTTGTTGCTGGGATGTTTTACTTCGATGGACGATAGTCTCTTCATTATGGGAGATAGTTCGTTGGTGAGGTTTTTCTCTGATGGATGGTAGTCTCTTCATTATGGGAGATAGCTAAGTGTTGAGGATTTACTTTGATGGATGGTAGTCTCATCATTATGTGAGATAGTTCGTTGTTGAGATGTTTTACTCTGATGGATGGTAGTCTCTTTATTATGGATGATAGTTCGTTGTTGATATGTTTTACTTTGATGAAAGGTAGTATGTTCAGTATAGGAGACCGTTCATTGTAGAGGTTTTACTCCGATGGATGGTAGTCTCGTCATTATGGGAGATACTTCATTATTTAGATGTTTTACTCTGATGGATGGTAGTGTCTTCATTATGGGAGATAACTCTGTGTTGAGGATTTATTTAGATGGATGGTAGTGTCATCATTATGTAAGATAGTTCGTTGTTGATATGTTTTACTCTAATGGATGGTAGTCTCGTCATTATTGGAGATAGTTCGTTGTTGAGATGTTTTACTCCGATGGATGGTAGTCTCTTTATTATGGAAGTTAGTTTGTCATAGAGGTTTTACGTTGATGGATGGTAGTCTCGTTATTATGGGAGATAGTTCGTTGTTGATATGTTTTTCTCTAATGGATGGTAGTCTTCTTACTGTGATGGATGGTAGTCTCGTCATTATAGGAGATAAATCGTTGTTGAGACATTTTACTCCGATGGATGGTAGTCTCTTCATTATGGGAGATAGCTCGGTGTTGAGGACTTACTTTGATGGATGGTAGTCTCATCATTATGTGAGATAGTTCATTGTTGAGATGTTTTACTCTGATGGATGGTATTCTCTTCATTATGGAAGATAGTTCTTTGTTGATATGTTTGACTTTGATGGAAGGTAGTCTCTTTTTTATAGAAGACCGTTCATTATAGAGGTTTTTCTCTGATGGATGGTAGTCTCGTCATTATGGGAGATAGTTCATTATTTAGACGTTTTACTCTGATGGATGTTAGTTACTTCATTATGGGAGATAGCTCGGTGTTGAGGATTTACTTAGATGGATGGTAGTGTCATCATTATCAGAGATAGTTCATTGTTGATATGTTTTTCTCTAATAGATGGTAGTCTCTTCATTACGGGAAACAATTTGTTGTTGAGGCTTTACTGTGATTGACGGTAGTCTCGTCATTATAAGAGATAAATCGTTGTTGAGACGTTTTAATCCGATGGAAGGTAGTCTCTTCATTATGGGTGACATATCTTTATTGAGGTTTTACTCAGATGGATAAGAGTGTTATCATTATGGGAGACATTTTATTGTTGAGATGTTTTACTCTGATGGATGGTAGTCTCGTCATTATGGGAGATAGTTAGTTGTTTAGATTTTTTACACTGATGGATGGTAGTATCTTCATTTTTGGAGATAATTCGTTGTTGAGGTTTTACTCCAATGGATGGTAGTCTCGTCATAATGGGAGATATTTCGTTGTTGAGATATTTTACTTTGATGGATGGTAGTCTCGCCAGTATAGGAGATAGTTTGTTGCTGAGATGTTTTACTTTAATGGATGATAGTCTCTTCATTATGGAAGATAGTTTGTTGGTGAGGTTTTGCTCCGATGGATGGTAGTCTCTTCATTATGGGAGATAGTTCAGTGTTAAGGATTTACTTTGATGGATGGTAGTCTCATCATTATGTGAGATAGTTCGTTGTTAAGATGTTTTACTCTGATGGATGGTAGTCTCTTCATTATGGAAGATAGTTCGTTGTTGATATGTTTTACTCTGATGGAAAGTAGTCTCTTCATTATAGGAGACCGTTCATTCTAGAGGTTTTACTCTGATGGATGGTAGTCTCGTCATTATGGGAGATAGTTCATTATTTAGATGTTTTACTCTGATGGAAGGTAGTCTCTTCATTATGGGAGATAGCTCGGTGTTGAGGATTTACTTTGATGGATTGTAATCTCATCATATGTGAGATTGTTCGTTGTTGAGATGTTTTACTCTGATGGATCGTAGTCTCGTCATTATGGGAGATAGTTTGTTGTTGAGATGTTTTATTCTGATGGATTGTAGTCTCTTTATTATGGGATTTATTTTGTTATAGAGGTTTTACTCTGATGGATGGTAGTCTTGTTATTATGGGAGATAGTTCGTTCTTGAGATGTTTTTCTCTAGTTTATGGTAGTCTCTTCATTATGGGAAATAGTTTGTTGTTGAGGTTTTACTGCGATGGATGGTAGTCTCGTCATTATAGGAGATAAATCGTTGTTGAGACATTTTACTCTGACGGAAGTTAGTCTCTTCATTACGGGAGACAGATCGTTATTGAGGTTTTACTCAGGTGGATAAGAGTCTTATCATTATGTGAGATAGTTAGTTGTTTAGTTTTTTTACACTGATGGATGGTAGTATATTCATTGTTGAAGATAATTCGTTGTTGAGGTTTTACTCCAGTGGATGGTAGTCTCGTCATAATGGGAGATATTTCGTTGTTGAGATATTTTACTTTGATGGTTGGTAGTATCGCCAGTATGGGAGATAGTTTGTTGCTGAGATGTTATACTTCGACGGATGATAGTCTCTTCATTATGGGAGATTGTTCGTTGGTGAGGTTTTTCTTTGATGGATGGTAGTCTCTTCATTATGGGAGATAGCTCAGTGTGGAGGATTTACTTTGATGGATGGTGGTCTCATCATTATGTGAGATAGTTCGTTGTTGAGATGTTTTACTCTGATGGATGGTAGTCTCTTCATTATGGAAGATAGTTCGTTGTTGATATGTTTTACTTTGAAGGAAGGTAGTCTGTTCATTATAGGAGACCGTTCATTGTAGAGGTTTTACTCCAATGCATCGTAGTCACGTCATTATGGGAGATACTTCATTATTTAGATGTTTTACTTTGATGGATGGTAGTGTCTTCATTATGGGAGATAGCTCGGTGTTGAGGATTTATTTAGATGGATGGTAGTGTCATCATTATGTGAGATAGTTCGTTGTTGATATGTTTTACTCTGATGGATGGTAGTCTCGTCATTATTGGAGATAGTTCGTTATTGAGATGTTTTACTCCGATGGATGGTAGTCTCTTTATTATGGGAGTTAGTTTGTCATAGAGGTTTTACTCTGATGGATGGTAGTCTCGTTATTATGGGAGATAGTTCGTTGTTGATATGTTTTTCTCTAATGGATTGTAGTCTCTTCATTACGGGAAATAATTTGTTGTTTAGGTCTTACTGTGATGGATGGTAGTCTCGTCATTATAGGAGATAAATCGTTGTTGAGACATTTTACTCCGATGGAAGGTAGTCTCTTCATTATGGGAGACAAATCGTTATTGAGGTTTTACTCAGATGGATAAGAGTCTTATCATTATTGGAGACAGTTTGTTGTTGAGATGTTTTACTCTGATGGATGGTAGTCTCGTCATTATGGGAGATAGTTAGTTGTTTAGATTTTTTACACTGATGGATGGTAGTATATTCATTGTTGAAGATAATTCATTGTTGAGGTTTTACACCAATGGATGGTAGTCTCGTAATAATGGGAGATAGTTTGTTGTTGAGATATTTTACTTTGATGGATGGTAGTCTCGCCAGTCTGGGAGATAGTGTGTTGCTGAGATTTTTTACTTTGATGGATGATAGTCTCTTCATTATGGGAGATATTTCTTTTGTGAGGTTTTGCTCCGATGGATGGTAGTCTCTTCATTATGGGAGATAGCTCGGTGTTGAGGATTTACTTTGATGGATGGTAGTCTCATCATTATGTGAGATAGTTCATTGTTGAGATGTTTTACTCTGATGGATGGTAGTCTCTTCATTATGGAAGATAGTTCGTTGTTGATATGTTTTACTCTGATGGAAGGTAGTCTCTTCATTATAGGAGACCGTTCATTATAGAGGTTTTACTCCGATGGATGGTAGTCTCGTCATTATGGGAGATAGTTCATTATTTAGATGTTTTACTCTAATGGATGGTAGTTTCTTCATTATGGGGGATAGCTCGGTGTTGAGGATTTACTTAGATGGATGGTAATGTCATCATTATCGGAGATAGTTCGTTGTTGATATGTTTTTCTCTAATGGATGGTAGTCTCTTCATTACGGGAAACAGTTTGTTGTTGAGGTTTTATTGTGATGGACGGTAGTCTCGTCATTATAAGAGATAAATCGTTGTTGAGACGTTTTACTCCGATGGAAGGTAGTCTCTTCATTACAGGGGACATATCTTTATTGAGGTTTTACTCAGATGGATAAGAGTGTTATCATTATGGGAGACATTTTTTTGTTGAGATGTTTTACTCTGATGGATGGTAGTCTCGTCATTATGGGAGATAATTCGTTGTTTAGATTTTTTACACTGATGGATGGTAGTATCTTCATTTTTGGAGATAATTTGTTGTTGAGGTTTTACTCCAATGGATGGTAGTCTCGTCATAATGGGAGATATTTCGTTGTTGAGATATTTTACTTTGATGGATGGTAGTCTCGCCAGTATAGGAGATAGTTTGTTGCTGAGATGTTTTACTTTAATGGATGATAGTCTCTTCATTATGGGAGATAGTTCGTTGGTGAGGTTTTGCTCCGATGGATGGTAGTCTCTTCATTATGGGAGATAATTCAGTGTTGAGGATTTACTTTGATGGATGGTAGTCTCATCATTATGTGAGATAGTTCGTTGTTGAGATGTTTTACTCTGATGGATGGTAGTCTCTTCATTATGGAAGATAGTTCGTTGTTGATATGTTTTACTCTGAAGGAAAGTAGTCTCATATAGGAGACCGTTTATTGTAGAGGTTTTACTCCGATGGATGGTAGTCTCGTCATTATGGGAGATAGTTCATTATTTAGATGTTTTACTCTGATGGAAGGTAGTCTCTTCATTATGGGAGATAGCTCGGTGTTGAGGATTTACTTAGATGGATGGTAATCTCATCATATGTGTGATTGTTCATTGGTGAGATGTTTTACTCAGATGGATGGTAGTCTCGTCATTATGGGAGATAGTTCGTTGTTGAGATGTTTTACTCTGATGGATGGTAGTCTCTTTATTATGGGAGTTAGTTTGTTATAGAGGTTTTACTCTGATGGATGGTAGTCTTGTTATTATGCGAGATAGTTAATTGTTGAGATGTTTTTCTCTAATTGATGGTAGTCTCTTCATTACGGGAAATAGTTTGTTGTTGAGGTTTTACTGCGATGGATGGTAGTCTCGTCATTATAGGGGATAAATCGTTGTTGAGACATTTTACTCCGATGGAAGTTAGTCTCTTCATTACGGGAGACAGATCGTTATTGAGGTTTTATTGAGATGGATAAGAGTCTTATCATTATGGGAGACAGTTTGTTGTTGATATGTTTTACTCTGATGGATGGTAGTGTCGTCATTATGGGAGATAGTTAGTTGTTTAGATTTTTTACACTGATGGATGGTAGTATATTCATTGTTGGAGATAATTCGTTGTTGAGGTTTTACTCCAATGGATGGTAGTCTCGTCATAATGGGAGATATTTCGTTGTTGAGATATTTTACTTTGATGGATGGTAGTCTCGCCAGTATGGGAGATAGTTTGTTGCTGTCATATTTTTTTAGTTCGTTGGTGAGGTTTTTCTCTGATGGATGGTAGTCTCTTCATTATGGGAGATAACTCAGTGTTGAGGATTCACTTTGATGGATGGTAGTCTCATCATTATGTGAGGTAGTTCGTTGTTGAGATGTTTTACTCTGATGGATGGTAGTCTCTTCATTATGGAAGATAGTTCGTTGTTGATATGTTTTACTTTGATGGAAGGTAGTCTGTTCATTATAGGAGACCGTTCATTGTAGAGGTTTTACTCCGATGGATGGTAGTCTCGTCATTAAGGGAGATACTTCATTATTTAGATGTTTTAATCTGATGGATGGTAGTGTCTTCATTATGGGAGATAGATCGGTTTTGAGGATTTATTTAGATGGATGGTAGTGTCATCATTATGTGATATAGTTCGTTGTTGATATGTTTTACTCTGATGGATGGTAGTCTCATCATTATTGGAGATAGTTCGTTGTTGAAATGTTTTACTCCGATGGATGGTAGTCTCTTTATTATGGGAGTTAGTTTGTCATAGAGGTTTTACTCTGATGTATGGTAGTCTCGTTATTATGGGAGATAGTTCGTTGTTGATATGATTTTCTCTAATGGATGGTAGTCTCTTCATTACGGGAAATAATTTGTTGTTTAGGTATTACTGTGATGGTTGGTAGTCTCTTCATTATAGGAGATAAATCGTTGTTGAGACATTTTACTCCGATGGAAGGTAGTCTCTTCATTATGAGAGACAGATCATTATTGAGGTTTTACTCAGATGGATAAGAGTCTTATCATTATGGGAGACAGTTTGTTGTTGAGATGTTTTACTCTGATGGATGGTAGTCTCGTCATTATGGGAGATAGTTAGTTGTTTATATTTTTTACACTAATGGATGGTAGTATATTCATTGTTGGAGATAATTCATTGTTGAGGTTTTACACCAACGGATGGTAGTCTCGTCATAATGGGAGATAGTTCGTTGTTGAGATATTTTACTTTGATGGATGGTAGTCTCGCCAGTCTGGGAGATAGTGTGTTGCTGAGATTTTATACTTTGATGAATGATAGTCTCTTCATTATGGGAGATAGCTCGGTGTTGAGGATTTACTTTGAAGGATGGTAGTCTCATCATTATGTGAGATAGTTCATTGTTGAGATGTTTTACTTTGATGGATGGTAGTCTCTTCATTATGGAAGATAGTTCGTTGTTGATATGTTATACTCCGATTGAAGGTAGTCTCTTCATTATAGGAGACCGTTCATTGTAGAGGTTTTACTCCGATGGATGGTAGTCTCGTCATTATGGGAGATAGTTCGTTGTTGAGATATTTTACTCCGATGGATGGTAGTCTCTTTAATATGGGAGTTAGTTTGTTATAGAGGTTTTACTCTGATGGATGGTAGTCTCGTTATTATGGGAGATAGTTCGATGTTGATATGTTTTTCTCTAATGGATGGTAGTCTCTTCATTACGGGAAATAGTTTGTTGTTGAGGTTTTACTGCGATGGGTGGTAGTCTCCTCATTATAGGAGATAAATCGTTGTTGAGACGTTTTACTCCGATTGAAGGTAGTCTCTTCATTAGAGGAGACAAATCTTTATTGAGGTTTTACTCAGATGGATAAGAGTCTTATCATTATGGGAGACATTTTATTGTTGAGATGTTTTACTCTGATGGATGGTAGTCTCGTCATTATGGGAGATAGTTAGTTGTTTAGATTTTTTACACAGATGGATGATAGTATCTTCATTGTGGGAGATAATTTGTTGTTGAGGTTTTACTCCAATGGATGGTAGTCTCGTCATAATGGGAGATATTTCGTTGTTGAGATATTTTACTTTGAGGGATGGTAGTCTCGCCAGTATGGGAGATAGTTTGTTGCTGAGATGTTTTACTTAGATGAACGATAGTCTCTTCATTATAGGAGATAGTTCGTTGGTGAGGTTTTGCTCCGATGGATGGTAGTCTCTTCATTATGGGAGATAGCTCAGTGTTGAGAATTTACTTTGATGGATGGTAGTCTCATCATTATGTGAGATAGTTCGTTGTTGAGATGTTTTACTCTGATGGATGGTAGTCTCTTCATTATGGAAGATAGTTCGTTATTGATATGTTTTACTCTGATGGAAGCTAGTCTCTTCATTATAGGAGATCGTTCATTGTAGAGGTTTTACTCCGATTGATGGTAGTCTCGTCATTAATGGGAGATAGTTCATTATTTAGATGTTTTACTCTGATGGATGGTAGTGTCTTCATTATGGGAGATAGCTCGGTGTTGAGGATTTACTTAGATGGATGGTAGTGTCATCATTATGTGAGATAGTTCGTTGTTGATATGTTTTACTCTGATGGATGGTAGTCTCGTCATTATTGGAGATAGTTCGTTGTTGAGATGTTTTACTCTGATGGATGGTAGTCTCTTTATTATGGGAGTTAGTTTGTCATAGAGGTTTTACTCTGATGGATGGTAGTCTCGTTATTATGGTTGATAGTTCGTTGTTGATATGTTTTTCTCTAATGGATGGTAGTCTCTTCATTACGGGAAATAATTTGTTATTGAGGTCTTACTGCGATGGATGGTAGTCTCGTCATTATAGGAGATAAATCGTTGTTGAGACATTTTACTCCGATGGAAGGTAGTCTCTTCATTATGGGACACAGATCGTTATTGAGGTTTTACTCAGATGGATAAGATTCTTATCATTATGGGAGATAGTTTGTTGTTGAGATGTTTTACTCTGATGAATAGTAGTCTCGTCATTATGGAAGATAGTTAGTTGTTTAGATTTTTTACACTGATGGATGGTAGTATATTCATTGTTGGAGATAATTCATTGTTGAGGTTTTACACCGATGGATGGTAGTCTCGTCATAATGGGAGATAGTTCGTTGTTGAGATATTTTACTTTGATGGATGGTAGTCTCGCCAGTCTGGGAAATAGTGTGTTGCTGAGATTTTTTACTTTGATGGATGATAGTCTCTTCATTTTGGGAGATATTTCATTGGCGAGGTTTTGCTTTGATGGATGGTAGTCTCTTCATTATGGGAGACAGCTCGGTGTTGAGGATTTACTTTGATGGGTGGTAGTCTCTTCATTATGTGAGATAGTTTGTTGTTGAGATGTTTTACTCTGATGGATGGTAGTCTCTTCATTATGGAAGATAGTTCGTTTTTGATATGTTTTACTCTGAAGGAAGATAGTCTCTTCATTATAGGAGACCGTTCATTATAGAGGTTTTACTCCGATGGATGGTAGTCTCGTCATTATGGGAGATAGTTTACTATTTAGATGTTTTACTCTGATGGATGGTAGTGTCTTCATTATGGGAGATAGCTCGGTGTTGAAGATTTACTTAGATGGATGGTAGTGTCATCATTATGTGAGATAGTTCGTTGTTGATATGTTTTACTCTGATGGATGGTAGTCTCGTCATTATTGGAGATAGTTCGTTGTTGAGATGTTTTACTCCGATGGATGGTAGTCTCTTTATTATGGGAATTAGTTTGTCATAGAGGTTTTACTCTGATGGATGGTAGTCTCGTTATTATGGGAGGTAGTTCGTTTTTGATATTTTTTTCTCTAATGGATGGTAGTCTCTTCATTACAGGAAATAATTTGTTGTTGAGGTCTTACTGCGATGGATGGTAGTCTCTTCATTATAGGAGATAAATCGTTGTTGAGACATTTTACTCCGATGGAAGGTAGTCTCTTCATTATGGGACACAGATCGTTATTGAGGTTTTACTCAGATGGATAAGATTCTTATCATTATGGGAGATAGTTTGTTGTTGAGATGTTTTACTCTGATGAATAGTAGTCTCGTCATTATGGAAGATAGTTAGTTGTTTAGATTTTTTACACTGATGGATGGTAGTATATTCATTGTTGGAGATAATTCATTGTTGAGGTTTTACACCGATGGATGGTAGTCTCGTCATAATGGGAGATAGTTCGTTGTTGAGATATTTTACTTTGATGGATGGTAGTCTCGCCAGTCTGGGAGATATTGTGTTGCTGAGATTTTTTACTTTGATGGATGATAGTCTCTTCATTTTGGGAGATATTTCATTGGCGAGGTTTTGCTTTGATGGATGGTAGTCTCTTCATTATGGGAGATAGCTCGGTGTTGAGGATTTACTTTGATGGGTGGTAGTCTCTTCATTATGTGAGATAGTTTGTTGTTGAGATGTTTTACTCTGATGGATGGTAGTCTCTTCATTATGGAAGATAGTTCGTTTTTGATATGTTTTACTCTGAAGGAAAATTGTCTCTTCATTATAGGAGACCGTTCATTATAGAGGTTTTACTCCGATGGATGGTAGTCTCGTCATTATGGGAGATAGTTTATTATTTAGATGTTTTACTCTGATGGATGGTAGTGTCTACATTATGGGAGATAGCTCGGTGTTGAAGATTTACTTAGATGGATGGTAGTGTCATCATTATGTGAGATAGTTCGTTGTTGATATGTTTTACTCTGATGGATGGTAGTCTCGTCATTATTGGAGATAGTTCGTTGTTGAGATGTTTTACTCCGATGGATGGTAGTCTCTTTATTATGGGAGTTAGTTTGTCATAGAGGTTTTACTCTGATGGATGGTAGTCTCGTTATTATGGGAGATAGTTCGTTTTTGATATTTTTTTCTCTAATGGATGGTAGTCTCTACATTACGGGAAACAATTTGTTGTTGAGGTTTTACTGTGATGGATGGTAGTCTCGTCATTATAGGAGATAAATCGTTGTTGAGACATTTTACTCCGATGGAAGGTAGTCTCTTCAATATGGGAGACAGATCGTTATTGAGGTTTTACACAGATGGATAAGATTCTAATTATTATGGGAGACAATTTATTGTTGAGATGTTTTACACTGATGGATGGTAGTCTCGCCATTATGGGAGATAGTTAGTTGTTTAGATTTTTTACACTGATGGATGGTAGTATATTCATTGTTGGAAATAATTCATTGTTGAAGTTTTACACCAATGGATGGTAGTCTCATCATAATGGGAGATAGTTCGTTGTTGAGATATTTTACTTTGATGGATGGTAGTCTCGCCAGTCTGGGAGATAGTGTGTTGCTGAGATTTTTTATTTGGATGGATGATAGTCTCTTCATTATGGGAGATATTTCGTTGACGAGGTTTTGCTCCGATGGATGGTAGTGTCTTCATTATGGGAGATAGCTCGGTGTTGAAGATTTACTTAGATGGATGGTAGTGTCATCATTATGTGAGATAGTTCGTTGTTGATATGTTTTACCCTGATGGATGGTAGTCTCGTCATTATTGGAGATAGTTCGTTGTTGAGATGTTTTACTCCGATGGATGGTAGTCTCTTTATTATGGGAGTTAGTTTGTCATAGAGGTTTTACTCTGATGGATGGTAGTCTCGTTATTATGGGAGATAGTTCGTTTTTGATATTTTTTTCTCTAATGGATGGTAGTCTCTACATTACGGGAAATAATTTGTTGTTGAGGTTTTACTGTGATGGATGGTAGTCTCGTCATTATAGGAGATAAATCGTTGTTGAGACATTTTACTCCGATGGAAGGTAGTCTCTTCAATATGGGAGACAGATCGTTATTGAGGTTTTACTCAGATGGATAAGATTCTAATTATTATGGGAGACAATTTATTGTTGAGATGTTTTACACTGATGGATGGTAGTCTCGCCATTATGGGAGATAGTTAGTTGTTTAGATTTTTTACACTGATGGATGGTAGTATATTCATTGTTGGAAATAATTCATTGTTGAAGTTTTACACCAATGGATGGTAGTCTCGTCATAATGGGAGATAGTTCGTTGTTGAGATATTTTACTTTGATGGATGGTAGTCTCGCCAGTCTGGGAGATAGTGTGTTGCTGAGATTTTTTATTTGGATGGATGATAGTCTCTTCATTATGGGAGATATTTCGTTGACGAGGTTTTTCTCCGATGGATGGTAGTCTCTTCATTATGGGAGATAGCTCGGTGTTGAGGATTTACTTTGATGCATGGTAGTCTCATCATTATGTGAGATAGTTCATTGTTGAGATGTTTTATTCTGATGGATGGTAGTCTCTTCATTATGGAAGATAGTTCGTTGTTGATATGTTTTACTCTGATGGAAGGTAGTCTCTTCATTATAGGAGACCGTTCATTATAGAGGTTTTACTCCGATGGATGGTAGTCTCGTCATTATGGGAGATAGTTCATTATTTAGATGTTTTACTCTGATGGATGGTAGTGTCTTCATTATGGGAGATAGCTCGGTTTTGAGGATTTACTTAGATGGATGGTAGTGTCATCATTATGTGAGATAGTTCGTTGTTGATATGTTTTACTCTGATGGATGGTAGTCTCTTCATTATTGGAAATAGTTTGTTGTTGAGATGTTTTACTCCGATGGATGGTAGTCTCCTTATTATGGGAGTAAGTTTGTCATAGAGGTTTTACTCTGATGGATGGTAGTCTCGTTATTATGGGAGATAGTTCATTTTTGATATGTTTTTCTCTAATGGATGGTAGTCTCTTCATTACGGGAAATAATTTGTTATTGAGGTTTTACTGTGATGGATGGTAGTCTCGTCATTATAGGAGATAAATCGTTGTTGAGACATTTTACTCCGATGGAAGGTAGTCTCTTCATTATGGGAGACAGATCGTTATTGAGGTTTTACTCAGATGGATAAGATTCTTATCATTATGGGAGACAGTTTGTTGTTGAGATGTTTTACTCTGATGGATGGTAGTCTCGTCATTATGGGAGATAGTTAGTTGTTATGATTTTTTACACTGATGAATGGTAGTATATTCATTGTTGGAGATAATTCATTGTTGAGGTTTTACACCGATGGATGGTAGTCTCGTCATAATGGGAGATAGTTCGTTGTTGAGATATTTTACTTTGATGGATGGTAGTCTCGCCAGTCTGGGAGATAGTGTGTTGCTGAGATATTTTACTTTGATGGATGATAGTATCTTCATTATGGGAGATATTTCGTTGTAGAGGTTTTGCTCCGATGGATGGTAGTCTCTTCATTATGGGAGATAGCCCGGTATTGAGGATTTACTTTGATGGATGGTAGTCTCATCATTATGTGAGATAGTTCATTATTGAGATGTTTTACTTTGATGGATGGTAGTCTCTTCATTATGGAAGATAGTTCGTTGTTGATATGTTTTACTCTGATGGAAGGTAGTCTCTTCATTATAGGAGACCGTTCATTATAGAGGTTTTACTCTGATGGATGGTAGTCTCGTCATTATGGGAGATAGTTCATTATTTAGATGTTTTACTCTGATGGATGGTAGTGTCTTCATTATGGGTGATATCTCGGTGTTGAGGATTTACTTAGATGGATGGTAGTGTCATCATTATGTGAGATAGTTCGTTGTTGATATGTTTTACTCTGATGGATGGTAGTCTCTTCATTATTGGAGATAGTTCGTTGTTGAGATGTTTTACTCCGATGGATGGTAGTCTTTTTATTATGGGAGTAAGTTTGTCATAGAGGTTTTACTCTGATGAATGGTAGTCTCGTTATTATGGGAGATAGTTCATTTTTGATATGTTTTTCTCTAATGGATGGTAGTCTCTTCATTACGAGAAATAATTTGTTGTTGTGGTTTTACTGTGATGGATGGTAGTCTCGTCATTATAGGAGAAAAATCGTTGTTGAGACATTTTACTCCGATGAATGGTAGTCTCTTCATTATGGGAGACAGATCATTATTGAGGTTTTACTCATATGGATAAGATTCTTATCATTATGGGAGACAGTTTGTTGTTAAGATGTTTTACTCTGATGGATGGTAGTCTCGTCATAATGGGAGATAGTTCGTTGTTGAGATATTTTACTTTGATGGATGGTAGTCTCACCAGTCTGGGAGATAGTGTGTTGCTGAGATTTTTTACATTGATGGATGATAGTCTCTTCATTATGGGAGATATTTCATTGGCGAGGTTTTGCTCTGATAGACGGTAGTCTCTTCATTATGGGAGATAGCTCGGTGTTGAGGATTTACTTTGATGGATGGTAGTGTCATCATTATGTGAGATAGTTCGTTGTTGAAATGTTTTACTCTGATGGTGGTAGTCTCGTCATTATTGGAGATAGTTCGTTAGTGAGATTTTTTACTCTGATGGATGGTAGTCTCGTTATTATGGGAGATAGTTCGTTTTTGATATGTTTTTCTCTAATGGATGGTAGTCTCTTCATTATGGGAAATAATTTGTTTTTGAGGTTTTACTTTGATGGATGGTAGTCTCGTCATTATAGGAGATAAATCGTTGTTGAGACATTTTACTCCGATGGAAGTTAGTATCTTCATTATGGGAGACAGATCGTTATCGAGGTTTTACTCAGATGGATAAGATTCTTATCATTATGGGAGACAATTTGTTGTTGAGATGTTTTACTCTGATGGATGGTAGTCTCGTCATTATAGGAGATAGTTAGTTTTTTAGATTTTTACACTGATGGATGGTAGTATATTCATTGTTAGAGATAATTCATTGTTGGGGTTTTACACCAATGGATGGTAGTCTCGTCATAATGGGAGATAGTTTGTTGTTGAGATATTTTACTTTGATGGATGGTAGTCTCGCCAGTCTGGGAGATACTGTGTTGCTGAGATTTTTTACTTTGATGGATGATAGTCTCTCCTTTATGGGAGATATTTCGTTGGCGAGGTTTTGCTCCGATGGATGGTAGTCTCTTCATTATGGGAGATAGCTCGGTGTTGAGGATTTACTTTGATGGATGGTAGTCTCATCATTATGTGACATAGTTCATTGTTAAGATGTTTTACTCTAATGGATGGTAGTCTCTTCATTATGGAAGATAGTTCGTTGTTGATCTGTTTTACTCTGATGGAAGGTAATCTCTTCATTATAGGAGACCGTTGATTATAGAGGTTTTACTCCGATGGATGGCAGTCTCGTCATTATGGGAGATAGTTCATTATTTAGATGTTTTACTCTGATGGATGGTAGTGTCTCCATTATGGGAGATAGCTCGGTGTTGAGGATTTACTTAGATGGATGGTAGTGTCATCATTATCGGAGATAGTTCGTTGTTGATATGTTTTTCTCTAATGGATGGTAGTCTCTTCATTACGGGAAATAGTTTATTGTTGAGGTTTTACTGCGATGGATGGTAGTCTCGTCATTATATGAGATAAATCGTTGTTGAGACGTTTTACTCCGATGGAAGGTAGTCTCTTCATTACGGTAGACAAATCTTTATTGAGGTTTTACTCAGATGGATAAGAGTGTTATCATTATGGGAGACATTTTATTGTTGAGATGTTTTACTCTGATGGATGGTAGTCTCGTCATTATGGGAGATAGTTAGTTGTTTAGATTTTTTACACTGATGGATGGTTTTATCTTCATTTTTGGAGATAATTTGTTATTGAGTTTTTACTCCAATCGATGGTAGTCTCGTCATAATGGGAGATATTTTGTTGTTGAGATATTTTACTTTGATGGATGGTAGTCTCGCCAATATAGGAGATAGTTTGTTGCTAAGATGTTTTACCTCAATGGATGATAGTCTCTTCAATATGGGAGATAGTTCCTTCGTGAGGTTTTGGTCTGATGGATGGTAGTCTCATCATTATGTGAGATAGTTCAGTGTTGATGATTTACTTTGATGGATGGTAGTCTCATCATTATGTGAGATAGTTCGTTATTGAGATGTTTTACTCTGATGGATGGTAGTCTCTTCATTATGGAAGATAGTTCGTTGTTGATATGTTTTACTCTGATGGAAGGTAGTCTCTTCATTATAGGAGACCGTTCATTGTAGAGGTTTTACTCCGATGGATGGTAGTCTCGTCATTATAGGAGATAGTTCATTATTTAGATGTTTTACTCTAATGGAAGGTAGTCTCTTCATTATGGGAGATAGCTCGGTGTTGAGGATTTAATTAGATGGATGGTAATCTCATCATATGTGAGATTGTTCGTTGTTGAGATGTTTTACTCTTATGGATGATAGTCTCGTCATTATGGGAGATAGTTCGTTGTTGAGATGTTTTACTCTGATGGATGGTAGTCTTTTTATTATGGGAGTTACTTTGTTATAGAGATTTTTCTCTAATGGACGGTAGTCTCTTCATTACGGGAAATAGTTTGTTGTTGAGGTTTTACTGCGATGGATGGTAGTCTCATCATTATAGGAGATAAATCGTTGTTGAGACGTTTTACTCCGATGGAAGGTAGTGTCTTCATTACGGGAGACAAATCGTTATTGAGGTTTTACTCAGATGGATAAGAGTCTTGTCATTATGAGAGACAGTTTGTTGTTGATATGTTTTACTCTAATGGATGGTAGTGTCATCATTATGGGAGATAGTTAGTTGTTTAGATTTTTTACACTGATGGATGGTAGTATATTTATTGTTGGAGATAATTCGTTGTTGAGGTTTTACTCCAATGGATGGTAGTCTCGTCATAATGGGAGATATTTCGTTGTTGAGATATTTTACTTTGATGGATGGTAGTCTCACCAGTATGGGAGATAGTGTGTTGCTGAGATTTTTTATTTGGATGGATGATAGTATCTTCATTATGGGAGATATTTCGTTGACGAGGTTTTGCTCCGATGGATGGTAGTCTCTTCATTATGGGAGATAGCTCGGTGTTGAGGATTTACTTTGATGCATGGTAGTCTCATCATTATGTGAGATAGTTCATTTTTGAGATGTTTTATTCTGATGGATGGTAGTCTCTTCATTATGGAAGTTAGTTCGTTGTTGATATGTTTTACTTTGATGGAAGGTAGTCTCTTCATTATAGGAGACCGTTCATTATAGAGGTTTTACTCCGATGGATGGTAGTCTCGTCATTATGGGAGATAGTTCATTATTTAGATGTTTTACTCTGATGGATGGTAGTCTCTTCATTATGGGAGATAGCTCGGTTTTGAGGATTTACTTAGATGGATGGTAGGGTCATCATTATGTGAGATAGTTCGTTGTTGATATGTTTGACTCTGATGGATGGTAGTCTCTTCATTATTGGAGATAGTTTGTTGTTGAGATGTTTTACTCCGATGGATGGTAGTCTCTTTATTATGGGAGTAAGTTTGTCATAGAGGTTTTACTCTGATGGATGGTAGTCTCGTTATTATGGGAGATAGTTCGTTTTTGATATGTTTTACTCTAATGGATGGTAGTCTCTTCATTACGGGAAATAATTTGTTGTTGTGGTTTTGCTGTGATGGATGGTAGTCTCGTCATTATAGGAGATAAATCGTTGTTGAGACATTTTACTCCGATGGAAGGTAGTCACTTCATTATGGGAGACAGATCGTTATTGAGGTTTTACTCAGATGGATAAGATTCTTATCATTATGGGAGATAGTTAGTTGTTATGATTTTTTACACTGATGAATGGTAGTATATTCATTGTTGGAGATAATTCATTGTTCAGGTTTTACACCAATGGATGGTAGTCTCGTCATAATGGGTGATAGTTCGTTGTTGAGATATTTTACTTTGATGGATGGTAGTCTCGCCAGTCTGGGAGATAGTGTGTTGCTGAGATTTTTTACTTTGATGGATGATAGTCTCTTCATTATGGGAGATATTTCGTTGTAGAGGTTTTGCTCCGATGGACGGTAGTCTCTTCATTATGGGAGATAGCTCGGTGTTGAGGATTTACTTTGATGGATGGTAGTCTCATCATTATGTGAGATAGTTCGTTGTTGAGATGTTTTACTCTGATGGATTGTAGTCTCTTCATTATGGAAGATAGTTCATTTTTTATATGTTTTACTCTGATGGAAGGTAGTCTCTTCATTATAGGAGACCGTTCATTATAGAGATTTTACTCTGATGGATGGTAGTCTCGTCATTATGGGAGATAGTTCATTATTTAGATGTTTTACTCTGATGGATGGTAGTGTCTTCATTATGGGAGATAGCTCGGTGTTGAGGATTTACTTAGATGGATGGTAGTGTCATCATTATGTGAGATAGTTCGTTGTTGATATGTTTTACTCTGATGGATGGTAGTCTCTTCATTATTGGAGATAGTTCGTTGTTGAGATGTTTTACTCCGATGGATGGTAGTCTTTTTATTATGGGAGTAAGTTTGTCATAGAGGTTTTACTCTGATGAATGGTAGTCTCGTTATTATGGGAGATATTTCATTTTTGATATGTTTTTCTCTAATGGATGGTAGTCTCTTCATTACGAGAAATAATTTGTTGTTGAGGTTTTACTGTGATGGATGGTAGTCTCTTCATTACGAGAAATAATTTGTTGTTGAGGTTTTACTGTGATGGATGGTAGTCTCGTCATTATAGGAGAAAAATCGTTGTTGAGACATTTTACTCCGATGGAAGGTAGTCTCTTCATTATGGGAGACAGATCGTTATTGAGGTTTTACTCATATGGATAAGATTCTTATCATTATGGGAGACAATTTGTTGTTGAGATGTTTTACTCTGATGGATGGTAGTCTCGTCATTATGGGAGATAGTTAGTTGTTTAGATTTTTTACACTGATGGATGGTAGTATATTCATTGTTGGAGATAATTCATTGTTGAGGTTTTACACCAATGGATGGTAGTCTCGTCATAATGGGAGATAGTTCGTTGTTGAGATATTTTACTTTGACGGATGGTAGTCTCGCCAGTCTGGGAGATAGTGTGTTGCTGAGATTTTTTACTTTGATGGATGATAGTCTCTTCATTATGGGAGATATTTCATTGGAGAGGTTTTGCTCTGATGGACGGTAGTCTCTTCATTATGGGAGATAGCTCGGTGTTGAGGATTTACTTTGATGGATGGTAGTCTCATCATTATGTGAGATAGTTCATTGTTGAAATGTTTTACTCTGATGGATGGTAGTCTCTTCATTATGGAAGATAGTTCATTTTTTATATGTTTTACTCTGATGGAAGATAGTCTCTTCATTATAGGAGACCGTTCATTATAGAGGTTTTACTCCGATGGATGATAGTCTCGTCATTATGGGAGATAGTTCATTATTTAGATGTTTTACTCTGATGGATGGTAGTGTCTTCATTATGGGAGATAGCTCGGTGTTGAGGATTTACTTAGATGGATGGTAGTGTTATCATTATGTGAGATAGTTCATTGTTGATATGTTTTACTCTGATGGTGGTAGTCTCGTCATTATTGGAGATAGTTCGTTGTTGAGATTTTTTACTTTGATGGATGGTAGTCTCTTTATTATGGGAGTTAGTTTGTCATAGAGCTTTTACTCTAATGGATGGTAGTCTCGTTATTATGGGAGATAGTTCGTTTTTGATATGTTTTTCTCTAATGGATGGTAGTCTCTTCATTATGGGAAATAATTTGTTTTTGAGGTTTTACTTTGATGGATGGTAGTCTAGTCATTATAGGAGATAAATCGTTGTTGAGACATTTTACTCCGATGGTAGGTTGTATCTTCATTATGGGAGACAGATCGTTATCGAGGTTTTACTCAGATGGATAAGATTCTTATCATTATGGGAGACAATTTATTGTTGAGATGTTTTACTCTGATGGATGGTAGTCTCTTCATTATAGGAGATAGTTAGTTGTTTAGATTTTTTACACTGATGGATGGTAGTATATTCATTGTTGGAGATAATTCATTGTTGAGGTTTTACTCCAATGGGTGGTAGTCTAATCATAATGGGAGATATTTCGTTGTTGAGATATTTTACTTTGATGGATGGTAGTCTCGCCAGTATGGGAGATAGTTTGTTGTTGAGATGTTATACTTTAATGGATGATAGTCTCTTCATTATGGGAGATATTTTGTTGGTGAGGTTTTGTTCTGATGGATGGTAGTCTCTTCATTATGAGAGATAGCTCAGTGTTGAGGAATTACTTTGATGGATGGATGGTAGTCTCATCATTATGTGTGATAGTTCGTTGTTGAGATGTTTTACTCTGATGGATGGTAGTCTCTTCATTATAAAAGATAGTTCGTTATTGATATGTTTTACTCTGATGGAAGATAGTCTCTTCATTATAGGAGACCGTTCATTGTAGAGGTTTTACTCCGATGGATGGTAGTCTCGTGATTATGGGAGGTAGTTCGTTATTTAGATGTTTTACTCTGATGGATGGTAGTCTCTTGATTATGAGAGATAGCTAGGTGTTGAGGATTTACTTTGATGGATGGTAGTCTCATCATTATGTGAGATAGTTCGTTGTTGAGATGTTTTACTCTAATGTATGGTAGTCTCTTCATTATGGAATATAGTTCGTTGTTGATATGTTTTACTCTGATGGAAGGTAGTCTCTTCATTATAGGAGACCGTTCATTATAGTGGTTTTACTCCGATGGATGGTAGTCTCGTCATTATGGGAGATAGTGCATTATTTAGATATTTTACTCTGATGGAAGGTAGTCTCGTCATAATGGGAGATAGTTCGTTGTTGAGATATTTTACTTTGATGGATGGTAGTCTCGCCAGTCTGGGAGATAGTGTGATGTTGAGATTTTTTACTTTGATGGATGACAGTCTCTTCATTATGGGAGATATTTTGTTGGCGAGGTTTTGCTCCGATGGATGGTAGTCTCTTCATTATGGGAGATAGCTCAGTGTTGAGGATTTACTTTGATGGATGTTAGTCTCATCATTATGTGAGATAGTTCATTGTTGAGATGTTTGACTCTGATGGATGGTAGTCTCTTCATTATGGAAGATAGTTCGTTGTTGATATGCTTTACTCTGATGGAAGGTAGTCTCTTCATTATAGGAGACCGTTCATTATAGAGGTTTTACTCCGATGGATGGTAGTCTCGTCATTATGGGAGATAGTTCATTATTTAGATGTTTTACTCTGATGGATGGTAGTGTCTTCATTATGGGAGATAGCTCGGTGTTGAGGATTTACTTAGATGGATGGTAGTGGCATCATTATCGGAGATAGTTCTATGTTGATATGTTTTTCTCTAATGGATGGTAGTCTCTTCATTACGGGAAATAGTTTGTTGTTGAGGTTTTACTGCGATGGATGGTAGTCTCATCATTATAGGAAATAAATCGTTGTTGAGACATTTTACTGCGATGGAAGGTAGTCTCTTCATTACGGGAGACAGATCTTTATTGAAGTTTTACTCAGATGGATAAGAGTGTTATCATTATGGGACACATTTTATTGTTGAGATGTTTTACTCTGAAGGATGGTAGTCTCGTCATTATGGGAGATAGTTAGTTGTTTAGATTTTTTACACTGATGGATGGTAGTATCTTCATTTTTGGAGATAATTCGTTGTTGAGGTTTTACTCCAATGGATGGTAGTCTCGTCATAATGGGAGATATTTCGTTGTTGAGATATTTTACTTTGATGGATGGTAGTCTCGCCAGTATAGGAGATAGTTTGTTGCTGAGATGTTTTACTTCAACGGATGATAGTCTCTTCATTATGGGAGATAGTTCGTTGGTGAGGTTTTGCTCCGAAGGATGGTAGTCTATTCATTATGGGAGATAGTTCAGTGTTGAGGATTTACTTTGATGGATGGTAGTCTCATTATTATGTGAGATAGTTCGTTGTTGAGATGTTTTACTCTGATGGATGGTAGTCTCTTCATTATGGAAGATAGTTCGTTGTTGATATGTTTTACTCTGATGGAAGGTAGTCTCTTCATTATAGGAGATCGTTCATTGTAGAGGTTTTACTCCGATGGATGGTAGTCTTGTCATTATGGGAGATAGTTCATTATTTAGATGTTTTACTCTGATGGAAGATAGTCTTCTCAATATGGGAGATAGCTCAGTGTTGAGGATTTACTTAGATGGATGGTAATCTCATCATATGTGAGATTGTTCGTTGTTGAGATGTTTTACTCTGATGGATGGTAGTCTCGTCATTATGGAAGATAGTTCGTTGTTGAGATGTTTTACTCCGATGGATGGTAGTCTTTTTATTATGGGAGTTAGTTTGTTATAGAGGTTTTACTCTGATAGATGGTAGTCTCGTTATTATGGGAGATAGTTCGTTGTTGAGATGTTTTTCTCTAATGGATGGAAGTCTCTTCATTATGGGAAATAGTTTGTTGTTGAGGTTTTACTGCGATGGATGGTAGTCTCGTCATTATAGGAGATAATTCGTTGTTGAGACGTTTTACTCTGATGGAACGTAGGCTCTTCATTACGGGAGAGAAATCGTTATTGAGGTCTTACTCATATGGATAAGAGTCTTATCATTATGGGAGACAGTTTATTGTTGATATATTTTACTCTGATGGATGGTAGTGTCGTCATTATGGGAGATAGTTAGTTGTTTAGATTTTTTACACTGATGGATGGTAGTATCTTCATTTTTGGAGATAATTCGTTGTTGAGGTTTTACTCCAATGGATGGTAGTCTCGTCATAATGGGAGATATTTCTTTGTTGAGATATTTTACTTTGAAGGATGGTAGTCTCGCCAGTATAGGAGATAGTTTGTTGCTGAGATGTTTTACTTCAACGGATGATAGTCTCTTCATTATGTGAGATAGTTCGTTGGTGAGGTTTTGCTCCGATGGATGGTAGTCTATTCATTATGGGAGATAGTTCACTGTTGAGGATTTACTTTGATGGATGGTAGTCTCATCATTTGTGAGATAGTTCGTTGTTGAGATGTTTTACTCTGATGGATGGTAGTCTCTTCATTATGGAAGATAGTTCGTTGTTGATATGTTTTACTATGACGGAAGGTAGTCTCTTCATTATAGGAGATCGTTCATTGTAGAGGTTTTACTCCGATGGATCGTAGTCTTGTCATTATGGGAGATAGTTCATTATTTAGATGTTTTACTCTGATGGAAAATAGTCTCTTCAATATGGGAGATAGCTCGTTGTTGAGGATTTACTTAGATGGATGGTAATTTCATCATATGTGAGATTGTTCATTGTTGAGATGTTTTACTCTGATGGATGGTAGTCTCGTTATTATGGGAGATAGTTCGTTGTTGAGATGTTTTACTGCGATGTATGGTAGTCTCTTTATTATGGGAGTTAGTTTGTTATAGAGGTTTTACTCTGATAGATGGTAGTCTCGTTATTATGGGAGATAGTTCGTTGTTGAGATGTTTTTCTCTAATGGATGGAAGTCTCTTCATTACGGGAAATAGTTTATTGTTGAGGTTTTACTGCGATGGATGGTAGTCTCGTCATTATAGGAGATAATTCGTTGTTGAGACATTTTACTCCGATGGAAGGTAGGCTCTTCATTACGAGAGACAAATCGTTATTGAGGTCTTACTCATATGGATAAGAGTCTTATCATTATGGGAGACAGTTTATTGTTGATATATTTTACTCTGATGGATGGTAGTGTCGTCATTATAGGAGATAGTTAGTTGTTTAGATTTTTTACACTGATGGATGGTAGTATCTTCATTTTTGGAGATAATTCGTTGTTGAGGTTTTACTCCAATGGATGGTAGTCTCGTCATAATGGGAGATATTTCGTTGTTGAGATATTTTACTTTGATGGATGGTAGTCTCGCCAGTATAGGATATAGTTTGTTGCTGAGATGTTTTACTTCAGCGGATGATAGTCTCTTCATTATGGGAGATAGTTCGTTGGTGAGGTTTTACTCCGATGGATGGTAGTCTATTCATTATGGGAGATAGTTCAGTGTTGAGGATTTACTTCGATGGATGGTAGTCTCATCATTATGTGAGATAGTTCGTTGTTGAGATGTTTTACTCTGATGGATGGTAGTCTCTTCATTATGGAAGATAGTTCGTTGTTGATATGTTTTACTCTGATGGAAGGTAGTCTCTTCATTATAGGAGACCGTTCGTTGTAGAGGTTTTACTCCGATGGATGGTAGTCTCGTCATTATGGGAGATAGTTCATTATTTAGATGTTTTACTCTGATGGAAGATAGTCTCTTCAATATGGGAGATAGCTCGGTGTTGAGCATTTACTTAGATGGATGGTAATCTCATCATATGTGAGATTGTTCGTTGTTGAGATGTTTTACTCTGATGGATGGTAGTCTCGTCATTATGGGAGATAATTCATTGTTGAGATGTTTTACTCCGATGGATGGTAGTCTCTTTATTATGGGAGTTAGTTTGTTATAGAGGTTTTACTCTGATAGATGGTAGTCTCGTTATTATGGGAGATAGTTCGTTGTTGAGATGTTTTTCTCTAATGGATGGTAGTCTCTTCATTACGGGAAATAGTTTGTTGTTGAGGTTTTACTGCGATGGATGGTAGTCTCGTCATTATAGGAGATAATTCGTTGTTGAGACGTTTTACTCCGATGGAAGGTAGGCTCTTCATTACGGGAGACAAATCGTTATTGAGGTCTTACTCATATGGATAAGAGCTTTATCATTATGGGAGACAGTTTATTGTTGATATATTTTACTCTGATGGATGGTAGTGTCGTCATTATGGGAGATAGTTAGTTGTTTAGATTTTTTACACTGATGGATGGTAGTATCTTCATTTTTGGAGATAATTCGTTGTTGAGGTTTTACTCCAATGGATGGTAGTCTCGTCATAATGGCAGATATTTCGTTGTTGAGATATTTTACTTTGATGGATGGTAGTCTCGCCAGTATAGGAGATAGTTTGTTGCTGAGATGTTTTACTTCAACGGATGATAGTCTCTTCATTATGGGAGATAGTTCGTTGGTGAGGTTTTGCTCCGATGGATGGTAGTCAATTCATTATGGGAGATAGTTCAATGTTGAGGATTTACTTCGATGGATGGTAGTCTCATCATTATGTGAGATAGTTCATTGTTGAGATGTTTTACTCTGATGGATGGTAGTCTCTTCATTATGGAAGATAGTTCGTTGTTGATATGTTTTACTCTGATGGAAGGTAGTCTCTTCATTATAGGAGATCGTTCGTTGTAGAGGTTTTACTACGATGGATGGTAGTCTCGTCATTATGGGAGATACTTCATTATTTAGATGTTTTACTCTGATGGAAGATAGTCTCTTAAATATGGGAGATAGCTCGGTGTTGAGGATTTACTTAGATGGATGGTAATCTCATCATATGTGAGATTGTTCGTTGTTGAGATGTTTTACTCTGATGGATGGTAGTCTCGTCATTATGGGAGATAATTCGTTGTTGAGATGTTTTACTCCGATGGATGGTAGTCTCTTTATTATGGGAGTTAGTGTTTTATAGAGGTTTTACTCTGATAGATGGTAGTCTCGATATTATGGGAGATAGTTCGTTGTTGAGATGTTTTTCTCTAATGGATGGTAGTCTCTTCATTACGAGAAATAGTTTGTTGTTGAGGTTTTACTACGATGGATGGTAGTCTCGTCATTATAGGAGATAATTCGTTGTTGAGACGTTTTACTCCGATGGAAGGTAGGCTCTTCATTACGGGAGACAAATCGTTATTGAGGTCTTACTCATATGGATAAGAGCTTTATCATTATGGGAGACAGTTTATTGTTGATATATTTTACTCTGATGGATGGTAGTTTCGTCATTATGGGAGATAGTTAGTTGTTTAGATTTTTTACACTGATGGATGGTAGTATCTTCATTTTTGGAGATAATTCGTTGTTGAGGTTTTACTCCAATGGATGGTAGTCTCGTCATAATGGCAGATATTTCGTTGTTGAGATATTTTACTTTGATGGATGGTAGTCTCGCCAGTATAGGAGATAGTTTGTTGCTGAGATGTTTTACTTCTACGGATGATAGTCTCTTCATTATGGGAGATAGTTCGTTGGTGAGGTTTTGCTCCGATGGATGGTAGTCAATTCATTATGGGAGATAGTTCAATGTTGAGGATTTACTTCGATGGATGGTAGTCTCATCATTATGTGAGATAGTTCATTGTTGAGATGTTTTACTCTGATGGATGGTAGTCTCTTCATTATGGAAGATAGTTCGTTGTTGATATGTTTTACTCTGATGGAAGGTAGTCTCTTCATTATAGGAGATCGTTCGTTGTAGAGGTTTTACTACGATGGATGGTAGTCTCGTCATTATGGGAGATACTTCATTATTTAGATGTTTTACTCTGATGGAAGATAGTCTCTTAAATATGGGAGATAGCTCGGTGTTGAGGATTTACTTAGATGGATGGTAATCTCATCATATGTGAGATTGTTCGTTGTTGAGATGTTTTACTCTGATGGATGGTAGTCTCGTCATTATGGGAGATAATTCGTTGTTGAGATGTTTTACTCCGATGGATGGTAGTCTCTTTATTATGGGAGTTAGTGTTTTATAGAGGTTTTACTCTGATAGATGGTAGTCTCGATATTATGGGAGATAGTTCGTTGTTGAGATGTTTTTCTCTAATGGATGGTAGTCTCTTCATTACGAGAAATAGTTTGTTGTTGAGGTTTTACTACGATGGATGGTAGTCTCGTCATTATAGGAGATAATTCGTTGTTGAGACATTTTACTCCGATGGAAGGTAGGCTCTTCATTACGGGAGACAAATCGTTATTGAGGTCTTACTCATATGGATAAGAGTCTTATCATTATGGGAGACAGTTTATTGTTGATATATTTTACTCTGATGGATGGTAGTTTCGTCATTATGGGAGATAGTTAGTTGTTTAGATTTTTTACACTGATGGATGGTAGTATCTTCATTTTTGGAGATAATTTGTTGTTGAGGTTTTACTCCAATGGATGGTAGTCTCGTCATAATGGGAGATATTTCGTTGTTGAGATATTTTACTTTGATGGATGTTAGTCTCGCCAGTATAGGAGATAGTTTGTTGCTGAGATGTTTTACTTCTACGGATGATAGTCTCTTCATTATGGGAGATAGTTCGTTGGCGAGGTTTTGCTCCGATGGATGGTAGTCTATTCATTATGGGAGATAGTTGAATGTTGAGGATTTACTTCGATGGATGGTAGTCTCATCATTATGTAAGATAGTTCGTTGTTGAGATGTTTTACTCTGATGGATGGTAGTCTCTTCATTATAGGAGACAGTTCGTTGTAGAGGTTTTACTCCGATGGATGGTAGTCTCGTCATTATGGGAGATACTTCATTATTTAGATGTTTTACTCTGATGGAAGATAGTCTCTTCAATATGGGAGATAGCTCGGTGTTGAGGATTTACTTAGATGGATGGTAATCTCATCATATGTGAGATTGTTCGTTGTTGAGATGTTTTACTCTGATGGATGGTAGTCTCGTCATTATGGGAGATAATTCATTGTTGAGATGTTTTACTCCGATGGATGGTAGTCTCTTTATTATGGGAGTTAGTTTGTTATAGAGGTTTTACTCTGATAGATGGTAGTCTCGTTATTATGGGAGATAGTTCGTTGTTGAGATGTTTTTCTCTAATGGATGGTAGTCTCTTCATTACGGGAAATAGTTTGTTGTTGAGGATTTACTGCGATGGATGGTAGTCTCGTCATTATAGGAGATAATTCGTTGTTGAGACGTTTTACTCCGATGGAAGGTAGGCTCTTCATTACGGGAGACAAATCGTTATTGAGGTCTTACTCAGATGGATGAGAGTCTTATCATTATGGGAGACAGTTTGTTGTTGATATATTTTACTCTGATGGATGGTAGTGTCCTCATTATGGGAGATAGTTAGTTGTTTAGATTTTTTACACTGATGGATGGTAGTATATTCATTGTTGGAGATAATCCGTTGTTGAGCTTTTACTCCAATGGATGGTAGTCTCGTCATAATGGGAGATATTTCGTTGTTGAGATATTTTACTTTGATGGATGGTAGTCTCGCCAGTATGGGAGATAGTTTGTTGCTGAGATGTTTGACTTCGATGGATGATACTCTCTTCATTATGGGAGATAGTTCATTTGTGTGGTTTTTCTCCGATGGATGGTAGTCTCTTCATTATGTGAGATAGCTCAGTGTTGAGGATTTACTTTGATGGATGGTAGTCTCATCATTATGTGAGATATTTCATTGTTGAGATGTTTTACTCTGATGGATGGTAGTCTCTTCATTATGGGAAACAGTTCATTGTTGATATGTTTTACTCTGATGGAAGGTAGTCTCTTCATTATAGGAGACCGTTCATTGTAGAGGTTTTACTCCGATGGATGGTAGTCTCGTCATTATGGGAGATACTTCATTATTTAGACGTTTTACTCTGATGGATGGTAGTGTCTTCATTATGGGAGATATCTCGGTGTTGAGGATTTACTTAGCTGGATGGTAGTGTCATCATTATGTGAGATAGTTCGTTGTTGATATGTTTTACTCTGAAGGATGGTAGTCTCGTCATTATGGGAGATAGTTCGTTGTTGAGATGTTTTACTCCGATGGATGGTAGTCTCTTTATTATGGGAGTTAGTTTGTCATAGAGGTTTTACTCTGATGGATGGTAGTCTTGTTATTATGGGAGATAGTTCCTTGTTGATATGTTTTTCTCTAATGGATGGTAGTCTCTTTATTACGGGAAATAATTTGTTGTTGAGGTTTTACTGTGATGGATGGTAGTCTCGTTATTATAGGAGATAAATCTTTGTTGAGACATTTTACTCCGATGGAAGGTAGTCTCTTCATTATGGGAGACAGATCGTTGTTGAGGTTTTACTCAGATGCATAAGAGTCTTATCATTATGGGAGACAGTTTGTTGTTGAGATGTTTTACTTTGATGAATGGTAGTCTCGTCATTATGGTAGATAATTAGTTGTTTAGATTTTTTACATTGATGGATGGTAGCATATTCATTTGTTGGAGATAATCCATTGTTGAGGTTTTACTCCAATGGATGGTAGTCTCGTCATAATGGGAGATATTTCATTGTTGAGATATTTTACTTTGATGGATGGTAGTCTCGCCAGTATGGGAGATAGTTTGTTGCTGAGATGTTATACTTCGATGGATGATAGTCTCTTCATTATGGGAGATAGCTCAGTGTTGAGGATTTACTTTGATGGATGGTAGTCTCATCATTATGTGAGATAGTTCGTTGTTGAGATGTTTTACTCTGATGGATGGTAGTCTCTTCATTATGAAATATAGTTCATTATTGATATGTTTTACTCTAATGGATGATAGTCTCTTCATTATAGGAGACAGTTCATTGTAGAGGTTTTACTCCGATGGATGGTAGTCTCGTAATTATAGGAGATAGTTCGTTATTTAGATGTTTTACTCTGATGGATGGTAGTGTCGTCATTATGGGTGATAGCTCGGTGTTGAGGATTTACTTAGATGGATGATAGTGTCATCATTATGTGAGATAGTTCGTTGTAGATATGTTTTACTTTGATGGATGGTAGTCTCTTTATTATGGGAGACAATTTGTTGTTGAGATGTTTTACTATGATGGATGGTAGTCTCGTCATTATGGGAGATATTTAGTTGTTTAGATTTTTTACATGATGGCTGGTAGTATCTTCATTGTTGGAGATAATTCGTTGTTTAGGTTTTACTCCAATGGATGGTAGTCTCGTCATAATGGGAGATATTTCGTTGTTGAGATATTTTACTTTGATGGATGGTAGTCTCGCCAGTATGGGAGATAGTTTGTTGCTGAGATGTTTTACTTCGATGGATTGTAGTCTCTTCATTATAGGAGATAGTTTGTTGGTGAGGTTTTGCTCCGATGGATGGTAGTCTCTTCATTATGGGAGATAGCTAAGTGTTGAGGATTTACTTTGATGGATGGTAGTCTCATTATTATGTGAGATAGTTCGTTGTTGAGATGTTTTACTCTGATGGATGGTAGTCTCTTCATTATGGAAGATAGTTCGTTGTTGATATGTTTTACTCTGATGGAAGGTAGTCTCTTCATTATAGGAGACCGTTCATTGTAGAGGTTTTACTCCGATGGATGGTAGTCTCGTCATTTTGGGAGATAATTGATTATTTAGATGTTTTACTCTGATGGATGGTAGTGTCTTCATTATGGGAGATAGCTCGGTGTTGAGGATTTACTTAGATGGATGGTAGTGTCATCATTATGTGAGATAGTTCATTGTTGATATGTTTTACTCTGATGGATGGTAGTCTCGCCATTATGGGAGATAGTTCGTTGTTGAGATGTTTTACTCCGATGGATGGTAGTTTCTTTATTATGGAGTTAGTTTGTCATAGAAGTTTTATTCTGATGGATGGTAGTGTCGTTATTATGGGAGATAGTTCGTTGTTGATATGTTTTTCTCTAATGGATGGTAGTCTCTTAATTACGGGAAATAATTTGTTGTTGAGGTTTTACTGTGATGGATGGTAGTCTCGTTATTATAGGAGATAAATCGTTGTTGAGACATTTTACTCCGATGGAAGGTAGTCTCTTCGTTATGGGAGACAGATTGTTATTGAGGTTTTACTCAGATGGATAAGAGTCTTATCGTTATGGGAGACAGTTTGTTGTTGATATGTTTTACTCTGATGGATGGTAGTCTCGTCATTATGGGAGATAGTTAGTTGTTAGATTTTTTACACTGATGGATGGTAGTATATTCATTATTGGAGATAATTCGTTGATTAGGTTTTACTCCAATGGATGGTAGTCTCACCATAATGGGAGATATTTTGTTGTTGAGATATTTTACTTTGATGGATGGTAGTCTCGCCAATATGGGAGATTGTTTGTTGGTGGGGTTTTGCTCCGATGGATGGTAGTCTCTTCATTATGGGAGATATCTCAGTGTTGAGGATTTACTTTTATGGATGGTAGTCTCATCATTATGTGAGATAGTTCATTGTTGAGATGTTTTACTCTGATGGATGGTAGTCTCTTCGTTATGAAAGATAGTTCGTTATTGATATGTTTTACTCTGATGGAAGATAGTCTCTTCATTATAGGAGACCGTTCATTGTAGAGGTTTTACTCCGATGGATGGTAGTCTCATAATTATGGGAGATAGTTTGTTATTTAGATGTTTTACTTTGATGGATGGTAGTCTCTTCATTATGGGAGATAGCTAGGTGTTTAGGATTTACTTTGATGGATGGTAGTCTCAACATTATGTGAGATAGTTCGTTGTTGATATGTTTTACTCTGATGGATGGTAGTCTCTTCATTATGGAAGATAGTTCGTTGTTGATATGTTTTACTCTGATGGAAGGTAGTCTCTTCATTATAGGAGACCGTTCATTGTAGAGGTTTTACTCCGATTGATGGTAATCTCCTCATTATGGGAGATAGTTCATTATTTAGATGTTTTACTCTGATGGAAGGTAGTCTCTTCATTATGGGAGATAGCTCGTTGTTGAAGATTTACTTAGATGGATGGTAATCTCATCATATGTGATATTGTTCGTTGTTGAGATGTTTTACTCTGATGGATGGTAGTCTCGTCATTATGGGAGATAGTTCGTTGTTGAGATGTTTTACTCTGATGTATGGTAGTCTATTTATTATGGGAGTTAGTTTGTTATAGAGGTTTTACTCTGAGGGATGGTAGTCTCGTTATTATGGGAGATAGTTCGTTGTTGATATGTTTTTCTCTAATGGATGGTAGTCTCTTGATTACGGCAAATAGTTTGTTGTGGAGGTTTTACTGCAATGGATGGTAGTCTCGTCATTATATGAGATAAATCGTTGTTGAGACGTTTTACTCCGATGGAAGGTAGTCTCTTCATTATTGGAGACAAATCGTTATTGAGGTTTTACTCAGATGGATAAGAGTCTTATCATTATGGGAGACAGTTTGTTGTTGATATGTTTTACTCTGATGGATGGTAGTCTCGTCATTATGGGAGATAGTTAGTTATTTATATTTTTTACACTGATGAATGGTAGTAAATTCATTATTGGAGATAATTTATTGTTGAGGTTTTACTCCAATGGATGGTAGTCTCATCATAATGGGAGATATTTCGTTATTGAGATGTTTTACTTTGATGGATGTTAGTCTCGCCAGTATGGGAGATAGTTTGTTGCTGAGATGTTATACTTCGATGGATGATAGTCTCTTCATTATGCGAGATAGTTTGTTGGTGAGGTTTTGCTCCGATGGATGGTAGTCTCTTCATTATGGGAGATAGCTCAGTGTTGAGGATTTACTTGATGGATGGTAGTCTCATCATTATGTGAGATAGTTCGTTGTTGAGATGATTTACTCTGATGGATGGTAGTCTCTTCATTATGAAATATAGTTCGTTATTGATATGTTTTACTCTGATGGAAGGTATTCTCTTCATTATAGGAGATCGTTCATTGTAGAGGTTTTACTCCGATGGATGGTAGTCTCGTCGTTATGGGAGATAATTCATTATTTAGATGTTTTACTTTGATGGATGGTAGTGTCTTCATTATGGGAGATAGCTCGGTGTTGAGGATTTACTCAGATGGATGGTAGTGTCATCATTATGTTAGATAGTTCGTTGTTGATATGTTTTACTCTGATGGATGGTAGTCTCGTCATTAATCGTGGGATTTGTACTTATGTATCCAATGATTCGGACTGCAAGTGCACAGTCTTGTCGAGTAGTTTTAAAAGATATCGAACCACAGAGACTGATGAATCGATCTACCGTTTTCTATTGTTACTATGTAAATCTAAAGCTAATGAATATTTGATTTGTGTTGTAGGGAAACTAATCACTAAATTAAGTTGTATTTTAATAATCAATGAGCTAAATTACCAGTAGGCAACAGTCTTACCTCGGGAACTAGCGACCTGTCGGGCGTCTTTATATTTTCAAAACAGTTTTTCAGTAAAACCTATCTAGTTTAAAAACCCTCGTCTGACACTGTCGTTTTGTTGATCTAGGCTATGCAGTTAAGTCCTAACGTATGCTTCCGCCATCCCGCAGGAGTTAAAAACACTTTTTGAAAACTAAACAAAATCTTAATTAACTTTAAAGTGCTTCCGCTGTATTTTAAACCAATGCCTAATTACTACTGTCTAGTTAAAAGATCTCAAACTTCTGCTTTGTTGATCCTAACCTCTATCTGTTTTTTACTTCCGTAACAAAACAATTTAATGATTTGAAAAATAGTAACTTAGGCCATAACAGAAATTTTCTTAGTAAAAATAGTCCCGACTAAGTTACTCGTTCCCTCGGTGGATTTACTTTACTTACCGATATAGGATTTCTAGCCTGACATAATACTAAACCAAATTGCAGAATAATATAAAGGGCAAACACAAATAAACATAATTATATTAATTAATAAGAAATAAGAATTTGTAAGCATAAACCTGGTAATAACTCTGAAGATAGAAGCACTCCTGCACAAATTGTAGGCTTTGCTTCGATCGGAGGATATATTTAACGGTACATAAGAAAATAATGCTGGAAAGAAATAACTGGGAAAAGAAAATAATGCTGAAAAGAAAATAATGCTGAAAATAATATTCTGCTGAAAATAATATCTTCTTAATAAAATCTATGAACTTTCTCGCCAAAAATCCGAACCCTTTTTACTATGGTCTCAGGCTCTATTTATAGTGCTTGCTTGATTTGTTTCTCACGAAAATGTAGGAACGGTTCACTTCCTTTCTTGAGAAATAATAGGCCATTTAATTGTCACGTTCGTTGCTCTTTTGACTGAGTGGGTGAGAGAATGTAGGAACTCGTTGGATTATGCTTTGAACATGTTTATCTCCGTTGGATGAGGAGAAAGTGGAGTTGTAGGTTGTGACGTTCGTCACACGCAAGTGACGATAGTCACTTGGTCTTCATGGAGCGTGACGTTCGTCACGTCCTCTTGACGGTCGTCAGGGCTTGGTTGCATGTGGGCCACGTGCTCACATGTGTAATGGGCTTTTGGGCTCTTTTCTTTTCCTTAGGTTCTTTTACTACTTTTTGCACCCTTTTTTCTTCATTTCTTCAAAAGTGTTCGGCTCAGTGCATATCTGCAAAAATAGAAAAATACCTGCATAATACTTATAAAATAATTTAATTCAGACTAAAGTATGAGAAACATTTGGTGTATATCAAGCCAGAAATATCACATATTTGTGTGTCATCAAACTCCCCCATACTTAAACTTTGCTTGTCTTAAAGCAAATGCTAAGTACGATGTTTTTCTAAACGTGGTTATGACTCAGATCGACTAATACATAGCTGCGTTGTGTTTTTGTCAGAAAATCAGTGGTTTGATTCGTGCTCCATAACTATGTAGGCGACGCTAGACAATCCCATTTTACGTAAACTAGTTACAGGTCCTATCATAGCCTACCTCGAGTATTTGTCTTGTTTTGCCTTTTTCATTCTAGCACAATCACATTAAGCCCTTTATCTTCACACGCACATAGCAGAACAGTCGGTTAGTGGTTATGATCCTTTTAAACTTTTCGAGGTTTCTGGCACATTAATGTGGCAACCTTTAATTCAAATGTTAGATGCGGGGGATCAGACCGTAATCTGCCCTACCGAGTTCAGTACCAGATGCTCCTGAACCATCCATCAAATTAATTTTCATGTTACTTTGTAAGGTCTGCATCCTTTGGATTAGGCGATCGGATGAGTTTTCCAGACCATCGTGAGCGGAGTTTTCCAGGGAACAGTTTCAGACGAGAGTTGAATAGGAGTACGACATCTCCTTCATTGAATTCTTTCCTTGAGATACGTTTGTCATGCCATTTTTTCGTCCTTTCTTTGTGGATCCTTGCATTTTCATATGCATTTAATCTTAGTTCTTCTAATTCATTTATGTCGAGGATCCTTTTCTCTCCTGCCGCTGTGTAGCCTAGGTTTAAAGTTTTAATTGCCCAGTAAGCTTTGTGTTCAATTTCCACTGGCAGGTGGCATGATTTTCCATATATGAGTTTAAAGGGTGTTGTACCTATCGGTGTCTTAAATGCGTCAGGTAACTTAGCTGACCAATCCTTTCTTGAAGTGGCAACAGTTTTTTCCAGTATTTGTTTTATTTCTCGATTTGAGACTTCCACCTGTCCGCTTGTTTGGGGGTGGTATGGTGTTGCGACGCGGTGCCTCACCATATATTTGGTTAGGAGTTTATCAAAGATTCGTGATATGAAGTGGGAGCCACCGTCGCTAATAACTTGTTTGGGTACACCAAGTCTTGGGAATATAATTGTTTTGAAGAGTTTAATCATGACTGTAGTATCATTTATTGGAGAAGCTATTGCTTCAATCCATTTTGAAATGTAATCTACAGCCACAAGTATATATTTGTTTCGGAAGAAGGATGGAAATGGTCCCATGAAGTCGATTCCCCATACATCAAAGACTTCCACTTGTAGGATGCCAGTCTGAGGCATCTCATCGCATCTGGATATATTTCCGGTGCATTGGAATCGGTCGCAATTTAGGATGGCTGTGCGCACATCTTTCCACAAATTTGGCCAGTAGAATCCAGACTACAAAATTTTGGCACATGTCTTTGATGTGTTTGCATGACCTCTGTAAGGGGCATCATGACAATGAGAAATAATGCTTTCTATTTCATTTTCCGGGATGCATCTTCGGAAAATACCATCTGCACTTCTCTTAAATAATAAAGGTTCATCCCAAAAGTAATGTTTCAAATCGTGAAAGAATTTCTTCTTCTGTTGATAAGTCATATCAGGGGGTAGGATTTTGGCAGCTAAGTAATTTGCTATATCCGCATACCATGGTATGGTTTGGATAGAGACCACGGCTTCTTGTATAGAATTATTTATTTGGTCTTGGCTTTCTCGCGAATCGCTGTTAGCAGCTTATGTGTCAAGTCCTAAGAGCATTTGATTTGGATTTGACTCAGGAAGTTCTTTTCTGGCTTCACCTAAGTCCATCTGAGCCATCAGACGTTCATACGGGAAGTCATCGTTAATAGGTACTTCTTCTGGTGTCAACTGTTCCATTCGAGATAAATGGTCAACTACCATGTTTTCGGTACCTTTTTTGTCTTTAATTTCTAGATCGAACTCTTGTAGAAGCAGAATCCATCTCAAAAGTCTTGGATTTGAGTCTTGCTTGGTTAAGAGATATCTAATAGCTGCGTGGTCTGTATAGATTATTATTTTTGCGCCTATGAGGTAGGAGCGAAATTTGTCTAGTGCGAAGACTACGGCTAAAAGTTCTTTTTCCGTTGTTGCATAATTCATTTGTGCAGGGTCCTAGGTTCTACTAGCATAATATATCACATGAAGCTTCTTATCTCTTCGTTGTCCCAGGACTGCACCTACAGCGTAATCACTTGCATCACACATGATTTCAAATGGAAGTCCCCAATCGGGTGGTTGCATGATTGGTGCCGATACAAGAGCTGTTTTAAGTTGGTTAAATGCTTTTAGGCATTTGTCATCAAAATCAAATTCAACGTCTTTCATAAGGAGGGTGGTTAGAGGTTTTGATACTTGCGAGAAATCTTTGATGAATCGTCGGTAGAAACCGGCGTGTCCTAAGAAACTGCGTATTTCTCTTACTGTTTTAGGGGGTTGCAAGTTTTCTATGACTTCGATCTTAGCTTTATCGACTTCAATCCCCTTTTCGGACACAACGTGTCCTAGTATGATTCCTTGTTTGACCATAATGTGGCATTTTTCCCAATTCAGAACGAGGTTAACTTTTAGTCATCTCTCCAAAACATTCTCCAAATTCACCAGACAATCTTCAAAACTCTCTCTACATACAGAGAAGTCGTCCATAAAGACTTCCATAAGGACATGTGAATGTTGTTTTCTCATGGTCATCGGGGTGAATAGGGATTTGAAAGAATCCGGAGTAACCGTCTAGATAACAGTAATGTGAGTGCTTAGCTAATCGTTCAAGCATTTGATCAATAAATGGTAGAGGGAAATGGTCCTTTCGAGTGGCCTTGTTTAGCTTCCTATAGTCAATACACATTCTAGCTCCACTTATTGTTCTTTCCGCTACAGCTTCGCCTGCTTTGTTTGTTGTTACCGTTATACCACCTTTCTTTGGTACACAGCGGACAGGGCTTACCCATTGACTATCAGAGATGGGGTATATGATTCCAGCGTTCAAAAGTTTTTTAACTTCATCTTTAACTACGGTGCTCCATATTGGGTTAATTCTTCGTTGATGTTCTCTAGAAGATTTGCAGTCGTTCTCCAGCATAATACGATGCATGCATATGGAAGGGCTTATTCCTTTGAGATCTGTAATGTTGTATCATAAGGCAGAGGGATATTTTCTTAAGACTTGTAATAATTTTTCTGTTTCTTGTTTTCCTAAGTCCGCGTTGACAATTACAGGTCGCTTTAATTCAGAGTCAAGGAATTCATATCTGAGGGTCTTAGGTAATGGCTTAAGATCCAATGCCGGTTTTTTTGGACAAGGCATGTGATCGGGTGTCAGAGCTAAGCATTCACTCAGATTATCGTCTCGGTATTCAGGACACCATTCGTCATCTTCGAATATAAGAGGTGTGGGAATCTTCATGGTTTCGGAACAAGGTATTGGTTCCCGTTCAATTTCTCTTACGCATTTGTCCACGATGTCCACCAGATAACATGTGTCATCTATGGCGGGCTCTTGTAAGAATTGTGTTAGAATAAATTCGACTTTCTCTTCACCTACTTCGAAGGTTAGTTTTCCCTTTTTTACATCTATGGTAGCTCCAGCTGTGGCTAAGAATGGTCTTCCTAAGATGATAGGTGTGCTTTCGTCTTCTCTTATATCCATGATTATGAAATCTGTAGGGATGTAGAATTGACCTATTCGTACGGGAACATTTTCTAAGATTCCTACTGGGTATTTGACGGAGCGATCCGCTAATTGAACTGACATCTTTGTCGGTCTTAGTTCACCCATTTCTAGTTTGTTGCATATGGATAGAGGCATAACGCTAATACTATCGCCTAGATCACATAGGGCTTTGTCTATGACAAACTTACCTATATGGCATGGTATAGAGAAACTTCCGGGGTCTTTCAGCTTATGAGGCATCTTGTTCTGGATAATCGCGCTACATTCTGCTGTAAGTGTTACCGTTTCGTTATCTTCTAGATTTTTCTTGTTAGATAAGATTTCATTGAGGAATTTGGCATATGAGGGCATTTGAGTTATAGCTTATGTGAAAGGAATTGTTATATTGAGTTGTTTCAGAAGTTCTACGAATTTTTTAAATTTCCCTACATTCTTGGGTTTGGCTTATCTACCAGGAAATGGGATCTGGGGTTTATAAGGCAGTTGGGGCACGTAAGGTTTTTCTTTTTCTTTGGCCTCTCCTCTTTTATCTTCTTCGTCTACCTCTGGTTTCTCTGGTTGATTCTCCTTCTCAGTTGATGTTTCAGCCTTTTGATACATACTTTGATTTGATAGTCTTGGGTCAGGCGGTCCATCTAACTCGGTCCCACTCCTTAATATGATGGCATGAGCATGCCCCTTTGGGTTAGGTTGTGGTTGACCGGGAAACGTATCAGCCTGTGCGGCTGTTGGTGCTTGTTGTTGAGCCACTTGAGATATTTGGGTTTCTAACATTTTATTGTGGGTGACCAAAGCATCTATTTTGTTTGCTAATTGTTTTATCTGCTCATTAGTGTGTATGTTTTGATTTTGGACGTCTTTATTTGTTTGCGCTTGAGTAGCTATGAAGTTCTCCATCATCAGTTCTAAGTTTGATTTTCTAGGTGCACTGGGAGCATTTGCAGGAGCTTTCTGATATCCAGGTGGTACGGCAGGTGCTTGGTTTGGAGAATAAAACGCATTGGGGTTTTTATATGAGAAATTTGGGTGATTTTTCCATCCAGGGTTGTACGTGTTTGAGTAAGGGTTTCCTTGAGCATAATTCACTTGGTCAGCTGGAGTTCCTTCCAAGTTCTTACATTTTGTGACTAGATGTCCAGGTACTCCGCATATTTCACAATTGGGAGTTATAGCAGCCACGGTGGCTGGAGGTATTGCGGTCAAATTATCAATCTTTAGGGTGAGGGCATCTACCTTAGCATGGCCACTGTCTAGGTCGCTTATCTCATACATTCCTCCTTTTTTTGGTGCTTTCTCTGTAGTACCTTTGTCTGCGTGTCCTCTTTCACTTCCCCACTGATAGTGGTTTTGGGCCATACTTTCAATTAGAGCATAGGAAGCAATGTAGGATTTGTCCATAAGTGCACCACATGCGGCAGCGTCTATTGTTAATCTTGTATTGTAGAGGAGACCATTATAGAAGGTGTGGATAATCAACCATTCTTCCAGGCCATGATGTGGGCATAGTCTCATCAAATCTTTGTATCTTTCCCAAGCATCAAAAAGGGATTCGTTCTCCTTTTGTCTGAAATCGCTTATCTGAGATCTTAGCATAGCTGTTTTGCTTGGTGGAAAATATCTCGCAAGAAAAACTTTCTTCAGCTCGTCCCATGTAGTGACCGAGTTTTCGAGTAGAGATTGGATCCATGCTCTTGCTGTGTCTCTTACAGAGACAGGGAAGAGACTAAGTCTTATTGCTTCTTGACTGACCCCATTTTTCTGGATTGTATCTGCATACTGTAGAAATATTGATAGATGAAGATTAGGGTCTTCCATCGACCCACCAGAGAACTTGTTTTGTTGCACAGCGGATAACAAAGAGGGTTTCAGTTCAAAGTTGTTAGCCTCGATCGGAGGGGCAGTAATGTTGTTATGTGGTTCATCTTGTGAGGTTATGGCATAGGATTTGAGTGGGCGCGGAGCAAGATTTGCAGCCATTTCTTCGGTTGGTGGAGAAATAGGAGGTTCGAGTGATTGAAGAGGTTGACTGTTATGCAAGAGATGGTATTCTTGAATGCGGCGTCTAAGTCTGAGATAACGCTCGATATCATTGATTTGTATGTATAACGGCTCGTCTTGCGAACGAGTGTTTGGCATACAAAATTAGAGAAGATAAGAAAAGAAATAGAGATATAAAAGAAAGAGAGAAGTTTTTGCTCTAGTCTCTACTGTGTAACAAAAGAGTAGCGATATCGACTTAAATTAGTCCCCAGCAACGGTGCCAAAAACATGACCGTCGGATTAGTACTTATGTATCCAATGATTCGGACTGCAAGTGCACAGTCTTGTCGAGTAGTTTTAAAAGATATCGAACCACAGAGACTGATGAATTGATCTACCGTTTTCTATTGTTACTATGTAAATCTAAAGCTAATGAATATTTGATTTGGGTTGTAGGGAAACTAATAACTAAATTAAGTTGTATTTTAATAATCAATGAGCCAAATTACCAGTATGCAACAGTCTTACCTCGGGAACTAGTGACCTGTCGGGCGTCTTTATATTTTCAAAACAGTTTTTCAGTAAAACCTATCTAGTTTAAAAACCCTCGTCTCACACTGTCGTTTTGTTGATCTAGGCTATGCAGTTAAGTCCAAAACTACGCTTCTGCCATCCCGCAGGAGTTAAAAACATGTTTTGAAAACTAAACAAAATCTTAATTAACTTTAAAGTGCTTCCGCTGTATTTTAAGCCAATGCCTAATTACTACTGTCCAGTTAAAAGATCTCAAACTTCCGCTTTGTTGATCCTAACCTCTATCTGTTTTTTACTTCCATAACAAAACAATTTAATGATTTGAAAAATACTAACTTAGGCCAGAATAGAAAGTTTCGTAGTAAAAATAGTCCCGACTAAGTTACTCGTTCCCTCGGTTGATTGACTTTAAATACCGGTATAGGATTTCTAGCCTGACATAATATTAAACCAAATTGCAGAATAATATAAAGGACAAACACAAATAAACATAATTATATTAATTAATAAGAAATAAGAATTTGTAAGCATAAACCTGGTAATAACTCTGAAAATAGAAGCACTCCTGCACAAATTGTAGGCTTTTCTTCGATCGAAGGATATATTTAACGGTACATAATAAAATAATGCTGGAAAGAAATAACTGGGAAAAGAAAATAATGCTGAAAATAATATTCTACTGAAAATAATATCTACTTAATAAAATCTCTAAAATTTCTCGCCAAAAATCCGAAGCCTTTCTACTGTGGTCTCGGGCTCTATTTATAGTGCTTGCTTGATTCGTTGCTCACGAAAATATAGGAACGATTCACTTCCTTTCTTTAGAAATAATAGGCCATTTAATTGTCACGTTCGTTGCGCTTTTGACTGAGTGGGTGAGAGAATGTAGGAACTCGTTGGATTATGCTTTGAACGTGTTTCTGTCCGTTGGATAAAGAGAAAGTGGAGTTGTAGGTTGTGACGTTCGTCACACGCAAGTGACGATAGTCACTTGGTCTTCATGGAGCGTGACGTTCATAACGTACTCTTGACGGTCGTCAGAGCTTGGTTGCATGTGGGCCACGTGGTCACATGTGTAATGGGCTTTGGGGCTGTTTTCTTCTCCTTAGGCTCTTTTACTACTTTTTGCACCCTTTTTTCTTCATTTCTTCAAAAGTGTTCGGCTCAGTGCATATCTACAAAAATAGAAAAATAACTGCATAATACTTATAAAATAATTTAATTCAGACTAAAGTATTAGAAACATTTGGTGTATATCAAGCCAGAAATATCACATATTTGTGTCATCAGTCATTATAGGAGATAGTTCGTTGTTGAGATGTTTTACTCCGATGGATGGTAGTCTCTTTATTATGGGAGTTAGTTTGTTATAGAGGTTTTACTCTGATGGATGGTAGTCTCGTTATTATGGGAGATAGTTCGTTGTTGATATGTCTTTCTCTAATGCATGGTAGTCTCTTCATTACGGGAAATAGTTTGTTGTTGAAGTTTTACAGAGATGGATGGTAATCTCGTCATTATAGGAGATAAATTGTTGTTGAGACGTTTTACTCCGATGGAAGGTAGTATCTTCATTACGAGAGACAAATATTTATTAAGGTTTTACTCAGATGGATAAGAGTCTTATCACTATGGGAGACATTTTCTTGTTGAGATGTTTTACTCTGATGGATTGTAGTCTTGTCATTATGGGAGATAGTTAGTTGTTTAAATTTTGTACACAGATGGATGGTAGTATCTTCATTGTTGGAGATAATTCGTTGTTGAGGTTTTACTCCAATGGATGGTAGTCTCGTCATAATGGGAGAAATTTTATTGTTGAAATATTTTACTTTGATGGATGGTAGTCTCGCCAGTATGGGAGATAGTTTGTTGCTGAGATGTTTTACTTTGATGGATGATAGTCTCTTTATTATGGGAGATAGTTCGTTGGTGAGATTTTGCTCCGATGGATGGTAGTCTCTTCATTATGGGAGGTAGCTCAGTGTTAAGGATTTACTTTGATGGATGGTAGTCTCATCATTATGTGAGATAGTTTGTTGTTTAGATGTTTTACTCTGATGGATGGTAGTCTCTTCATTATGGAAGATAGTTCGTTGTTGATATGTTTTACTCTGATGGAAGGTAGTCTCTTCATTATAGGAGACAGTTCATTGTAGAGGTTTTACTCCGATGGATGGTAGTCTCGTCATTATGGGAGATACTTCATTATTTAGATGTTTTACTCTGATGGATGGTAGTGTCTTCATTATGGGAGATAGCTCGGTGTTGAGGATTTACTTAGATGGATGGTAGTGTCATCATTATGTGAGATAATTCATTGTTTATATGTTTTACTCTGATGGATGGTAGTCTCGTCATTATAGGAGATAGTTCGTTGTTGAGATGTTTTACTCCGATGGATGGTAGTCTCTTTATTATGGGAGTTTGTTTGTCATAGAGGTTTTACTCTGATGGATGGTAGTCTCGTTATTATGGGAGATAGTTCGTTGTTGATATGTTTTTCTCTAATGGATGGTAGTCTCTTCATTACGGGAAATAGTTAGTTGTCGAAGTTTTACTGCGATGGATGGTAGTCTCTTCATTATAGGAGATAAATCGTTTTTGAGACGTTTTACTCCGATGGAAGGTAGTCTCTTCATTACGGGAGACAAATCTTTATTGAGGTTTTACTCAGATGGATAAGAGTCTTATCATTATGGGAGACATTTTGTTGTTGAGATGTTTTACTCTGATGGATGGTAGTCTCGTCATTATGGGAGTAGTTAGTTGTTTATGTTTTTTACACAGATGGATGGTAGTATCTTCATTGTTAGAGATAATTCGTTGTTGAGGTTTTACTCCAATGGATGGTAGTCTCATCATAATGGGAGATATTTCGTTGTTGAGATATTTTACTTTGATGGATGGTAGTCTCGCCAGTATCGGAGATAGTTTGTTGCTGAGATGTTATACTTTGATGGATGATAGTCTCTTCATTATGGGAGATAGTTGTTTGGTGAGGTTTTGCTCCGATGGATGGTAGTCTCTTCATTATGGGAGATAGCTCAGTGTTGAGGATTTACTTGTTGGATGGTAGTCTCATCATTATGTGAGATAGTTCGTTGTTGAGATGTTTTACTCTGATGGATGGTAGTCTCTTCATTATGAAAGATAGTTCGTTATTGATATGTTTTACTCTGATGGAAGGTAGTCTCTTTATTATAGGAGACCGTTCATTGTAGAGGTTTTACTCCGATGGATGGTAGTCTCGTCATTATGGGAGATAGTTTTTTATTTAGATGTTTTACTCTGATGGATGGTAGTCTTTACATTATGGGAGATAATTCGGTGTTGAGTATTTAATTAGATGGATGGTAGTGTCATCATTATGTGAGATAGTTCGTTGTTTATATGTTTTACTCTGATGGATGGTAGTCTCGTCATTATGGGAGATAGTTCATTATTATGATGTTTTACTCCGATGGATGGTAGTCTCTTTATTATGGGAGTTAGTTTGTTATAGAGGTTTTACTCTAATGGATGGTAGTTTCGTTATTATGGGAGATAGTTCGTTGTTGATATGTTTTTCTCTAATGGATGGTAGTCTCTTCATTACGGGAAATAGTTTGTTGTTGAGGTTTTACTGCGATGGATGGTAGTCTCGTCATTATAGGAGATATATCGTTGTTGAGACGTTTTACTCCGATGGATGGTAGTCTCTTCATTATGGGAGACAAATCTTTATTGAGGTTTTACTCAGATGGATAAGACTCTTATCATTATGGGAGACATTTTTTTGTTGAGATGTTTTACTCTGATGGATGGTAGTCTCTTCATTATGGGAGATAGTTAGTTGTTAAGATTTTTTACACTGATGGATGGTAGTATCTTCATTGTTCGTGATAATTCATTGTTGAGGTTTTTCTCCAATGGATGGTAGTCTCGTCATAATGGGAGATATATTGTTGTTGAGATATTTTACTTTAATGGATGGTAGTCTCGCAAGTATGGGAGATAGTTTGTTGTTGAGATGTTATACTTCGATGGATGATAGTCTCTTCATTATGGGAGATAGTTCGTTGGTGAGGTTTTTCTCCGATGGATGGTAGTCTCTTCATTATGGGAGATAGCTCAGTGTTGAGGATTTACTTGATGGATGGTAGTCTCATCATTATGTGAGATAGTTTGTTGTTGAGATGTTTTACTCTGATGGATGGTAGTCTATTCATTATGAAATATAGTTCGTTATTGATATGTTTTACTCTGATGGAAGGTAGTCTCTTAATTATAGGAGACCGTTCATTGTAGAGGTTTTACTCCGATGGATGGTAGTCTCGTCATTATGGGAGATAGTTCGTTATTTAGATGTTTTACTCTGATGGATGGTAGTCTCTTCATTATGGGAGATAACTCGGTGTTGAGTATATAATTAGATGGATGGTAGTGTCATCATTATGTGAGATAGTTCGTTGTTGATATTGTTAGAACATAGTTTGATTCTACAACCCTCAGTTAGAGTTTTGATGATAACAAAATACAAGATTAAATGAATTATGAGATTTATATATGACATAGATGCTACCTAAAAATATGTTGTGTATTTACAGGAAACTCTGATGGAATCAGCATCAGAACATCAGAAGATATGTCACATCAGAAGATCAAACATGTGCTACATTGAAGTCTGATGAATAAAATCTACGCTCAACATACTCTGATTCTGATCAAGATCATAACCATGTCATCAGCACTCAGAAGCGTCAGAATAAGCCTAAGCCAAGAACACTCTGATCTTCATTAAGCAGAACATTCTGAAGTATCAACGTTACTGCATTCAAGGCAGATTAATTACCAACGGCATTATTCCAAGACAAAGATCTTCTCAAAAAGGAAAGAATGTTATGAGCATTGAAATGGAATTATGGACTGCAACATATCTATTCCAAGAAGTATTTAAACAAATCAGTGAGAAAGGAAATGGTCATTACTCTACAATTCTCCTACACACATAAGCCAATCATCTTCGTCCTTACTCATTCAGTTTGATAAAGCTCTCAATTGCTTACTCGATAGCTCGAGCATTCTAGTTTCATATAAGATTCATTTTGTGTATTATCATAGTTGTGATATATAGTTTTTCTAGAAACATCAAACACACACTTTGTTCATTTATCTGTAAGAGAATTTCCTTGAGAAACCGGTCTGTGGTTAGACTCAAGAAGGCTTTATCAGTTGTTAAAGCAGTTTTTCTATTCAGTTGAATATAGTGGATTAAGACCTCGTTGGAGAGAGGTGAAATCACCTTGACGGGTGGACTGGAGTAGTTTGATATCAAACGAACCAGGATAAAAATAACGTGTTGTCTGCATCTGATTTCAAGTTTCAACAATTCAACCCCCCTTCTTGCGTTTTTCACATCTTCAATTGGCATCAGAGCGCCTGGTTCTGAGTTCATAACACTTAACCGTGTCAGTACAAGATCCAGCGTTGAAAAACACTATGGCAGGAACACATTACAATATCAGCAATGACAACAATGAAGAAAGAGACAGATTCAGTGGCAAACCTCCAGTCTTTGATGGAGAGAACTTTGATTACTGGAAAGACAAAATTGAAAGCTTCTTTCTAGCCCATGATGCTGATCTGTGGGATATGGTGACAGATGGATACACACACCCAGTAAATGCAAGCGGTCAGAAGATTGACGGGAAAGCAATGTCTGATCAACAAAAGCGTGATTTCAAAAACCTACACAAGGCCAGAACAATTCTTCTCAGTGTTATCTCTTACTCTGAATATGAAAAGATATCAAATAGAGACACTACAAAGAATATGTTTGATTCTCTGAGAATGACGCATGAAGGCAACCTTCAAGTTAAAGAATCTAAAGCTCTTACGCTCATTCATAAGTATGAGGCATTCAAGATGGAAGAAAGTGAATCCATTGAAACAATGTTCTCAAGATTTCAGATTCTGGTTGTTGGTCTCAAAGTTCTGGACAAAGGGTATTCTACTGCTGATCATGGTAAGAAGATCATCAGAAGCTTGCCAAAACAGTGGAGGCCAATGGTCACAGCTTTGAAGCTAGCTAAGGATCTCAATACAATCTCTATGGAGGAACTTGTCAGCTCCCTCAAGTTACGAGATAGAGCTAGAAGCTGATGAACCTCAAAAGAAAGGTAAGCCATTAGCTTTAAAATCTAACAGAAAATCTGACTCCAAGGTTTTGCAGGCTGTTGAAGAAACCTCTGATGGGTCCTCATAAGAGGAAGATAAACTGTCTCTCCTCTCCAGAAGGGTGAACCAACTGTGGAAGCAGAGGCAAAGAAAGTTCAGGAATCCCAGAAGATCTGAGAACCAGAATGAATACTCCTCCAGATACAGAAGGTCAGAGTGTTCCTCTGAACACAGAAGATCTGAAGGCTCTTCAGGAAGAAGAAAGCCAAACAACATGGACATCATCTGCTATGAATGCAACGAGCAAGGACACTACAAGAGTGACTGCCCAAAGTTTCAGAAGGAAAAGCCCAGAAGAAAGTTTGGCAAGGAAAAGAAG